>OX344723.1:54827749-55452749 GCA_947034835.1 Ballota nigra | reverse complement strand
ACTGGTTACAAGGTGCATTAAAGTGTTACTACTTTCTTTACACACAGACACTACACGAATGCGGCTTCCAGTTGATATTGAATATTTTCCCTTATATAAAGTATCAAGGCAATGGTAGCAAGGCCTTTTATACATATCTATGTAATTATGGCCTATTGTGCTATACAATCGTTATTTTCATCAAATTATACTTCTTTCGTGCTTCTCTTTTTCTCAATATTTAGAGTGTCTTTAAATCGCACGCTTCATACGAGGATATTGGTACAAACTTCAAAATTAGAACTTGACTTGCATTGGTAAAAGAATTGATTGTTCTTGTTTTGCAAACCAATTTGATATTACATTTTCCTTGGAAACATACAGTTTTTTTCTGTTAAAAACCTTAATCATCATTGAAATATTTTTTGAAATTAACTAAGTGCAAGAAAAAACAAAAAGATAAAACCGACTGATGAGTTTAAACTGGATATTCACATAAATTATTGTTTTACTTTGAATAATTAATAATATCCCATTAATAAAAAATAGCTAGCGGACTTTTCACAACCTTATTGAATTCATCAACCTCCTTCGAACTACACTTATAATCACCATCATCATACTAATCCCTCTTTGATCCCATCCTGGTCTCTCTCTCTCTCTCTACTCATATCTCTACACCTTAACTCTATACCAAATCCATCAACTTGCACTCTCTGCAACTGCATTGCTCCAGAAAGCAGCAAAGATAAGCTCAACCTCCTAACTCGGCCATGGGATGCGGGGCTAAAACTTGGTTGTCCCACCGGTGGGTCTTCGCCGGGCTATTGTGAGTTGATTATGAGTAATTCAACATTATTTTGCAATAAGCTGATGATGTTGGACTTGCTCAGACTGGGAATGGGAGGCGGCGCAGCCTCTTCAGGCGTCGTTCATCAAAGCTCTGGACATGTCGCCTTCGTATGGTGGAGAAACATGGGAAGAGCCATCATCCAAGAGGAAACCTTCCTAGTTCTATAAGTCTATCGTAAACTATGTTGATGCTTAGAGTGTAGGAAAAAGAAGAAAATAACATGTGAGTTGCACGATTGTCCTACATGACTTTAAAAATATAATGTTATATATTTATAAAGCCGTAAATCTTTAAATATACGAAAATCATGTGATTCCCACGCGGTTGAGCTCGATTAGGAGTTCGGGCTAAATCACGCTTCACAATTAGGTATTCAATGATGAATGCAGACCATTCTATAATAGTTTTATGTTCGGTTTTAATGCTTTTTTTCAGTTATCCATGCATCTTTAATTTTTGGCAATATGCACCTTGTAACTTAAATATACTTTTAAATGGTTTTACTTTTATAGTATAAAGATTTTTTTTAATCAGTATTATTTGATATTAATTATTAATTTAGCACTAGTTACGAGGTACATTAAAGTGTTATTACTTTCTTTACACACACACACTACATGAACGCGCCTTCTAGTTGATATTGAATATTTTTCCTTAAATAAATTACCAAGGCCTTTTATACATATCTATGTAAGTATGTCCTATTGTGCTATACAATCATTCTTTTAATCTAATTATACTTCATCAGTGTTACTCTTTTACTCAATATTTAGAGTGTCTTTAAATCGCACGCTTCAGTGAGGATATTGGTACAAACTTCAAAATTAGAACTTGACTTGCTTTGGTAAAAGAATTCATTGTTCTTGTTTTGAAAACCGATTTGATATTACATTATCCTCGGAAACTTCCAATTTTTTTCTGTTACAAAGCTTAATCATCGTAGAAATATTTTTTGAAATTGACCAAGTGCAAGAAAAAAAAAAGATAAAACCGATTGATAAGTTTATTCACTTAAATTAGTGTTTTACTTTAAATAATTAATAATATCCCATTAATAAATAATAGATAGCGGACTTTTCACAACCTTATTGAATTCATCAACCTCCTTCGAACTACACTTATAATAACCATCATCATACTAATCCCTCTTTAATCCCATCCTGGTCTCTCTCTCTCTCTCTCTCTAATCATATCTCTACACCTTAACTCTATACCAAATCCATCAACCTGCACTCTCTGCAACTGCATTGCTCCAGAAAGCAGCACAGAGAGGCTCTACCTCCTCATTCCGCCATAGGATTCGGGGCTAAATCTTGATTGTCCCATTGGTGCGGTCTTCACCGGTCTATAGTGAGTTAATTATGAGCAATTCAACATTTTTTGCAATAAGCAGACGATGTTGGACTTGCTCTGACTAGGAATGGGAGGCGGCTAAGCCTCTTCCAGCGGCATTCATCAATGGGCTGGACATGTCACCTTGGTATGGTGGAGAAACATGGGAAGAGCCATCATCCAAGAGGAAACCTTCCTAACTCTATGTGTCTGTCATAAACTATGTTGATGCTTTGAGTGTAGGACAAAGAAGCAAATACCATATGAGTTGGACGATTGCCTTACATGTCTATTAAAATATAATGTTCTATATTTATAAAGCCGTAAATCTTTAAATATATGAAAATCATGTGATTCACACGCGGTTGAGCTCTATTAGGAGTTCGGGCTAGATCGTGCTACCAAAGGTCATCAATAATGAATGCAGATCGTTCTCTAATAGTAACTGTTCAATTTTAATGTTTTTTTACAATTATCCATGCATCTTTAATTTTTTGCAATGTGCACCTTGTAACTTAAATCTACTTTTAAATAGTTTTACTTTTATAATATAAAGATATTTGTTAATCAATATTATTTGTTATTCATTATTAATTTAGCACTGGTTACAAGGTGCATTAAAGTGTTACTACTTTCTTTACACACAGACACTACACGAATGCGGCTTCTAGTTGATATTTAATATTTTCCCTTATATAAAGTATCAAGGCTATGGTAGCAAGGCCTTTTATACATATCTATGTAATTATGGCCTATTGTGCTATACAATCGTTATTTTCATCAAATTATACTTCTTCAGTGCTTCTCTTTTTCTCAATATTTAGAGTGTCTTTAAATCGCACTCTCCATACGTGATATTGGTACAAATTTCAAAATTAGAACTTGACTTGCATTGGTAAAAGAATTGATTGTTCTTGTTTTGCAAACAGATTTGATATTACATTATCCTTGGAAACATACAATTTTTTTTCTGTTAAAAAGCTTAATCATCGTTGAAATATTTTTTGAAATTGACTAAGTGCATGAAAAAACAAAAAGATAAAACCAACTGATGAGTTTAAACTGGATATTCACATAAATTAGTGTTTTACTTTGAATAATTAATAATATCCCATTAATAAAAAATAGCTAGCGGACTGTTCACAACCTTATTGAATTCATCAACCTCCTTCGAACTACACTTATAATAACCATCATCATACTAATCCCTCTTTGATCCCATCCTGGTCTCTCTCTCTCTCTACTCATATCTCTACACCTTAACTCTATACCAAATCCATCAACCTGCACTCTCTGCAACTGCATTGCTCCAGAAAACAGCAAAGATAGGCTCCAACTCCTAACTCGGCGATGGGATGTGGGGCTAAAACTTGGTTGTCCCACCAGTGGGTCTTCGCCGGGCTATTGTGAGTTGATTATGAGCAATTCAACATTATTTTGCAATAAGCCGATGATGTTGGACTTGCTCGGACTGGGAATGGGAGGCGGTGCAGCCTCTTCCAGCATCGTTCATCAAAGCGCTGGACATGCCGCCTTCGTATAGTGGAGAAACATGGGAAGCGCCATCATCCAAGAGGAAACATTCCTAGTTCTATAAGTCTATCGTAAACTATGTTGATGCTTAGAGTGTAGGAAAAAGAAGCAAATAACATGTGAGTTGCACGATTGTCCTACATGACTTTTAAAATATAATGTTATATATTTATAAAGCTGTAAATCTTTAAATATACGAAAATCATTTTATTCCCACGCGGTTGAGCTCGATTAGGAGTTCGGGATAAATCACGCTTCGCAATTAGGTATTCAATGATGAATGCAGACCGTTCTCTAATAGTTTTATGTTCGGTTTTAATGCTTTTTTACAGTTATCCATGCATCTTTAATTTTTGGCAATATGCACCTTGTAACTTAAATATACTTTTAAATGGTTTTACTTTTATAGTATAAAGATTTTTTTTAATCAGTATTATTTGATATTAATTATTAATTTAGCACTTGTAACAAGGTGCATTAAAGTGTTACTACTTTCTTTACACACACACTACGTGAACGCGCCTTCTAGTTGATATTGAATATTTTTCCTTAAATAAAATATCAAGGCCTTTTATACATATCTATGTAAGTATGTCCTATTGTGCTATACAATCGTTCTTTTAATCTAATTATACTTCATCAGTGTTGCTCTTTTACTCAATATTTAGAGTGTCTTTAAATCGCACGCTTTATGCTAGGATATTGGTACAAACTTCAAAATTAGAACTTGACTTGCTTTGGTAAAAGAATTCATTGTTCTTGTTTTGAAAACCGATTTGATATTATATTATCCTCGGAAACTTCCAATTTTTTTTCTGTTACAAAGCTTAATCATCGTAGAAATATTTTTTGAAATTGACCAAGTGCAAGAAAAAAAAAAGATAAAACCGATTGATAAGTTTATTCACATAAATTAGTGTTTTACTTTAAATAATTAATAATATCCCATTAATAAATAATAGATAGCGGACTTTTCACAACCTTATTGAATTCATCAACCTCCTTCGAACTACACTTATAATAACCATCATCATACTAATCCCTCTTTGATCCCATCCTGGACTCTCTCTCTCTCTCTACTCATATCTCTACACCTTAACTCTATACCAAATCCATCAACCTGCACTCTCTGCAACTGCATTGCTCCAGAAAGCAGCACAGAGAGGCTCTACCTCTTCATTCCGCCATAGGATTCGGGGCTAAATCTTGATTGTCCCATTGGTGCGGTCTTCACCGGTCTATAGTGAGTTAATTATGAGCAATTCAACATTGTTTTGCAAATAGCAGACGATGTTGGACTTGCTCTGACTAGGAATGGGAGGCGGCTAAGCCTCATCCAGCGGCGTTCATCAAAGGGCTGGACATGCCGCCTTCGTATGGTGGAGAAACATGGGAAGAGCCATCATCCAAGAGGAAACCTTCCTAACTCTATGTGTCTGTCATAAACTATGTTAATGCTTTGAGTGTAGGACAAAGAAGCAAATACCATATGAGTTGCACGATTGCCTTACATGTCTATTAAAATATAATTTTCTATATTTATAAAGCCGTAAATCTTTAAATATATGAAAATCATGTGATTCACACGCGGTTGAGCTCTATTAGGAGTTTGGGCTAGATCGTGCTTCCAAAGGTCATCAATAATGAATGCAGGTCGTTCTCTAATAGTATAATGTTTAATTTTAATGTTTTTTTACAATTATCCATGCATCTTTAATTTTTTGCAATGTGCACCTTATAACTTAAATCTACTTTTAAATAGTTTTACTTTTATAATATAAAGATATTTGTTAATAAATATTATTTGTTATTCATTATTAATTTAGCACTGGTTACAAGGTGCATTAAAGTGTTACTACTTTCTTTACACACAGACACTACACGAATGCGGCTTCTAGTTGATATTGAATATTTTCCGTTATATAAAGTATCAAGGCTATGGTAGCAAGGCCTTTTATACATATATATGTAATTATGGCCTATTGTGCTATACAATCGTTATTTTCATCAAATTATACTTCTTCAGTGCTTCTCTTTTACTCAATATTTAGAGTGTCTTTAAATCGCACTCTTCATACGAGGATATTGGTACAAACTTCAAAATTAGAACTTGACTTGCATTGGTAAAAGAATTGATTGTTCTTGTTTTGCAAACCGATTTGATATTACATTATCCTTGGAAACATACAGTTTTTTTCTGTTAAAAAGCTTAATCATCGTTGAAATATTTTTTGAAATTGACTAAGTGCAAGAAAAAACAAAAAGATAAAACCGACTGATGAGTTTAAACTTTGATATTCACATAAATTAGTGTTTTACTTTGAATAATTAATAATATCCCATTAATAAAAAATAGCTAGCGGACTTTTCACAACCTTATTGAATTCATCAACCTCCTTCGAACTACACTTATAATCACCATCATCATACTAATCCCTCTTTGATCCCATCCTAGTCTCTCTCTCTCTTTCTACTCATATCTCTACACCTTAACTCTATACCAAATCCATCAACATGCACTCTCTGTAACTGCATTGCTCCAAAAAGCAGCAAAGATAAGCTCCAACTCCTAACTCGGCCATGGGATGCGGAACTAAAACTTGGTTGTCCCACCAGTGGGTCTTCGCCGGGCTATTGTGAGTTGATTATGAGTAATTCAACATTATTTTGCAATTAGCCGATGATGTTGGACTTGCTCTGATTGGGAATGGGAGGCGGCGCAGCCTCTTCCAGCATCGTTCATCAAAACGCTGGACATGCCGCCTTCGTATGGTGGAGAAACATGGGAAGAGCCATCATCCAAAAGGAAACCTTCCTAGTTCTATAATTCTATCGTAAACTATGTTGATGCTTAGAGTGTAGGAAAAAGAAGCAAATAACATGTGAGTTGCACGATTGTCCTACATAACTTTTAAAATATAATGTTATATATTTATAAAGCCGTAAATCTTTAAATATACGAAAATCATGTGATTCCCACGCGATTGAGCTCGATTAGGAGTTCGGGCTAAATCACTCTTCGCAATTAGGTATTCAATGATGAATGCAGACCGTTCTCTAATAGTTTTATGTTCGGTTTTAATGCTTTTTACAGTTATCCATGCATCTTTAATTTTTGGCAATATGCACCTTGTAAATTAAATATACTTTTAAATGGTTTTACTTTTATAGTATAAAGATTTTTTTAATCAGTATTATTTGATATTAATTATTACTTTGGCCCTAGTTACAAGGTGCATTAAAGTGTTACTACTTTCTTTACACACACACACTACATGAACGCGCCTTCTAGTTGATATTGAATATTTTTCCTTAAATAAAGTGTCAAGGCCTTTTATACATATCTATGTAAGTATGTCCTATTGTGCTATACAATCGTTCTTTTAATCTAATTATACTTCATCTGTGTTACTCTTTTACTCAATATTTAGAGTGTCTTTAAATCGCACGCTTCATGCGAGGATATTGGTACAAACTTCAAAAATATAACTTGACTTGCTTTGGTAAAAGAATTCATTGTTCTTGTTTTGAAAACCGATTTGATATTACATTATCCTCGGAAACTTCCTATTTTTTTTCTGTTACAAAGCTTAATCTTCAAAGAAATATTTTTTGAAATTGACTAAGTGCAAGAAAAAAAAATATAAAACCGATTGATAAGTTTAAACTAGATATTCACTTAAATTAGTGTTTTACTTTAAATTATTAATAATATCCCATTAATAAATAATAGATAGCGGACTTTTCACAACCTTATTGAATTCATCGACCTCCTTCGAACTACACTTATAATCACCATCATCATACTAATCCCTCTTTGATCCCATCCTGGTCTCTCTCTCTCTCTCTACTCATATCTCTAAACCTTAACTCTATACCAAATCCATCAACCTGCACACTCTGCAACTGCATTGCTCCAGAAAGCAGCATAGAGAGGCTCTACCTCCTCATTCCGCCATAGGATTCGGGGCTAAATCTTGATTGTCCCAATGGTGCGGTCTTCACCGGTCTATAGTGAGTTAATTATGGGCAATTCAACATTGTTTTGCAATAAGCAGATGATGTTGGACTTGCTCTAACTAGGAATGGGAGGCGGCTAAGCCTCTTCCAGCGGCGTTCATCAAAGGGCTGGACATATCGCCTTCATATGGTGGAGAAACATGGGAAGAGCCATCAACCAAGAGGAAACCTTCCTAACTCTATGTGTCTGTCATAAACTATGTTGATGCTTTGAGTGTAGGACAAAGAAGCAAATACCATATGAGATGCACGATTGCCTTACATGTCTATTAAAATATAATGTTCTATATTTATAAAGCTGTAAATCTTTAAATATATGAAAATCATGTGATTCACACGCGGTTGAGCTCTATTAGGAGTTCGGGCTAGATCGTGCTTCCAAAGGTCATCAATAATGAATGCAGATCGTTCTCTAATAGTATATTGTTCAATTTTAATGGTTTTTTTACAATTATCCATGCATCTTTAATTTTTTGCAATGAGCACCTTGTAACTTAAATCTACTTTTAAATAGTTTTACTTTTATAATATAAAGATATTTGTTAGTCAATATTATTTGTAATTCATTATTAATTTAGCACTGGTTACAAGGTGCATTAAAGTGTTACTACTTTCTTTACACACAGACACTACACGAATGCGGCTTCTATTTGATATTGAATATTTTTCCTTATATAAAGTATCAAGGCTATGGTAGCAAGGCCTTTTATACATATCTATGTAATGATGGCTTATTGTGCTTTACAATCGTTATTTTCATCAAATTATACTTCTTCAGTGCTTTTCTTTTTCTCAATATTTAGAGTGTCTTTAAATCGAACGCTTCATACGAGGATATTGGTACAAACTTCAAAATTAGAACTTGACTTGCATTGATAAAAGAATTGATTGTTCTTGTTTTGCAAACCAATTTGATATTACATTTTCCTTGGAAACATACAGTTTTTTTCTGTTAAATAGCTTAATCATCGTTGAAATATTTTTTGAAATTGACTAAGTGCAAGAAAAAACAAAAAGATAAAACCGACTGATGAGTTTAAACTGGATATTCACATAAATTAGTGTTTTACTTTGAATAATTAATAATATCCCATTAATAAAAAATAGATAGCGGACTTTTCACAACCTTATTGAATTCATCAACCTCCTTCGAACTACACTTATAATCACCATCATCATACTAATCCCTCTTTGATCCCATCCTGGTCTCTCTCTCTCTCTACTCATATCTCTACACCTTAACTCTATACCAAATCCATCAACCTGCACTGTCTGCAACTGCATTGCTCCAGAAAGCAGCAAAGATAGGATCCAACTCCTAACTCGCCCATGGGATGCGGGGCTAAAACTTGGTTGTCCCACTGGTGGGTCTTCGCCGGGCTATTGTGAGTTGATTATGAGCAATTCAACATTGTTTTGCAAATAGCAGACGATGTTGGACTTGCTCTGACTAGGAATGGGAGGCGGCTAAGCCTCTTCCAGGGGCGTTCATCAAAGGGCTGGACATGCCGCCTTCGTATGGTGGAGAAACATGGGAAGAGCCATCATCCAAGAGGAAACCTTCCTAACTCTATGTGTCTGTCATAAACTATGTTGATCCTTTGAGTGTAGGACAAAGAAGCAAATACCATATGAGTTGCACGATTGCCTTACATGTCTATTAAAATATAATGTTCTATATTTATAAAGCCGTAAATCTTTAAATATATGAAAATCATGTGATTCACCCGCGGTTGAGCTCTATTAGGAGTTCGGGCTAGATCGTGCTTCCAAAGGTCATCAATAATGAATGCAGAGCATTTTCTAATAGTATACTGTTCAATTTTAATGTTTTTTTACAATTATCCATGCATCTTTAATTTTTTGCAATGTGCACCTTGTAACTTAAATCTACTTTTAAATAGTTTTACTTTTATAATATAAAGATATTTGTTAATCAATATTATTTGTTATTCATTCTTAATTTAGCACTGGTTACAAGGTGCATTAAAGTGTTACTACTTTCTTTACACACAGACACTACACGAATGCGTCTTCTAGTTGATATTGAATATTTTCCCTTATATAAAGTATCAAGGCTATGGTAGCAAGGCCTTTTATACATATCTATGTAAGTATGGCCTATTGTGCTATACAATCGTTATTTTCATCAAATTATACTTCTTCAGTGCTTCTCTTTTTCTCAATATTTAGAGTGTCTTTAAATCGCAATCTTCATACGAGGATATTGGTACAAACTTCAAAATTAGAACTTGACTTGCATTGGTAAAAGAATTGATTGTTCTTATTTTGCAAATCGATTATATATTACATTTGTTAAAAAGCTTAATCAACGTTGAAATATTTTTTGAAATTGACTAAGTGCAAGAAAAAACAAAAAGATAAAACCGACTGATGAGTTTAAACTGGATATTCACATAAATTAGTGTTTTACTTTGAATAATTAATAATATCCCATTAATAAAAAATAGCTAGCGGACTGTTCACAACCTTATTGAATTCATCAACCTCCTTCGAACTACACTTATAATCACCATCATCATACTAATCCCTCTTTGATCCCATCCTGGTCTCTCTCTCACTCTACTCATATCTCTACACCTTAACTCTATACCAAATCCATCAACCTGCACTCTCTGCAACTGCATTTCTCCAGAAAGCAGCACAGAGAGGCTCTACCTCCTCATTCCGCCATAGGATTCGGGGCTAAATCTTGATTGTCCCATTGGTGCGGTCTTCACCGGTCTATAGTGAGTTAATTATGAGCAATTCAACATTGTTTTGCAATAAGCAGACGATGTTGGACTTGCTCTAACTAGGAATAGGAGGTGGTTAAGCCTCTTCCAGCGGCGTTCATCAAAGTGCTGGACATGCCGCCTTCGTATGGTGGAGAAACATGGGAAGAGCCATCATCCAAGAGGAAACCTTCCTAACTCTATGTGTCTGTCATAAACTATGTTGCTGCTTTGAGTGTAGGACAAAGAAGCAAATACCATATGAGTTGCACGATTGCCTTACATGTCTATTAAAATATAATGTTCTATATTTATAAAGCAGTAAATCTTTAAATATATGAAAATCATGTGATTCACACGCGGTTGAGCTCTATTAGGAGTTTGGGCTAGATCGTGCTTCCAAAGGTCATCAATAATGAATGCAGATCGTTCTCTAATAGTATACTGTTCAATTTTAATGTTTTTTTACAATTATCCATGCATCTTTAATTTTTTGCAATGTGCACCTTGTAACTTAAATCTACTTTTAAATAGTTTTACTTTTATAATATAAAGATATTTGGTAATCAATATTATTTGTTATTCATTATTAAATTAGCACTGGTTACAAGGTGCATTAAAGTGTTACTACTTTCTTTACACACAGATACTACACGAATGCGGCTTCTAGTTGATATTGAATATTTTCCCTTATATAAAGTATCAAGGCTATGGTAGCAAGGCCTTTTATACATATCTATGTAATTATGGCCTATTGTGCTATACAATCGTTATTTTCATCAAATTATACTTATTCAGTGCTTCTCTTTTTCTCAATATTTAGAGTGTCTTTAAATCGCACTCTTCATACGAGGATATTGGTACAAACTTCAAAATTAGAACTTGACTTGTGTTGGTAAAAGAATTGATTGTTCTTGTTTTGTAAACCGATTTGATATTACATTATCCTTGGAAACATACAGTTTTTTTCTGTTAAAAAGCTTAATCATCGTTGAAATATTTTTTGAAATTGACTAAGTGCAAGAAAAAACAAAAAGATAAAACCGACTGATGAGTTTAAACTGGATATTCACATAAATTAGTGTTTTACTTTGAATAATTAATAATATCCCATTAATAAAAAATAGCTAGCGGACTTTTCACAACCTTATTGAATTCATCAACCTCCTTCGAACTACACTTATAATCACCATCATCATACTAATCCCTCTTTGATCCCATCCTAGTCTCTCTCTCTCTCTACTCATATCTCTACACCTTAACTCTATACCAAATCCATCAACCTGCACTCTCTGCAACTGCATTGCTCCAGAAAGCAGCAAAGATAATTTCAACCTCCTAACTCGGCCATGGGATGTGAGGCTAAAACTTGGTTGTCCCACCGGTGGGTCTTCGCCGGGCTATTTTGAGTTGATTATGAGTAATTCCAAATTATTTTGCAATAAGCCGATGATGTTGGACTTGCTCTGACTGGGAATGGGAGGCGGCGCAGCCTCTTCCAGCATCGTTCATCAAAACACTGGACATGCCGCCTTCGTATGGTGGAGAAACATAGGAAGAGTCATCTTCCAAGTGGAAACCTTCCTAGTTCTATAATTCTATCGTAAACTATGTTGATGCTTAGAGTGTAGGAAAAAGAAGCAAATAACATGTGAGTTGCACGATTGTCCTACATGACTTTTAAAATATTATGTTATATATTTATAAAGCCGTAAATCTTTAAATATACGAAAATCATGTGATTCCCACGCGGTTGAGCTCGATTAGGAGTTCGGGCTAAATCACTCTTCGCAATTAGGTATTCAATGATGAATGCAGACCGTTCTCTAATAGTTTTATGTTCGGTTTTAATGTTTTTTACAGTTATCCATGCATCTTTAATTTTTGGCAATATGCACCTTGTAACTTAAATATACTTTTAAATGGTTTTACTTTTATAGTATAAAGATTTTTTTAATCAGTATTATTTGATATTAATTATTAATTTAGCACTAGTTACAAGGTGCATTAAAGTGTTACTACTTTCTTTACACACACACACTACATGAACGCGCCTTCTAGTTGATATTGAATATTTTTCCTTAAATAAAGTATCAAGTCCTTTTATACATATCTATGTAAGTATGTCCTATTGTGCTATACAATCGTTCTTTTAATCTAATTATACTTCATCAGTGTTACTCTTTTACTCAATATTTAGAGTGTCTTTAAATCGCACGCTTCATGCGAGGATATTGGTACAAACTTCAAAATTAGAACTTGACTTGCTTTGGTAAAAGAATTCATTGTTCTTGTTTTGAAAACCGATTTGATATTACATTATCCTCGGAAACTTCCAATTTTTTTTCTGTTACAAAGCTTAATCATCGTAGAAATATTTTTTGAAATTGACTAAGTGCAAGAAAAAAAAAAGATAAAACCGATTGATAAGTTTATTCGACTCAAACGGATGCCCGGATGAGAAGATATCGAAGAAATACGAATGGTATTAGTGCGCGAGAAGAAAAGTATCAGTTGAAGAAGAAGGAGGGCCACCCGAGTGCACTCACTCGAGCGCCACCGCTCGAGCAAGGGAATGGCTCGAATGCTCAAATCTTACAGAAAGTTTCGGCCACTCGAGCAGCTCGAGCACCCCCGCTCGAGCCTTTGTTTCATTCGAGTGCCACCACTCGAGCGCCTCTGCTCGACCCCGTGTTTCATTCGAGCTGTGTAGCTCGAGCGCCACCGCTCGAGCGTGCGCCACCGCTCGAGCGTGACCAGCTCGAGCGCCCTAGGCCTTTTACTTCTGATCCATTTTTCCGGCCCATGAGTTCCCGAATCAGCCCGATACATATATATACTCATTCCGAATACGTATTGGAGAGTTTATCACATATCATCACTTTTTAGAGTTCGTTTTGGAGAGAGTAGAGCACCGAGAATCGAGCAAGCTTATTTTACGTGTAATCGAGGTTTCTACGTTACGAATTCATTGTTTAGACTTAGATTTTTGGATTTCTTTCTTTCGTTTTGCAACACGTGTTACGTGAGACTTTTGATTCTATCTTTAATTAATATTCGTTCTTAGATTAAATTTCTATCATAACCCTAGTTTATGTTTTTTAGTTTTTCACTTCAATTAATTATGTTTTCGTTCATTGTTTGTTTTATTATTTTTGTTCTCATTAAAACCATGTACGGCTAAAACCCTTGTATGCTTAGGGTAGGATGAACTCGTAGAAGTAGGATGTGGGTACATAGTTAGGGTATTTCGTAATGTTTAGTTTTAATTCTCTTAATTAATGAATTCTTAAAATTAATCTTAGATTTACCTTTGAATTTCGTACGAAAAGTGTTAAAGAGGGGACGACCTTATCACTCTTTAACAACGAGTAGACTTAACTAAATGGTTTAGAAGGGATTTATTAATCTACCGGTTTATTTAGGGAGGACGACCGCATCACCTTAGTTAAATTAGGGTCTCTTTAATTAAGCACAATCTATTAACTCGTTTAGTGGATTAGTGAAGTCGATTTATAGGATAAAGTATTAAGGTTTAATTCTTGAGCTTTTTATTATACAATCTTATACTTAGGTTATTTCTTGCACATCACGGTTATGTTGATTATGTACCTGCTCCGTTAGTATACGTAGGAATTCCTAACCTGAGCATCACCATCACATATTTGAATACAACCCTTGGTTAATTAGTTTAATTAACTCAATTCTTTAGCATAATTAGTTTAGTTTTAGTTTATAATAATTCTTTAAAAACTCAAAAACATACACTCATATTAATTACGACGCGTAGATCTTCAGGGATCTATTCGCATACAACCCATCCCGAGGTACGATATACTTGGTCGCTATACCTGCTTATACTACAGTGAACCCGTACTCTTGCGGGGAAACTACTAGTAAAAAGTTAGTATTTTCGGTTCAAGTCGCCTTGCATCTTTTATATTTTGCAATTCACACCGTGTAATTTATATATACTTTTAAATGGTATTACTTTATATCTACAAGGTGCATCAAAGTGTTACTACTTTCTTTGCACATACATGCGGCTTTTAGTTGATATTGAATATTTACCCTTAAATAAAGTACTATCGAGGTCTTTTTATACATATCAATGTAAGTATGTCATATTGTGTCATACTATTGTTTTGTTCATCAAATTATACTTCAGCGTTTTCTCTTTTTCTCAATACTTAGAGTGCCTTAAAATTGCACGCTTCATATGAAGATGTTAATAAAAAAATTAAACCTAGAACTTGGCTTGCTTGTTTACAAGAATTAATTGTTCCAGTTTTGAAAACCAATTTGATATTAAATTATCCTTGGAATGTTCCAAAAATAAAATTTGTTACAAAGCTTAATCATCGGTTAAAGATTTTTTTTTTAAATTGATTACGTGCGAGGAAAAACAAAAATAAAACCAACTAATAGAGAAAGCCAGATATTTCACATAAAATTATTGTTTTACTTTGAAAATTTAATGATATCCCATTAATCAATAACAGCTAGCGGACTTTCAACAACCTTATTCAATTCATCAACCTCTTCTGAAATACACCAACCATCATCTTCATCATACTCAACCCTATTTGATCCCATCTCCTCTCCACTCTCTCCTCATCTCTCTACACCCTAACTCTATACCAAATCCTTAAACCTGCACTATCCACAACTGCATTGCTCCAGAAAGCAACACAAGTAGGCTCCACCTCCTCATTCCACCACGGTATTCGGGGCTAGGACTTGGGCTTCCCGCCAGTGAGTCTTTGTTAAGCTATAGTGAGTTAATGATGATCGATTCGATGTTGTTTGGCTATAAGCCGACGATATTGGACTTGCTCTTACTAGGAACGGGAGGCAGCGAAGCCTCTTCCGGCTGCGTTCTTCAGCGGGCTGGACATGCCACCTTCATATGGTGAAGACATGTGGGAAGAGCAATCATTAGAGAAGAAACCTTCCTAGCTCTATATATCTCTCGTAAACTACAATGATGGATATAGTGTAGGACAAAGAATCAAATATCACGTGAGTTGCACGATTGTCTTACATGATTTTTAAAATATAATGTTCTATATTTATAAAGCCATAAATCTTTAAATGTACGAAAATTATGAGATTTACACGCGGATGAGCTCGATTAGAAGTTCTGGCTAGATCACGCTTCTGAAAGTTATGCAGATCATTCTCTGATATTTTCCTGTTCAATTTTAATTTTTTTTTACAGTTATCATTGCATCTTTTATTTTTGGCAATTTGCACCTTGTAACATAAATCTATTTTTAAATGGTATTAATTTTTTAATATAAAGATATTTGTTGATTAATATTATTTGTTATTCATTATTAATTTAGTACGGGTTACAATTTGTATCAAAGTGTAACAACTTTCTTTGCACACAGACACGGCATGCATGCGGCTTCTAATTGATATTGAATCCCTTAAATAATGTATCAAGGCCATGGTATCAAGGCCTTTTATACATATCAATTTAAGTATGGCCTATTATGTCATACCATCGTTATTTTCATCAAATTATACTTCTTTAACTTTTTCTTTTTTTTTCTTTTTTTAATATTTAGAGTGCCTTAAAATCGCACGCTTCATACGAGGATATTGATACAAACTTCAAAATTAGAACTTCACTTGCTTGGGTAAAAGAATTAATTATTCTTGTTTTGAAAATTGATTTGATAGTAATTCACTACAAGAAAATAATGATTTGCCTACGGAATTAAATTGCCTACAAAAATTTACCAACAAAAAAGTTTGTAGTAAAAATTGTCTACGATTTGCCCACAGAATTTTCTAATTATGAAAGCATCTACAATTCTCAACCTAAAACAATTTGCCTACGGAATTGATTTGCCTACGGAATAAAATCCCTAGGTATAATTACCTACAAGCCAATTGCCTACAAAAATTTACCTACAACACAATTTGCCTACGGAATTTCCGTAGGCAAATTATTGTGTAGGTGGGGAAGGAAAATGCCTATACAATTAGAGATTTTTGTAGGCAATTCGTAGGCAATCCCCCCTACAAATTTTTTTTGTTGGTAATTCCGTAGCTATATTAACAATTTCCGTAGGCAATATTAAATTTTCTTGTAGTGTAAATTATCCTTGGAATGCTCCATTTTTTTGTTACAAAGCTTAATCATCGTTGAAAGATTTTTCGAAATTGATTACGTGTGAGACAAAACAAAAATAAAACCAACTGGTAGGGTAAACCAGATATTCACATAAATTAGTGTTATAATTTGAATAATTAATAATATCCCATTAATCAATAACAGCTAGCAGACTTTTCGCAACCTTATTCAATTCATAAACCTCCTCCGAACTACACCAATCATCATCATCATACTCAACCCTCTTTGATACTATCTCTCTCCCTCTCTCTACACCAAAGTCTATACCAAAACCCTCAACATGCACTCTCCGCAACTGCATTGCTCTAGAAAGCAGTACAGATAGGCTTCGCCTTCTCATTCCTTAATGGGATTCGGGGTTAGGACTTGGGCTTCCCGCCAGTGGGTCTTCGTCGAGCTATGGAGAGTTGATAATGAGTGACTCGACGTTGTTTGGCGATAAGCCTACGATACTAGACTTGTTCTGTCATGCCACCTTTGTATGGTAGATAAATGTGGGAAGAGTCATCTTCCAATTAAGAGGACACACTAGCTAAGACGTGCACAAGGGCTCGCCTATTGGCTTGAGGCACGCTTTTAGTGCATTAATGATGGTAAAACTCAAATAATAATTCCATAATATTAGCATACAAAAATATAAATGTTTAACTACATATCACAAAGATAAAACTAGGAAAATGTGAAAGATAAAACTAGGAAAATGTGAAAGAAACATTAAAGGAATTAGTGATACTACCAATTCACAAAGGCCAGAATCATGTTCAGCAGACAAGATAATGCCCTTTCGATAGAGGCAAAACAATGCTTGAAGTTGTTGCAACAGAAACTAGTGCAAATTTCATCAACATGTCATGTCAGACATCACATTAAAAGTACAATTTGAATTTGATTGTCCAACACCTCGTCCATCCATCGCTATTATATATCCATCAGCTTATATATATGTAAGATCGTGTTGTGTGTGCCTTCATCAAATCCTTCCTTTCTTGACATACTACTTTGCTCCTTTGTTCTAAATTGAATTAATCAAATTATTAATTTCAGTCGCTTCATATATTGAAGATACATTTGCCTAAGGTTTAGTTACAAAAAAAAGTTCGTTAGTCGCGTGCACGAACAATATAATTCATTTTCCATATTCATTGTGTATACGTCACTAGTTATTTATCCATATTCTAAATCAAAAATGAAATTTTTGAAATTTTTACACTATAAGAAAATAAAAAAATTGCCAATGAAATTTGTCAATATAACTACAAAATTGTTAACTAAAAGTTTCATAGTGGAGATTTGTATGACTTGCCTACAAAATTTTCTAATACATATGCATGTTTAAAATTACACATTTATTACAAGAATATATGGTGCAAACTTGAAAATTATAATTTGGTTTGGTTGGGTAAAAGAATTAGTTGTTCAGATATATATACTTTTAAAAACCAATTAGATATTGAATTAATTATCCTTGGAAAGTTTACACTTCTGATTCGAAGTTTAATCGCAGTTGCCAAATACGCTAATGGTAAGTGTATAATTTTGTGCTCCAATGTTCGTTTGGCAGACTCACCACGCCTCTGAACAAGAAGCATTTTTTCAAATGGAAACTTGAAAGTAGCACAGAGCAGATATCCTTTATGCCTTTATCTGTGGGTGTCTCTGCATTTTCTCTTTTTCCTTTTTTACACACGGATTTGGGTGTTGCTTGCTTTGCTTCTAGGTTTTGTGTTTGGAGGGAATTGCTGCCCAACACTCATTAATTGTAAATTCCAAGCTACGTTAGCATCCATTACCATTAGTGGACGAAGTCACCAAGCTAGCCTTTCAGAAGAAAAGAAAAAATACAAGGTTAAGAAATATGAAGTAAAAAGACAATTTCCATCTTATGAAAAATGTATTTCCATTTTTCAAAGACCTTTTTAAATTCCAAAAAAAAAAAAAAAAAAACTGACTACTTGAGCCGCCATCACTTAACATCAATGGCTTAAACTAAACTCATTCACATTATACCTAAAATTTACAATAAAAATCGAAATAAAAAGAATTGAAAGTGTTATCAAGAAAAACATAGTGTTATACTGATGACAAGAATAAAGTTGAAATTAAATAAAGGAGAGGCAAAAAGAACCAACTATATAACAGTGTGATGGACTAGCACCTTGTGCAGAAGTGGTGCAGTGGTGTGGCCTCAGAAACTGGGCGACTGCCTTTTTATTTAACGTGTGCATGTGTCTTATTTTTCGGAAATCAATGATATTTCTAGATTTTATAAATCGAAAGAATTTCATATCATCTAAAAATTGAATTTATAGAAAGATGTAAAATTAATTTATTTAATTAATTCCCTTACATGAATATATAGAAATAACCATTTCCCGTAAACTCTGCACCAATTCTGCATCTATACACACATGTATAGGTGGTTAGCGGACACTACAAAAAAAACACTGTTTTGCGACGGAATTAGCGACGGAAAATCCGTCGCAAACAGTGTTTTGCGACGGGATCTGCGACGGACACGTATCCGTACCTAAAACAGCCGTAGCAAATTTTTGCGACGGATTCAGCCATCCGTCGCAAATTAACGACGGACAAATCCGTCGCAAAATCGGCGGGTCAGACCCGGCCGGGTCACACAGAATTTGCGACGGACAGTATTCCGTCGCAAATATTTCGGGTCAGACCCGTTCGGGTCAACAACATTTGCGACGGCCACATTCCGTCGCAAATGTTTATATATATTTTTTTTATTTTTTTCTGTTATAATTTGCGACGGGTTGTTTTCCGTCGCAAAATTCAATATTTGCGACGGAATTTGGCCGTCGCAAATTACCGAGCCTATACAAAAAAAAAAGTGGCTCGCGTGGTTCGAGCCCGGGCACCCGAGGCGGCCGGGGCGGGCGCGGACCACTGGGCCACTCGGCCCATTGCTTAATATATGCGGCCCACCTTCTATATTAGTCTTATTAGGCCTTGAACAATTAATCCATTTTTGCGTCCAAGGGGAATCGAACACGGGACCTCTTGTGCAAGAGGAGGGGGCGCGCGCCACTAGGGCACAAGTTACTTTCGTTTATTTTTATGCAATTAATTGTATATGTATTCAAATTAAGTCTTTTTTTTTATAATTCACCAAATTAATTTATTTTCGTATCTAAGTTGTTTATTAAAATATTTTGCCCAACTCTTTTTTTTATTTTGTAAAATTATTTATTTCGACTCCCGCTTAAATTTATAATTCGTTCATTTGTACGCAATTAATTGTATATGTATCCAAATTGACTCATTTTTTTTTCTACAATTCACCAAATTAATTCATTTTCGTTTCTAACTTGTTTTTATAAATATTGGGGCCATTTAATTTTTATTATTTCTGTAAAACTATTTATTTCGACTCCCGATAAAATTTATAATTCGTTCATTTGTACGCAATTAATTGTATATGTATCCAAATTGACTCTTTTTTTTTTCTACAATTCACCAAATTAATTCATTTTCGTTTCTAACTTGTTTTTATAAATATTGGGGCCATTTAATTTTTATTATTTCTGTAAAACTATTTATTTCGACTCCCGCTTAAATTTATAATTCGTTCATTTGTACGCAATTAATTGTATATGTATCCAAATTGACTCATTTTTTTTTCTACAATTCACCAAATTAATTCATTTTCGTTTCTAACTTGTTTTTATAAATATTGGGGCCATTTAATTTTTATTATTTCTGTAAAACTATTTATTTCGACTCCCGCTTAAATTTATAATTCGTTCATTTGTACGCAATTAATTGTATATGTATCCAAATTGACTCATTTTTTTTTTCTTCAATTCACCAAATTAATTCATTTTCGTTTCTAACTTGTTTTTATAAATATTGGGGCCATTTAATTTTTATTATTTCTGTAAAACTATTTATTTCGACTCCCGCTTAAATTTATAATTCGTTCATTTGCTTAAAAAAAATTTTCATAATTCACCAAATTAATTCATTTTCGTTTTTCACTTGTTTTTATAAATGTTGTGTCCATTAAATAAAAGTAAATTCAAACTAATAAATTCACAAAATTATAAATTAAAGTAACAATTCAAAAATTAAATTAAAGTAACAATTCAAACTAAAAAAAAATTGTACTTCATAGTTATTAAAAATCAAAATTTTTTAACAATCGGAATTAAATCCGTCTTCCTCTTCATCCTCGCCCAGGTTAACAATCGGCGACATCGATGGCTGGGTCGAAGGGATCGGCGGCATCGGTGGCTGGGTCGGCGGGATCGGCGGCATCGGTGGCGCAGGCATTTGCGCTCGTGGCATTGAATCAGAGGCGAATATCTGCCACCACGCCTGCATGGCGGCTGTATACTCCTGCATGGCGGCTGTATACCGGTCGTGCGCCTCTCGCTGCTGCCTCTCATACTCTTCCTTCTCTCGCTGCTGCCTCTGCATGTTCTTCATCTGCTCCACCACCGTGGCAAGCTGCCTCTCGACCTCACTGGGATGAGAGTCGATGGAAGACTGAGAGGAGGATGAGCCTGAGCCACGAGGTCGGAAAAAGTTCTTTCCGAAGCTGCCCAATCCAGCGAACCGCCCCTTTTTAGCCTTGACGTTCTTGAAGTACAATTCATTTTGAACGTCAACAGAAGGCTGTGTGGGGGGCATCGACCCCGACCCCTCTGCCGTTTCCTCAGGCTGAGGCTGAGAGGCAAGATCCTCGAGCATCTTTCTCTGCAAATTAATTATACAAAAAATTAAATAAATTGAACACAAAATATAAAAAATACTTTTAATATTAAAAATTTAAATAATACTATTAATATTGAAATAATACTTACGTGGATCTCGGTGGTACGGCCGTAGGTAGACTTCCCAGTCTCCTCGACGAATGGGTGGGCGAGCTGCAATCTCTCAAAATGAGAGGGCTCGCGTCCTTGCTCCGCCGCCTAATTAGAAAAAAAGATAGTAAAAATTAACAACACTCATAAAAATTAGAAAAAAAATAATAAATTCAAAAACGACAAAATTGAAGACGAAACTTACAAATCTCAACCCGTGCTCATAAATGGACCGAGAACCGGCCCGATGTCTTGCCATCCCTTCTCCATCAGGGTCACTACGCCGATTCGCCTTGTTTTTCGCCGACTTCTCTTGGAATTCAGGGGAATCCCAGTAGCGGAGGAATTGGTCCCAAATCGACCGTCTTTCACTGTCAAGCCCCAAGTCGGTGGCCTCTCCCTTCTTGTACCACTTCTCCCTCATTCTGTAAAGGAGGTCTCTGTACCTTTCCTTTCCATATTTATCGAAATTCCTCCACATCTGGTCATCGTGCTCCGGTGCCCAGACACATTCTTTCTGCAATTACAATTTAAATGTAAATATATGTTTATATATTTGATATTAATAAACGGTGAATTAATAAATTAAAATAATACCTTAAACTCCTCGAAGTATGTCTTTTTTCTTGCATCGGACACTAACCTCCAACTGTAAGCGGTGGGCTCGAATCCACCGCGAAGGATGGAGTCGGAAACCTGATTAGCAGCCTCATGACCTGGAATCCAACTGTAAAATTAAAATTTCAAAGTTAGTAAAATAATTAGGTTTTAATTAATAAAAAAATTGAGTATAAAATATTATCCCTTACATATGACCACATGGCTTAACAGGCATCCGTCCTTCAACAACCGGATGCTGGCGGGAGGAGGATGAGCCCTCAGCAGTCTGCTGTGAGGAGGAGGAGGAGCCCGCACCAGGCTGTGAGGAGGTCTCTGATAGAGACCTCGGCCTGAAAATAGGTGGAACCACGGGTCTTAGTGAGGGCCGTCGTCTCCTCCCTCCTCGTCCTCCTCGACTCGCCTCCTCATCCCTCGGAGGCTGCTGATTGTCGTTGCCACTGCCTTGTCCGCTCATCTATAACAAATTTCACGAATTATTCATTCAACTAAATTAAAATCAATCAACTAATAATATTATTTTATAAATTATATATTAAACTAAAATCAAACAACTAATATTATTTAAAATCAATTAACAACCTACTCAACTAAATTCATTCAACTAAATTAAAATCAATCATCAACTAATATTATTTTGTAAAATTATTAAACTTAAATCAAGCAACTAAAATTATTTTGTAATATTATTTAAACATGCTTAACAATTAAAAATTAACAAATTACTAAAATAATTCAACTAAAATCAAACAACTCAGCTAAAATCAATTCTAAACTTAACAAATTCAACTATTTCTAAACATGCTTTAAAATTAAATTAAAATTCGATCAACTAATTAAATTATAATTCAACTAATTCAACTAAAATCAATTCATTTCTAATATAATTCAAACAATTCAACTAATTCAATTCTAAACTTAACAAAAATTAAACATACTTTAAATTAAAATTCGATCAACTAATTAAATTATAATTCAACTAATTCAACTAAAATCAATTTATTTTTAATATAATTCAAACAATTCAACTAATTCAATTCTAAACTTAAAAAAAATTAAACATGCTTTAAATTAAAATTCGATCAACTAAAATCAATTCATTACTAATATAATTCAAATAATTCAACTAAAATCAATTCTCTAAACATGCTTTAAAATTAAATTTTAAACGGTAAAAATGAAGAAAACTTACGGTTTATTTGTAGAAGATGACGAAACGAGAACTCGGTGGGGACGGATTGGCTCTACAGCGACGGCACCCGACTTCTCCTTCCTTTTCCTCTCTTTTTCCTCTTCTTCTTCTTCTTTTCTCTCTTTCTCCGTCTGCAACGCGGCGGGCCTGTATAAATAAGTGGAAAAAAATTTGCGACGGACGCCTGTCCGTCGCAAATTTTGCCCGTCAAACGCAAAACGACGCCGTTTCTTACTGATTTGCGACGGAAAAGCCGTCGCAAATCAGTCAACGCACCGTTTCCCGATAAGACGCATAAAACGGCTCGAATTTGCGACGGACATTCCGTCGCAAATCAGTCAATGGGCCGTTTCCCGAGAGGTCGCGAATATAAATGTAAGCATTGCGACGGCTTTTGTCCGTCGCAATTACAAAGTTTAAAATTGCGACGGCTTCTTCCGTCGCAAATCAGTCAAACGGGTCGCTTCCCGAACGGTCACCTTTAAACGGGTATGTTTTGCGACGGAATTGACCGTCGCAAACTCAAAATTGAAATTTGCGACGACCTTTCCGTCGCAAATGTAGCCGGTTCAAGACCAAGTCGGTGGGCCCTAGATTTTGCGACGGCTTATCCGTCGCAAATTACTATCATTTGCGACGGACTTCCTAAGTCGTCGCAAATTTTCATTTTTTGCGACGACTTACAAAAATCCGTCGCAAATGATAGTAATTTGCGACGGATATTCTTGTCGTCGCAAAATTCCCGTCGCTAAACACCATCTTTTTTGTAGTGGGAGTTAATGAAGAGATCACAAACTGTGGACGTAGCTGATGAGCTAGAAGTGACCACGAGAAGATACGCCGGTGGAGAGGTGACTGTTGCAAGAGTCTGGACAATCCAACCATTTAAGGCAGGGCTGTGCTGCATTGATGCAACATGGGAGCTATTACTCACAAAATTTTATTTATATATAACTTTAAAATTTGGTCCTGAAAATTTGTGATATTTGACTTTTGTTCTGTGTCTGCCCGTTTGGCTACTGATGGTAATCTAGTCGGTTTGTGTGTTACTTTTTTTTTTAATTGGGCATTTATATTTTCAAAAGTTGATTCCATAAACTTACGCTAAATGGCCTATTTGTTATACCAAAGAAGTCAACTATGATAAATTTTCAAGACCTATAGAAAAGGCGAAAACCGAAAGAAAAGAAAAAGCCGAAATGTCAGATATTACTCCCTCTAATTCATTTTTTATTATTCGTATTACCATAAAATGATGGGTCTTTTTTTTTGTTTTCCACTTACCAAAAAATAGCAAAACTCAAACACTGCCCCTTTTAACTTACCCCTTAAAAACATCATTTATTTACACTTATGTCACTATTTTATCAACTTTATACCTACAAATACTAATAAACAACTCTTATCCCTTTTAAAAATATATGTTATACCCACAAATAATAATAAACAACTCCTTTATTAAAACTCGTGTCACTTTGAAAGTGGAAATCAAAATCGAATCCGAGAATATAAATTTTCAAGGCCAACTTCAAAAAGTGAACACGGTTTGGACAAAAAAAAATAGTAAAAAAGTCAAATATGATAAATTTTCAAGACCAACTTCAAAAGTTGAAAAAGAGTGCATACCCTTTGTGTTTGATACACCCGCTAGTAATGTGACCCAATATAGCCCTTTGCTCCTATATAACCCTCCCCCTTCACACACAGCTTGTTCAAGAAGAGTGAGTAAAATGAAAATATTTTAGTGATAGAAACAGAAAAGGGTTTTGTCTTACCTCTCCCTGTTAACATTGCTTGCCTTCGAAGCCAACTGTAGTTCGGTATTCAAGAATTGCTTCCAAACTCCTCATCCATCCATAACTATTAATTATCCCTAGCTTTCCATCAACTTATAAGTGTGATCTGTGTGGGATCCGGATCCTGTGTTGTACAGCACCGTACTATGCTGTACAAATACATTGACACGGTATCAGCGAAACGATTTCGAAAGTAACACAAGTGGGTTCTCGGAATATTTATCTTACCGATTCGTCGGAATCCACCAAACAAATAAGTAAGAAGAATAATTCGCCACCCAATATGGAATCCACCAAAAGGGATAAGAGTTGAATTGATCGGAAGACCTTTCTTCACTAATCAAGATAAAAGGTATGATTTTCTTAATTACCGAGTTCTGCCTTCCGTTGGATACAAGAGATTGTATTTATAGATAATCATGGACATTCCCCGTGTATTGGAAATTGGACTTGACTTAATAAAGACACTTTTGACACATATTTATTTGACCGACAAATGCATGAATTGGCTGTTGGAACTCCTCTTTTGTTCATGTACTTCTTGACCTTAGTTAATGAAGATATTTAATTCATAGTTTGACTGTTGAATGCACTTAGAATGATTGTTGAATTCATGAACCTAAAATTAATGAAGACAGATTGTTTGTTGACTGTCCATTCCCTCTTCCAATTCTTCATTTCCGGTATCAGACGCTTCCACTGCGCGTAAACTCGTCCCCGAGTTTTCCTCGCTGAAGTATGGTGAGAGGTCAGCAACATTGAAGGTTGCAGAGACACCATAATCTCCTGGAAGTTCAATCTTGTAAGCATTCTCTCCAATGCGTTTAAGAACTTTAAACGGACCGTCGGCTCTTGGACTTAATTTCCCATGCTTCCTAGGAAATCTTTCCTTTCGCAAGTGGACCCAAACCAAATCTCCCTCCTTGAATGCTGCAGCTTTGCGATGCTTTTCTGCATTCCTTTTGTATTTCTCAGTTTGCTTCATGATTTGTGCTCGGACTTGCTCATGCAGCTTCTTGATGTGGGCAGCTCGGTCACTATACTGATAAGCAGTTGGCAATGGTGCTATGTCCAACGGGCTGATCGGATTTTGCCCGTATACCACTTCAAAAGGGTTGGTTCCCGTCGACTGACTTTTGGACTGATTATAGGCAAATTCAGCTTGAGTCAGTGCAAGATCCCACTGTCGAACCTTATCCCCTACAAGACTCCGCAACAGGTTTCCCAAGCTTCGATTTACTACCTCAGTTTGGCCATCAGTTTGTGGATGGTGAGAGGTACTAAACTGAAGAGTGGTTCCCAATTTACGCCATAATGTTTGCCAAAAATGTCCGACAAACTTGGGGTCTCGATCGGAGGTAATTGTCTTCAGCACTCCATGCAACTTGACAATTTCTTTGAAGTAAAGATCAGCCACATGAGAAGCATCCAATGATTTGGTACATGCCACAAAATGAGCCATCTTTGAAAAGCGGTCAACCACAGCCATGATCGAATCCTTGGCTCGTTGAGTTCAGGACAAACCCACCGCAAAATCGATACTAACATCTTCTCAAGGTGCTTGCAGAAGAGGAGTGTAAATTAATTTTTCTTATACATAAATTCATTAATCACGCGCACGCACGAACAATAGTGTAATTAATTTTTCTAATTCACTAAATTTTCACTTTCACGAATTACGAGAATTAATATTCTGAAATTTACAATATTTATCAATATTCTAAATTACAAGAATCAATAATAGTAGTTGAACATTATCACTACAAGAAAACATAAAATTGTCTATGGAAATTGTCAATATGGCTACGAAATTTTCAACAAAAAAATTCGTAGTTGGAATTACCTACGAATTTGCCTACAAAAATTTCTAATTGTATAGACATCTTTCTTCCCTACCTACAAAAAAATTTGTCTACGGAAATTCCGTTGGCAAATTGTGTTGTAGGTAAAATATTGTAGGCAAATTGTTCTAGATTGGAAAATATGGAAGCTTTCATAATTAGAAAATTATGTAGTCAAATCCTAGGCAATTCTTACTACAAACTTTTTTGTTGAAAAATTTTTGTAGACAGTTTTAATTTTGTAGGCAATTATTTATTTTCTTGCAGTGTATGAGCCAAATATGTTGGTGGTTAGTGCAAATTTATGTGCTCTAATGCCAGGCCATTTGACGCACCTCTGAACACGAAGCAGAGGGTGTTATAAACTGGGGTGTGAAAAATCGAAACACTGAAATGGGAAAGAAAAAGAGTACGAAATAAAATCGTGTAAAACCGAGTCTAGGTGAAACCTATGCCCGCAAGATCGAATACGCCCGTACAGTGCTTACGGATTATGCGTACGGATCCCCAAAGGTAAAACAGTTTTGTCTATTCACACCGGTAGCACTACCGTGTATGAATCTCCGGCGAACTAAATCGGAATTTATGAGCTAAACGGGATTTTCTGGAGAGTCAGAATTTCGGAAATTTCTGGGTTCCTAAGATCATTCTGGAAAAACTGGATGAAGGGGGTATATATAGGCGGAATTATGACCCATTTGAGGGCTGCTGGAGTGGAGTACGTGGTGATCATGGATCACCCACGTTCTTGTGGTGGAGAGAAACGCAGTTTCTCAGTCATGGGAAGCAAGACGGAATATTCCAGATTCTCTGGAGTGTATTAATCAAAATCGTGGGTGTATTAAACATGTTCGTGGGCCGACCCAATTCTAAATGGGCCAACCGAAATGGGCCGACCCAATTCCATACGGGTCACCCAATCCGATTGGATCCAAAAAGATAATGGGCTATTTCATATTTTTGGTACTCTAAAAATATAGGTATGGCACCAAAGCCCAATTGCCAAGAACCCCGGGCCCGGGCTCGGGCGGGGCGCGCGCGTGTGTGGTCCATGGTTAGGGTCCCCATGTCCCAATTTAGAGAACATGAATAATTTGCTACTTATATACAAGACAAACTTCTTGTAATTTTCCAATGTGGGATGGAACTTTATTTTCCATTCCCATGGAATTATTCAACACACATGATTAACACTTCAACTTCCCAAATTAATTTCTCACTCACCGGAAATCGGTTTTGAGATATTAAATATACCACGCTCATCTACTCCGCGAGTAGAACAACATCGTTAATTTTATTTTCCCAAAAACTAACGTTTTTACTCCTCAAAAAATTGATCAAAGTAAGGGTATGAAACCTTTACAAAAAACCAATTTCCAACAGAGGGTTCGTCATTGTGTGTCGGATTATCTGCGGCATCGGATAAGAGACTCAGTTCATCTGTTGCTCTCTAAAAAAACAAGTGAAACTAAAAGAGATTGGTCTCGAATTCCACAGTACTAGGTTACAACTTACAAACTACTGGCATGCACGCACAACTGTACTCATTAGTGGTAAATACATAAATTCAAGCATCCATAACATATATTTCGCGGTACAAAGATTTTTTTAAATTAATTACGTGCTAGACAAAAAAAAAAAATCAATAAAGTAAAACAAGAGATTTCACATAAATTAGTGGTTTAGTTTGTATGTTGAGATTGAAATAATTAATTAATCAATTTGTAATAAAATGTCTATTCTTTTTTTTTTTTTTTTGGGAAAAAGTAACTTAATGCTGTTATGTTATAGTTGATAACGAACGGACGCACTGACGTGCAAGGGCTCGCCTATTGCTTGAGGCGCAAGGGGCGCACCTTTAGTGCATTAATGTGTGTGTATATATATATGATGTAAATTTTGCTTTTGTGCGATAGTCGATGAATTTTTACATGTTACATGGATACTCGTGAGTCAAGTGTAAAACTAATGTTTTATGTTTGTTCTATTAATTTTATTTGACACTAGATATTAATTGAGTTTGTATGTGTTTATTTACTTTATGATACTTTAAACCAAATAAATAGAGGACTATTTTGATAAAGGTGAAAAGATAGAGGATGGATTTGGTTTAAATCCTGCTTTTGTGCGGTAGTGTGTAAATCTCTATCTACCGAATGAGAGACTCGTGTGTTGATAGGCGAACATCATCTAAATATGGAGCGAACAATTATTGAAGTCTAAAACAAAGAAAATCACTATTTGGGCGCATTAACCAACCTGGGAGGTGTACGAAGTGACGAACAACTCTCCCGACGAGCAACTAATAGGCGAACAGGTATTAAGGCCCGGGACCAAGAATGAGCCAACTGTGAAGTCATCCATGACGAACAACTTGGTCAGAATATGATACAACAAATAGCCAAGGAGGTGTGTACAAGTGAACAAAGGACAAAGATCCCAAAGTCAAGCTAAACAAAGGCATAAGGCGAACAACTTCCCAAGTACAACCTCAAGAGGCGAACAACTTTTGGTTGGAGAATCAACAAGATCCATCAAGCCGACCTAGGCGAACAACAATGAGTCCGAGATAAGACCAAAGAAGACTTTGTAACTAAGATTTAGCTCAGATAAGGTCAAACTAGGGTCAAAGGACACATGTCAAGCATGCAGGCTAGGGAGACCAAGAGTCAGAGACACCTCCTGCTTGCTCGTCTCTATAAATAGTTGCTCTCCAGCTTATGAAATACAAGAAAAAATTCATAAACACTCCAAAACACACACAAGTACACCTTAACGCGCACGCATACGAAATTATTTCAATTTCGATTTTCATATATCCGAATTCGATAACCTAAACCCCGATTTACCATTTACGGTGGTAATCAATCACACGTTATTGATTGGTGACGTAAAAACGGATTAAAACAGCCACTAATCCTCACGATTAGATTCGTTCACCAACAATTTGGCGCTAGAAGGAGGGTTCGAACCTCCGGTTTAGTGTGATTACTCAAGAACTTCAAGTTGAAAACTTGAAGATTCAAAGAAAACCTCAAGAAATACTTGAAGATTCAAGCAAAGGTGTTCTTGGTGTTCTTGGTGTTCTTCAATTTTAAGATTAAGAAACAATTTAAATTGAAATGCCTCAATCTAAAGAGACCCAAGGATCACGTTTGTCGAAGAGAGCGTCTCAGACCCGAGCCACATCGGCCGACCACCAGGACCGTGACCCAAAACATGCGAACAGGTCACAGCATACAGCCATAACACATAACCTCCCCCCTGAGATGGAGGCTTTGGCGAACAACCCCAACGAGTTGGCTAAAACCATAGCTGCTCTCCAGGCCCTCCAGAGGCAACAAGAGCAGGTTAGGCCAACACAAGCAAGGCCAAGGGACAAGTCCCTAGAGGTTGTTAGGCCCAAGACTACCAGGGGCGAGCAACGAGAAGTTGATAGTGCTCAAGTCAGACGAAATAAGGGAAAGGCCAAGGTGGTCGACCAAAGAGAAGTACAGGCTGAGTCTGGTCGCGGACGAACAACTATGTCTAGCCATGGAACAACACGTTCCAGTGCCCAAGACAGGCTTAGCCAACCCCATCAACGAGAAGCTGCTCGCCGGGGAGCAGAAGATGGGCGAGCAACTTTTGATCAGCCTCGCCCATCAGTCCATGAGAGACTCACCCAGTCAGCTTTTAGGCGCCTTGGGCCAAATGCGGCGAACAACATTAGGAGGCAAGTCCAAGAAGTGCCCACTCCAAGCGAGGGACTGCGACGAGCAGAAAGGTTAATGCCTTTGCTCGCCGAACAGCCTCCAAGTCAGGGGGCACCTCTTGATGAATTATCAAGCCTAAGGAGGGCTGTGGAGAACATGCAAGGGCAACTAGACCAACAGAGGGGGATGGGAGCGACCAGCATGCCGTCCTCACCTTTGGCAGCCCACATTTTGAAGGCCCCGATCCAGAAAAAGGTTCAATTCCCAGCAAGCATTCAATATGAGGGCATTACTGACCCCCGGGTCCACTTATCAAAGTATACAGACTACATGGTCTCCGTAGGGGCCAGCGACGCCACCCAATGCCGGAATTTTCCATTAACATTAGGCGATCGGGTTCACAAGTGGTTTTCATCAATGCCGCCGGCATCAATCCACTCGTTCATTCAGCTAAGTCGAGAATTTCTCTCTCACTTTTCAACGGCGGGGTCGTATCTTTCCCAAAAACACCGGCTATCAGATTTAAGACAAAATGATGATGAAACTGACCGGGCGTTTATGGAAAGATTCGATAAAGTTTTGCTAGAAGGAGAACCAGTGAGCGAAGATACAAAGATCGTCGCTGTGATGGCCGGATTGAAAAAAGGGTCGAAGTTATGGAAGGAGGTACGTCTGAAGTGCCCAAAGACTTATGCCGAGTTCAGAAACCAAGCTGGCATTTTCGTTTCCATGCACGAGGCCCTACAAACAAATTTAGGGGAGAACAAAGTTGATCCTAAGGAGAATAACAAAAAGCCCGTCGGGACAAGCTACAGGGTCCCAAAAAATATGAAAGCATTCACCGAAGGATCGGATTTGAAAGAAAAATTGAACCAAGTATTGACAGTATCAGTTGATACTGTGTATGAGAGCGTAAAGGAGAAAGAGTTGCTTTCCCCACCACGTAAAATCCGTCAGGATACTGGCAAACTCAACCCGAACAAGTATTGTGCCTACCATCAAAGTGTGGGGCATTTTACGAGTGAGTGTAGAGATTTGCTTAAGCAACTCTGGCGATTTTATGAGGAGGGAAAGCTCTCCGATTTCGTTAAGAGGCAACCTGGGAAAAGAGCTCGGGAAAACAACTCAGAAGATGAAGAGGATGGTCAACCTCAGAGAAACAACAAACCCGGGCGACCAGTTCCCAGTATGCCAGCTCAACCTTTAGAAGACCTGTTCATGATGGAACCCGCAGGTCCCGCAGGAGGGTGTTTTGATGGACAACCACCTGACTCTAACCGGAAGAGGAAAGCGGAGCTACGAGCGATTGGCCAAGTACAAGAGATGGGAGTTAAGCCGTCTATCATGCAAACGGCGGAATTAACTTTCACCGAAAAAGACCTTGAAGGCGTCTTAACTCCGCACAACGATTCGCTCGTAATCTGTGCCAAGATTATGGGGACCAGAGTCCACAGACTGTTGGTGGACACCGGAGCCTACACGAACATCTTATTCAAGAAGACCCTCGATAATCTGGGAGATTATTCGGGTTATGTTCGAAATACAACACATAGAATTGTAGGCTTCGGAAATGCTGTGACAACGCCGTTGGGAATTGTAACATTAGCTGTACAACTTGTAACGGCCAATGAACCCGAAAGAAATATAACAAGAATGGTAGATTTCTTGGTTGTAGACCAGGAGTCGACCTATAACGGGTTTCTTGGCCGACCTTTTCTTAATGAATTTAAAGCTGCGTGTTCCACTTACCACTATTGTTTGAAATTTCCAACAGCTAGTGGAACAGGCACAATTAAGGGAGACCAACGGAGAGCACGAGAGTGCGTTCAACAGCTACGAGCAAAATTTGTACAAATATCCATGATGGAAGCAACAAGTTATTCCATCGACGAACCATCAATACTAAACAATATGATGGACATAGACGACCACATGGATGCGGACGAACAGCACTTGAACGAGCAAGTGTTGGACGAACAACTCGTTACCACCCGCGGGGAACCTCCATCTGACGAACAACATAGGGGTGATGACGAACAACCTTCAGTGGAGGACTTGGAGGGCCAACTACAAACGAACAACAATGGGACGGAGCCAACTGATGATCTAGAACCCCGCCTGGGGGCAGAACCCATGGACATCGAAAATGATTCCAACCCTGAGGAACCCACACTTGATCCCCGTTGGAAGGGACAAAAACGACGAGCAACTCCAGTCGAAGAGCTGGAGGCGTTCAAAGTTAATCCCGACAACAAAGATCTTGAATTATTCATAGGATCAGAGCTCCCAGAGCCTTACAGATCCCGAATGAAAGAGTTCCTCACCAAGAATCTAGATGTCTTTGCTTGGTCTCACGCAGATATGGTGGGGATAGATCCGAAACATGCTTGTCATAAGCTGAACATAAATCAAGCAAAAAAGCCCGTCCATCAAAAGCGAAGGAAGTACGGCCCAGACAAATACCAAGCCTTGAATGAAGAAGTTAAGAAGTTGCTAGACAACGATCTCATTCGACAAGCACTCTGTCCACAATGGGTAGCAAACCCAGTACTCGTGAGGAAACCAAACGGGACCTGGAGGCTATGCATAGATTTTACGGATCTAAATGCAGCATGCCCGAAGGACAATTTTCCTCTCCCACATATCGATCAATTGGTGGACAGCACTGCAGGTCACGAGATGTTAACATTTATGGATGCTTTCGCTGGGTATCATCAAATTCCTATGCATCCAGATGATCAGGAGAACACGGCGTTTTATACAAACAAAAACTTGCTGTGTTGGAAAAGAATGCCTTTTGGCCTCATAAATGCCGGAGCAACATATCAAAGACTGGTAAACAAGATGTTTGATCAACAAATTGGAAACACGGTTGAAGTCTACGTAGACGATATCGTTGTCAAAAGTCCCAAGAAGGAGGACCATCTTCAACATCTGGCTCAAGTGTTCGAAATTCTTCGACACTATAACATGAAGTTGAATCCAAAGAAAAGTAGCTTTGGAGTCCATTCAGGGAAATTCTTGGGTCATCTTGTTAGCCAGCGGGGAATTGAGGCCAACCCTTCAAAAGTTAAAGCCATCCTGGATATGCAGCCACCACGTTCAGTGAAAGAGGTGCAAAGACTCACCGGGTGCCTGGCAGCGTTGAACCGATTCATATCCAGGTCGGGGGACAAGTGCCGTCCATTCTTCGAGGCCGTCAAAAAAGGAAAGTTTGCATGGACTAACAACTGCCAGGCGGCCTTCGATCAACTTAAAGACTACCTGGGAGATGTCAAAATCTTATCAAAACCAGTCCCAGGAGAAAAGCTCTTTTTATACTTAGCCGCATCAGAAGTTGCCATCAGCTCTGTTTTGGTGCGCGAAGACGGCAAATTCCATCAACCAATTTATTACGTCAGCCAGGCTTTACACGAAGCAGAGATCAAATATGCTCCAACCGAAAAGCTGGCGTATGCTTTGGTTATGAGCGTGAGAAAGTTACGACCATACTTCTTTGACCATCAAGTCGAAGTTCTAACAACTTTCCCGCTCAGGCAAATTCTCCATCGCCCCGACACGGCAGGTCGTCTCTTAAGATGGTCACTGGAGATTAGCCAATTTGGGGTGACCTATGCTCCTCGAACAGCGATCAAAGGGCAAGCATTAGCCGACTTTATAGTCGAACTAACTTTCCCACCAGATCCGACGAGAGGACTTGATCATCCTTGGCATCTCTATGTGGACGGGTCATCAACCAATATAGCCTCGGGGGCAGGAGTAGTATTAATAAGTCCAAACAGACAAGTATTCACCTCGGCAATCAGATTTGGTTTCATGGCAACCAACAACGAAGCTGAGTATGAAGCTCTTATCGCTGGTCTCCACCTATCCCTCGCAGTTGGTGTCAGACGCTTGCAAATATTTGGCGATTCACAATTGATCGTGAACCAAGTCCGAGGTGAATACGAAGCAAAAGATGATCACATGATCGAGTATCAACGGATTGTTGCTCACCTGATGTCCATGTTGCAGCAAGTTTTCATACAGCAAATTCCAAGGACGAGCAACACTCAAGCAGACGCACTTGCCCGACTAGCAACAAGTGAAGGCCCCATAGAGTTGGCAGATATTATAGTTACAAAGATGAAAGATCCATCAACAGTAAGTTATAATGTCAATCAACTCGACGATCAAACCAGTGAAGAAGAAGACTGGAGAACAAGTATAGTCAAATACTTGAAAAATGGGAAAAAACCAAACAACCCTTTTGAAGCTGCCAAGCTAATAAAGCGAGCCGCCAGATATACTCTGGTGGGCGAGCAACTCTACAAAAGGGGAATATCAATCCCACTTCTCAAGTGTTTGCCTAGGGGGCAAGGGCAAGCAGTGCTTGAAGAGATACATGCTGGAGTATGTGGAAATCATACTGGGGGGCAAGCTTTGGCATACAAGACAATCAGACAAGGCTATTATTGGCCGACTTTACGTCAGGATGCAATCAAAAAAGCCAAAACTTGCCATCAATGTCAGATTTTTGCCCCAGGCATCCATACCCCGGCTCAGGAACTTGTGTCAGTATACAGCCCATGGCCTTTTGCAAGATGGGGGATGGACATCATTGGTCCTTTCCCGGCTGGGGTTGGAAATGTTCGATTCGCCGTCGTGGCAGTCGATTATTACACAAAATGGGCGGAAGCAGAGGTCATGATGAATATAACACAGCAGAAGATGATCAACTTTATTTGGAAGAACATTGTCTGTCGTTTTGGAGTTCCACAAGCAATCGTGACAGACAATGGTCCACAGTTTGATGGACAAGAGTTGAGAGAATTCTGTACGAAGTGGGGGATCAAGAAACATTACTCCACACCTTATCACCCCCAGTCAAATGGACAAGTTGAAGCCGTAAATAAAATCATAAAGCATACGTTAAAGGTACGACTGGCGGAGAGTAAAAGCAGTTGGTCTACAGAACTTCCGGAAGTCTTATGGGCATACAGAGTTTCTCCCAGGTCAAGCACCGGAGAAACACCCTTTGCAATGGCTTTCGGGACAGAGGCTGTAATACCAATTGAGTTAAAGGCCACTACATTTAGGACGACCAACTTTGATGAACAGGCGAACAACTCTGCTCTAAATGCTGAATTGGATTTGCTCGAAGAAAAAAGGTTGAATGCCGAGCTAAAAAATGCCACATACAAGCAGCGAGCAGAACGTTACTATAATTCCCATGTAAAAGTTAGGGAATTCAGAGTTGGAGATTTGGTTCTAAGAAAGTTGCTCGCCCAACCTCCAGGTGTATTGGGACCAACTTGGGAGGGCCCATATCGAATTACAGAAAAATACGTCAATGGCGTATACGATATTGAGGATCTGGAAGGCAAGCCGGCCCAATACTCCTGGAATGCTGTACATCTAAAGAAGTACTATCAATAAAGTTGGGCGAACAAATGTCTTGGGGGGCAAGGGATGCGTATGAGTTGAAGGAAGGCTAAAAACTTGCCAAATTTTTTAAATTTTCCTAGGAATGGATTCAAAAGTTGCTCGGCACATTGTATAGTCTGGTGTTAGTTCTTTTGATTTTATAGATATAGTTGCTCGGCAAAAACATTATAAGCGAGCAAGTTTTAGTTTGTGTTTAAAGCTGTTCGTCAGATTGTATATAATAGTGATGGACAGTCTTACAACACTTGTAATTATTTTGCGATGTAAATATAATAGTTGTTCGTCAAAAGAGGAAAAGTCCAAAAGCTCGAGGTACAAGTCCATTCAAAGGTTGTTCGTTTTACAAATGAACAAAACCTAAGGACCAAAGCCACTTAAAGGTTGTTCGTTTTTTAAAATGAACAGAACCTAAGGCTAAACCCTGATTCCACTAAAGGCAAAGTTCAATTCGAACAAAAGCCCAATACTATATGTCATAATTGTAAAAGCATTGACAGAAATGTAAAGGCAATTGACATATATAAGAAAATGAGCGAACATGAGAAAGACATTTTCCATTAAAAAAAAAGGGCATTAAGCCCCAAAAATAGTACAAGCTGGAAGCAGCCATTACAAGTACTACAGAAAAGGAGCGAGCAAGTACTACAAAAGAAGAAAAGAAAAAAAGCTAGGTCCTAAAAACTACTGCTGTTCGGCGGGAGGAGGATCTTGAGGTTGCTCGGCAGAGGGGTCGACAATCATGTCCCGAGCAAGGTCTTCAGCCGCCTTATCCTCCGCTTCTTTAGCACTTCGCTCGTCCGCGGCAGCTGGTTCATCTTCTTGCTCGCCATCATCAACAATTGGTGGAGGATGAGTGATGGTGATACTGGGGTCAAGTTTATCCAGTTTAACCCCAAGCACAGCCAGATCCGCCAACTGGATTGAAACGTTGTTCGGCGGAGGATAGTTCTCGAGGAACTCATTCAGATCCTTAGCCATCTCCTCCACCATCTCCTTGTAATCATAGGCATCAGCCGTACGGATGCTGTCCGCATAGGCACAAATATATCCAAGGTTGGAGATGGGGCCGGTACGAGCTTGAACCTCCTCTTCAAGCTGCTCGCGGGTAAAGAGATTGGCTTCAGACTCTCGGAGACGAGCAACCTCTGCCTCAAGATCAACGATTTTCTGCTCGGCCGCTGACAGTTTCTTCTCCCCCTCACCGAGTAAAGCCTCCTTGTCCCCGAGCAGGGCCTCTTTATCCTTCAGCTCTTTGGACATGGCCTGAATCTCTTCCAAACGCTTGTGCTCAGCATCAATGTAAACATTGATTTGGTTGTTGAGGCGAGCAATTTTAGCCTCGTATTGGCCAACCAGGCCATCCTTTTCTTCAGTAAGTTGCCGAGCAGTATTTGCGTAAAGACGAGCAGATTCTTCTTGCTCGGCAACTTGGGCAATGGCTCTTTGAGCAGTGACGAGGCCATTGGCAACGAGCATCATTGAGAGATGGAGATTGTCCATTTGCCCCTGCTGAAGGATGGCCTTGTCCAGAGGACGCGTCCAGGCCCGGGCGACCAACTCCGTCGCCTTGCGAACATGTTCGCCAGGAATCTCCCTTATGTTCACGGGAGTCTTCGAGCAAGCGTACTGATGTACAACACTTGCTCGGCCGGGATAATCGTCGGCACGATATCTGCGAACAGGAAAAGAAAGAATACTTAGAAGAATAGTAAAATGAGATGATGAAACTTGTTCGGCAGAAGCTAATGTGGACTTACTCCTTGAATTTTCGCTCATCCCAACCCAGATGGGTGAGATCCTCTGGACCACGACCAGAGGTGGAATCCTTGCTCGCCTTGCCTGTTCTTTCCACAGGTTCGGTAGAGCGACGAACAGCATCCCCCTCTGGACGGGGATGACTGTGACCCACTTTCTCCTTCCCCTTGCCGGGGACATCATGGGACAAGGGAGTCCCATCAGCTTTCTTTAAACGTTTTCCCCCTTGGGGAGGGGAAACGGGAGGGGACCGAATTTGAACTGGGGGGGCAGCCGGTCTTGGAACTTTGGCCCCCTCAGGCTTGTTCGACATAGCAAGCACCGCTTGAGGAGGGTCACCTCTCCTTCTCTTTCCTTTTGGTGGTCCCATCTCTAGGACCCTTTGCTCGAGAAGAGCGTAGCTTGGGGGAACTGCAACAGTTACTTGCTCGGCTAAAAAAAAAAAAAAAAAAAAAAAAAAAAAGAAGAGATAAGAAATTTGGCGAGCAAGTTAAACATAGCAATGACGAACAAAATTTGAACCAGGAGTTAGAAATTCTCATACCTGGGGGCACCTCAGCTTGAGCCTCCAGGTGGTGAGGATAGGTCAAGAGGCGAGCAGCTTTTTGACACCTTGATCGGCAGAGATAGTCTATAGTTCTATCTGCTTTATTGCGGAGGCCGACCAAGCACGAAGTAAACAGGAACTCGGAGTTCAACTCCTCTTCTTTCGAATCCCACTTGGGTAGACGAGGGCCTGCGAACAAACAAAAAAAGTTAAATTAGAACAACTGTCCAAAGGCGAGCAAGAATTGAACTTACGTTTCAATTTTCCATAGGCTGCTGGAGAATTTATTCGTCCAGGGCCGCCGTGTGGACCAGAAGATGCTCGCCAGTCACCCCCAATCCAGAAGAAGTGTTGTTTCCAATCACGAATCTTGTTCGGCACCTCTTCCACCATTTTCAACCCAGTCCTGGCCTTGAGGTAGTGATAGCCATCTTCTCCTCGGGGGCAACTTGTGATTGTCATCAGGTAGTTGATCTCTTCCGCAGTGATCCGATCAACGTACCCTTCCAAAGCGAACAGGCACATGGAGCCCAAAAGGTTCATCCACCCAATTGGAGTAATTTGGGTGATGGCCAAGTTGGTCGCCTCTAAGAATCGACCAACAACAGGTGGAAGAGGTAACTTCAACCCAGCAATCAAGGTGTGGATGTTGATCGCCGTGCATCCGGGAGGTGGGCGATCAGCTCTTTCCTTTCTCCGAGGAGCCCACATGTAGATATCATATGGGATCTTATAGTCTTTCCGGATAGAGTCCAGTTCATCTTCGCGAACAACGCTCTTGATCTTGCTCGCCTGGTAATCAGTCTTCACCTTGTCCATTATTTGTCTTTGTGGACGAGGAAAGCTGTTCGCATACCTTTCAGCATATGCTCGCCATTCGAATAGGCGAGCAACCCCAGCCGGGATCTCACTTTCCCGCATCCTTGGGGATGGAAAATTGATACCCTCCAAAAATTCACGAGTGAGCTCGTTGAGATCTGGATCTTCAGATTCGGCAGAAGACGAAGAATTTTCGTCCCGATTTTTGTTCGCCACAACCGTTAGTTCTCTCCCAGATGGGCCCACACCGGTATCCTCCACAGAGCGAACCACAGATTCCACGTGAAGATCCGACGCCGAGGAAATCTCGAAGGGAGGTTGATCGATGGGGATCGCGACTGGAAATAGTGGGTCTAAGGTCTCCTCAGTCTTATTGCTCGAGTGCGAAGACATAGGAGGGAAAGGAAAAATCCAGGCGGTGGCGGATAGTGTTGCAGACGGCGGTGCTTTCCCGGAGAAGACGGTGGCGCTCGAACCCACACGACGGCGATGACGTTTTCGAGAGAAAAAGTAAAGAAGAGAAAAGAAATAAGGGGATAACTACCTTGTTTCGAGGATTGGAGGCCAAACACTGGAAGAATAGATGCCGGAGAAGCTTGGAATCGCCGGAGTACTGTTGCAAGAGGGGGAAAAGTGGGAAAAATTTCAGTTTTCCCACTATTTATACCCCAAACAAAAACGGGGTCCCAGGCGTAATTTTCCGAAAGTTCTGGGGCTCAATTGAGAGAAAACGGGGTAAATTCCGAGCTAAACTAGAAGATGAAGGACCTATAAATAATTATAGGGGCGCGTCGCCTTGGGGCTGCTCGCGCGTGAGCGGCGCGCAATCATTGCGCTGGCGTCATCTTCGTGATCTCCCCAGATCATGGGAAGGCGAAACGGTTGTTCCAACATTGCTCGTCACAGAGATGCTGTTCGTCCAAATCTTGGCCAAGACGATATCCTAACTACAGTTGCTCGCCGCAAAATTACTCGTCTGATGCAACATCTAGTCAGGATAGGGGGCAATTGTTGATAGGCGAACATCATCTAAATATGGAGCGAACAATTATTGAAGTCTAAAACAAAGAAAATCACTATTTGGGCGCATTAACCAACCTGGGAGGTGTACGAAGTGACGAACAACTCTCCCGACGAGCAACTAATAGGCGAACAGGTATTAAGGCCCGGGACCAAGAATGAGCCAACTGTGAAGTCATCCATGACGAACAACTTGGTCAGAATATGATACAACAAATAGCCAAGGAGGTGTGTACAAGTGAACAAAGGACAAAGATCCCAAAGTCAAGCTAAACAAAGGCATAAGGCGAACAACTTCCCAAGTACAACCTCAAGAGGCGAACAACTTTCGGTTGGAGAATCAACAAGATCCATCAAGCCGACCTAGGCGAACAACAATGAGTCCGAGATAAGACCAAAGAAGACTTTGTAACTAAGATTTAGCTCAGATAAGGTCAAACTAGGGTCAAAGGACACATGTCAAGCATGCAGGCTAGGGAGACCAAGAGTCAGAGACACCTCCTGCTTGCTCGTCTCTATAAATAGTTGCTCTCCAGCTTATGAAATACAAGAAAAAATTCATAAACACTCCAAAACACACACAAGTACACCTTAACGCGCACGCATACGAAATTATTTCAATTTCGATTTTCATATATCCGAATTCGATAACCTAAACCCCGATTTACCATTTACGGTGGTAATCAATCACACGTTATTGATTGGTGACGTAAAAACGGATTAAAACAGCCACTAATCCTCACGATTAGATTCGTTCACCAACATCGTGAGTCTTGTGTAGACTAAAACTATTAATTGAGAATTAATGTTTGTTCCATCAACTGTATTCGACATTGCATATTAATCTTCTAAGATTGTACATCGGGTGTTTAATTCATTCATACTGTTCGGCGAAACTTTTGTTAAGAGTTCGAGATCACGCTTCCAAATGTTTGTCTCTAATGAATGCTCCTGCTATTCGAATTAATGCTTTTTGCAGCTATCTTCCTGAGGGGTGCATTGACAATTTGCACCTTGCAACTCATATTTATTTTCTATATGGTATTAATTTTTTAATGAAAAGATATTTTTATCAATAATATTAAATTTTCTCAGTGAACAATATTTTTTTGTTTTCACTTTTGCACTGATTATAAAGTGCATCCAAGTGTTACTCATTTCTCTGCACGTGCGGCTTTTAGTTGATAATATTTCCCTTAAATAGCAAGGCCTCTTTCTATATACCTGTTTAAAATATATGAATACATTGCGTTTGAATATTCCACATGGCATGATTAGTGCTATCACCTCTTTTCCCAATGTCGGTGTTTCAGAACCAACATCTACTTCTCAAGGCCCTTCATCATCTTATTCGTGCACTTTTTTTAATCGGAATAAGAGTTTTATTAAGAGTCAATGTACTCTAGGGGAGGGTTAAAATCGGTAAAGGATCACTAATTATACCCTAAAAAATCTTCATTCTAGCTTCTCCATCTACCCACACATTCATATATAAGTCAGAAAATGAAGGCAAAGTTAATGAAGAGACAATGGCGCTGACCATCGTGGCTGCGGGAACATCCACAAGAAGGAACGATGGCAAGCGGTGGCATAGAGCTTAGGGTTAAGAAGAAAATGTCTCGTGAGTTAGCACAATTTTCCTGCATTTACGTATTTTAAAGACATAGTGTTCTATATTTATAGATACTTAGATCCATAAATGCAACACAATCGTACAATTCACACGTGATTGAACCCGATTGGGATTAGTATCTATTAACAATGACCTGCCACATGTAAAGACATATAATCTTCCCCCAACATGTATAGACATATATGTTTGAAATTACCAACTTTGAAAAAATACATTGTGTGACTCAAATGCTTCTATGTGAAATTTGCACCGTGCAACACAAATATATTTTTTTAAATTATATTCATTGTTCTATCAAATGGTTCATTTTTAATCAAAATTGTATATCAACTTATGTTTTTTTTCAATATTTTTTATTCATACCTATATTTATATTATTAATTTGTGTCACTAATGTGTGTTAAGGAGGAAAATATTAATGGAAACTCGCCTTATCGAATGTCCCTTTATTTGATAGAAATTTTAGATTTGTGTGCTCCAATGCCCGTTCAGTTGACTCACTATGCCTCCTGTTGAATCACAGTTTTAGATTCACAAGAAAAACTTGTAATCAAGGAATCGAATTATGGAACAACAAGCAAGAATATTGAAATCAACAACACAATAAGAACACCAGACTTTTATGTGGTTTGGAGAGAAACTCCTACATCCACGGGATCGGAGAGATTCGATCTTTTCACTATGAGAACACTGAAGAGTTACAATCACTCAATCTCACAAACACTCAAGGAATTTCCTCTCGACAGTCAACAAGAAGAAACACTAAAAACGGTTACAGAGATATCAATTGCAAAACTTCAGCTTAGTACTCTAATTCTGTACTTCTCACCCATACACTGGATAATAGTGCATGCATCATATATATAGTAGTAGTCCAGTAAGTAACCGCCTCAGTAACAGCTTTCAGTTATAACCGCATTTTCCTTAGCTTAGATTCGCAGTCTCGCTACTAACAGAATGTCAGTTAACTTCTCCTCAACTGCAGAAGACTCCAAGTCTACTGAACTAATTGTACTTCAGCTGACTTCATCCAAGTGGACTGCAAATGACTTCATCCAATGCATACATCAAACTTCCAACACCACTTGCATAAGGTACTTTTATCATATACTATTTTTCTTCTTCAGACTTGGGCTTCATCTCCTTAGATAACTTGAACTATTGTCCCAATGGGGTTGACACAGGTCTACTTTCATACATGTTGAACCTCTTCAGTACCCTTTGAATATACCTCTCCTGAGATAAAAACAACTTCCCAGCTGTCCTGTCCCTAAGTATATCCATGCCAAGTATCTTCTTAGCATTTCCCAGATCCTTCATATCAAACCTTGCACTCAATTTTTATTTAACATTCTGAATCTTCAGCAAGCTCTTACTAGCAATTAGCATGTCATCTACATAGATCAGTAGATATGTTATCACATCTCTCCCTTGCTTCTCCAGATACACACAAGTGTTATACCTGCTTCTCTCAATGCCAATGGATAACATAACCTCATTAAATTTCTTATGTCATTGTCTTGGACTTTGCTTGAGGCCATACAACGATTTCTTCAGTACACATATATTTCCCTCTGACCCTGGTTCCACAAACACTTCAGGTTGTTGCATATAAATGTCTTCAATAAGCTCACCATGTAAGAAAGTTGTCTTCACATCAAGTTTATGTAGCTCCAGGTTATCTTGGACTACTCTACTGAGAAGTAGTCTGATAGAACAATGCTTAACCACAGGTGAGAACACCTTATTGTAATCTATCCCTTCCCTTTGAGTAAACCCTCTAGCCACTAACCTTGCCTTGAATCTCGCCTGATCTTTCATTCCAGATTCAAGCTTCCTTTTAAACAACCACTTGCAACTAACAAGCTTCTGCCCAGGTGACTTATTCACAAGAATCCAAGTATGATTCTTCTTAAGAGATTTCATCTCTTCTGTCATGGCAGTAATCCATGACTCCTTATCCTCACTGTCAATGGCTTCTTTATAGTTTCTAGGCTCATGATACTCTATAGCTTCAGCAGTCACAAGTGCATACGAGACCAGGTCAGCCTGATCATACCTCAGTGGAGGATGTACTTGTCTTCTAGTTATGTCTCTTGTCAAGCTATAATTTCTCAAATCAGCTTCAGACACTTCATCCTCTTCTGACATGTTATCTTCAGCAGATGCATTGTCTTCTTCTGCCTCCTGCTCTGGTTCAGGACCAGTTGAGGTAACCTCATTTGAAGGAACAGGTTCCACCTCAACTTGAGTATTAGGTTCAATAATAACACCATCCACCTCCTCTGATGTAGGATCTCCTCCACCTGACTTGTATCTCATCCGAGACTCATTAAATACAACATCTCTACTGGTAATACACTTTTGGTTTCCATGTTCCAAACACCACAACTTATACCCTTTGACACCTTTTGGATAGCCAATAAACACACACTTCAATGCTCTAGGCTCCAGCTTATCTTGCTTCACATGAACATAAGTTAAGCATCCAAAGACTCTCATCTTAGAGTAGTCTGACATCTTTCCATACCATATTTCATCAGGGGTCTTGAAGTCTACTGCGGATGATAGTACTTTGTTAATCAAGTACACAGTTGTGTTAACAGCTTCACCCCAAAAACTCTTAGGCAAACATGCATCAGATAACATACACCTAACTCTCTCCAGAATGGTTCTATTCATCCTTTCAGTAAGGTCATTCTGTTGAGGGTTAGCAAGAACAGTCTTGTGCCTAGTAATACCCTTCAGCCTACAAAACTGTTGAAACTCTTCTGAGAGAAATTCAAGCTCATTGTCAGTTCTAAGATGCTTGATGCTCCTCCCCCTCTTATTTTCAAGTTCAGTCAACCACTCTTTGAACTTAGAGAAAGCATCACTCTTATGTTTGAGTATATACACCAAAACCTTCCTGGAATAATCATCAATAAGGGTAAGGAAATACCTGTCTCCACCATGAGTAGACACCCTAGTTGGCCCCCATACATCTGAATGGATATAATCCATCACTTCAGTAGTGGTATGCTTCCCCTTCTTGTATGATTTCTTCTTTGATTTCCCCAGAACACACCTCTCACAGAACTCCAGCTTACGTATCCTTTTTTCCAAGGATTACTCCCCTCTTAGATAACTCCACCAAACCCTTCTCACCAACATGTGCTAATCTCTTATGCCACAGGTTAGCATCAGTAGACTCCATGGTGACCTCAGCTGATCCCCTAACTGTCATGTCAATCAAAGAATACAAACCATCTTGATGTTACCCCTCATCACAGTCCTTCCAGACTTAGTGATAGACAAGATACCCTTGTCAGTTTTGAATTCAAACCCCTTAGAATTCAAAGTACCAAGAGAAATCAAATTCCTCTTTAGGTCAGGTACAAATCTGACCTCAGATAAGATCATATCAACTCCATCAAACATTTTGATCTTAATAGAACCAGATCCTTGCACTCTACAGCTCTCATCATTACCCAAAAAGACCAAACCTCCATCAAACTTCTCAAGATCCAGGAACCAGCCTTCATATGGACACATATGAAAAGTACACCTAGAGTCTAAGACCCACTCTTGACTTAGTCTCTCATGACTAACCATCAAGACTTCACCACTCTCATATCCTTCAACCTCCACCACAGCTGCATTTCCATCTTGATCATCTTGACTGTCTTTCTTCCTTCTTTCAGGGCAGTTCTTTCTCAGATGATCCTCCTTGTGGCAAGTGAAACACTTTCTTTTTTCAACAAAACCATATTTCTTCTCACCCTTATTCCCCTTTCCACCATCCTTCTTCTTGGATTGAAACCCATTCTTCTTCTTGGATTGAACATTCAATCCTTCAGCAGGCTTCTTCCCTTCAGTCTGGATCTGTAGAAACTTGGTTTTCAGGGCACTTTGAATATCATCAAACTTCACCTGATCTTGTCTTCCAAATAGCAAGGCATCCTTGAAATTCTCCAGAGACTTAGGTAGAGAATTCAACAACATCAATGACTTGTCCTCATCATCAATAGTAACATCCAAACTCTCCAGATCATCCACCAATCTATTGAACTCATCCAACTGATCGCCAATATTATTGTCTTCATTTATCTTGAAGACTTGAAGCTTCTGTTTCATATATAACTTGTTCATAACAGACTTGGCCTGGTATAACTGCTCCAGTTTATTCCAGACTTTAAGAGCGGTTTTCTCCTTCGATACTTCCCTCAACGGTTTATCCCCAAGACACAAGATAATCGCACTATGCGCCTTCCTCTTGTTCTCCTCCACCTTTGCCGGATTCGTTCCAGAAGCCACCTGATCAGGCGATAAAAAGGCATCGTACAAACCGTTGTGTACCAGGAGAGTCTTCATCTTAATCTTCTATAAACTGAAATCGTTCTTCCCCGTGAACTTCTCAATATCGAACTTAGTTGTAGCCATAATTGTTTCCCACAGATGGCGCCACTTGTTAAATCACATTTTTAAATTCACAAGAAAAACTTGTAATCAAGGAATCGAATAATGGAACAACAAGTAAGAATATTGAAATCAACATCACAATAAGAACACCAGACTTTTACGTAGTTCGGAGAGAAACTCCTACATCCACGGGATCAGAGAGATTCGATCTTTTCACTATGAGAACACTGGAGAATTACAATCACTCAATCTCACAAACCTCAAGGAATTTCCTCTCGACAGTCAACAGGAAGAAACACTAAAAATGGTTACAGAGATATCAATTGCAAAACTTCAACTTAGCACTCTAATTCTGTACTTCTCACCCGTACACTGGATAATAGTGCATGCATCATATATATAGCCGTACTCCAGTAAGTAACCGTCTCAGTAACAGCTTTCAGTTATAACCGTCTTTCCCTTAGCCTAGATTCGCAGTCTCGCTACTAACAGAATGTCAGTTGACTTCTCCTCAACTGCAGAAGACTTCAAGTCTACTGAACTAACTGCACTTCAGCTGACTTCATCCAAGTGGACTGACTAACTCCACTGACTACTGAAACTTCAACTCGACTGAATACATACTTCACATATGACTTCACACCTCCAAACACGAAACAGATGGGCAGCTATTGTGCACCAGATAATTTGGGGCATCAGATAAGAGACTAAGTTCATATGTTGCTCTCCAAAAAACAATGTAAGGAATTTATAAGAGCTAGATTGGTCTCAAAGTCATCTTCTACATATTGATAGTCTTGCACTTTATGGTTACGTTTACTTAGGGGAGTGAGATTTGGAGGGTCATGGTTAATTTGTAACCGGACAACCTATTATGTTTGCATGGTACGTTTTTAAAAGAAATTGGGATGTAGAATAAAAGTAAATTTTACTAATATAATCTTTCTTAAAATAATTATCTTTTTTATTTCATCTCTCATCCATTTTTCCAGATTCTTCTCTAACTTTCCCTTTATAATTCACCTCCCTTCTCTCTCTATGTAATACCCCTTATCTCTTCTCTCTAATGGCTTCATTTCCATTATTCAGAATTAATTTCAGTTTTTCTTCTTCGATTTCATGTTGCCACCGCACAATTCCTTCATTAATGACAATCTTCTCGATCACCCTACGCCAAGTGTCTTGGTGTTGTCCTCTTCTCCTTAAGATCATTACTTGCATTCCCTGCTAAATGCAAATAGGCATTCGAGAATTGTTGTTAAACACCTCATCCATCTGTCACTATTATGTGTTATCCCTGGCCTTCCATCAACTTATAAGTGCGCTCTGCATGCGCTTTTATCGAATTCTTCCTTTCTTGACATATTTCTCTACTTTTTCATAAACTGAATGGATTAAGTTTTTAATTCTTTAGTCACACTCACGAACAATATTTCATGCGCGACAGTCTGTAAATTTCTACCTACCGTATGAGAGACTCGTGAGTCTTGTGTAAAGTAAAACTAGTTTATTGAGAACTAATGTTTGTTCTATCAATTATATTCTTAAAAAGTTTGTGTTAGATCACGCTTTCAAAGGTCGTCTCTATTGAATGTAGATCGTTCTTTGATATATTTATATTTCATTTAATGCTTTTTGTGGCAATTTGCACCATGCAACTAAAATTTATTTTTAAATGGTATTAATTTATTAATATAAAGATATTTGTTGGTTAATATTATTTGTTACTCATTATTAATTTTGCACCCGTCGCTAGGTGCATCAAGGTGTTACTACATTTTTTGCACACAAACCACTACATGCACGCGGCTTCTAGTTGATAATGAATATTTTCCCTTAAATATGTACAAATTTAAATATATCAATGTGTGTTTAGATTGAAATTATGTGAAAAAATAAGGAATCTATAGTCTCATAACTATTCATTAAGTTATACTTCTTCAGCATTTTCTCTTTTTCTCAATATTTAGTGTGCTTTAAAATTCCACGCTTCACACAAAATTGAAAATTAGAACTTGGCTTACTTGGGTAAAAGAATTTTTTTTTTGTAGGAAAAAAGATTTTATTACTCACAAGATTTTGGCATAAGGAATGCCTACAACTTAGAGTAACGGGTATTTATGCGCTTAAGATCCTTAGTCAATAACTAGCTTTGGACAAATGAGTCAATCACTAATACTTGAATTACAATATATTGCATTTTTAACTAAGGGTCAACTCCAGAGCCTGTCTTTAATCTGCCTTTAATACTTGGGTAAAAGAATTAATTGGATCGCCGGTATTTGGCCCAAGTGTACAGTCCATTCAGCCTCCACACTCCAGTATTTTTTGTGTGCCTTTATCTAATTATCATTCTCCATGATAAATATGTGAATGCAAGTGAACTTAGTTTGCTAAATCGGATTCAATTTGTTTGGAGGAATTCAGAATCGGTCGAATTATGCTAAGAACCGGTCTAAATCGATGAATCGGTGGTTGAGTGGAGAAACCGGGTTAAATCAGTTCTATTCTAAGTTAACCAATCAAGACAAAGGAGCCGTTAGGTTAGTTAGAAGGAAGTTGCGTTTGGTTTCGTCCGCAAGTTGAATTGAGCAAGATTCCAGACGGTTATCCAAATTAGTTGAGGGTTTTGCTTAAGTAGTTCCAATTCATCATTCTCCCCTAATCAATTGAGTGAAAACAGTTGTGAGAGTGAGTTTGTTTCTGAGTTAGGGTTGTAAGTTCGTTTCTGTAACTTTCGATCATATTCTGAAAGGGAATTCCTCTGTAATCTGTAATTCCGGTGATAGTGTTAGTGAAATTTGTGCTTTGATCCCGTGGATGTAGGTTGTGAAACCGGACCACGTAAATCCTCTTCTTGATTCGTTTTTCATTGCTTTCGTATTTTCTCTTCTTAAATTTGATTGTGTATCTTTCATCTTTAAGTTTCGGAATCTTAGCTGGGTTAAGCTTGTCGGATTAACAAGTGGCGCCGTCTGTGGGAAAACTTGGAAGAAGATGGGATCGCTGAAATTCGATATTGAGAAATTTACTAGAAAGAATGACTTCGGGCTATGGAAGATCAAGATGAAGGCCTTATTGATTCAACACGGATTGGCAAAAGCTCTGTTGCCTGATAGCGACTGGCCACCCTCCCCTTCAACTAACACAAATGATGCTCAAACAAAGAAGGCACGGATACTTGAAAAGGCCCATAGTGCCATTATACTGTGTTTAGGAGACAAGCCCTTGAGAGAAGTGTCAAAGGAACTTGTGGAAGAAATTGGAAGATCTGTACCAGACAAAATCTGTTTCAAATAAACTTTATATGAAACAGAAGCTTCTCAGTTTCAAGATGACAGAGGAGAAGTCTTTGAGTGAGCAACTTGATGAATTCAACAGGTATGTGGATGATCTTGAAAGCTTAGAGGTGAAACTGGAAGATGATGATAAGGCTTTGATGTTATTAAACTCTTTGCCAAAATCTTTGGACAATTTCAAGGATACTCTGATGTTTGGCACCAATTCTCAACTCAGTTTTGAAGATATTCAAACTGCTATTAAGACTAAATTCTTACAGATCCAAGGTGATAAGAAGTCTTCTAAAGATGGAGAGGGATTGAATGTAAAGTTCAAGGGTGGCAAGAAGAAATTCCAGAAAAAGAAAGAAAGGAAATTCTCAAAGCAAGACAGCAAAGATTTTGTGGAAAAGAGGAAGTGCTTTAAGTGTCATAAAACTGGGCATCTCAAGAAAGACTGCCCTGGAAAAAAAAAACAGCCTCAAGATTCTCAAAAGGGTGAAGTTGCAGTGGTTGAAAAGGGCTATGAAAGTGCTGAGGCTTTGACAGTAACTTGTAATGCTCTCTCACATGAATGGATCCTGGATTCCGGATGCTCCTTTCATATGTGCCCTAGACAGAACTGGTTTACAGACTTACAACTATATGATGGAGGTCTGGTGTTGCTTGGTAATGATGAAAGCTGTAAAATAAAGGGTAGTGGATCCATCAAAATCAGAATGTTTGATGGTAAGGTCAGGTTGTTAACAAATGTTAGATTTGTACCAGATCTCAAAAGAAATCTGATCTCACTTGGTTCCCTAAATGTTATTGGCTATGAGTTCAACACTGAGAAGGGTATCATAAATGTCACTAAGTCTAACCAAATTGTTATGAAAGGGGAAAAGGAAAATGGCTTGTATACTTTAGTAGGAGAGACTGTTACTGGAAATTCTGAGGCAACAATATACAATGGGAATGCTACTCTTTGGCACAAAAGGCTAGCTCACATTGGAGAAAAGGGTTTACAGGAGCTAGCAAAGAAGGGTGTTCTTCCTTCTAAAGACATATCCAAACTCCAGTTCTGTGAATACTGTGTAATGGGAAAAGCCAAGAAGAAACCATATGCCAAAGGAAAACACTCAACTACAGAAAGATTTGACTATGTACACTCTGATATCTGGAGACCAGCTAGAGTGGAGACTTATAGTGGAGGAAGATACTACATGACCATAATTGATGACTATTCAAGGAAGGTCTGGGTGTTTATCTTAAAACAAAAGAGTGATGCTTTTGGCAAATTCAAGGAATGGCTCACTGAGTATGAGAACAAACTTGGAAAAAGGCTCAAGCACCTGAGAACTGACAATAGGTTAGAATATCTGTCTGAGGAATTTCAATCATTCTGCAAAGAGAGAGGGATAACAAGGCATAGAACTGTACCCTTGAATCCACAGCAAAATGGAGTTGTTGAGAGGATGAACAGAACATTACTAGAGAGAGTAAGATGTATGTTGTCTGATGCAAAATTACCAAGAATATTCTAGGGAGAAGCTGTAAATACAGCATGTCACTTGATTAACAAGTCTCCATCATCTGTGTTAGATATGAAAACACCAGATGAGGTCTGGTATGGAAAGCACTCTGACTACTCAAATCTAAAGGTTTTTGGATGCACTGCATATGCTCACATAAGGCAGGATAAACTAGAACCAAGGGCTTTGAAATGCATATTTGTTGGTTACCCTAAAGGAGTAAAAGGATATAGATTGTGGTGCTTAGAACCTGGGAACAAAAGGTGTATAGTCAGCAGAGATGTTACTTTTCATGAAGAAGAAATGGGGTACAAATCCCAGAATAGAACTCAGGGCACAGATGTTAACTCAGAGGAGAGTACACCATTTGAGGTGGAGGTCCCTGACAAAGAACAAGTAGACACTCAAACTGATGAAGCACAAACAGAACCTGAAAGTGCAGAAGAAGGGGTCCATGATGAAAACCAAGCTGAAGAGCTAACTGACTACAGACTAGCAAGAGATAGAGTAAGAAGAACTATCATTCCTCCATCCAGGTATGCTCATGCTGATCTTGTATCATAGCTCTCATTACTGCTGAAAATGTGGAGTATCAGAAACCAAGAGACTATAAGGAAGCAATCTCCTGTGTTGATAGTAGCAAATGGTTAGTGGCCATGTAGGAAGAACTGCAATCTTTGGAGAAAAACAGTACCTGGGAACTGGTTGAGAAACCTAAGAACAAGAAGTTAGTTAGCTGTAAATGGATCTTCAAGAGGAGAGTGGAAGTTGGAGAAACTGAGCAAGTCAGATTTAAAGTTAGATTGGTTGCTAGAGGATTCACACAGAAGGAAGGGGTGGACTACACTGAAGTTTTCTCACCTGTTGTGAAACATTGTTCAATCAGGTTGTTGCTAGCTATAGTTGCTCAGGAAGATCTAGAACTTCACCAGTTAGATGTAAAGATTGCATTCTTACATGGAGAATTTGAAGAAACAATATACATGACACAACCAGAAGGTTTTGTTTCAAAGGGAAATGAGGACAAGGTATGTCTCTTAAAGAAGTCACTATATGGCTTGAAACAAAGCCCAAGACAGTGGTATAAGAAGTTTGACAGCTTTATGCTATCCATTGGATTCTTGAGGTGTGCCTATGACAACTGTGTATATCTTGAAAGGATAAGTGATATGGTGACCACATACTTGCTACTATATGTTGATGATATGCTGCTAGCAAGCAAGAATTTGTCCAGAATTCAAGATATTAAAGGAAAGCTAAGTAAGGCCTTTGAGATGAAAGACTTAGGAGAGGCAAAGAGAATTCTAGGCATGGATATTGTGAGAGATAGAGCAGCTGGAAAACTGGTTCTTACTCAGTCTTCTTATGCCTAAAAGGTTTTAACTAAAAATTTTATGCATCAAGCAAAACCTGTGAATACCCCACTAGGACAGCACTTCAAACTGTCCAAGGATCAATGTCCAGAGATCAAGCAAAACCTGTGAATACCCCACTAGGACAGCACTTCAAATTGTCCAAGGATCAATGTCCAGTATCTGACCAAGAAAAGAAATAAATGAGCAGTGTACCATATGCAAATGGAGTAGGGAGTCTAATGTACTCAATGGTGTGTAGCAGGCCTGATCTAGCCTATGCTATGAGCATGGTCAGCAGATTTATGTCAAATCCAGGAAGGGTTCATTGGGATGCACTGAAGTGGGTGTTCAGATATGTAAGAGGGACTTCAAACTCAGGATTGATATTTGAGAGATCTTCTGAATCTACTGATCCTCTCATAGGTTATGTAGATGCAGATTTTGCAGGAAGTATTGACACCAGTGTTGGGAAATTAGGGGTGCCCGGAATCTATTCGGGATGAAATTTAAATACGAATTTAAATACAATTATTACTAGCATGAATTAATCCTAATTAATTCAAATAATAATTCAAACAACAAATTTTCATCATGCATGTTGAATTAATTCACATATAAACTATGGCGGAATAAACAATTAAATATGTGATTAACGTACCTCTTGTAGAATTGGCCTTTGGATAAATGGGACAATCATGATCTCGCTCTATCGACCCAAAAACCTTCTCAAGTATTTCCCTTTCACCTCACTTGATCACCGGTGGGAGATGCTTTCAAGTAATTTAATAAACTAAGGAAAAAGAAAAATATCTATGCTCTTGATATTTCCAACACATGGAATTATGTACTTTGGGGATGAAATAATCATCCCCTATTTATAAAATAGAGTGGCCGAATTTTTTAGGGAATATGGGCTTGGAAAAAATATTTTCTTAGACTCTAAGAAATCTTGAATATATCTCATATATTCTTTTCTCCACAATAAAATATTCCACAAAAATCTCACTCACCTTGTTATGGGGTAATTTTCAAAAATTACTAGTAGAGATCCCAAGATTTGGATCTTCTTGAATATATGAGATATTCTTGTATTCCAAGAATACATATCTTCCATAATATCTTTCCAAGAAAATCAACAAAATCTTTTCTCTTCTAATATTGCTTTTTTCGAAAATTAAGTGTAAAAATCAGCATAATATTATCTTTTTATTTTAATCACCTTATCATTATTGGGCTACTTAATGGGCTACTTGAGGGGCCTTTAAGGAGAATTAAGATTGGACCTCCTAATGGACTTCTGAATTTCAATATTGAGCCCCAATATAATTCAGCCCATTAATATTAATTATTACCACTAATAAATTAATATTGCACTATCCATCTTAATCCATATTACGATAATATGGGCTCCCGGTTATTATTTCCCGCGTTTAAGATTATCAAGTCTATTAATTAATCAAGCTTCTGAATAGCTCTAAATTAATTAATATATTTCACCTTGGAGTAAAGACAGCTCAACATTATTATTCGTACCGAAGAAACTAATTCTTCACTTGCAAGATTTGGTACAATAAAACTTCTGAGCCCACCAAGGGGACTAATCACACGAGCCGTACTCGCACGCATTTCTCCGTATTAAATCTTAGCAACTGTCGTATGATTAATATTACTGCCCAAGACACAAAGTTCGAAGTCACAATGATTCTCACCCAACATGAATCAAAGCAGTAACCATTAAGCACACACGGTCCTATTTAAGTGACGGAGATTAAGAAATCAACAACCACTGAGGTCTAATTCTTCACCTTTCAGAACAGAAGAATTTATCCTCTCTGTAGGTCCTCTTCAACACATATTAAATGTGCTAGTGCAATCTCTTAGTCAAGACAGACCAATCTGAGCCTTACACATCGACCTTTCATGGCGGATTGTTCAATTCCACCTGGGTCGTGAAATTATACGTTTAGTTACAAGTAAACTGTTAATGTTGTCTTCCATGATCGGGTATCACCACATTAACTACAATGTAACATGTACTATATATTGAACGGTTTGCAATAGAAATTCAACATTCAATCATAACTAAAGCAAATGTGATAAAAGAATTATTCTCATAAAACGAGTGTTTGATACACGAGTTATACAAAGTAAAAGCATGCTTTCACGTATAACTCCAACAATCTCCCACTTATACTTAAAGTCTGCTTTTAGTATACATCACGCATGTCTTAGTGTAGTAGCTCTACGTGACATCTTATGTCAACCTACACTAACCTAATAATTCCTCCCACTTATACTTAAAGCAGATTGGCAATAGTCTTGACTCCCATTCCATCCACATGTCTCTCGAATGTACTCTGAGGTAGACCCTTTGTGAATGGATCCGCTAGGTTGTCACCCGACGCTATCTTTGCCACCTCTATATCTCCTCTCTTAACGATTTCTCGTATAAGATGGTATTTTCTTTCTATGTGTTTGCTGGCCTTGTGGGCTCTTGGTTCCTTTGAATTTGCAACTGCTTCGGCATTGTCACAAAAGACAGTTATCTTGTCGGGCAAATTCGGAACAACGTCCAAGTCCACTAAGAAGTTCTTGAGCCAAACTGCCTCTTTCGCTGCTTCACAAGCAGCTACATACTCGGCTTCCATGGTCGAATCGGCGATGCATTTCTGTTTAACACTTCTCCATGAAATGGCTCCTCCTCCCATGCAAAACACACTACCCGAGGTTGACTTTCTTGAGTCTATGTCTGATTGGAAATCCGAGTCCGTGTATCCTACGGGAACAAGACTATCCTACTGGTAAATCAGCATCCGCTCACGAGTTCTTTTCAGATACCTCAAGATGCACTTTACGGCAGTCCAATGGTCTTTCCCGGGACTACTTTGATATCTTGCCACCATGCCCACGGCAAAGCAGATATCCGGTCTCGTACACAGCATTGCATACATAAGGCTTCCTACGGCCGAAGCGTACGGAACACCTTTCATGTCATCTATCTCTGCTTGCGTCTTAGGGCTCATTTCTTTCGATAGATGGATTCCGTGTCTAAAAGGTACAAAACCTTTCTTGGAATCTTGCATGCTGAAACGCTTCAAAAGAGTGTCAATGTATGAAGCTTGCGATAAGCCCAACATCCTCTTCTTGCGATCGCGAGTGATCTTGATCCCAAGGATGTGGCCGGCTTCCCCTAAGTCCTTCATATCAAATTGTTTTGACAGCCATACCTTTACGTCTGACAATACCTTTACATTGTTTCAAATGAGCAGAATATCGTCTACGTATAATACTAAGAATACCACTGCAGTTCCGTCACGCTTCTTATACACACAACTTTCGAACTCGTTTTGATCAAACCCATAAGACTTAATCACTTGATCAAAACACTGGTTCCAAGTACGCGATGCTTGCTTAAGTCCGTAAATGGATCTCTTGAGCTTGCATACGAGATTCTCTTGGCCTTTTTCAATGAAACCTTTGGGCTGTTGCATATAGATATCTATCCCGTCAAGACTTCCGTTAAGGAAAGCCGTCTTGACATCCATTTGCCAGATCTCGTAATCTAGGTGCACAGCGATCGATAAGAGAATACGGATGGACTTAAGCATAGCTACAGGCGAAAAGGTTTCCTCATAATCGATCCCTTCTTTCTGAGTATACCCTTTGGCCACAAGCCTCGCCTTGAAGGTCTCTACCCTTCCGTCTGGTCCTCTTTTCCTCTTGTATACCCACTTGCATCCAATGGGTTCTACCCCATTGGGTGGCTCGACCAACTCCCACACTTGATTATGATCCATCGAATCCATCTCGGCTTCCATTGTCGTTTGCCACGACTCCGCGTCTTTGTCTTGGATTGCCTCGTCGTACGTCCATGGGTCCGATTCAACACCGGGAACCAAATCTGAAGATTCTCCTATCCCCATGAATCTCTCGGGTTGCCTAGGAACCCTCCCACTACGATGGGGTTCCGGTTGTGAAGATGTGACGTGTGGTACATCATCTTGTATACTTGGTATCGAGGTTTGACCTCTCAATTCTTCTAAGGTAATTTCACTTTTAGGTTTCCGATTGTTCATATAGTCTTCCTCCAAGAATTTAAAGTGTGTACTTATCACGGTCTTTTGATCCTTGGGACTATAACATACACCCTTTCGTTCCTGCAGGGTATCCTATAAACAGCCTTAATTCCGAACGTGGATCCAACTTACCGGCTTCCTTGTCTAGCACGTATGCCGGACAACCCCAAATCCGCAAATGTCTTAGACTGGGTTTGCGCCCGGTCCACAATTCCATTGGGGTTTTAGGAACCGATTTGGATGGCACCAAGTTTAGAATATAAGCCGCCGTTTCCAAGGCGTTACCCCAAAATGACTTGGGTAAATCCGAATAACTCATCATGGATCTGACCATCTCTAAAAGAGTCCGGTTCCTTCGTTCCGCCACACCGTTCTGTTGAGGGGTTCCCGGTGCGGTCAACTGGGATATGATCCCTTCGTCCGATAGGTAGTTCAAGAATTCATTGCTAAGGTATTCGCCTCCACGATCTGATCGTAGAAACTTGATACTTTTTTCCCTATGTTTCTCGGCTTCGGCCTTAAACTCTTTGAACTTATCAAAAGTTTCAGACTTATGCTGCATAAGGTAAATGTACCCATATCTTGAGTAATCGTCAATGAAGGTAACGAAATACTCATACCCCATTCTCGCTTTGATCGTCATTGGACCACACACATCGGTATGAACGAGTTCTAACACTTCCGTGGCTCTATTCCCCTTGTCTCCAAATGCCCTCTTGGTCATCTTACCCTCTAAACAGGATTCACAAGTTGGAAACGGCTCGACTTGGAGTGATTCCAAGGATCCGTCCTTCACCAATCTCTCTATCCGCTTTAGATTAATATGACCTAGTCTAAGATGCCATAGAAGTGTTTCGTTCATCTCCGAAGAACACTTTCTTTTATTACTCGAAATGATCGATGTGTTATTAGATTCATTATTTGAGTGGTGTGCACACTTAATCGTATAGAGATTGTTTACCAACGTTCCATGACAGATAACATCATTCTTAAAAGAAACAGTAACAACTTTATTAAAAGTAACTGAATATCCATCAAAAAACAACTTAGAAACTGAAATTAAATTCTTCCTAAAGTTCGGAACGTATAAAACATCTCTTAAAATTAAAACTATATCTTCAAAAGATAGGTGCACGACTCCCACTGCTTCGGCTGCCACTCTCGTAGCATCGCCCAAAGTGATTGTGATCTCATTCTTGCTAAGTCGTCGGGTTAGCTGGAACCCCTGAAGAGTGAAACAAATATGATCAGTTGACCCGGTATCCACTACCCAAACGTGGGCAGCATACGCCGCAACATATGTTTCAACGACTAAAGCATGAGACTTACCTTTCTTTCCCGCCTTCTTAGGCTTAGAACAGGTCGCCCTCCAATGTCCCTTCTCACCACAATTGAAGCACTTACCCTTAGCAGCTTTCTTTCCACCTCCTTCTCCCTTTGCCTTGGGTTTCGCAACGGTTGGATTTGCTTGGGTCTGGCCTTTCGTCCTCTTCCTCTTCTTCCCTCCCTTAGGACCCGAAGAGGAAGACGAACCGTTTGCCACCATAGCAACGGTTTGGTGATCCATTAGAGTCTCCGCCGATACCAAAGCTTGTAAGAGCTCGGGTAAACTATTTGCCCGGTTATTCATTTGATAGTTCAACTGAAACTGCTCAAAGCTCTTTGGCAGAGAATGGAGAACGAAATCGACCTTATTAGGGAGGTCAAATTCCGCACCAAGTACTTCCAACTTGTTGAGATAACCCATCATCTCGATTACGTGATCCCTTACGGGCGTACCTTCCACCATCTTCAACGAAAGCATCTTTCGCATGGTAATTTGCCTAGCCGTACAGTTCTGATGTTGAAACATCGCTTCAAGATTGTGCATTATCTCAGAGGCGGTCTCCATGTGTTGGTGTTGGTGTTGCAACACATCTGACATTGAAGCCATAATAGTACACCTAGCCATCTCATCGGAGTCAAACCAACTCTTATGCTCTTTCTTGACCACTTTCGTGGCATCTTTGGCAGGCTCTTGAGGCTTAGGAGTAGTAAGTACCCACTTGTGGTGTTGAGCGGTTAGGACAATATCAAGGTTATGTTTCCAATCAACATAGTTCTCACCAACAAGTTTGTTATCTTTAAGTATACTAAACAGTGGATTAAAAGGTTGCGACATGATGAACTGAGAATAAAACATACATTCATATCAATATCTAGAAAAATACGAAATTATCACATAATTCGATCACATCAATTATATTGAAACCTTAAAACAATATAATCATGCATCAGCCAACATCTCGAAACAATTTAAATGTGCCACGAGGGGTGGTCTATACATTTAAATACATTCAAGCGGATCACAAACTTAAAAGTTACAAATCCTTAATTCAAAATTAATAGTTGGCTCCCACTTTGACCACATAGAAATTGACAGGGACTACGAGGGGAGTAAGTTAATATCAATTTCCTATGCCTAAGTAATAACCATAATTAAATACAGGATTATTATTTCGCTTTGAGCAAGCCACTCGTGGTGAGGGTCAATACCGCCACTAGTAATAATCCACAATCATCCTTTCGGAATTTATTCATGTGAAATCCGTTCTTTTGGCCGATCCGAGGGGAAAATGTATTCCAAAAGAACTTCACAAATGAATAAATTATGGAGGCCAAAATAATCCAATTTTAATATCCGGAATAAAATTGCGATTATAAAAACATACTTAGTAATTTTCGAAAGTAAGGTTTTGCTTGGACAATTAAATTCATGCAAACACATATTAACAAATAATAATAAGTGCACGAAATAAAACATCCATCAAAACAAAATTAAACACATTGGAGCACTCAAATCCAATTGTCACGGTTTAATTTCTTCACGTCTTGATGCGAAAAAATCGTCCTTGTTGCTTTCCGACATTCGTCTCGACGCGCTCCCACTCGAACAGCAACACTTCATCAAAACAGCATCGTTAAGAGTTCGGGACGACGTTTAAAATCACACGAAAAAAAAACGGAACCAAAAAAATTCCACGGCCCGAGATACGGCGCGCGTCGGCCCACGGAGTGGGCCCGCGCGCCTCTCGGCCAGAAGAGCTGAAGCGCTGCACGGAGCGCCCCGAGGCGCTGCAGCCGAGGCGCCGAAGCGCTGCACGGCCTCGCCTGAGGCGCTGCAGGCCGCGCCTGAGGCGCGCGCGCGCGCGGGTCGTGCGCCGTGCGCCGTGCACCCCGTGCGCCGGTTTTCGCCGTTCGTTCTCGTTTTTCTTCACCCCTTGCATGATTTTACGTCCATACACGCACCACGCTTGTATGCGTCGTCCGGGTACGCCGTTTTTAATTCTTCGTTCTTCGTCACGATCCGGTTACAATTTATTTTACAAAAAAAATAAATACTAGATCTAGACTAGTCTATTACAATGATTGAATCAAAATAAAAACAACTAATCTACTCGTGGATTTTCTCACGAGAAAAACGAATTCGAACGAATCGAATTAAAAACAATTAATTCACACGCATGAAATTAACAACATTAAAACCATGACAATTGGATACCTGCAAAAAAGATCTAGCAATTCTACTATCCAATTTCAATTTAATGTTTAACAATTTAAATTCCAATTTAAAGATCAGAGCCCGAAACCGTGGCACAGATACCAGTTGTTGGGAAATTAGGGGTGCCCGGAATCTATTCGGGATGAAATTTAAATACGAATTTAAATACAATTATTACTAGCATGAATTAATCCTAATTAATTCAAATAATAATTCCAACAACAAATTTTCATCATGCATGTTGAATTAATTCACATATAAACTATGGCGAAATAAACAAGTAAATATGTGATTAACATACCTCTTGTAGAATTGGCCTTTGGATAAACGGGACAATCACGATCTCGCTCTATCGACCCAAAAACCTTCTCAAGTATTTCCCTTTCACCTCACTTGATCTCCGGTGGGAGATGCTTTCAAGTAATTTAATAAACTAAGGAAAAAGAAAAATATCTATGCTCTTGATTTTTCCAACACATGGAATTATGTACTTTGGGGATGAAATAATCATCCCCTATTTATAACATAGAGTGGCCGAATTTTTTAGGGAATATGGGCTTGGAAAAAATCATTTCTTAGACTCTAAGAAATCTTGAATATATCTCATATATTCTTTTCTCCAAAATAAAATATTCCACAAAAATCTCACTCACCTTGTTATGGGGTAATTTTCGAAAATTACTAGTAGAGATCCCAGGATTTGGATCTTCTTGAATATATGAGATATTCTTGTATTCCAAGAATACATATCTTCCATAATATCTTTCCAAGAAAATCAACAAAATCTTTTCTCTTCTAATATTGCTTTTTTCGAAAATTAAGTGTAAAAATCAGCATAATATTATCTTTTTATTTTAATCACCTTATCATTATTGGGCTACTTGAGGGGCCTTTAAGGAGAATTAAGATTGGACCTCCTAATGGACTTCTGAATTTCAATATTGAGCCCCAATATAATTCAGCCCATTAATATTAATTATTACCACTAATAAATTAATATTGCACTATCCATCTTAATCCATATTACGATAATATGGGCTTCCGGTTATTATTTCACGCGTTTAAGATTATCAAGTCCACTAATTAATCAAGCTTCTGAATAGCTCTAAATTAATTAATATATTTCACCTTGGAGTAAAGACAGCTCAACATTATTATTCGTACCGAAGAAACTAATTCTTCACTTGCAAGATTTGGTACAATAAAACTTCTAAGCCCACCAAGGGGACTAATCACACGAGCCGTACTCGCACGCGTTTCTCCGTATTAAATCTTAGCAACTGTCGTATGATTAATATTACTGCCCAAGACACAAAGTTCGAAGTCACAATGATTCTCACCCAACATGAATCAAAGCAGTAACCATTAAGCACACACGGTCCTATTTAAGTGACGGAGATTAAGAAATCAACAACCACTGAGGTCTAATTCTTCACCTTTCAGAACAGAAGAATTTATCCTCGCTGTAGGTCCTCTTCAACACATACTAAATGTGCTAGTGCAATCTCTTAGTCAAGACAGACCAATCTGAGTCTTACACATCGACCTTTCACGGCGGATTGTTCAATTCCACCTGGGTCGTGAAATTGTACGTTTAGTTACAAGTAAACTGTTAATGTTGTCTTCCGTGATCGGGTATCACCACATTAACTACAATGTAACATGTACTATATATTGAACGGTTTGCAATAGAAATTCAACATTCAATCATAACTAAAGCAAATGTGATAAAAGAATTATTCTCATAAAACGAGTGTTTGATACACGAGTTATACAGAGTAAAAGCATACTTTCACTTATAACTCCAACAACCAGGAGGTCTCTAACAGGTTACATTTACACTCTTTATGGAACAGCTATAAGCTGGAGGTCTATTCTACAACCTGTGGTAGCTCTGTCCACAACAGAAGCTGAATACATGGCTGTCACTGAGGCAGTGAAAGAGGCTATCTGGTTGAAAGGTATTTTGAAGGAATTTGGGGTCATTCAAGAGAAAGTCTCTATTTTCTGTGACAATCAGAGTACCATTATCTTGTGAAGCATCAAGTTTTTCATGATAGAGTCAAACACATTAGTGTAAAGTATCACTTTGTGAGGGATATGATTGATAAAGGTGCTGTGATCATCAAGAAAGTCAAAACAGAAGATAATGCAGCTGACATGCTTACAAAGGCTCTACCTGGAAACAAGTTTAAATATTGTTCTGAGCTCGTGAAGCTTGGAACAAGCTGGATTGACTAAGGAACAAGGAACTTGGAAATGATAAGTACAATTTTGTTGCACTAAGTTCTTGAGGTGGAGATTTGTGAATGCAAGTGAACTTAGTTTGCTAAATCTGGTTCAATTTGTTTGGAGGAATTCAGAACCGGTCGAATTATGCTAAGAACCGGTCTAAATCGATGAACCGGTGGTTGAGTGGAGAAACCGGGTTAAACCAGTTCTATTCTAAGTTAACCAATCAAGACAAAGGAGTCGTTAGGTTAGTTAGAAGGAAGCTGCGTTTGGTTTCGTCCGCAAGTTGAATTGAGCAAGATTCCAGACGGTTATCCAAATTAGTTGAGGGTTTTGCTTAAGTAGTTTCAATTCGTCATTCTCCCCTAATCAATTGAGTGAAAACAGTTGTGAGAGTGAGTTTATTTCTGAGTTAGGGTTGTAAGTTCGTTTCTGTAACTTTCGATCATATTCCGAAAGGGAATTCCTCTGTAATCTGTAATTCCGGTGATAGTGTTAGTGAAATTTGTGCTTTGATCCCGTGGATGTAGGTTGTGAAACCGAACCACGTAAATCCTCTTCTTGATTCGTTTTCATTGCTTTCGTATTTTCTCTTCTTAAATTCGATTGTGTATCTTTCATCTTTAAGTTTCGGAATCTTAGCTGGGTTAAGCTTGTCGGATTAACAAAATATCTCAAGTTCGTTGTCCTATGTTTGGAGGGAAAAATTTACACCTTGTGTATACCGCTCCATAACCAGAGATACATTTTCCTTGTTGTTTTTCTTATAAAAAAAGTCTGACCTTACCTAAACTAGGTTCTTGACAACATTCTTAGTCCTTAGTCGCACGCACAAACACGTGAGTGCAAAACGCAATCATTTATGATAACTTCCTGGACATTAGCATCGAGTTAATATCAAGAATAGTTATGTAACAGATTTTAAATCTTAATGACATTTTTTAAACAAAATAATACGATAATATAAGCTCATAGCGAATCAGCGATGCATTAGGTGCTTACTCAGTCTCGATCGACACTCTGCATTACGCATTTCCATTTATGATTGGTATTTTTAATACACGCCATGTGTTAATGTACGATGATTGATAAAATAAATTTGTAAATGTGGTTAGTCAACATAAAATACAATACCTTATTAGGATAGAAGATCGATAAATAAGGGTTTTCATTTATTTTATAAGACAAATTAATAGGGTTGATTGGTTCAAATTGTTCAATGAAATAGAGTTGAAATTTCCCAGTGTAAAATTATAGTTTGTTCTAAATTTAAATGAAAAAGATTCAGTACCCTTGTGTAAACCAGTCCGACGCAAAAGATACATTTTCCTCCTGATTCTTTCTATAAAAAATATGGTCTTATCTGCAACCAGTTTCTTAACATCATCCTTATTTCCTAGTCGCATGCACAAACACATGAATGCAAAACACCATCATTGATCGTAACTTCCTAGTCGTTAGAATCAAGTTCATATCAAGAATAATTATATAACTTAGACCGTGTTCAATTTTAATCTTGCATATCTTTATTTTTTTTTCAATTTGGGTCCTTTTGGTGTTTGGCCGATTATTGGCTGACATATATGTATAATTATATGGTGGGATTGGTCCTTGTATATTTTCTTGGATGTCATGGCCATTGGGATATATTGGTGAGATTAGCGAATATTTAGTCAGATTTTATCGGGATCCAATAGTTAAATTACCAACGGATATAATTTATTCCTTGGCCTAAATATATTAATATGGCATTAACTTCATCAGATAATTTCTTCAGTATTTTCTCTTTTCCCAAATATTTAAGGTGTTTTAACGAGGATGATACAAAACTTGAAAATTAGAACTTGGATTGGGAGAAAAAAGTTTTTTCGTCCCATAACTTATCTTGTGTCCAATTTACGTCCCAAAAAATTTAACTATTCAATTTTGGTCCCATAACTTATTTATTTGTCCAATTTTGGTCCCAATTTCACCGGGAAAGCCAAAACAACGTCGTTTCACGCGTGACTCACGTTCCGGCCAAAATTGGGGATTTATGTTGCCTATGCTGACGTGGCGCTGACTGTATTTTTTTTCTTTTTAATTAATTATGTTTATTCAATATTTATTTCCACCTCATTAAATAATTAATAAAATTGATTTTAAATAAGATACCACTCAATACCAATTCAAACTTACGGTTTTTATAAACCAATTCAAACTCACATTTTCTAAATAAATAATACATAAAATAAGAGAAATTGAATTACCCGAATAAAGAATTCACATCGTCATTTCAAAGGCAGACTCTTAGATACCCTTCTTGAAATCCGATATCAATCTTCCCTATTTTTTTTTTTTAATTTTGAAAATATTGATTTGAATTGGCTTAGTAAATCCGTAAGTTTGAATGGGTATTAAGTTGATATCTTATTTAAAATTAATTTTATTAATTATTTAATGAGGTGGAAACAAATATTTAATAAAAATAATTAATTAAAAAAAACTACAGTCAGCACCACATCAGCATGGTCAACATAAATCCCCAATTTTGGCCGGCGCGTGAGCCACACGTGACATAAAACGACGTCATTTTGGCCTTTCCGGTGAAATTGGGACCAAAATTGGACAAGTAAATAAGTTATGGGACCAAAATTGAATAGTTATTTTTTTTTGGGACGTAAATTGGACACAAGATAAGTTATGGGACAAAAAAGCTTTTTTCTCCTTGGATTGGTCATGTTAAAGATTTAATTTTTCAGATATATATACTTTTGAGAATCTATTCAATTAATATTGAGTTATCTTTGAAAGTTCTAATGTATTATTCCATTTTGAAGCTTATTTAATCGTCGTTTAGTAGCCAGCCAAATACATTGATGGTTAGCGTATATATGTGTGTTCCAACGCTCATTCAATTGACTCACCACGCCTCTAAACACGAAGTAGAGGAGCCACCATTCTACGTCGTATTATTTAAAGAATTGGATAAGAGACTCAGTTCATCCGCCATTGCAAAAATTTGTAAATATAAGACAATCGCTAATATCACACGCAATTAATTGAGCTTGATCCAAGCTTAACATCTGTTGCCAATGATTGCTACACGCGGTTATGGATGATCATTTGTTGCTAACTATTGTTACGCTCCAACCACTAGTACATATAAGGGCTTAGAAAGCGGTTATATTTGTCCTTAGACAGCGGATAAAAACGCTTTCCATGAAGCAGCTGTCTAAGTTCAAATAGCGGTTGGAAAACAATTGTCTAAAATGGGCACTTAGACAGCTATTAATAACCGCTCTTCAAAAGCTACACTTGGACAGCGGTTCTTAACCGCTGTCTATTATATATATATATATATATTTTTTTTTTTTTTTTTTTTTTTTTTACTTACCCGATATTTTTATATATAATTTTTTTAATGATTTTTTTATATATTAATAAACCTGTTTATACAAAATTACCAAAATCTATACTAATATTTATAAGTCCAACACTAAAACATCAAATAAATAAACATACACATCAATTGAATACACCAAAAATATGAAATATATATCATCACAAATTAATATATAAGTTACATGCTATCAAAAGTTATAATAGCATAGAATACAGGAATCGATTGTAAAAACACCCCGTCTAGTCTATTTTCCATTTCTCCATTCTTTTATTGGGGTAGGAATCACTTTGAGTAAGTAGACCTCATCTCCCATCATTTTTGTGGAGCAAAGTCCTCTTCATTCGCATTGCTCACGAGCATTAATGTTTCTTCCATTGCGGGTGTCATAAACATTTTCCCTTGAAAAAAATAAGTAAAACATTAGGTATCGAGATATTTCATTCAACCTTAATAATTAAAGGATTAAATATGTCAAGAATCTAACTTATATCAACAAGAGCACATTAAATTTTCAAGTGTTGGGTATTTAAGACGTAAGTTCACCAAAGGGAAAAAGAAATAAACAAAAGCACACGTTAAAATTGAGTAATAAAAAAGTCATCTCTTATAAAAATATGTAATGAATTGAAGATCACGAGACCATGGAGAATCAACTAAGATGAATATTTTCTGTTTAAAAAACAAAAAAGGTAATACCTGTGTGACAGATAATGTAAAAGCTATATATCCTGCCATGGACAGGGAATTAATTAATCCATGCAAATGTAGCTCCAATTTATAGGCAAGGATGTCGGATACCATTGATATCTGTAAGGCCACACACTAAGACTGTTACAACTGTGTTAGGAAACAAGGGAACAAATTGTAATAAATGGGCGACTAGATTGCCATAAGTGTTTACTTATTAACATGAAATTAATGAAAAAGCAAAGAGGCATAATAGGTCACAAGGACTATACCTCTAACACTCTAGCTACAACATTGAAGACCATTGCTGAAAGAACAAAATTTATATGTGAAATGGTTGGTTTACGGGTTTGAACATAATTAACTTCATCCCTTCAACCTAAGTAGTAAAAACCAACTCCAACTCTGTTTCGATCATGAAATGCCCCGGGAAACTTGCTTGAATATATACATGATCAAGAAATACTATATTTTATGTATCTAAATCATTGCAAATGATTGTCACACAAATATTCACATCTTCAAGTTCCATTTTACATGCATAAACATTACAACTTTGTCTATTTACATTAGCAAATGCAAAGCAAGTTCACTTTTACCTCTAGTTTCCCAGTGCCATGGCAGCTAAAAGTTCAATCGAAAATGCCCTTTTTTTTCTCTTTAAATTCAATCTCCAATTCAGTACAGCAGCCTTCTTCTAATTAGATTGACATTAAAATAACTATCTTGTTCAGTGATGTCCTTTCCTTTTCTTTTTGAAAGATGTTCATTGATGTCCTAAAAAGAATCTAACTAAAATCATCTTCAAAACTCATATACCAAAGAAAAAAAAGCTTAAATTCACTAACTTCTCCAGCCAATAATTTTGCAACGATTAAAATACCAACTTTAATTAACCACACATACCCGTTTGCAACTTTAATTAAACCAACCACAGCATATCACTTTGAACATAATCAATACATTCCAGTATCTATGTGAAATGCAATAAATTCACGGGAGCAAGCAAGTCTCAAGTAAGAAAAACATAAAGAGACATTTTATTATTTTTTGCATACAAGAGCATGTTAGGAGTTCACCATATAAGGAACATGCATTTAAGAGAAACATTAATAGCAAGTTACTACTCCAATATCATATCATTATCATTGAGCTCTTTTACAAAATGAGCTTCATACTTAAGAGAGCTAAATAAATAAGAACACATTTAGTTCAGGCATTTTATCAAGCAGGTTGTAGACACCATGATTAAGCTCAAATTTGTCATACAATTACATAATTTTGAACCAAAAAATGGAGGTTATCCAGATATCGCTTATCACTTCAACAAATTAAAGAAACCTCCTAGTCTGGCATGAAAATAACACCAAATAAGCAATTATCCAAGAGTATGACAGTTTCTTTGTTCATCTCTTAGGTAACTAACCTCCAGCAATTTTATTTTATTTCTTCTGCCTCAGCCTCACATATACAAAGTAGCTAAATGGATGACTCACAATCTGCCACACATATACACTATAGGGGCGTAGCTCATTTTGTGTATACATCTACAGAATACAAAATGCCTAAACCAGTTATCAGTCCTCTCCAAGAGATAAAGTGAAAACACAAAAGTTTACAAATTTCACAATCGATGGAAAAAGGGGAAAAAAAGTACCTCGGGAAGCGCCTCAAGACGAATTAAAACTCTATCAGCTTGTGGCACAACCTACACACCCAAACAAATTGAATTATAAGCTTCATATTCAGGTTTCTTCATCATAACCAATTAAGACAATATGTGTGTGTGAATAAACCTTGGTGGGTTCATATTTCTTCGCAATCACATTGATTCTCAAACATCCCTGTAACTATAAATTTCGAATTTATTAAAAATAATAAACACGAAAAAGATTACAATTTATATTTATTCGGATTAAACCGAAAGACTTGTGTGTGTGTTGACTAACTCTAGATTTGATCCTCTGATTCTTCTCTTGACCTTGACTTGGATGTTCTTCGGGAGAAATCCTCGCCTTGATCTTCGTTTGAGGTTGATCTTTGAATTTATAAGGTTAATCCAAGGGCGAAACGCCTTATTTTGGATTAAACGTTATTTTCGGAATTTGGGGGATGAACGTCTTCGAAGGCGGGATGAACGCTGTTGAATTTGGTGAAGAACGTCCCTTGAATCTTTGAGGAGAAACGACGGATCGGAGAGGTGCCGGACCTTTATCTCGGATCGGAGGCCGTTTATGGTAGGCTTGTGCGAAGAACGCCTTTGAAGATTCTTCAAATCTTCAAGGAGAAACGCCGGATCGGAGGGGTGCTGGACCTTGATCTCGGATCGGAGGCTGTTTATGGTAGACTTGCGTGAAGAACGCCTTGAAGCTGCGAAGAACGCCTTTGAATCTTCAAGGAGAAACGTCGGATCGGAGTGGTGTTGGACCTTTATCTCGGATCGGAGGCCGTTTGTCGTAGACTTGCGCGAAGAACGCCTTGAAGCCACGAAGAACGCCTTTGAATCTTCAAGGAGAAACGCCGGATCGGAGTGGTGCTGGACCTTTATCTCGGATCGGAGGCCGTTTGTCGTAGACTTGCGCGAAGAACGCCTTGAAGTCGCGAAGAACGCCTTTGAATCTTCAAGGAGAAACGCCGGATCGGAGGGGTGCTGGACCTTTATCTCGGATCGGAGGCCGTTTGTCGTAGACTTGCGCGAAGAACGCCTTGAAGCCGCGAAGAACGCCTTGAAGCCGCGAAGAACGCCTTTGAATCTTCAAGGAGAAAAGCCGGATCGGAGGGGTGCTGGACCTTTATCTCGGATCGGAGGCCGTTTGTCGTAGACTTGCGCGAAGAACGCCTTTGAATCTTCAAGGAGAAAGGCCGGATCGGAGGGGTGCTGGACCTTTATCTCGGATCGGAGGCCGTTTCTGATCGCTTTCCACGAAGAACGCTTTGACTTTGACGAAGAACGCTTTGAATCTTCAAAAGCTCTCGAACTTCTGAATTCCTTGTGCCTCTGCCTGTCTGGATGTGTGTAAAATGAATGAATGAATGAAGGACCCTATTTATAGGGTGAGGAGATGAAAATTTTCCTCCTTCATGATGCCACGTGGCGCTTTACGATTGGCCGATGCCGATTTAATGGGCTTTTATAGGCCAATTTCCAGATTTAGTTGATTCTCATTAATTCCTTTCCTTCTTCATGCAAGATACGATTTGATTTTTTCTTGGGCCCTAAGTCAACCGTATTAATTATTGCAGACTCGTATTTTTGGCAAGTTTGTACATGTATATTAAATATCAATAATTTTAATTATTTAATTTGAGAATTAATTTATTTAAATCCCCAAAATAAAATAATAAATTATTTTGATATTAATATTTATTCGTACACATGTCATCATTTAATTGGGTGCAAAATTAATGTGCTTACAATCCCCTTTTAATAATTTGCAAGAAAAATAATTGGATTAAACAACATATTCAACCTGTTAAATTCTAGGGCTTGAGTATTACGAGAGAGAAAGGGAGATGGAGTATTGAACCTCGAGGTGGCCGCGGTGGTGGAGGCTGCGTCGCGGCAGGAGAGGCAGCTTCGCGGCGGTGCTGTGGTCGACGGGCATAGCCGTGGAGCAGCGCTGTAGGATCAAGCGCTTGCCACTAGACTAAAAGCCCGGACTTGTAGTGAGGTGCTACTTTATTTCCTTTAACCCTATCTAGCTGCAGCGCCACGGATCGAATAGCCTCCGCCGGACTTGGCGCACCGGGCCTTTATCGCACCCGACGTGGCTGGGAGATGCTGGACTCCGCGCCCAACAATCCCCCCCAGCATCTGCCAGCCCTCTTGGCCAACAAATGCCTTCCACTGGGATTCGAACCCGTGACCTGTGCTCTGATACCAATTGTAGGATCAAGCGCTTGCCACTAGACTAAAAGCCCAGACTTGTAGTGAGGTGCTACTTTATTTCATTTAACCCTATCTAGCTGCAGCGCCACGGATCAAATAGCCTCCGCCGGACTTGGCGCACCGGGCCTTTATCGCACCCGACGTGGCTGGAAGATGCTGGACTCCGCGCCCAACAAGCGCGGTCGACGATCATTCAAAGAGATGGGCGACGGTGCTAGCGCTAGGGGGCTGTGCGGTCGGTGGTGCTAAGGGGCTCGCAGTCGGAGGTGCTAGGGGGCTGTGCGGTTGGCAGCGCTAGGGGCGTCGTCGACGGGAGGGAGGACGGTGGCAAAGCTAGGAGCAGCTTAATTTTGGAATTGTTGTGGATTGAATTGGGAGAGTTATGCGTACGTATATAATTAAATTCACTTAAGAAAAGGCACTTAGAGTGCGGTTGATAACCGCTCTCCAAGAGGTCACTTGGAGTGCGGTTTACAACCGCTATCCAAATCAAAAAAATTTAATAATTATTTTGTAACCGTTGTTCAAGCGCAGTTGTCCAAGTCCAAAAATGTAGTAGTGAACAGCCATTTTTCGAGGGCTATAAGTAGAGTCTCGGTTGATGATGGAATGAGACACTGAAACGAGGGAGGGATACAAATACCATTCTGTTAATCACCATATTCTTCTATCTTGACTTTTTTGTTCGAATTTTGTTCCAAATTCCGATGATATTATTGGCAACCTCTCAATTCGCCTTGAGCAAGATAGTGGTTAATATCCAGGAGTGGCCCTGGGGTGGGGTGGGAGGGGCAACCGCCCAGGGCCCGACGTTAATCGGGGGTCTACTGTTATTTATATAAGTATGTATACTTATTGGTGAAAAATCTTGGTAAACTGGAAAAAAATTGATGAACGTCTTAATAAGTTATCAACAACGAATTGTGAAATTTTTTAATAAAATGTAAAATAAGAAATTTGATTAAAAAAATGTGTAATTGGTATTGTTGTTGAAAAATAACTAATGAAATTTTTAATTAGTTGTCAACAATGAATAAGTGAAAAAAAAAAAGTATAATGTAAGAAGAAAATTTATAAATTGTTATTGTTATTCACGAAGAATTGATTAAAAATCCTCATAAGTTGTTAAGTTAAATTAATGAGAAGTGTTGATAAGTTGTCAACAAAAAAGAATTGATGAAAAATATTTATATTTAAAGCCAAGATGTATTTCTTATTTGCGAAGGTTACTTGCACTAGCCTCTTTGTTAAATTCACTATTCGAGTGAATACACTATAGTTTTGTTTAAAATGTGAAGGAAACGTTAAAGGAATTAGTGATGCTACCACTTCAAATACCATAATTGTTCAGCAAAGAATAACTTACAAAAGTAAGGGGATATTGGTGTTTGGGTAGAGGCAAAACAATGCTTGTAGTTGCAACATAAGCTAGTGCAATTTTTATCAACATATTGATGTCATACATCAAATCAAAAGTATGATTTGAATATGCTTGTTCAACACCTCATCCATCCATCGTTATAATCCATTAGCTTATAAGTGTGCTTTGTGTTCATCAAATCCTTTCTTTCTTGACATACTGCTCTACTTCATTGTTATAAATAGAATTCTTAATTTCAGTCGCTTCATGTATAGAAGATACATTTACCTAAGATTTTGTTACAAAAATACATATATTCCTTAGTCGCACACACAAACAATATAATTTATTCCAAAGTCAATTCACATAAGAACAAGCTGGCTATGGAAGAACTCAGAATAACATCAGAATTCTTAATTTACGTAAGCACAAGCTGGGAATTTAGCAAATTTATTAATATTTGTAATTCATTATTTAAAATATACCATAATATATATATATATATATATATATATATATATATATATATATATATATATATAAACAATATATTTTTGGGAAAAAAAAGTGCATAGGGAGAGTGAATGAAACAAAGTAGACAATATTCACAACAAACACCAGAAAATATTATCGACATTGCAGAGTCACAGAAACCAAAATGCTGATAGCAGGATTACCACCGCCACTATTTTCTCTCTCTAAGAAACCAGAAGCTCCCAAATTAATACACTAATCTAACTGCATTACTCAATATAGATCTTTACATATGGAACTAGGAAGAAACAGAAGAAAAATAAAAGACAAAAAAAAATACAAAAAACAGAAGACAAAAAAAGTTATGGAAATGGGAAGAAATAGAAAAAAAAGACTCATAAGACTTTGATTCGCTCCTTATATATGGCAATGATTAAGAGCAATCATTTCTTTTCTTTTTTTCTTTGAACACAGAGAGATATATATAAGTCAGATTTATTACCAATTTTGATTAAACTTTTGGTTGGGTATTCCAAATTACTCTTTTAGAGGTGGGCTGTAATGAATGCTCTTTCTTTGATATTTTTTTTGTTCGACCTTTTTTTTTTTAGCTATCCTTTTGAGATATGCATCTTTTATTTATAAAAAATAATGACCAGACTTTTTTAATAAGTTAGGATCAGCCCATTTAACATCTCTAGACAATTTCCTTAGTCTCTAGTTGCATGCACGAACACATGAGTGTGAAACGCACTCATTAAGGTTAAATCTGAAATGTTAGCATCGAATTCTTATCAAGAATCGTCATGTAACTTATAAGGTTGTGTCCAATTTAACTCCTCTATGTTTTTACATTTTTCAATTTGTGACCTTTTGGTGTTTGGTCGGATTACTTACTGTCAAATAAGTACAGTAATATGGTGGGATGGGTCATTGGATGTTTCTTTGGAGTTTTTCTTGGTCGTAGGATCTATATGTGCGATTACAGAATATTTGGTCAAATTATGTTTTGGCCATCGGGAGATATTATGATATTATATGTTGTAAATTTTGCTTTTGTACGATAGTCTGTGAATCTTAACCTAATGGATACTTGTGAGTCGAGTGTAAGACTAGTGATTAATGTTTGTTCTATCAATTTTATTTGACACTAGAGATTAATCTTCTACAATTGTATTTTTAATTGTGTGTGTATATATATTTTTACATTTACTTTATGATTTTATATGTATATTGTATAAATTTTGCTTGTGTGCGAGTTTGTAAATCTCTACCTACCGCATGAGAGACTCATGAGTCTTGTGTAAAGTAAAATTAGTTTATTTAGAACTAATGTTTTCTATCAATTATATTCTTGAAAGTGTATGTTAGATCACGCTTCCAATGGTCGTCTCTATTTAATGCAGATCGTTCTTTGATATTTTTTGTTTCATGTGCATCTTTTATTTATGGCAATTTTTCACTGTGCAACTTGAATCCATTTTTAAATGGTAGGAGTATTAGATATTTGTTGATTAATATTATTTGTTACTCATTATTAACTTTTGCACTCGTTACAAAGTAGTGCATCAAAGGTTACTACTTTTTTTTTTTTGCACACAGCCACTATATGCATGTGGCTTCTAGTTGATAATGAATATTTTTTCTTAAATATGTAAGATTTTAAACATATCAATGTGTATTTAGGTTGAAAAAAGAAAATAGGAAACATATGTGTGAGACTAGCATTATGTTTATCAAATTATACTTCTTCAGCGTTTTCTCTTTTTCTCAATATTTAGAGTGCTTTAAAATTGCACGCTTCATACAAACTTGAAAATTAGAAATTGGCTTGCTTGGGAAAAAGAATTAATTGTTCCAGTGTTGAAAATCGATTCGATATTAAATTATCCTCGGAAAGTTCGAGTTTTTTCCCCATTACAAGCTTAATCATCGTTGAAAGATTTTTTGAAATTAATTATGTGCAAGACAAAACAAAAATAAAACCAACTCTAATAAGGGGAGCTCTTTTAGTGAGTGGTTGAGAGAGTCGAGTCTTTGTATCGAATGGTAGTTTATTTATGAGAGTACGTAGGGTGTTTTTAAACTATTTTTTTCTTGGGTATCGGTGGAATTAACTGCATTGTATTTTCGTACTTTGTGGATGTGCATTTCTTGTGCTCACCCTCATTTCTAATGAATTTTCTTTTTCTTTTTCTTTTTTCTTTTTCTTTTTTCTTTTTTTGAAATAAAACCAACTCTATTAAGGGGAGTTCTTTGTGAGTGGTTGAGAGAGTCAAGTTTGTGTATCGAATGGTAGTTTCTTTTTTAGAGGAGTGTATTTTTAAACTATTTTTTTCCTGAATGTTGGTGAAATTAATTGTATGGTATTTTTGTACTCAGAGGAAGTGCATTTCTTGTGCTCACCCTCATTTCTAATGAATTTGTATTTTTCAAAAAAAAAAGTAATAAGAGATTCACATAAATTAGTTTTAGTTTTTATGTTAAGATTTAAAAAATTAATTAATTACTTTGTAATAAGATAGTTACTTAAAGTAACTTTATGCTTTTATCATATAGTTAGTAGAAAACAAGAAGGCATGCCGAGATGAAGGGCTCGCCTAATGTTTGAGGCGCACTTTTAGTGCATTAGTGATGGTAAAACTCACAAAAAGATCCCATAAACTTACATTAGTTGATAAAGGCTTATGTATATTATAATTGAAATAGGACAAGGGTTTGATGAATCATGCAATTTAAGTGCATTTTTAAACAGTATTAGTGGTTTTCAATAAACAATTATAATTGTTTGCACTGAAGTTACAATTGTCCAACTAATATTATTAAGTGAAAACAGTTGGAACTGTTCAGTAAAAACAACTGATATTATTTAAAAATACACTTGAATTGTATAGTATATCTGGTGCCCAAGAGATCTACTTTGTAAACTCGAGTTTACATGAATATTTTTTGTTTAATATCATTGTTGTACATACAAAAAATAATGTTTGTATATAAAGTAATTTTTAAACAGTTACATTAAAAAATATGTGTGTGTGAACTCGAATTCCACATAAGGCTTTTTCTTTTTTGAGAGAGACCGTGGTATCAAGGCCTCTTTATATACTAATAATATATTCTCTATCTCAAACTTGTTCGCTACTTGCCGAAATTATTCTCACTCTTACTCAATTGATATTTCTATAAATAACAATACAATAATATTATTTTTTGCAATAATATCTTTCCCTTACTAGTATATTTTACATCTTCGTACGTACTGATTCACATTTATTAAATATATTCAATTTAATTTAGGGTGGTAAACAGTAAAGTAACAAGAAAAATTAGGACGGAGGGATGTAAGTGTGTTTAAATTAAGAGACCGGAGAAAATAAAAAAATTCTCAAGATCCAGAGCGCTATCATCCGTTCCATTCTTGCTTTTTTAAGCAGAAACTAGCAAGCATTAAGATTACACGTGGTTAGTGATGTATATTATTTAATTAAAATAAATTGAATTGAATTGAGTATTTTGATTCGATTTTAAGGTAAATTGATTCGATGTTGATTTTTGTGTTTTTTTTATTTTTTTTTTTTTTTTTTTTTTTTTTTTGCTGCATTTCAATTATTCAGTTTTGATTTCAATCGAAAAATGCAGAATAAATCAATCTATGGATGGATTAGTGATGTTTACCGTCTGTAGCAAAAAAAAAATATTTTTTATTTTACTTGATAATGATCACATCAGAAGTTTAGAAAAAAAAGACCAATTTGCATAAGAACATGTTTTTATTTTTTATTTTTTTTAAGTAGAAAAAAGTATATTAAGAAATGAAAGTGCAAACATTGTCAAGTAGATCATCCACGGTAGACGGAGACTCTGATACCCAAGTACTGGTACTAAAAAAAAGAAAGCCAAGCCCGGGCTAGAAGATGAGCTAGAGAATTAGCTTCACTGCATGCAAATCGACTTAATAGAAACACTAGGAAGATCAATTAAAATGTACGACATTTGTTAACATAATCGTAAAAGATAAGAGTCTCAATTGCTTGGATAATTGATAGCTTGAACAATATTCTTTGCATTCGATTCGACAAACATGTTGTAATCCCAAATGTTTGATCCAAGACATGTTTCTATTATTAAATGGTTAAAACTTCTATGAATCTGATTTCAATGTGAACTCCTTTTTTTTTTTCAAAAAGTATTGTTATGTGGTGCAGATAATGTGTTATTATTGTGCATATGAAGCATTGTTTTAAAATCAAATATTTTAATTTTTAAATAGTAACATTTTATATACATAATAATAACATTTCAAAAAAAAAAATCGTGAATTTATAACTAATATTCTTATTAAAATGAATATCTAAAATGAGTTGGCAATTCTTTTCAAAACACAATGAGTTGGCAAAAATATAAATTGGGCTTGAAAAATGAACCAAATTACATCAAGTTTAAAGCATATTAAACTTCATATAACAAGTACGCCCTTATTAATAAATTAGTAGTAATTATATAAATTATTACATTCACGGATTTATTTTTCCTCTCTTTAATTATCTATATCATTAAAAAAGCTTTTATGTTGATTTTTTTTATTTTAAAATTTTAGCCCACCAATATAGTATTCCGATGGGCACAATATAATATGTTTAATTGTTTATGTGTAAAAACATATGAGGTAAAATAATACTAATTGATTAAAATATTATAATTCATTAAAATACCGTCTCTTATATTTTTACACATATACAGTGGACCCATTATCCTGTGCTCCATTAGTAGGCACTATAAAAGTTCTACTTTATATGCTAAATAATATTAATTTGTAAAGGAGGGTTCGTTTATTTCTGTTTCAAATAAGACCCAAACATAGAATAAAAGGGCAAAGGAAAATAGGAAATTTAAATAAAAGTTGAATGAGGAAAAGTGTAAAAACTGAAATATATGGTGATAAAACTGAGAATTAAACTGCAGGAGTTAAAAAGAAGGAAAGACCCATATGACTGACCTACTATTTAAAAATTAGAATAAGTTTTATATGAAAACTATTTATGATAAATTTATTATAAAACTGTTTTAAAGTATTAATTTCATTAGGAATATCATGAATTTGGATTCAAAAAAATTTATAACAATTATAATATAATACCACTGGTCCAAATTAATAATACTCCTGATGAAATTAATGATACTTTAAAATTATTTCATGATAAGTTTATCATTACTACTTTGTAGATAATACTTACCCTTATATTAATCACATTTTATCTTAACTCATTCTGTTAATGAGTCAGCAGGTAACATGCTTCCAAAATGTGATCCATTAGATCATTTCACCTAAATTTTGTGCAAAAGAGTACAGGGAACAAAAGCCTCAGATGAAGGATATTTGATTTGTTGGGAAGAATGAAAATGGACAAGGGTTTAATTTACGTGAGGAATGACTTTCATTCCACTTAAATTGACGAGGAATGGGGGTTTCAATAAAGGTGAGGAATCAAATCACTTTTTACTCTATTTCTTTACATCAAACGCACATATTTTGTTCATTTTCCGTTTCTTCTTTCCAAATCTCACAACCATGAATCAATTATCATTCAATTTTCATTCCTTCTCTAAAACCACTGAACCAAGCACCCCTAGCAGCAGCCATATTTATTCATTCACAAAGCAAGGTAATAATGCATGTCCTCTAAACAGACTTTTTACATTTGATTGAACACCTAGCATCATCCGTAAGCATAACATTTACATAGCAGAAAGAAGGCATGCACAATGACACTTAAGCATCATCGAGAGGCAGGGCTGCTTTTGGTGGTCCGAGAAACATGGATGAAGGTTGTAAAGTTAAGAAATCGTCGTCATCCTCTTCTTCATCATCATCCTCGATCCAGCCAAAGCAAGGCAACCGCTTTCTACCTTTAGTTGGTAGAGCAGCGAATGCAACTTTCATTCTCGGAGAATCTACTTTTGTGGTGGGGTCTTCCTCGTTTTTCGTCTCCTCAACGTGTGCAGAGGTTTGATCTGGACAAAAATCTTTCCAACCTTTTCCATCTGTTGAATACAGCTTACCATTAGTCATTGGCTCATTGCCACAATGCAATGCTTTCATTCGATATATATTTCATTTATAAATATGGGGGTGGTTGATGATCATCAAGAATTAATATTGTCATCATCTTCCAGCTCACATGAACTCTTTTCATCAATGTAATACTGTTTAGTATACGAAATAATACAGTTTAGAATATGAAGTATCAAAATTTTAAAATGTTGGATTTTATATGTTATTCTTCTCAAGTTCACTAAACCACGATACTTCATATACTATATAGTATTACCGAGTTCACCTTAAAACTTTCTTGAACCAAGTTTATAGAAGTTTTTGTCATTAATCACCAAGTAATTTGATCACCATTATTGATGTACCTAGCACAGGCTCTGCAACTGCCACAGTATTTGCTGCAGTATTTGCTGGGGATCTTTCATCTTGCAAAGTATCTAGAGCTCTATTATCCGTCCCAGATGGTTCCTCTTCCCAGTTGGACTTCTCCTGGAAAAAGACAACTCACCACTATATTCTAAGCCTACCTAGATTTTCAATGTTACACAAGTTATATTGGACCACATAAAAACCGATAATGAAATTTGAATGCAATTTTTCTCTGTTATGAGAGTTTTTGACAGATTCTCTAGTTGGAGCTACATTAATTGGGGGGTTTAGGCGTAGTACATTGTAAAGTAAGAGACAAAACAAAAAGGAGAGACGGCACTATCAATTAGTCAAATAATCGTCTCACACAAGAATTTGTCAACAAGAAAGGAAACAGTGAATGTTTAGGATGCTCTAAAATGGACATTCTCATTAAACTTCTCTGCATGCCTACTATAAATTCCATCTGTCATTATTCATAATACATTTAAAACACATCCATCGTGGTCGCGTTTTGGATCGAAGGATAGCAGAAATGTAAGCATTTAAAATGAAATGCTTTCACATTCATCCAAACCCCTCAAAAATTGGTTCAACATGAGAATCGTTTCATTTCCAAACAATCACAATGGATTTTCCATGTATGTATTTCAAATAAATTTTCAAATCCTCCAATTCACATTGAGCTAACCACACCCAAACCAAGTGAAATTAAAGACTATAACGAATCGTACCTTCAATAGATTTTGATCTTGCATAATTTGATTACCCTCTAGAGAAAGTTCTTCTTGACTTTCCCTGTCTACATCTCGAAGAATGGCCGCTATAAGTTCACTATACGAAGCATCCTCGATGAAAGGCCATCCATCGTCTCCACCATATTCCTTCATTCACAACATATTAAGCAACTAAATTATTTTTTTCATTATAAATTAAGTAAATTCTTAGGTATTGCTTCAACCTGCCAAACCCTTTTACAAACAGGCATGAACCACCTATTGACAGATCTAGGATTTTACGCGAAATTCTACATGTAAAATGAAAAAAAAAAAAAAAAAAAAAATTTTAAAATCTCAGTGTTTAACAAAAACAGATATATAATCTTGGGTAATATTTCCAACTCAACCAATCATACATTTGAGTCAAATTCCCAAAAACCAGCAAGAAAACTATTTGCAGATATAAAATCAAAGTTCAAAGAGAAAAATATGTTTTTGTTAGAGCTTTTCTTTTGCAGATTTTCTTGATTTTATCTATTTCATCACTTAATGTACCCCCAAAACAACCCTAACAGTTCTATTCACCAATCATTCGAAGGGGGAAAGGAAAAAAAGGAACAAAAACAGAGCAAACAACAAAAGCTCCCGCTCTAATTTCTCCAAACCCGGCAAACATGATCGAGAAAAGGGGGGGAAATCACAAAAAAAAAGGGGGAAATTTTGAAGTTTACCTTGAGAAGCTCTTTTACACACTTTCGAACTTGTTGAACCGTGAAGCCAAGCGGCAACATGGCGTCAATCGCGGCGTCTATCCGCTTCAGTCTCTGAAAAATCGAAACGCAGAAGCCATTTATTCGAGAAAATAGCATACAACTATGAGAATGTGAAAAAATAATGCATATTAATCGAGAGAAGGAAAAGAAAAAAATTAAAAACATCGAGCCTTTCTAGGTCTTCCTCTCGGAGGCATCTCCAATGCGCAGAATTTTCTGAAACGGGGAAAAAGCTCAGTGAAATGTGCACAATAATTTCCTTTTTTGTTTGCTGAAAATGGCAAAAGAAAAAAGAGAGTGAGATAGGGAATACCAGCAGACGATATTAATTGGTTTCAGAATGCATGATATTGATATGATCATGCTATAGTGACAGTGACACGTTAGATTAGATGAGTCTCAAATATATTACCAAGATAAATCATGGTTCAACAAACAATTCATTTATACAAAGAAGGGAAAACTTGACATGAATTTACATTTACCAATCAATTAAGCATATTTCCTAGTCGATTAAGAGAATAGTAACTAAATAAGAGAGTGAAGTAATGGGTAAAGATTTTAAGGAATAATTTTATTATAAAATAAAGAATGGATTCAATTGTCTGTAAATTTAAAAGTGATGATATTTTATATAGAATTATAGAAATTGATGTCAAGTGGAGTTTATAAAGATTTTTTGTTTTTTGGGGTGCAACTTATTATTATGGGATGGATGGTGTATTTAATAAGGCTCCACTTGGTAGGGAGTAATAATTTTAGTAAGGGGTACAAATTTAATATGGAAAAGTCATATAAAATTGTTTGGTAGGACATATAAAAAAGGTCCTACTAATTTATGCAAAATTCTTATACTTACTTGGTAGGAAGTAATAAAAAAGGTAAAAATTAGGAATAGTAGTGGTCCGGCAGCCTCCGGCGACTTTCCGGCGGCGGCGGCGGTCCGTGTGACAAACCAATAATAAAATAGTACGATCTTTCGGACCGAATTAATTTTGTAAAGGTGAATAGTGTTTTGGAGGTATTACGCCTTACTATTTTACAGGGTCGGGCATATAAGAAACGGGTCAATATTATTTTAGTATGTCCTATCAAGCAGAATATTAATTATACAACACCCCATAATATGGGCTTATATGCCCTACCAAGTGGAGCCTAACATTTCAAATTATGGAGTTAATTTATCCATCTTAAAATGTTCATATTTTAAGCCTTATAAGGTCCAAGATAAAATTATCTTCAGTGACATTTGTGTGCACATTTTGCTTTGTTGGGCAGCTGTAAATAATTACTCCCTACATTTCAAAATTAATGTCCTTTTAACATATTGCATTCTTTGCAAAATAAATATCATTAGAACCTTTAAAACATTGTCCAATGCATATAAAGTAACTTATAGGTTGTTTTGAACCAATTAAATCAATTTTTTTCAAAAAAAATAATTTTTGTATAGGGGTAATTATGATAAATATTAGGCGTCTTAATATGTGTAAATAAATCTAAAAAGACATTTATTTTGAAATGGAGAAAATAATATTGTTTGAATATAATTAAAAAACTAGATTTCTTAAATGAAAGTTAACTAATATATTGACTAAGTGCATATTATGCATTCAAGTGTATACCAAATTACTATATGTAATAATTAACATGTTTTATTGAAATGGTAAATTTGAGAGAAAAAAATGCTTGAAAAATGATGACGAGAGAAATCAAAGGTCATACATGCATCGATGTGTTATTGAAAAAAAAAAAAAAAAAGCAATTTATAACTATTTGCTGGAGTTGTAATCAGGGGCGGATGCACGTTTAGGCAAGGTGGGGCACTTGCCCCACCTGGATTTCATTCAATATATACATATATGTTAACTATTGATAGTTTCTTACCTGGTCTACTGGTAAGGTATGCGCATTTTTATGCATGTGGCCGTGGGCTCGATACCCAGCTATGCACAGAAATGTTTTACTTTTATTTTCCATTTTGCTTGAATTTAATAATTTCTTATATACACGTTAACTAGATGTGCTTATTTTAATTTTTTTTTCCTTTTTTTCAATACATAATTATTTTAACCACATATTAACTTAAACATATTAAGTAGAAATACAGATTAATCGTAAATTAATTTTCAATATATAAATTTAATTTTTATTTTATTTCATAATCCTTCATCCCAAAAAAATTTGCACACTTTTATTTTTCATTTGACTCATAAAAATTTGCACACCTTTAAAATGAAAATAATATTCAATTATAATACTCATATAATACCTCTCCTACTTTTTACTTTATTAGTGTAAATGAGGGGTATATTTGTCATTTACTATGTTATCCCATTAAATAATGCATAATAACAAACACGAAATAAGAATTATCACTTATAGCTTATCACTTGTAACAAACACTTGAATAAATTTACCACGTGTTAACTAATCAACTGTATATTATCTCACCTTATCACAAACATGGTAACAAAAGAGTATTATTTGTAAATTGGTCAATAAAATAAAATATATTTTTTTTAAATTGCAAATTTTGTGCCCTCCCTGACTTTAATTTCTGCGTCCGCCCCTGGTTGTGATTGAATTTTTGAGAATCGAAGTGAAAGTATTTAGGTTAATAGTTGCAGGCCATATTCAGAATATAGTTATAATTACTTATTTATGTTACGTTTTCGGGTTGGACAAAGGGTTTCAATGCAATTAATACAATCTTTAAATTTGCTTTTGCATTTTTACAATATTTGGATCTACTTTTCACAACCATTTGATTTGATTGAATCAATCACATTCGATGGTTGGGCAGTGCATTGAGTCCTATGCATAAATGGTTTTCCTATTTATTAAGCTTAAGGAGGTTATGAAAACAAATATTGGGTGAAATACATAAAAACTCGTTCTGTTTGATATAATATGCCCAAAATACTTTTGTGTTTTATTAATTGTATAAAAAAATTATTATATTTAATAAAATTATGCACAAAATTTCTTATATTTCATTAAATGCTTTAAAAAAAATTATATTTGATAATTGCATAAAATTCACATATATTTTGAAAACTGTATGTATGAAATTATCTTATATTTCATCAATCAAATGCATAAAAGATTCTTCTGTTTGATAAAAATATGCACGAAAATTCATTTTATGTTTCATGAAATGCATAAAATTCTCTATGTTGGATAAAAATATCCACAAAATTTTCAATTTTCACTTCTTGATATGCACATATTTTGTTCTTATATGTTTCGATCTAAATTTGTGTACTTCTATTTGTTTAAAAATAGAGAAAAAATTATGTTAATTCAAAGGGGTGTTTTGCATATTTCATTAAAGGCGTTCTTTTTTTTTTTTTTTTACTCAAATAATTACGATAAATTAAGCTCAATTGGTTGGATAACGAAACACTAATTCACATCTAAAACTTGACTGGACTAAATTACAGGAATGATCAAAAGGTAAGACATTGGATTCTGCAAGAGAAGATATTTTGCATTGTACACTACTCACAGAATCATGCTCAATTTACGCTACTAATACACAACAAATCAGAAAAGAAGGCCTCCTAAACGCCACTTAAGGATCGCCAGGCCTCACATCCCATCTCGACCGTCGTTTCCTCGTCTTTCCTGCTTTCGGCGGTGGTCCTAAGACCATCGACGAAGGCTGTAAAATTATGAAATCATCATCGTCCTCTTCGTACCTGTCAATCCAGCCAAAGAAATGCAGGCACCTTCTAGGACGTTTTTTTCTTGGCAACGAAGCCGGGATTTCAGCACCGATGCTTGGCGATTCTCGATCGTTCTCACTTGCTTGATTCTCCACCGTCTGATTAGGATTGCTGTCTTTCCAACCATTTCTATCTGAGACTGCATATTCTGTTTCCAATTAGACATCAACATAATGCATTAGGAAAATAATATCAGAGATTAAAGATGGAACCATTGTTGTGGATTGAATCGGGGTAAATGGGCTCTGCAGTATCTAAGGGGGCACTGCCTAGTGGTTCTTGTTCAGCGTCGGAACCTATATTGGAGGGCCCACCGAGCTCTTTGTCGCCCCCGGACTTGTCCTGAAGAATGCAATCAGCATACAGATAGTGATTGTTAAGCCTAATTCATCAGCCTAGATTGGTTTTCAATGTGGAGTTGCACAACAAAGTTCACCGGACTTTTTCTGGATGAGTATGAAATTGGTTCATACATAAATTATTAAAGAGTACTATTTGTTTCATTAAAGATTATTAGTTGTTTTCGCTTAAGAGTATTAGTTGTCTTCGCTAAAGAGTCTTATTTTGTTTTCAATAAGTAACTAAGACTCTTCAGTGAAGACAACTAATACTTTTTAGTAAAAACAACTAATAATCTTTAGTGAAAATAACTAGTACCCTTCAATGGTATATGTATGAACCATTGTCACTCTATACCTTGTCTTTTTGGATAATATCATTTTTTAGTTCCTAAAGTCTACTTTTTTGTCATGTTTGTCTCCCCTGTTTCACTCACTCCCAAAATTGATTATGAAACTTCATTTTTGGTCCTGACGTCAATGGACTGTTTGTTGACCAAAGGAATCAACTATTTTGGGATGATAAAGGTAAGAGTAGATATTATATAAAAATGGTTTATGATAAGTTTATCGTGAAATAATTTTAATGTATCATTAATTTCATTAGGAGTGTCATTAAACTCATTAGAGGTATCATTAATCTGAGTTCAATAAAATTTACATCTCTGATAAGATTAATGTTACTTTAAAATTGTTCCATGATAAGCTTATCACGGACTATTTCCACATAATACTTTGCCTAAATGTAATTATTTAAAATTTTGTACTTGAATATAATTATTTACGATTTTTTTATATTACATGTAAGTACAAAACTTGTAGATAATTATATTAGTATCTTCATATAGTTGATTCCTTCAGTGGACCAACTTTGAGAGTGAGTCAAAGTTAAATATAGGGATCAAATCTAGAATAAAAACAAACTTTAGGTACTCAAACCGATATTTTCCCCCATTTTTGTTTGAAACATCTTGAAGCTCAGAATTCCACTTTCTCTGTTATGAGAAATTTAATAGACAGAATTTTGATATCAACTTCTATAGAGGCAGTGGAACTACGATTCCTCTGCACCAGAGATAGAGAGATATCATTACGACCGCACAACTTGAAAATTGATATTTAGGACTTGGAACGCAATGATGAAAACTAAAAGTTTTCAAGTCTAATCATATGGGATTAAAAAGGCATTTGTAAGTACAAAAATTAAACGAACAAATCATTAGGAAACTCTTAATACAAGCTAACTTTATTGACTTAATCACAAGTTTGGGAGCATCTTGGTTTGGACAAATTCGTAATAGTTCTTGCAAGGCACCAAAATAGGAAGAAAACAAAATAAATTGGATCAAAAAATTCGAACGTCAATCATACCTCAATTTGATCTCCACCCGTGGGAACATCTGTTTCCTGTTCACGAAGAATGGCCTCGAGAAGTTCTTTATACGAGCAATCCTCAATGAAAGGCCAGAATTCATCTCCACCATATTCCTTGATTCACAACATGTGAAGCAACTAAATTATACAATAAAATTCAACATGTCACGCCTATTTGCAATCAATTTTACTGTATCAACAGATACACATACAAGGGGAAATACTTCTCTATAATTTTGAATTGTGGAGGAACAATTAGAAAAAAATTGAAGAAAACTATGTATAGTCTTTTTCTTTCTTGTAATCTAGTCAGTGAAGATAAACCAAGAATGGCCAAAAAGGCTCAATCTCCACATGTTTCTTAATTTAGAACAAATTAAGCAAGTGAAATACAATACTAAAGAAAATAGAAGGCATCATGATGAATATTTCTGGAAACTTTGCTATATGGAAGAGCAAATAGAAAAATATAAGTGCTTACTTGTTTCTTACTACCTCCGTCCCAATTTTGTTTTCCCATTTACCAAAAAGGTTTGTCCCAATTTTGTTTTCTCATCCCTAAAATGAAAACTACTTTATTCATTTAAATAATATTTTATTCACCATTTACCATTCTCAATACTACTTTATACAATTAAATACTACTTTATTCATCATTCATCAATCTCAATACTACTTTATTCATTTAAATACTAAAATTCAACTCTCGAATTAAACTCCGCGCACAGTCAAACGGGAAAACAAAATTGGGACGGAAGGAGTAGTATCTTACAGAGAACCACTAGCTCATAATCACAACTTCTAAAGTTTCAATTATCTCAACTATAACCTGAAAACCAAAACCAAGTCAAAAAAATAAGACTACGACAAGCCTTCGAGTTTCATGTTGGTTTCTAAACCAAACGAGTCAAGCTCAGCTTGCAGAAACCTTTCGACCCATTCAATTCATCTATATTATTCTCTAATTTGGATCATATTTATTGTAATAAGTTACTATATATTCAAAATAAAGAGAAGAATCAATCTTACACCCTAGATTATTTATGTTATGGCAACGAGATTACACTACCGAAGTCCTAATTTGGCAGCAGACAAAAAGGGAAGGTTTCACACCTTTCGACGAACTTAATAACATCCCTCAAACACAATGTGGCATAGAACAAGATCTTGATAATATCCAACACGGCAGCACAATATAAAATTATACAATGTGATCATTTGAATATTACAGTATGATGTGGGGGAGGGGGTGTTCCCCCAAATTAACAATTAAAAATAGCCACTTTAAAAAGGCACGGATTTTTCTGGGATAAACTGTTTCTTGCTAAGAAAAATACAAACTATTCACTGGAACATTAATGAGCAAATACACTAAATGCATTTAAAGAATGTAGCTATGTTTCTATAAAATGGGAAATAGGGGTTTTGGAAGTGTCTCAAGCCAAGCCATAACATGCTCTGTTATTTTTCAAGAAATTTAATGGATTATATAATCAGAGCATAAAACCTAACACATTATGCTCTCCTTAACCAATAAATTGAAAACCACGAGATTAGAAACACACACACGCAAAACCTTCAAAATAAACCCACATTCATTTAAATAGAAACAAAAACAATAAAATAAATTTGAAGATTACCCGAAGAAGTTGGTTCACATGTTTTCGAACTAACCCCTTTTCGAATCCAAACTTGGCCATCGCGTCAACTGCCGCGTCCATCCGCGACAAGCCCTAAAAATCAAAACCCAGAAACAATTAATTCGACAAAATAACGTCAAATTTGATAAGAGATCAAACCTTTCTGGGTCTTCCTCTTGGCGGCATCTCCTCTGGCACTTCAGTTCACGCAATACACACTGAATCAAAAAGCGCGTCACAGATGGGTACAAAAGCCCTGGGTTTTTTTGGCAATGGCTAAAACCAGGGCAGAAGAAATGGAAATCGCCAGAAGAGGAATTTTGGTTGTACCATGGTCTGCATGCCGAGACACAGTGTGTATACATGCATATATGTATAAGTTAACTTCGGTCAGGCATTTCTACAAACAGTTGGTAAATAACCTAACCATGGTTGGAGAAGAAAAGACAGGATTACAGGAGAATTAAAAGTTTAAACGGCGGTTGCAATTCAATTCTTTTCTTTTCTTCTTCTTCTTTTTTTTTTTTATTTATAGTTCCCAAGATTTAAATCCATACAAGGCTTGATTTAATTTATAATTAATCATCCCATATATACTTTTTCATTATTGACCATTAATTGATGAATTGTGAATCAATTCCAATTAATTTACTTCCTCGTGATTTCAGCGATTTGGGTACTAAGCATAAGGAAACTTATCTTTCTTGATTAATAATACTATTGAATTATAACTTGATTTATTAATAGTTTCTTGATTAAATGTCCTGTCAAATTTTACAGGGGACTTCTACATTTTTTTTATTAATTTTATTTTCAATATCTATTAAACATTGATATTTTGACGCCGGTCAATCTCCAGTAAAACATGTTCACCTTCTAAAACGGATAACATTAAATTCATTTAGTAATAATGTAATAATATTACACTTTCAAAACTGATATTAGCATTTATTTATGAAAAAAATTAAATGAGACCGTCTCATGGTATGAGACAATATAAATTAATACATACCTCTATCAAAGTGTTAATGAGTCCATGCCCTAGTTATACTCATTTTCATTGTCTCATGCCATGAGACGGTCTCATACAAGACCTATTCTTTATTTATAATGTTCGATATATTTGTGTATGCAAAATATTATAATATTAATTTATAAAAATAATAGTATTATTGAATGAATATTATAATATTATTGAGCAAATATAATACTCCCTCAATCCCAGAAAAATTTGCATTCCTGAAATTACAGGTGAATTAAGAAAAGTGATATAAGTAGTAGCATATAGATTTGTATGAGTGTGCATTCAAATTGATGTTTTCTTTTAAATAGTGTGCAAATTAGTGTGTGGTACATCTAAATAAGAAAAGTGTGTAAATTTCTTTGAAGCGAATAGAGTATTATTAATATGAATCAATCTTATTTTCACACGAGAGTTTGTCTATGACAGGATAGTATGCACAGCTTCAAACTTCAAAGAGAATAATAAAAAATTAATTGGATAGAGAAAAATTAAAATACTGGTTTTTGGAGATGAGTGACAATGTTAATAAAATTTGATAGTCATGTCTTGGCAAGGAGCTAAATAGTACGAAGTACATCATGCTTTAAGTATTAATGCTTCAATGCAAAACATTTTACACGAGACACAATATCTTGATTTGTCAAACTCTTTATAACACGGGAAGAATATTAATATGTTGAATTTCTCAATGTTTTTTTTTTACGGGAATATATATGTTGAATTTCTAATGTTAATTATGGTTATGGGGGTGAAAATAATAAAATACAAATAAAATTATCCTGCAGTTTAATTACTACCCTAAAAAAAATGTGAAGACAGTTGTTATAAAAATTATCAATTAATACGAGGTCTTTAACTTTTATGGAATCGAGTATTTATAAATAAATAAATAATTGGTTTAATATTAATAACATCGACATACTGATTTTTGTATGATTCTTTTTCAAATAAATTTTTATCATAAATAGATATTCAATATGTATATCTATTTTATTTTTGAAAGCCCTATACATGTATATTAGTGACACGCCACTTTACATAATTAAATTCAGATAGATGTAATTTCAATATCTTCACAAATATTATTAAGATATATTAGCATATAATTTGTATTTGCCATTGAAGTGTCATATAATTTGTACCCTTCTAGATGATCAATTTCGAAAGTACTCATCATAAATGGTGGTAGAATTTATCATTTCAATTCAATATGATTTCATTCAAAAATCAATTGATAGATGGAAATAAAACACAAAGTTGTTTTTGTTCATCTTCTTCAAATAATCTGGTTTGAACAATTTGCATGTGGTATCTTAAATAAAAACGAAATGGTATTATCTACTTCAGCTATTTATTTACAATTTAATTTTCATCTTCTTCACGTTGTTAATGGATGGAATAACTCACTGAGTTGTTTATGTTCGTCTTCTTCAAATTATTTCATTGTGTGATTTATTCCAGCAATTTGTTTACAAATTTATATGTGTAGACTGAAATAGAGTTATTGTTTTCAAAAAAAAAAAAAAAAAGTTAAATACACGATGGCAGAGTATGAACCTCAGTTCGATTTGAATACCTGATAATCTTGTTAAATTTAGAACAAGATTTGATAAAATTGAAGAACCAAACAATGGAACCATATAAGGAAATAAAGATAGATTATAAATTAAATAGTCCTGAACTTTGGATTTTAATAATTTTATCATTTAGTCCGCGCCCAACAGGAGACAAATTAATTTCCAGCTTCCAGCCTAAGAAAAAAACTAACAAGACACAAACATCTAAATCAGTGTCCCTTTAGAGTAAAGCCGGTGCTATGAGTTGGTGGTGGATTGCACCTCAGTGGTTGGGAGACGGGCACTGATAGCACTTGGCAAAGAGGCCAAACGTATCGACTTGCTTGATTAAATTGGTCATGCTCGCCCACCCACCAAGCCCGAATCCAACCACCAAAACCCACAAGACGATGAAGGTGTTGACGACGTACATGCCTGTCCAGCTTGGCAACAACAATGGAGGCTTCTCCGCTGCATTCTGCATTTCAACACACAACAATCATCATAAATCACTTTCTTAAATGACATTCAATTTTTGACCAAAATTCCAATGCTTATGATTTGCATAAGTACCTGACGAGCAGCGGCCTTCCTATATGTGAGCATGTGAGCAAGAGTCGGGATGATGTAGACGGTGAAGCTAACGAGAAGCGCCCCCACCGCCGAGTTTATAGGGCCAAAAAACGGGAACACGATGGCTAAGAACCAAATCGGTATCACCACTGGTAGCCTAGCCACCGCCCTTAAACATAGGCTTGTCGTATCGTGCATCCCGATCGCCTTCTCCCAGACGAAGTACAGAGGCGTAGCAGCAAATCCGAACGTAATAAACTGGTGGATGAGCATTAGAACGACGGCTGCATCACGAAAACCAGTACGGGGGAGAAGGGCGAAGGCGTTGGAGTGCGTCAGAAGCTGGTCGCCGAACGCCCAGTAGACGGCCGTAGCTGATGGAATTGTCATAGTGAAGACGTACAAGGTCGCGAGCAAGTATATGGACTTGAACTTTCGAGGCTTCCACATTGCGTGCATGATTTCCCTACAAAAGTTGTTTCTCAGAATCAGCTTAAAAGCCATTAATAGGCGGTATTTGTTATTTCAACAAGCAGTTAGAATCATGCAAATACCGCCTAAATCACTCAAAAGCTAAAAAGAGCATGTTTGATGTTTTAGCTTCTGCTTAAATAAAAGCTGAAAATTACTTTTAAAAAACGGTTGCAAACGCCTTCATAATCAGTTAAAAGAACTTCTTACACAGTAATCGCGTGACCGCCAAAAGTGTAGAGTATATTAGTAGCGCCCGTAAAATACAACACCATCTTCGTCGGTCCCGAGTGAGTCACCCCTTCAACCTAAAAAACGAGGATAGAATTTTCGAATTTTACTCTTAAATTATTATCAAATGCTAGGATAAAAAAATGCTCTAATTTATCTACTACAAGTGCCTAATCTTACCTTGCCATGAACAAGGGCTGCAATGGTCAAGTACCACGCAACGTACGTCGTCATTGCTAGACCGAGAAATGACCATATTCGATAGTTGTGATACGACGGAATAAACACAGTTGTAGCACAACAAGCCCCGAATATGTACGTCCAAGTCCTCTTGTCGAACCGATCATTAATGTAATAAATGTTACTGCACAATAATCAAATATTATACACACATATTTTACGTAAAAAGACTATTAATTTGATATATGGATGAAATTTACCTAGCACAAGCTATAAGCTGGATAACAGTCCCAAATAAAAGGAATGTGCAATTGAAGGCTAATCCCACAGCTTTCCATTTTGGACCCAATAGCCCATCCAACACTTCAAACCACTACATACACATTTAATTAAAGCAATGATTCATCATTATTAATTGCAATAAGTCATAATGCTAAAAATTGTTAAATAAAAATGTAACCTGAATGACATGATTTTTGAAGCTGACATTCTCTTTCTCTTTCCTTGTTCTATACTCAACATAAAGAACACTGATAAGATAAGCTGTCCAGCTTCCAAGTATGCCATAAAATACTTGAAGAATTATGCCAGAAAGCAGTCCTAGTTGTGAGAATGAGTATGGCAATGTCAATAAAACCTGTGCAACCTACACCCACAAAACAAATATTAAATTATCATCGCAATAATACAATAATTGTTTCCTATGGTTAAAAAAAAAGAGGCTAAATTTCTTCATTTTAATCTGTTTTTTTAAATGGTCGGCTGATTTGATTCACAACTAAACCCGTAACAATTTTTTCAATCTTCATTACAATAGTACAATAATAATTTCCTAATTAAAAAAATAATGCTAAATTTCTTCATTTTCCTCTGTTTTTTTTTTTCAATAATCGCCTGATTTGATGCACAGCTGAACCCATAACATATTATTCAATCTTCATTACAATAGTACAACAATAATTTCCTAATTAATAAAAAAAAAAGCTAAAGTTCTTCATTTTCCCCTGTTTTTTTTTTTTTTAAAAAAAAAATTATATTTACCTGATTTGATGCACAACTGAACCAAGCATCCCAAACAGACCCTCCATGCCAAAAGAGGCTCTTGAAGCTAAGCCCAGAATGGGAGTTCCCTTCTTGCTCTCCCTCCCTTTCTCTCTCATCATCTTGGTGATCAATCTCTCTCATGATTGGCACCATTTTTTTTCTCTGCAATTTCAGGTACACAAAAATGCAAAATCAATCACACTTATATAATGGCGTAATTCTTTAAAAAGGGGTTTTCTCTCTGAAAAAGTATAACTCACGCGAGACGCCTTTCAGAGAGAGGTGTTTTTCCTGACGGTGGTGTGTGTATTGTGTGACATATAAACGCCAAATGTTCCAAAAATCGCTGCCATTTAAAACATGAGTAAATCGATAGCAGTAATTATTATACTGAAATTTGGGTGCAATTTGTTGGTTTCCAAGAAGCCCCCAATTGCTCAAATGCCATTTCCCTCTTGAAAGAAAACAAAATCTTTCAGTTTGATCCGTTTTTAAATGCGGGGTTTTGCGCCTATTGGTTGAAAAGAAGTGAAAATAGGTAGCTAAGAAAATACCCAGAGAGCAGGCTTAGAGTGAAATTACTGTGTGTGATAATAAACGCACAAAGTGTGTGGTCTGTTCGATGTGTAAATGAGGATTTTCTGGGGGAGAGAGAATTTTTTGCAGCAAAAAGAAGAGGCACTTTTTCTGGGTTTATTTCTCCTTTTTTGTGTTTATGAAGAAATCAGCAAAATAAATAAGAAAGCAATGAAACACGAAAATCTCCCTCTCTGTCCTCTGCGCTGCGCCTACCTTTTTAAGTGCCTTTATCTCTCTGTATCTCTCTGTTTTCAAATGAAGGCAAGGAATTTTTCCCACTTTTTTTCAAACTAATGGATATCTTAAAGGAACGGAGAAAAACACCACCAAATAGAAAACTAACTTTCAATATTTAAGCTGAAAAAATACACCTGCGAAAAGAAAATTAGTTGTTTTTATTAAAAAATATTATTTTTTATTAAAAAGTATTAATTATTTTCAATGAATAATATTAGTTATTTATCAAAAATAAACTAAAAATTTTTAAAAAACAACTAATATTCTTCAATAATTCTAAATTTAGCTGAAATGGGCTCTATAATTTATAAAAAAATATTAGCTTGTAATTTGTTAAAGTATGTTGATTAATTTTTTTTTTTTATTTGTGAAAAATATTTTTTATTTAAATTTGAATTTAAAATAATTAAATATAAAAAATATTAAATTAGATCATTTAAAATATATTATAATGAATTATAATTACTCAAAAGAGTTTGTTTGATGGTGTAAGTCTATGATTCAGAAGTGTGCTCTTTACTGGGTTTCAAATTTAAAATTATTGAGGTGATTATCAATCACTAATGGTCAATTTATATAAAATAAAAATGTTACGGGTTAAAGTTGGTCCTTTTATTAATGGACGGATTCTCCAATTAGTAGGTCATTAAGCTGGTACTCTCTATCATTTAAAAAAAAATTGTAATGGTTTTCTTTACAAATATGAAAATATACCAACTTACAAGTATATATAACATGAAGATCCTCATTACAATCTTCTATTATAAAAGTAAGATCTTTGTAATTTTCAACCAGGTAGCTTAATGTTGAAATCAATCATTTGACAACTCCCCGTTTCTTAAATTCAAGAACTAGTCGTACACGACGTTTAGATTCGTGCAACCGGCTAATTCTACTTATTTTTATTCTTATGCTAACAAATTACAAAAATCGAACTTTAGACCTGAAGCAGCAACTTGTCATTAAGCTCCACAAGTTATATTAGACAGGTGACATGAAATAAATCAGTATAATACCCACCTTCAACTTGTAATAATTTATTTTGCTCACTTTGCATGAAATCAATTTATTCTACACACTTTCACCTTTATTATATATTTGAAACACAAATACCCCTCAAAGTGGGTAGAATATTTTTTTACAAGTTGAGGTGGTCCCCCACTAGACACACACTTCACTCTTACTCCCACAACACTTCTATTAATATGTTCATTTTCTCATTAATTTTAGTACTAATAGTGTGAAAATCATGTGTAATTATTAATTTGTAAAAATATATAAATAATTATCACTTTTTAAATTTATCAACAATGAATAAAATTATTATAATCACCAAATTAAAATTAATAATTAATTATTCAATGAGTAAAATGAAGGTAAGATATAAATTATTTTTTTGGAAATGGTGGGCCAATATGGGTAAAATAAATTATTTTATAGAAGGGTATTAAAATATTTTTGTGTCAAAGTGGGTATAAAAAAATTTATATTTGAAGTGGGCAAAATAAATTTTAAGTTTATGAAAATGGGTATTTTAAATTTTCTCCCAAATGAATTTGGATTAATCAATAGTATAGTCTAGTACAAGGGAATTAATTTGTATATTATTTTGATTTCTTAGATATCATATAAATAAAGTGCTAGTATTTAATTAAACCATAGTTCAAAACCAGTGCAATTAATATTCTAAAAATGTCGAATTTATAGAGATATACTCCCTCCGTCTATGAAAATTAGGTTTGTTGTTTTTAGCACGGTTATTAAGAAAGTTGATATAATATGTAAAAAGTAAGAATATTGTGTCACATCAAGTACAAAATAAATTATTTTAAAAATGTTATGTGTGTAAGTTGAAAAGTGTAGATAAAGTTTATTATTTCCATTTTAGACAACATAACTATTATTTGTAGACAGCCTAATAAGGCAACCAAACTTATATTTTGTGGAACAAGGGAATACATTTTATTTTATAATCTTATATAACTTTTTGGTTGTAATATTGAAATTTATGTTGTGTGTATATATAACATATTTGAGTCATTTGATTTTTATACATCAATTCAGCCGGTCGATTAGTGCCTCAGTTAATTGTCCAATTTAAAAATCTATCCAAATTAGAAGCGTGTGATGTGCGACATTCATGAAGAAAAGGGGAGATACTTGTTCTTTGAGAGTACAACTGCTCGATCATTTGGTGTGATGCAGGTGTAACGTTGGCTTAATATTCCAATGATAATTCATTCTCAAGCTCTTCACAATCTCCATATACACAACTATACTTTCTAAAGGAAGAAATGGTAAACAAGCAATTACTTGCATTTGGTTAAGAATGGTATGGTTTTTTTGGAAATAATGTAAAGATGTTATTTTTAGGGAAGATGGATTATATATCGATAGATTAATTGAGGAACTTAAGATTGGTGTGTGAAATTGATTGTGTATTTTTAATTTGGTATGTATGAATGTTTCCTATAGTGATTGAAATGTCTGTCAATGGTCCTTGAAATTCTAGCATCCACAATGGTTTAATTGTTATAGATCTCCACTTTTCTCCACATCAATGCTACCTTACCATTTTATAATATGTAAATATGTCAAGTTTATGTCTTATACATATTTTTTACTAATTAAAAAAAAGTTAATGAAAAAACCACAAATTTTATTATTTTTTTATCAAAACAATATGAAGTTTTTTCTTTGAAGTTTAATGTACAAACTTTTTAACAACTTGAAACATCTGATAATTTTTCATCAATAATTAATTAAATGATGTCACTGTCGGAAACGTTAAATAAATAAAATTAATTTTTAAAAATAAAAATAAAGTCTTTAAAATACATTTTATTTTGGGAAAATTACAAAATGGTTTCAAAAAATGACTCTAATTACAAATATGTTCAAAACAATTTGCACATACACATTTTTTATGCTTCCGTGCAAATAAATTTATGCATCTGTGCAAATGTTTTGAACTAATTCGTAATTATACTCACTTTTTTTTTAACCAATGTGTAAATGCCCCATACATTTTTAAGTTAAGTTTCTAAGTTAAAAATGCACTTTAAGTATGTTATTTTCATTATAGAAAACAAAAAAAATCATAAATTTATTTGGGGCGTTTACTTGGACTCAATGTGTCATATCCAACAATCATATTATTTAATTGTTGATGGAAAACTAAAAGATGTTTCAAATTTCAAAACTGAAAAAGGTATGCAATAAATTGTAAAGAAAAATTGTAATTGATTCGTTATGTTTTTGCAATTAAACAAAAAAAAATTCAAAATATTGTTATGAACGGACAATTCTTTCTTAAATGGGTGAATGGGGCCCTTCCCCCTCACTTAGCAATTATTCCTCCACTTTCAGTCCAGCATAGTGCATAGACACACATACATGACTATCTTATCATCCTTTCATTTGTTCTATTTGAATATTGACTGCTGCAATTATTAGATAATTTACTTTTATTATCCAATTGTTCATCTTTCTCATGTTAAAATACAAGCTATAATCTGAGATTAGCCTCAGGTTTCATGGGAGGCCTAATGATTAAACATAATTAAAGGCTTAACTTCTACCCTACTTATAATCTATAAAGTTATCACCTATCAACAATTCATCACTGCCGCACATTTATTGTTCTCCCTATTTGAAGTTTATACTGTATATTTATATATTAATTGAACTCTCTTTTTTTGCTAATAATAATATAGATAAAAAAAAACTTAGTAAAATGATAAAGTTGTGTGTAAGACGATATAATGTTAAACAAGTTGTGAGACAAATTGAAATTTACTAATCTTAAATTCTATAATAAATAAGAACCTTTTCTCTCTCTCTTTTCCAGAGAACAAGACTTTTTAATTGATGATTAACAATATTGATTCTAATTTAAGAAAATTTCAATGTTTGTCACTAGAACACTGTTAAAATCACATTCTCGAAAATAACTTTTGCATTTGATTTCGATGTAGTTATAAGAATTATTTTACTAAAGTCGTTAATTTCTTTTGTATTCCTAAACTGCATCTAAACCAATTACTAAAAGAGGGTATAGTATTAAATTTGTTTATATATAAATCACTTTACTTTTTTTTTTAAATATACACTTCACTGAAAATAATTAATATTTTTTAATGAAATAAACTTTAGTGAAAACAATTAATATTATTTAGTAAAATGACTTATACTTCTTATATCAATAAGTTGTACCCTTCAAAATTAATATTTTTTATTGAAAATAATTAATATCATTTAGTGAAATAATTCATATTATAATAGTTTGAATCGGTTTCTCTCTACATTTTACCTTCTAAAATAAACTCTCTTTTTTTAACTAAACTAAAGTTTCTAACATGGGCAATTAAACTCAACTAGTAGCTAGTACACATTAATTAAATAAAAATGTTGATTTTCTTGGATACTTTAGGGTCCATTTTTTAAGAAGATTAGAAGGAATCAAGAATAGTCGCAAAAAGCATGACCCATTTCTATTTCTTGAAATATTTATTAGTGTAGAATGGCATTTTCTTCATATCGTGAAAAGTTTGATGTTAGTATATCATATATGTGTCCCCTTAACAAGCATATCATTCCTTTTCACATCATGTCAATGACTTTTCCACATCAAACTCTCTTTTAATTAGAATCTCTTCCAATAGGTAATGACTTTGATATTGGGTATCGTCTTAATGGCATCCTAGGATTTTATTTTATTTTTTTCTCCTCAACCTTACAAAAATCTCTCTCACACACACACACACTTTTTTAACAAATTTTGTGTGAGTGTATATCTAAACCACCATATATGTGTATTTTTAAATAATATTAGTTATTTTCTTTGAACAATTACTGCCCAAAAAAATATCCTTTAATGACAACAATCATGTCATATCATGTTATTGTAACTTTTCTAATTACAAAATTTTAATGACGGGATCCTGTTATTAAAAAACAATGACAGAATTATTGTCATTTAAAGTCATCTTTCTTGTAGTGAATTATGATTATTTTTACTGAACAATAATAGACGAACAACAGCATTTGTTGAATGCAAATAATCATAGTTATTCAGTTAAAATAATTGATACTATTTAAATTTACACTTTAATTGTACAATGTATATGTTTCATACTATAATTTGACATTTAAGTTACATGTATTTTCACTTATTAATCGATTATCCACTAATATATACTCCCTGTAATTCTAAATAGATGACATTTTGACAATTTCACCTCACACCATCCCTTATAAAAGCATCGGCCTATTTTAAAGGGTAACCATTGGGGGAATTAAAGATATCTTATGTTTCAAGGGGTAATCATTGGGGGATTTTAAGATATTTCATGTCTACAGTTGGATTACCTTTCTGATCTAGACTCATTTTTTTGTTTGGAAGACTCGCCTTTTTTTTTTTTTTCCACTTTCTACGTCCTAAAAGAATTAATACAATTATTTTATTTGGATTTTTTTCACATTAATTTGTACACTATTTAAAAATAAAACAATAATTTGCATGAACATTTACAAAAATATAAACATATTTACTCATATATTATTACTTTATCCCTTTTTTTATACTCCCTCCGTCCTACTTTCCTTTTTTGGTTGTCCCACACTAAGTGTCTCATTCCATAAATGGAAAAAGCAACACTCTACTATATACAAACTTTAACCTTCAAATTCACACAATATTACCAAAAATGTCACTCATTCAATCCACTTTTCAACACTATTCATTACTTTATTAAACACTATTCATTACTTTTCAACACTATTCATTACTTTTCCACCATATATTAATAAACAAATACAATTTCTTAAACCATTCAACCAAAAGAAATGGGACGCTTAGACCGGGACGGAGGGAGTACTAAATAAATAATTTGCATGCACATTTACAAAAATATAAATATATTTACTCATATATTATTACTTTATCCCTTTTTTTATTATACATGCAATCTCAAGGGTGCAAATACCCATAGGACGGAGGGAGTAACTACAAGAAAAAACGATTATTCCAACAAGAAAATTGGTCGGAATTGGTTAACATTGGTCGGAAATGAATTTTTACCAACAAATAATCGGTCGCTGTAATCCGTCGTAACAACGCTGCTCGGTATTGTTTTTAACGACTGGAAAAAAGTTTGTCGGTATTCTTCATTTTTTACCGACAAAAACTTAGTCGGAAAAAGTTTATTTTCAATTTAGTTTTATTTCACATAAAATAGTTTTTTCCGACGAATCTTTGATCGGAAAAAACTTAGTTTCGATTTGGATTTGTTTTAGAAGAATAAAGTTATGCCAACCAGAATTTGGTCGGTAAAAATTAAGGTTGTTTTGGTCTTTTTCATCTCTAAGTTAATACCGAAGGTTGGTTAGTCGGGATAATTTGTTGTATCATTTTGGGTGGATTTCATTTCCGACGGATATGCCGTAGTAATTCTTTGTTATCAAATTTAAAAAAAAAAATTAGCCACAAATATTCATACTCATCGACTAATTAGACATAATATATTTAATAGCACATCAACAATCCATGTTCCATTGCCCCATTATATTACACAAATATATATGTATAAGAAAACAGCAGCAACAAAATATATCAATGTACACTTAGGCTCCGCTTGGTAGGGCGTATAAGGCCGTATTATGGGGTGTTGTATAATTAATATTCTGCTTGGTAGGGCATACTAAAATAATATCGACCCGTTTCTTATATGCCGACCCTGTAAAATAGTAAGGCGTAATACCTCCAAAGCACTATTCACCTTTACAAAATTAATTCGATCCGAAAGGTCGTACTATTTTATTATTGGTTTGTCACACGGACCGCCGCCGGACCGCCGCCGGACCACCGCCGGACCGCCGCCGGACCGCCGGCGCCGGCGCCGGAATTTCGCCGGACCGCCGGAATTTGGCCGGAATTTCGCCGGACCGCCGGAATTTGGCCGGAAAGTTGCCGGAAAGTTGCCGGAAGGTCGCCGGAGGCTGCCGGACCACCACTATTCCTAATTTTTATCTTTTTTATTACTTCCTACCAAGTAGTATAAGAATTTTGCATAAATTAGTAGGACCTTTTTTATATGTCCTACCAAGCAATTTTATATGACTTTTCTATACTAAATTTATACCCCCTCCTAAAATTAATATTGCCTACCAAGTGAGGCCTTAAACAATTGATTAGCCTCAAATATATTGCATATATTAAAAAACCAGAAGCAAAGTGACCATATGATATACAAATGAGTTTGTAAGAATTACAGCAACCACCATTGTTTCCTTGCCAAACAAAACACATATTGCTTTTCTCAACTACTATTAGACTTTGAATGATTAAATAGCCAATCAATCACCTGGCAGATTTCTTGCAAGAGACCATAAAGCGGCACAAGAGCAACTCAAATCCATCCAGTGACACCCATCTCTCCCAACACAAGCAAATCTAGCACCTCATAGATTACATTCCTCTCAATCTGAAGTTCATTCACAAGACCAAGAAGCAAAATGAATTAATTTTCATTGCATAAAATAACATGAAGCACTTTGAGTGCTGTTATACAGCAAGAACACCTGATCATGTACCATAGACTCAAAAGTGTTCCCCTTTGATTAATCAACACAGCAGCAGGAGACACAACTTCAAAAGTAGAGACAATAAATATTTCAATGAGAGATAGGTGTAATAACCATCACAATATTATTAAAGGCAATAAATACATATCTCATGTGTATTATCCTATAGAAAGAAACCAACAATAATTAAAGGTGTTGCACGGAAAAATTCAGATTGAATCATTGCATACGACACTAAATAATGATGATGTACAAAATACATATATCAAGATGATAATTAAGGAAGAAGATTATATTTTCTCTTCATGTGCTTCTTTTTACATGTTGAGTTCTTAGCATGTGAATCCCAAAAGACAACTATAACATTTTAGGTGAACCTTTTTTAGTGTACAAGTACTTGATCAAAGACAAGTGAGACCAGGTGTAGGAACTAATTTGTACCATATTATTTAACTAAGAGCAACTTATTCCTGATTGAGAACACACCCAAAATTCAAGTTTCAACTAACTAAGACTAACAGTTTATTGATGTGTATACTATCATCTGTAATTTGATGTTCCAACATGACTTCATTCCAACCCAAACCGGATTTTAATAAATAAAAAATTGTTTATATGATCACATATCTTACTGAACCTTCTTCAATTAAATGCAAATAGAAGTTAATATGAAATACCCCTGTTATTACCTCAACTAATTCAATACCACCTCAAAACTTTCCATTAGCCTCTGTATTTCTAGCTATGTAAAGAGAAAAAATATTAAAGGTTCACATTCAAAAAAGTAGATGCTAATTTAAGAGTAAAATAAATTTTATTTTACTAAAATTGACAACGGACCTGGATTATTTGCCTCTATATACCCTTGTTGTGTAGTTAGATAATTTGCCTCCAAAGGGATCATTTTTAATGCAAGATTCCTACATAAACATGAATGAATGACAAAAACAAAGTCAATATTGTCAAACACAAAACAATAAATCAACCAAGTCATAAATTAGAATTCACATCCAATAATAAGATTATGCAAACGTTGGGCACATGCTCTTCTCAAATTATAATTCACTGTAACATATTTGCAGGGAGACTTTTATGTCTAACCCATTTGATTGTCCAATAGGGATTTTTATTTTTTTTAGATTTCTCATTACATAACCGGGTAATATCAAACAACCAATTTATGGGTGAACTCTATTTCAGTTAAAAAAACATTTGCTTGATCATCAAATATATTGTTCACGAAAGTATGAAGTTTTACATATGTGTATCGATTTTATTCTTACCTTTAGCATTTGAACCCCCACTTCAAAAGTAAGTCATAGGGTCTTTCATTAATTCTAAGATTGACTACATATGCTCCGGTTCACCGGAGGAGATATCTGACCCAAAACAAAGACGGTAGCGGGACGAGAAAGAGTGTTGTCAAGATAAGAAATAGCAAAAAGCAATTAAAGATATCCAAAATCCGAGGCGCAAGATAGCAACGAAAATAAATTAGGAGACGAAATGCGAAAATAGGGAGAGTCTGGAGTTTGCACTTACAAAGCTTTTCTGGTATATCCATGGCCAATATGGGGAAACCATCGTTCTCTCTCTTTCTCTCGTGGTACATTATTCTCCCTCTCACTTAATTTCACTCTCTATGCTAAGATTCTTTGTGAGAGAAAATTTCAGAAAGCTGAAGAATGAGAATTGCAAAATGTGATTAATAAAGTGTGTTTAGCATATGCGCGCCAATATGAATTTTTTTGGATAGAAATGAAATTATTTGAGCGGCAACTCCAAAAAGTTTTACCGACCATTTTTCGGTAGCAAATACTCTAAAATATTTATTTGGGGGTGTTGATGATCTATTCTAATCAAGGTGATTAATGGCTGTTTTCTCTAGTTAAGATCACCAAACAAAATCAAGAAATCATGGAATTTGATCAAGTTGTGTTTAAGAAATAATTTTGCAAGAGCTTGTGTAATGTTTTTAATAATGGAAAAAATCCTCCTCCTTTCATGCAAATGAAGGGTATTTATAGATATACAAGAGAGCCATGTGTCATTATTTTGATGGTTCAACCATTGAATCTATGCCAAGTGTTGAGACACTTGTACAACATCCAAACTATTATCACTTGGATGGATGCCAAGTGTTTGGACACTTGGACTATATCTAAATTAGTGACTCTTGGAGTTCTCAATGTTGTACTTAGCTCTCATGGCTACTCAGCTGTTTTCCTTGGTGGCTAGTGGCTTGTATATCCTTGTTGGACGCAGTGGACCTCGTGTTCGCTCCTGGTAGCGTAGAATGCATTTGACCACATTCTTGGTCGCGTAAAGTATTTTTCTTAAAACTCTGATGGTCGCCTGTTTCCCTATTTTAGTTCACCAACTCCTTAACCTTTGATCACTGGTGCTCGCCTGGTCGCCTATCAACAGGGGGATATGACTAAATTTTAATAAATAATACTTTGTTCATTTTAAAATAAATACTTTTAGATTTCTTCACACATATTAAGACACCTTATTTTTATCACTCCTGTACATTTTTTTATTTAAAAGATTGATTTCATTGGTCCAAAGGAAACTATATACTACTATTTTATTTACAATGAAAAGTGTTTCAAAGGCTAAATGATATTTATTAAGTAAAATATACAAAATGTTAAAATGATATTTATTTTGAAATGGTGAGAGTATAAGTATGTGTTTGTTTTGAAATTTTGATAGGGTGAGATTTTGCTTTATATTAAATTAATGTTTAATATTGATTAGGGTTGTCCACGGAGTTCGAAGATTATCGAATCCGTACCGAAAAAGAATTGAACCGAAAAAATTATGGACTTTTTTACTTTAATCGTATCGAAACCGAAACGAATATTTTTTCGGTACCGATTTGGATATTACCAAATTAAGCGTACCGAAAAACCGAATGTTACCGTACCGAACCTAACCGAATAAACGAATTAAATATGTATTTAATTTTAATTATTTTTTATTTATCAAATATTATTATAATCCTTAGGACAAAAATATCCTAACAGTATATATTTAGTTTGAGTTTTGAAATCTTAATTTTAAATCTTAAACTCGTATGGAGAGTGGATCGCAAAGTCCAAAATATATCCAGTTATTTATCTTTAATATTTTGGTTCACCGATATCCAACCGAATTAATTATATATAAAATAAATATTAATATATATATATATATATATTTAAATTAATACTATATAATATTTTGAACAATATATATATATATATATATATATATTTCAATATTTGATTAGATTTGGATTCTTATTTGATAAATTTAAAGTGTTTGGCTAAGTTATGGTTTATCGAATAATTTTTTGATTATTTCACATCATGTATTATTAATTCTGAGTTTTTTTTTCGATTTTTACCGAAACGAATCAAAATTTTCAATTTTGATTATGTACTATAAGTTCAATTCGATTCAGGTTTGACAACCGAACTGACTGGTCCATACCTCTACCTATAGTCACACATTTATTACCGATAAATTGAACTCTCATTTTTTGAATTTTTTTTTCCTACAACATAGAGCATGTTGTCTCCTTCACTTTGGTTAAGGCCAGATGGGGATAAATACAAGGCGAGACTTGTGGTCAAAGGATATAAATAAATCGAAGAAGTTGATTAAAAACTTATGCTCCTGTATCTAGAAAATTTTCAATCCAGCCAAATCATTGCATTTGTAGCCCTGTTTGACCTAGAAATCCACCAAATAGATGTAAAAACAATTTTCCTTAATATTGGAAATGGTAATCTATATGGAGTATAACTTGAACCTAACTTTACTAACTTTTACTAGTAGTTACCCCCGCAAGCGTACGGGTTCACTGTAGTATCAGCAAGTATAGGGACCAAGTATATCGTACCCAATGGAAGGAATGTATGCAAATAGATCCCTGAAGATCTACGCGTCGTAATTAATATGAGTGTATGTTTTTTGGTTATAAGAATTATTAAATCTAAACTATTTTACTCTACTGATGCAAAAGAAAGAAATGAATTAATTAACTAAGGGTTTTGTCTCAAATATAAAAGGGTGATGCTCAGGATAGGAATTCCTACGTATACTAACGGAGCTGATACATAATCAAAATAACAGTGATGTGCAAGCAGGGACGAACGGATTAATGGGCCAAGGGGGGCACTGGGCCCCCCTCAACTTTTAAAAAAATCCAGGGGTATTTTAGTAATTTCATAAATATTTAATTAAAATAAATATTTAAAAGGAATTAATAACTTTCCAGCCTCTATACGTGGGTGAACCCACACCATTCCTTTTACTCCTCATTTTAGACTTGAGAGTTGAGACATTCCAACAATTTCACAATCTCCAACCTCTCTCCCTCTGCTAGTTTGCTACGGTTTGGGTAGAAAAGCTCCCAAAAAAAAAAATTCTCCTCTCATCAAGGTAAATTTCTTATTATGCTATTATTTAAATTATATTAACATGTATTAATAATTGTTAGTTGCTAATTGTTATATCTTTATGTCATTTAATTTATTTTATTTTGCTAATATGAATTATGTTTTGTCTTATTTAGCATTTGGGGCTTATTTAATTCACATAAATCAAATTGCAATTGAATTAGAAACACCAAATTTTGAAAATATTAAGGTAATGTATTTATAATAAACTCACAATTCACATTTCTTTTGATCCTCTTAAATTATCAATTTCTAGGGTTTTATTTTATTGACTTAATAGAAAATTATGTGAATGCAAAATTTAGACATTGTGATTTATTTGTTATGTCATTAAATATTTTATTGTAGTAGTTACTTGAATTCTTAATAGTTAATTTATTTTAATGTTGTATTATTCTAATTTAAATATATTTATGGTAGATAATGGAGCGATATTATAAACAAACACAATTTAGCGTGGAGACATCATCTTCTTCGGTAAATGTCCCTATTGTTCACCCTCAACTACCATCGAGAAAGGATAAGAGCTTTGAGGTTGATTTGGAAAATCTTCCAAGTGATCCAGGACTACGACCTAACATAATGAGTTACCCACCTAATTTAATTGAACAGGTGCGTAGATCTTATTTATTAAAAGGTCCTTGTCAACCACGTGAGCATGATTTTCCTCAAACAATAGATGGAAATCGAAAACATAAATTTGTTGCATCATGGTTTGATGAATTTAATGATTGGTTGGAGTATAGCATTACAAAAGATGCAGCATATTGTTTGTATTGTTATATTTTTTCTACGGGGCGTAGTGAAAGAGGGCATGATGCTTTTGTTTCAGAAGGATTTAATACTTGGCGTAAGAAAGATAGATTGAGATATCATGTTGGAGATCATAATAGTGATCATAATAAGTGTAGAATGGCTTGTCATGATTTGATGAATCAAGTTCAACACATTGAAGTGTCTTTTGCAAAAATATCAGAAAAATCAAAGATTGATTATCGTTGTAGGTTGAATGCATCAGTTGTTTGCTTGCGTTATCTAATTACGCAAGGATTAGCTTTTCGGAGAAATGACGAGTCAGAAGAATCATTGAATCAAGGAAACTTTGTTGAGCTTTTGAAAGTTATTGCTTCGTGTAGTGAAGAAATAAATAATGTTGTGTTGCATAATGCTCCTGAAAATCTCAAGCTTACGTCTCCTAGGATTCAAAGGGATATTGTAAGTGCAGCTGCAATTGAGACAACTAATGTCATTGTTAAGGATCTTGGAAATGAGTTTTTCTCTATTTTAGTTGATGAATGTCGAGATGTGTCAATCAAGGAGCAAATGGGAGTGGTGATACGTTATGTTAATAAGAGTGGATGTGTTATTGAGCGTTTTCTTGGTCTTGTGCATGTTACTGACACTTCTGCAGTTTCACTTGAGAAAGGTATTGAGTCATTGTTCTCCACTTATGGCTTGAGTTTTTCTAGTTTGAGAGGTCAAGGTTATGATGGAGCCAGCAATATGAGAGGTGAATTTAATGGACTAAAAAGTTTGATACTAAAGAAAAATTCTGCTGCTTACTACGTTCATTGTTTTGCTCATCAACTCCAATTGACACTTGTTGTTGTTGCTAAAAAAACATCCAATTGTTGGTTCTTTTTTTAATACCGTTGTGTGCTTATGTAATGTTGTTGGAGGTTCTTGTAAGCGCAAGGATATCCTCAGAGGGACACAAAGGGAAAAACTAATTGAAGGGATTGCAACTAATGAAATCAAGACTGGACGTGGATTAAATCAAGAAATGGCAATGAAGCGACCGGGAGACACCCGTTGGAGTTCTCACTATGGTACTCTCTTAAACTTGATGCATTTATTTTCCTCACTTGTTGATGTTCTTCTGTATGTTGAGAATAAGGGCAATGATAATTCTCAAAGGGCCGAAGCATTTGATTTGTTAGAGATTGTGAATAAATTTGAGTTTATCTTTGTCTTACATCTTATGAGAAAGATTTTGGGGATCACACATGATTTATCACAAGTTCTACAAAGGAAGGATCAAGATATTGTTAATGCAATGAATCTTGTAAAAGTAGCAAAAGCCCGTTTGCAAGCAATGAGGGATGATGGTTGGGAGAGTTTGTTAACTGAAACTTCAGATTTTTGTGGAAAACATGGGATAGATGTAGTGGTCATGGAAGATTTATATGCACCTCGAGGAAGGTCGAGACGTGGAGAAAATATGACTAATTATCACTACTATCGGGTTGAGTTATTTAGTTCTGTGATTGACAAGCAAGCTCGAGAGCTAGATCGTCGCTTTGATGAAGTGAACACAGAGTTGCTTTTATGCATGTCATGTTTTGATCCTAGAGATTCATTTTCTACCTTTGACAAAAAGAAGCTTCTTCGTCTTGCAGAATTTTATCCTTCTGAATTTTCCGGAGTTTCTCTTTATGAACTTGAAAGTCAACTTGAGAACTTTATTTTTTATGTACGTTTGGATGGAAAATTTGCTGAAGTGAAAGGTATTGGCGGGCTTTCACAAATGATGGTCACCACAAGAAAGCATATTGTTTTTCCATTGGTTTTTCTATTAATTAAGCTAACATTGATCTTACCAGTTGCCACTGCCACCGTGGAAAGAGCTTTTTCGGCAATGAAGCTTGTCAAAAGTTCACTTCGGAACCGGATGAGTGATACACTTTTGAATGATTGTTTGGTAACATACATTGAAAAGGATGTATTTCAAAGTGTTAGCAATGAAGCTATTATGCAACGATTCCAAAATATGAGAAATAGAATAGAAATGTTGTAATTGAATGATTTATTTTGAATATTTGTCGTTGATAATGTAATACATTGACTTTGTCAAAATTGTTTTTTTTATAACATGATTATATATTATTAAATTAGTTGGGCCCCACTGAACAAAAATCCTGCGTCCGTCACTGTGTGCAAGAAATAATCCTAAGTATAAGATTGAAAGACTAAAAGCTCAAGAATTAAACCCTAATACTTTGTGCTATCAATCGACTTCACTAAACCAATAATCTAGTTAATGGATTATGCTTAATTAATGAGACTATAATTCAACTAAGGTGATGCGGTCGTCCTCCTTAGATAAACCGGTTGATGAATAAACCCCTTCTAAACCCTCTCGTTAAGCCTAATAGTTATTAAAGAGTGATAAAATCGTCCTCTCTCTAACAATGTTCGTACTAAACTCAAAGATAATTCTAGGATTTATTTTAAGCATTCATTAATTAAGAGAATTAAAATTAAACATCACAAGTTATCCTAATTACGTACCAACATCCTACTTCTACGAGTTCATCCTACCTAAGCATACAAGGCTTTTAGCCTAGCATAGTTTTAGCAATAACGAAAGCAATTAAACAAACAACGAACATAAATATGACGAATTGAATTGAAAAACTAAATAACATAAATTATGATTTAAGAAAGAATTAAAATCTAAGAGTATAATCGAACTAAAAAGAAAATAGTAGCCTCAAGTGTCAAGTATCAAAGAACGAATAATCAAATTAATAAAATCCAAATCTAAACTATCAAATAGTAATGTAAAAACCTCGATCAAAAGTAAACTACGCTTGCTCGAACTCTTGGTGCTCTTTTCTCTCGAAAATCTAACTCTATGTGTGTAGTCGTCCCCAAAAACGTGTTCGGAAGGGGTATAAATAGGCAACGAGTCGAATGGGAATTAATGGGCCAAAATCGCGTCAGCTGGAGTAGAGCTCGAACACTAGGTGCTCGAGCAAGTGCAACTCGAGTGCATGGGGTATGTTAGGATACTCTTAATAAGAGATCACCTATATCGAATGTCGAAGAGGTCACTTCTCATAATTTTCTAGTCTGCATATTAGTTACAAAGGTTCCGAGTTAAGAAAGGTTTGCTAGAACTTCTTTTTGTTGCTTCTGAAAGCAGTGTGATTGGATGTTGTACATTGGGAACTCATTGTTCGTGAAGGCTTGAAACATATAGGCAAACAAATTGAGCTTAAGGGCAAGTGATTTACTGCTACCATGCCCAGGTTTAATCCGAATGTTTATTCTTCTTTTTTTGCTTTACAATAGTCTCTATTATTTTCTCTATTAGCAATTTTCTTCTTTTCAAAAATTCATGTTTTGCATGTTAATAAATTAATTTTAAAAGAGAAAAACTCCAACAATAGCTATGAGTGTGGTTGATTTTTGAATTTTTAACAAAGCAACAAATCAAACAAGTAAATACTTAAATCTAAATTTCTACAAAAGTGCAAATGGGTGAAGAAAATGTGTAGGATTATATCATGTAATCAAATAAGCACTAATTTTTTCTAGTTAATTATCAAACTCTCATTAAAATAATCAAATGTTTAATTTAGAGGTTCTGATGCATTTAATTTTATCGCGACGAATTAAAACATAATTAATACATTTGCAAATTCACAATTTGCACTATAAAGTTGAGGCATTTTTTTTATTAATTTTTTTTTACCATCAAGAATACATCAATACATTTCCAGTTACAAATGAAGCAACTCCGTGAGTTTAATAATTAGAGAGTAAAAACTATCATATGTTTTCTTTTTTTACTTTAATTTCCACTAATACAAGTTACCAACATATTGTTGGACAATAAATGAATAAGAAAAGCATTATAAAATTATATTTCTTCCATTTCTATGTTTTAACAACCAATTATTAGTCCGTAATGAAATAAACAAATTATTGTATATACAATGGCAATATTTTTTTATATATCATTACCGACTAACTATTTATCGGTAAATTACTAATAAAATAATTATTCTTGGCGCCAAGGATACTTTTTCCCGCTAGGAAATTATTCAAAATTATTTTACCTTTTATTTTTATACCGACAAAATATTGGTCGGTAAATAATTAAGAATTTTTTTATTCTTGATGGGAACTTATACTTCCTCCCGCTAGAAAATTCTAAAATTATTTTACCTTTATTTTTAAGTTACACAAAGCAAATATTTCTCTGGACAAAACTACCGACGAACTATTGGTCGGAAATAGTATAAGAAAAATATTTTAGCCTTTTTATTTTACTTGTATAATTGGTGACGTATTTCCGTCGAAAGATTGGTCGGAATAACCTTTTTCCCCGGTTAAATCGCATAGTTTTTTCCGACGGATTCTACAATGGTGGGAATTGTAGGTGATGTTGGTGCATTTTTTTGTTGTCTCCTTTTCCGACTAATAGTTAGTCGGTAATTATGCTATTCCCGTCAGAGAATAATCCGTCGGTAAAAATCCGTCGGAAAAACTCATATTTCTTGTGTATTGTGGACCATCATCTCTTTAAAAATATAAAAGGAGAAAAATGGACCATGATTCTTAAATGTCATTTTTTTTTAACTTGAACATGGTTAAAGTATTTTGTGGAGAAGTAATTGTAAAACTGGTTTAAAAGATATTAATTATTTAATTAAAATTATTAATTATCTATATATAAAAAAATATAATAGTGGTTTTTTGTGCAAGTTCCCGCCGAAATGTCTAAAATATAGCGTAGTGAAATCCAATTGTACATATTAGCCCATTTGTCACGCTTCCTTGTGAATTTTTTTAATAAAAATATAAAATTATATACTCCCTCCATCCCCAAACACTTTTCACATTTGATTTTTTCTCGTATTTTAGCGAGCAAGTTGTTTATTAGTATTTGAAATGATAAAGTGATTTTTAAGGTAGGGTATGATAGATCTATCTTTCATCTATTATAAAATTACTTCAAAATCGTTTTTATCATTTTAAATACTAATAAAAAATTTGCTTGCAAAAACACGAGAAAAAGTCAACTGTGAAGAGTGTTTGGGGACAGAGGTATATATATATATATATATATATATATATATATACTGGGAGAAGAATTACATGTATAATAAACAATTAGATGTAAATAATTTTTTTAATTAATTTTTATGAGTGTGAATATGATAATAAATGTATATCAATGTAATATATAATTTTTTTTAATGAATGTAATGTATTAAAGAAAAGTTGGGTGGTAAAAACGTAATTTTAATATCTTATTACAATAATACTAAAAATATCATGTCAAATATTATTGTCTTAAATATAATGATCGATATATTTAAACTCTCAAAATATAATAATTAACAATACAATTTGTTATATAATTGATATATAAATAATAGTATGTCACAAAGATGTCAAAAATTAAAGTAACATGTGTAGCATAATTGAACATAAATTTAATAAATTTAAATTAAATTATTATATTTCAAATTAAGAACATGTTCATAAATATAATATTTAAGTTAAATTAATAGATGGAATTGATTCGAAATTATATGACTTAAGTCATCCAATAAAATGAATCAACTTTTTCTAATATAATTAGTCTATATTTAATTATTCAAAAAATAGAGTGTATTTAGACAAAATATAAGTTAAGGTTAATTAAATCACATGTTTTAGAAAGAGTCAAATTTGCCTAATATAAGTAATATATATTCAATCACATACTTATAAATAAAAAGATTAATTTTCGAAAGTGTATGAACTAAGTCATCATATTTTCGAAAGTGTATGAATTAAGTTATCATATAAAATTAGTCAATGTTTTCTAATATAATTAGTAAAAAAAAAATAGGATGTATTTAGACAAAATATAAGCTAAGGTTAATTAAAACACATATTTTATAAAAAAAAATCAAATTTACCTAATATAATAAATATATATATCCAATCAGATAATGTGGGATACACACGTACAAACATAGAATATATTAGACCATGTCAAAAATAAAATTAAAAAATTAATATAAATAAGTAAAGTATATAATTAAGATAAATTTATATATTGATTGGTGTATGAATTTACAATTAAATTATATGTTTTAAAAAGAGTCAATTTTTCCTAAAAATATTCAAGAATTTAAATTATTTTCAAAATTTAAAAAAAAAAAAACAATAAGAGTTGTTAATCAGTTGAAAATGTCAAAGGTATATTTTGATTGTATCTATAACATTCAAATTAAATTAGTATTAGCATAGAAATTATTATATATAAAAATAAAAATAAATATAGAAATTATTATTTATAGAATTATAATTAGTATACATTGAATTTTAAATAATACATTAACATAGAATTGTAATTAAACATATAAATTTTTATTTATAGAATTGTAATTAATACATTGAATTGTAAGTAATACATTACAATATTGGAAAAATAATATACATTGACAATTTTAGGAAAATACATTTTTTAACTTATAATCAACGATTCTTCATCTTCACATTAAAATTGATCTTCCACTTCATCTTTATTATTGATCTTCAATCCTAAAAAATATAATCAAAATCATTTACACACTGATAATGATTTTTATATGATCAAAATATAAATTAACTATAATTAATAAAAAATAAAAAAAATAACATAATTAGAATTTACATTAAAAAAAATTTATTAAAAAATATAGTAAATACCTTGACATGTATATATTTGTATCCTGCCAAATAAAAATAACAATTTTAAGGAAAGAATCATTAATAAAAGAGATTAAACAAAAGATGTAGATTCATACAATATAACGACCAAAAACATAAATACCTTGACAACTATAGATTTGTATCCTGAAAAAAAAATGAAGATTTACACGTAAAATGAGTTGATGAAATTTACAATACCTTGAGATGTAGAGATTCATATCTTGCAAAAGAAAAATATAAACAATATCTTGAGATGTATAGATTCACCGAAAAATAAAATAATTTAGACGAAAGGAGAATCAATGAAAATTTTCATAAGGAAATTGAACAAATTCATAAGAAAAATAAACGAATTAATTTGCCAAGAATTGAACCTTTTTTCCTTGGAAGAATTTTGAATTCATTTGCCAAGAATCTAACAATTTTTTTCTAGAAAGAATTTCGAAAGATGAAAGAGATAGATTGGATTATTTTTTAGGAGAGAAATTGGAATTGATTTTTGGTTGTGTGAGTGAGATGATATATATAGAGGATATTGTGATAGAATTAACAATCAAAATAAGATTAGAGATTAATTTTGAATGGCTGAAAATAGTTTTTAATGTAAGTGAATTGGGTGAATGAAAGAAGAGAATTTTTAATATAAAAAGATGTGGACTTGCCAAATAGGCTTAAAAAAAAAACTGTCTATATAGAATACTACTCCCTCCGTCCCAGCATTATTTGCACACTAACTTTATTTTCGTGTTTTAGCGAGCGAGTTGTTTATTAGTATTTGAAATGATAAAGTAACTTTTAAGGTAGGGTTTGATAGATCTATCTCTCCTCTATTATAAAATGACTTAAAAATTACTTTATCATTTTAAATACTATAAAAAAACTCGTTCGCTAAAACACGAGAAAATAGTAAAATTGCGAATAATGCTGGGACGGAGGGAGTAAGATATATATATATATATATATATATATATATAGTAATATATTTTTATATTTTTTAAATTTATAATTTATTGGAGATGTTGTAATTTAAATTGAAATACAAACTTATTCCAATTTACTGTTTCTATAGTTACGTGAAAGATTTGATTGAAATTTGTGATCTTAAAATAATATTTTAGTTTATGCTAAGATAAGCATGATTTATTTTTGTACTTCCTTCTATTCAATTTCTCTATATTGGCGAATTGAGTGGTTACAAAATTTAAACCAACGGTAAAACAATATAAATTTGAATTTTGAATATATAATTTTAAATCAATTTTGACTTTCTAAAGCTCATTAAATAAATTGAATATTGAAAAGTCAAAATTGATATGGTGTGGAGGCACTCCCCCATGGCATTTTTAGTACCCATTATGTCCACTATTAATATGTTCATTGGTTTTTTTATAGATTTTAAGAAAACGTAGATAAAATATGTAAACTAAGGGTATTTTAATGTATTGTATGATTCATTTGTGAATTAGATGATTGTTTGTGAATGTAAAATCAACGATATGTGATGTGAATAATTAAGTGATGATTGAATGGTATATGAAAGAAGATTATTATAAAAAAAAAAAAAGTTTGAATATAATTTTAGTGAACTAATTGCAAGCAGTGTTCCAATGGCTTGGAAGACAAATGAAGGCTTCTCCCATCTTGATTGCCAGTTGGGCGCATTCACAATTTTCTCTCTTCCAAATTCATATTTTGTACACCTTCGAAGACCAGCTTTTCTTTCTTCTTCTTTTTATCCTTTTAAAATTAAAATTACTAAGGTTAATTCTAAATGTTACTAAAAATACTGCTTAAAAACAATTCACAACTAAGTTCAATTCAAATCAACAACAAATTAGTGAAATAAAAACAAGTAATATATAATTGGAAATTAATCAAAGAAAAAATAGTTTCAAGTCAATTGCAATATCTAAATATTCCTGTAAGCAACATATTACATATAGAGTGAATAAGTTTTACTATTAGCAAATTGGTGTGTGTAGGGCTAAAAAATAGTGGAGCGTGTGGGACGGGTTTTATAAGAAAAAATCCCGGCCCAATGGACTAAAAATTTACTATAATTGGTTGTTTTGTTTCTCCAGTGGAATGGACGGGTGGTTGGTGCTGACTCGGGTAACCATGTGGGTCGATTAGACCTCCGAAATTCATTTTATTTAATATTTTTATTTTCTCTCAAGCCTTGTAGGGTCCATGTACATTTGGAAATGGCTCCAAAATCTTCTCATCTCGTATTTTGCTCGTATTTTTCTATTCCTTCCTTCATTTGGTTTCCCTTAAAATAATGTGCGTATTTGACATCTAAAAAAATAACAAAACACAATATTTCTTTATATCAGGTGTAAAACAACAAAAACATGAAATTAAATTAGAAATAGATATAAAATGTAAAATAAAACTATGTAATTATCACCAAAAATAGACAAATTGTTGTATACATTAATTGCACCGTACACCTTGTGTGTATTTTCGAACAATAAAAGTTGTCTTAACTAAAAAAAATATTAATTGTTTGCACTGAAAAATATAAATTGTTTTCCTAGGATATTTTCGCATAAAATGTAACATGAATTTGAATTTACTCTCAAATGGTGTTATTCAAATTCACATCATAAATACAGATAAATCCGTCATAGCAAAGTTACGCACATTCTACCGAATGAACAAGCAAGCAAAATTTACAAGCAATTTCGAACACTAAATTTTTTCATTTAGCAAAAATCCTCGAATCCTCAAATCCTTTAGGATTTTCAACAATTCTATTTTAATGTTCCTCTTCTGGATTCTAAGCATCTAAATTTAATGTTCCACTTTTCTTTTATTTTTAATTTGAAGGTTCTAACCTTGACAAAAAACATGAGATTGCAACATGGAGGTGCGGATAACAACTCTAATGAGGATGACAACATTAATAGTATGGGATGAGGCGTTAATGATTAACAAGTTATGTTTTAAAGCATTGAATAGAAGTCTAAAGGATATTTGTAGACTGTCTGATGGTTTGATGTATGATTTTCCATTCGGTGGAAAAATCGTTGTTCTTGGTGGAGATTTCAGGAAGATTCACCTGGTTAATACCCAACGGAAGTAGAGAAGTCGTAGTCCACTCAACAATTAATTAATCATATCTATGAGAATATTGCAAGATATTCAAATAGAGTTTATTAAAGTTTAGCAATTATAATGAAATTCTATTTACGAATTAATAATTCATTTGATACTTTCTGAAATTGTTGAATTCTAAAAGTAATTCTTGAAAGTTGGTTATGGTGGCATTGGGGATAGATATTGTGATACCGGGAGATAATTTGATTTATGATGTCAATTATCCAATTGTTGCTATAGTAGAAAGCATTTATCCGTCTATTGTGGAAAATCTAAGTACACATAAATACATTAGGATAGGGCAATACTTGCACCAACCCATCGCGACATAGAGACAATAAATGAAAATATTATGTCCATGATTCCATGTGAAACCAGAGTATACTTGAGTTCGGTTAGTGTTTGTAAATCGAAGTTAAGATATGGAGGAAATGGACATGCAATTTCATTTTATTCTTTGAACTCTCTAGAGTGATTTGGGATTGACAAATCACAAGTTGATTTTGAAGAAAGGTGTGTCCATAGTTCTTCTAAGAAATATTGACCAAAAATCGGGTTTGTGCAATGGCACAAGGTTGATAGTGACAAAGTTTGGAACTCACATTCTTGAAGCATAAATTATATCATGAAGGAACATTGGTAATAAGGTATTCATTCCAAGAATGACCTCAAGTGATTCAGATGAAACTATGTCATTAAAGTTTAAGAGGAAATAGTTTCCAATATTATTGTGTTTTGCAATGACCATAAATAAGAGTCAAGGTCAAACTCTATCGACTGTAGGATTGTATCTTTCCAGACCCATTTTTACACATGAACAACTATATGTTGCAGTATCAAGAGTGAAGAACAAAAAAGACTTGAAAGTGTTGTGCCTTCGGATTTGATGGAAGACCATCAAAGTATAATTACGATTGTAGTTTACAAAGAAGTTTTTCGAAATGTATAATTGTAATTTTAAAATTTATGAATAAATAGAAATATCATTAATTCACTGACGTTTTATATATTCTTTAAAAAAAATATATATATACAAGTTACAATACTAATTAAATGTATATCATATTTTAAATTTAAATAATTTTAACACTAAAAATAACTAATATATAGGTAGATAGATAGATATAGATAGATAGGTATATAGTTAAAAATTAAACACTATACAATAGAAATTAATCAAATTCCGCGATTTTTTGTGGGTTTCGTACTAGTATATTATATGTACAAAGTTAGAGAAGAACCATAATCTTAGCTTTAGGCTAAAATCACTGTTAAAGTTTTTTTCAACTTAGTTGGAACCTATTGCAAAACCTACTTTCGAGCATTTGAGAGTCAGGTGGTGAAAAACCACTTGCCATTAAATTCAATTTGTTTGCTTATTATACTTCGAGCTCCCAAGGTACAACGCCAATCACATTGATTTTGGATGCCACGAGAAACAATTTTATTGAACCTTTCGTAGTTAAAACTATTTGCAAGACTCAACACAGCGCACTAAAAAATTATAAAGAGTGAGCTGTTATGCAAGTGTGTATTTCATGATGGATAGTGGTGGAGAAATATTTATATAGTGATACCTAAATAATCAAATGGTGTCTTCATTTATGGAGTCTCACATCAAGGAAGAATTTATTATTATTATGGGTACTTATCAATTTCACGTTTAAAGGATTAGGTCAGCAAATCAAGAATCCTGGGATATTCCAATTAAAGCGGTGTATTCAATTGAGATTCTAATATATTTTTTTGGACATTAAAAAGTCTGTGAATTTAAAAAATTTATAAATTTCATGCAAAATTTAACTTACTTTTTTTTATTGATTTACATAGATTTTCATAGACTTGTAAGGATTGTGGAATACACTTTTTTTATTGATTTACATGAATTTCCATAGACTCCGGCGCTTGAACCATTGATGCAGATATATATGGAACACAATTGTATGTAAAAAAAATTATCCAAATCGTTTAGAAAAAATACCAAAAATACATTATTATTCTTATCTCCGTTTCCATCACCGCTATACGGGCCTCATTAGAAGTCTCTGGTTGTTAGAATAAATTTTAAAGAGTGAAATCTATTTATATTTTTAGAATAGCAGACTTGGCAACTGGACGGGAAATCCCTGTTCCCCGTGGGGATCCGCCCCGAACGGGCCGGGGAATCTGGAAGCAAACGAGGATGGAGAATTTTTTTGCCCCATAGGCGGGAACGGGGATAGTATTCCCCGCCCCGCGGGAATCCCCGTCTCGTTCCCCGCGGGGATCCCCATTATTTTTTATATAATTAATATATATATATATATATATATATATATATAATTTAAATATAAAATTAAATTACAAATAAATATTTCACAATTTCCTACTCAATTAACTATTCATTCAAAATTACATTTATATTTTATTTAATATTATGTTATTAGTTTCAAATTATATAATTTTCACCTTAATATATATGTTAACTAAAAATATTAGAATTAGAGGTTCTTCAATTTGTTTAAATTAGTTTTTTTTTAACATTAATTGTTGTGTATGATTAAATTTTTTAATTTAGATATTATTATATATATTTTATTTTATTTTATTTTATTTTTAAAATGAGATAAAAATAATAATTAGGCGGAGAACGGAGAATCCCTACGGGGACGGGGATGGGGAAAAAATTTCAACATTTATTTCGGGGGGACGGTTGATTTTTTCGTATTTTTGCAACTTTAAATCCAACAAGTAAACACGACCCAAAAGCGGATGTGTTCGCTATAGCATGCAAGTATACGACCAAGTAGTATCGATCCAAGGACCTAGTTGATCGGTGAATCCCTAAAACTACAAGTTTCCATAGAATTGTAGAAGCGTGTTTTGGAGTTTTTAAACTATTAAAATTGAAATGACAATAATTAAATTAAGCACTAGAATTGAAATGAACAAATTAAACTAAAAAAAAACAATTTAAAACTTAGTTAGAAGTGCAAGTTGAGGGTAATGCTTCGGGTGAAATCCTTATGACTGAATCAATGCTACGTTCGTTAATATCGCTTGTCTTATGCTACTTTCGTTGGTTCTTACTAAGAGCTATCGCTATTGTATTGAATACCGATCCCTTTTGAGGCTTGAGTGATCAATTGAGCTAACTAGCACCTAATTAGCTACCAAAAGCACTAAGGATAGTGAATGACTTAAAGCACGCGATGCACTTAAAGTATTCTCTCTTCACTAAGCACCTAAACCCGTGGATTAAGGTCCCTAATGTCTATTAATGGTGGTCTAGTCATCTACCCTCTCTCGAGTTAATAAACTACTAATTGAATCCGATTAATTAACTAAATTCCTCACCACAAGTTCGATTAATCCACACCCAACTCTCGTTGTAGCACAAATTAACCTAACAAGAGCTACTAAACCTAATCAATTAATCTAATCAAGAAAAACACATTAATAGAAGCAATAGAACCAACTCAATAGCACAATCAAAGCTCCATTAACACCATAACACTAATTTCATCATAATTCAAACACCCAAAGCATTAGGGGATTAGGCCATGGCTAATCTAACAAAATCAATGGATAAACATATTAAAGAAATCAATAAACCCAAGAAGATCATCATAATAAAATCGCAATAAATCATAAATGAGAAAATTATACCAATTAATTGAAAGATAAATGATAGAAGTCACCTAGATAGAGTGATTACAACTTGGAAATGAAATTTGTTCTTCAAATGCTAGCTAAATTACTCTAATAATTGAAAGAGAATTAAAATCTAAGATAGAAGGTGAAAATTAACTAAATTAGTGTGTGGGGTGTTTTTTTTTTTTCTTTCTAAAATCTGAGAAAATGGTATATATATTGGGGGAAGAGGGTATGGAAACAAATTTTGCAAAGAAATCCCTAAAAAATACTGAATTTTCGCACTCTTAAGCCTTTACCGAATTTGTCGCGATATCTCGTGAAATCTCGCGAGAAATTGAAATTCTTGAATTTGGCTTTGAAATTGTGCAGCACAAGTTGGTATCGGTTTGGAGTGGAAGGTATCGGCCGATACTTATTATTGCTAACCGATATTTTGAGGCCGTAGCCAACTTATCGGTTTGGGCATGTTGGTCTCGGTTTGGAGGTGAAAGGTATCGGTCGATACTTGCTCGGCCTCTTCATCACAATTGCAATTCTTGCAATTTCCGATCGCGAACTCAGACTCGAAGCTTTCCGGCGAGAGAGCAACAGCATGAGCCTCAATTTCTGCAACTCTAGCGGCGGATTTCCGGGGTTGTACTCTCAATTTCTGGTCAGGGTTTTCCGGCGTGAGCTGCGAAATTCCGGTGATGGCGGCTTTGCTTCGAACTCCGGCGACGAATTCCAGGCGTGGTAGGCTTCGATTCCAGGCATCCATGTCTGCTGCAATTTTCCGGCGTCGAGTGTGGCTGCAAGCTTCTCTCTCTCTTCGTTTTTTTTAGCAGAAATGGGAAACGTGGGTTTCCAAATTTAAAAAGCAAACTTTAACTATTCCTTCTGTTAATCACGTTTTCGGATTCACAAGAAAACTTGTTTCCGGGAATCGGAATCAAATGCAATAAGAACGGAATTGAAAATCACACAAGAACACCAGATTTACATGGTTCGGAGATGAATACTCCTACGTCCACGGGATCCGAGAGGATAGACTTTTCACTAAACAAAGAATGGAAGTTACAAGTTACAGAGCACTCAATCTCACAGTGTTTGCTCTCAAAGATGATCTCACTCTTCTTTGTTGTTCTTCTCAGCTAAGAATCCTTTTATAGTTACAGAGACTGAGATGAATCTAGACTTGATTCAGTTGTAACTAACTCATAAGTAAAGCAGTTATCCAGCTGGCTAACAAACTCCAATAACCGCTTCAGTTGATTCAGTTAGAACCGCCTTCAGTTAGCTTCAACTTGGTGTTTCGCGTCTTTGTACTTTATATCAGATGACTTGACCTCAGCTGACTTGGTCACTTAACATCAGATGACTTCCGGTCTAGACCTCCACTGTTTAAACCTCATCTGATCAACCTCATCTGATATAACTCTGCTGATACCCCAAACAGACTAACTTCCACGGCTAACACTTCATCAACATAGCTCCTTATTGAATTAAGCTCAGTAGACTTCATACTTCACATATGACACTTCACAATTCTCCACCTCAGATGAGAAGTATCAATCCTCTCCTCCTCTCCTCCATGCTCCAGCTTGGGCCTAAGGAACATCCCATACACTCATCTTTACCAATTCAACACAAAACTTGAATTTAGTACCTGGTAAAGACTTTGTACACATATCTGCAGCATTGTCATCTGTAGATATCTTCTGGATGAGAACCACTCCTTTATCAATGATTTCCCTCACAAAATGCAACCTTACATCAATGTGCTTTGATCTCTCATGGAACACTTGATGTTTAACCAGATGTACTGCACTCTGATTATCACAATGAACAACCACAGCCCTTTGGTTTATGTCAAAATCCTTGATTATGCCTTTCAACCACAAAGCCTCCTTAACAGCCTCTGACACTGCAACAAACTCTGCTTCTGTAGTAGATAAAGCAACTCCACTCTGCAGAACAGATCTCCAGCTCACAGCAGTATTGTAAAGTGTAAAGATATACCCTGTTAAAGATCTTCTGGTATCCAGATTAGCAGCAAAATCAGAATCTACAAAACCTTCCAGTGGACTCTTCTGGTCAGTCATCCTCTCAAACATCAATCCCAGATCAGATGACCCTTTAAGGTATCTGAAGATCCATTTCAAAGCTTCCCAATGTAATCTTCCAGGATTAGCCATGTATCTGCTCACCATACTCAATGAATAAGCTAAATCTGGTCTGCTACAGACCAGAGCATACATCAGGCTTCCAACCCCACTTGCATAAGGTACTTTCATCATAGTCTTCTTCTCTTCATCAGACTTTGGTTCCATTTCCTTAGATAATTTGAACTGTTGTCCCAGAGGAGTTGACACAGCTCTACTCTCATGCATGTTAAACCTCTTCAGGACCTTCTCAATGTAACTCTTCTGGGATAAGAATAGTCTTCCACCTTTTCTGTCCCTAAGAATATCCATTCCAAGAATCCTCTTAGCATTTCCCAAGTCCTTCATATCAAATCTAGCACTTAGCTTCCTTTTGATACTCTGAATCTTCAGAAGGCTTTTACTGGCAATAAGCATGTCATCTACATAGATCAGAAGATAGGCTATCACATCACTACCTTGCCTTTCAAGGTATACACAAGTGTCATACTTGCTCCTTACAAAACCAATGGATAGCATAACTTCATTGAACTTCTTGTGCCACTGCCTTGGACTTTGCTTGAGGCCATACAATGATTTCTTGAGCAGGCACACTTTCCCTTCACTCCCTGGTTCAACAAACCCTTCTGGCTGGTGCATGTACAGATCCTCAATAAGATCACCATGCAGAAAAGCTGTCTTTACATCAAGTTGTTGTAGCTCCAGATCCTCTTGGACAACTCTACTGAGAAGTAGCCTGATTGAACAATGCTTAACAACAGGTGAGAAAACCTCATTGTAATCAATTTCTTCCCTCTGAGTGAATCCTCTGGCAACTAGCCTGGCTTTAAACCTCACATGATCTTTCAAACCAGATTCAAGCTTCCTTTTAAACAGCCATTTACAACTGATTAGCTTCTGCCTAGGTGGCTTATCAACAAGAATCCAAGTTTGATTCTTCTTAAGAGACTCCATCTCTTCTGTCATGGCTGTAATCCATGACTCCCTATCATCACACTCAAGGGCTTCCCTGTAGCTTTTAGGTTCCTGGTACTCTATGGCTTCTGCTGTAACAAGTGCATAGGAGACCAGATCCACACGGCCAAACCTTACTGGAGGATGTATTTGTCTTCTGGATCTGTCTCTTGTCAAACTATAATTTCTCAAGTCTGCTTCTGGCACTTCTTCTTCCTCCTCTACTGGTGCACTATCCTCATCTGATGACTCATTCTCCCCTGGTGCTTGCTCTGGTTCAGAACCAGATGAGCTATCATGCTTGTCATGATCAGGCTCCACCTCTACTTGAGTAATTGGCTCAGAAATAACACCATCCATCTCCTCAGCTGATGGTCCTCCATTACCTCCACCAGACTTGTATCCCATCTGTGATTCATTGAACACAACATCTCTACTGGTAATACACTTCTGGTTTCCAGGCTCCAGACACCACAACTTATACCCCTTACCACCTTTGGGATACCCAATGAATACACATTTTAAGGCTCTAGGTTCAAGTTTGTCTTGCCTCACATGAACATAAGCTAGGCACCCAAAAACTTTCAACTTTGAGTAATCTGATATCTTTCCATATCAAACCTCATCTGGGGTTTTAAACTCAATAGCAGATGATGGCACTTTATTAATGAGATAAACAGCTGTGTTAACAGCTTCCCCCCAAAAACTCTTAGGTAAATGAGCATCAGATAACATACACCTAACCCTTTCCAGAATAGTTCTATTCATCCTCTCTGCTAGATCATTCTGTTGGGGGTTTGAAGGAACAGTTTTATGCCTAGTAATACCCTTCTCCCTACAGAATTGTTGAAACTCCTCTGATAGGAATTCAAGCCCATTATCAGTCCTTAAGTGCTTGATAGTCCTGCCTCTCTTATTCTCAAGTTCAATCAACCATTCTTTGAACTTAGAGAAGGCATCACTCTTCTGTTTAAGAATGTAAACCCAAACTTTTCTGGAATAATCATCAATAAGGGTAAGGAAATACCTGCCTCCACCATGAGTGGATACCCTTGCTGGGCCCCATACATCAGAATGTATATAATCCATAACCTCCTTGGTGGTATGCTTCCCCTTCTGGTATGCTTGCTTCTTTGATTTCCCAAGAACACACCTCTCACAGAATTCCAGCTTACATATCCTCTTCCCAGGGATTGCTCCCTTCTTGGATAACTCCACCAGGCCCTTCTCACCAACATGTGTCAATCTCTTGTGCCACAAGTTAACCTCAGAAGACCCCATGGTAACATCAGCTGACCCTGTAACAGTTCTTCCAATCAAAGTATACAAACCATTCTTGATAGCTCCCTTCATGACAATCCTTCCAGATTTGGTTATTGACAGACTTCCCTTGTCTGTCTTGAATTCAAAGCCCTTAGAATTCAATGTACCAAGAGAAACAAGATTTCTCTTCAACTCAGGAACAAACCTGACATCAGATAAGATCCTATCCACCCCATCAAACATCTTGATCTTGATAGAACCAGATCCTTGCACTCTACAGCTCTCATCATTACCCAAAAGAACAAGACCTCCATCAGTTTTCTCAAGATCCAGGAACCAGTCTTCATGTGGACACATATGAAAAGTACACCCAGAGTCCAGGACCCACTCTTGACTTAGCCTCTCATGACTAACCATCAAGACCTCTGCACTATCATATCCTTCAACCTCCACAACAGCTGCATCTCCATCTTGATCACCTTGATTGTCTTTCTTCTTTCTTTCAGGGCAATTCTTTCTCAGATGACCTTCCTTATGGCAAGTGAAACACTTCCTCTTCTCAACAAAATCAGATTTCTTCCCACCCTTATTCCCTTTTCCACCATCCTTCTTCTTGGACTGAAACCCCTTCTTCTTCTTGGATTGAACATTCAATCCTTCAGCAGGCTTCTTCCCATCAGCTTGGATCTGTAGAAACTTGGTTTTCAGGGCAGTTTGAACATCATCAAACATCACCTGATCTTGTCTTCCAAATAGTAAGGCATCCTTGAAATTTTCCAGAGACTTAGGTAGAGAATTTAACAACATTAATGACTTGTCTTCATCATCAATTGTAACATCCAAACTCTCCAGATCATCCACCAATCTGTTGAACTCGTCCAACTGATCACCAAGATTCTTATCTTCACTCATTTTGAAGACTTGAAGCTTCTGTTTCATGTATAACTTGTTCGTAACAGACTTGGTCTGGTATAACTGCTCCAGCTTATTCCAGATCCCAAGAGCGGTTTCCTCCTTCGATACTTCCCTCAATGGCTTGTCCCCAAGACACAAGATAAGGGCACTATGCGCCTTCCTCTTGTTCTCCTCCACCTTCGCCGGATTAGATCCAGAAGCCACCTGAGCCGGTGGCAACAAGGCTTCGTACAACCCATTGTGTACCAGGAGTGCCTTCATCTTGATCTTCCATAAGCTGAAATCGTTCTTCCCCGTGAACTTCTCAATATCGAACTTAGTTGCAGCCATGATTGCTTCCCACAGACGGCGCCACTTGTTAATCACGTTTTCGGATTCACAAGAAAACTTGTTTCCGGGAATCGGAATCAAATGCAATAAGAACGGAATTGAAAATCACACAAGAACACCAGATTTACGTGGTTCGGAGATGAATACTCCTACGTCCACGGGATCCGAGAGGATAGACTTTTCACTAAACAAAGAATGGAAGTTACAAGTTACAGAGCACTCAATCTCACAGTGTTTGCTCTCAAAGATGATCTCACTCTTCTTTGTTGTTCTTCTCAGCTAAGAATCCTTTTATAGTTACAGAGACTGAGATGAATCTAGACTTGATTCAGTTGTAACTAACTCATAAGTAAAGCAGTTATCCAGCTGGCTAACAAACTCCAATAACCGCTTCAGTTGATTCAGTTAGAACCGCCTTCAGTTAGCTTCAACTTGGTGTTTCGCGTCTTTGTACTTTATATCAGATGACTTGACCTCAGCTGACTTGGTCACTTAACATCAGATGACTTCCGGTCTAGACCTCCACTGTTTAAACCTCATCTGATCAACCTCATCTGATATAACTCTGCTGATACCCCAAACAGACTAACTTCCACGGCTAACACTTCATCAACATAGCTCCTTATTGAATTAAGCTCAGTAGACTTCATACTTCACATATGACACTTCACACCTTCTTTTAGAAAATGTGGGATCCGCAAGCTTTTGAAATGGCAACCCTTTCCTTTCACAATTCCAACTTCACGTGAGTTGTTGCCTTTCTTCTTCTTTCTTAAGTCATTCACGTGAGTTTTCACTTTTCAACCTTCATTCTGTATACCAAATGCAATTCCTAATTAAAATATCCAAATGGGCCTTGATTGAAATGCCTTGAATTATTTAATTTGGGCCGCACAAATGGGCTTTAAAATTTAATTCAATGGGCTGCTTCCTTCATAAAAATTCAAATGGGCCTTTCCTCCAAGTTCATTTTCCAATTGGGCCAAAATCACTCTTCACCCATTAATTCTCGGAACACTTTCTCGCTCGATCTCAACAGGCACGTATTTGTATCCAAAAATGCTAATTTTCTGCAAAATAAATCACAAATACCTTTTTCGACAATTAAACACAAACAATCAAATTAATGTAAATAATCACACAAAATCCAATTAAATTAAGCAAATTAAATGCATGAATTTCGAGCAATTTTCACACTAATCAACGGTGACGAGGATGATGAATGACCCACCGTTCCCGCTGACATCCCTATGGAAGAGAATCAAAGAAAATCCATAGAATGTTGAATATCTAAAGATTTTTTTAGACTTTTTAAAATTCGTAGAAATCTCTGGTTACTAGAAGAGATTTTGGAGAGTGAAATCTATTTATATTTTGAAAGAGAATCAAAGAAAATTCATAGATTATTAAAATTCATAGACTGTTGAAATTCCTAAAGATTTTTTAAAATCGTATTGAGTACCCCAGGATTTTAAAGACTTTTGAAAATCCAGATTGAATATCCCCAAACTTTAAAAGTCCAAAAAAATCCTACAGACTCCATAACCAATACACCCCCTAAATCAGGTTTTTTATGGAAAGCAATTTATCATTTTGAATTATGTAAAACAAGTTTAAATTCAAAATGAATGATGAATAGTTCTAGTGTACATCAAAATTCATACTATGCACTTGGATTTCAAAAATGTAATTGCAAAAAGTATGAAAAACACACACTATTTGAATTGTGTATTTTGAATCAACAATACTCCAAACAATAATCGGTAATATCACGAGTAATAATCAATAACAACTCAAGTGAAAATCAACAATTCTCCAAACAATAATAAATAATACATTGAATTTTGCTAACACACTTTGGAAGCTAACAAGACCAAAATTTTGCAAAGTTTAAAATATAAACTTCAAAATGTAATTGAAGTTGGTTTCAAATGTTACGCATTCTTCATTTTTCATTTTATAAGCTAATGAGATCTTGAATTTTGAAAAGTTTAAACTTAAAATATTAAGTTCAAAATGTAGTTGTATATTAATTTAATAATTTCAAAAGTTGTAATAATAATGCAATAAATATTGTGGAGTAAAGAGTAAACATTAAAATAAATAAGCATTTTAGAAGCTAATAAGATCTTGAATTTTGAAAAGTCTAAACTTAAATTTTAACTTCAAAATGTAGTTGTAAATAAATTTAATAATTTCAAAAGTTGTAATAATAATGCAATAACTAATCAATAACTATATAATAACAAAATCTTATTCCTTTTTTGGAAACTTTTCTTTTAATTCATATACTACTTTCTAAATCAGTAATTATTATCACATTGATTCATGCACCATATAATAAATAACCATAAAATGCAATAATAATTTTAAACCCATCGCCCCCCTCCCCTAATTGTTCTCCCAACCTTTTTGGTTCATTTCAAAACAATCATTTTATTTCGGTAATTATAGTCACGTAGCCTTTTTATAAAGGACTTTTGGTCTCATGAGAATTGTTGATAGGCGAGCAGAAACAGCATTTGGGCGACCAGGATTAGCGCAAATCACTTAGGAATTAAAGTGGGATTAACACATGATTCACCCAAGATATCCGGCGAGCAAAACATGCATGCGATCAAGACACATAGGCGAACAAAACCAGATCAAAAGCCACATGACGAGCTCAATCGGCATCCTGCCGATCAGATCCAACCACAGTGCCAAAATAACAATTAAGATGAAAGACCATCAGAATCAGACTAAAGACTCCTCAAGGACAAGTCCAACATGACGAACAGCTCCTGGCTGCTAGCAAGTCCAGCAGATAAGGATAGAATTTAGTTAAGATAAGGTCAAATTAGTCAAAGGATAGGTGTCGAGCATGCAGGTCTGGTCGGCCAAAGGTCGTGCCACCTCCTGCTAGGCAAAAGTCTATAAATACTTAGATTTTTTCAGCAAATAAAACAAGCACAAATTATTATACACGTCCAAACTTCGATTACGAATCTAAAGCAGCTCGATTAACTTACAATCGAACTTAAACACGTAAGCTTTCAAACGATTCTAATCCACCTAAACCCGAAATTTCGTATTCACTAATTACGTTAGTGATCAATCACACGTAATTGTTTGATGATCAATTAACCATCTAAAACAACCATTAATCTTCAAGATTAGAACTGATCGTCAACAAATTGGCGCTAGAAGGAGGGTTCGAACCTTCGAATCATTGAATACGGGAAGATTACCCTAGAATTGAAGAACAAGTTTGAGTTTTTGAAGAAAAAACTCAAGAACACTAGGAACAACACTTGATATCTTCTGTGAATATGCCTCAATCACGAGAAACACAACGTTCTCAACACATAACCCGGGATTCACGCTCCCGAATGTCCCAAACTGGTGGGCGAGCAGGGGCGAGCAGAAACAACCAAGAAAATCAAACTAATGTTGCTCGCCAGTTAATACCACCAGAGTTGGACGTCATTGCCCGCAACCCCGATGAATTGGCACGTACAATTGCCATGCTCCAGGATCTACAAAGACAACAAACCCAACCTGGCCCATCATATGTACGAGCAAGGGGTAGCCCCACAAAGACTCGCGAACATGATAAGGCTAGGGAGGATCATTTGAATGAGGCTGATAGCGCCCAAGCTCGTAAGGCCAAGGGCAAAGAAAAATTGAACGTTGAGGCCGCCAGTCAGGGAGGTTCGACTCAAAATCCGGCCATGGCAGCAAGTCAGGGCACACGCCAAAGTGCTCTCGAAAGATTGGGTCGACGTGGCCGAGGAATCCTAGAAGTCCATCCCCCTGCTGGAGCAGCTCGCCCAGCTACAGTTCCTGCTCGCCAATCAGTCCTTAACCGGCTGACTAGGTCAGCTTTTGGTCACTTTGGCCCAAATGCAGAGCCCAATCCCAGGAGGCCAATCCAGGGGGTTCCCGCTCCCAATGAGGGACTGGAGCGAACAGACGGTTGTGCGCCTCTGCTCGCCGGACAGCCTCAGAGTCAGGGGGGAACCTTGGAGGAGCTCGCCTCCATGAGAAAGGCCATCGAGAGCATGCAGGGCCAGTTAGATCAACAAAGAGGATACGGGAACACGACTCTTCCGGTCTCACCCTTATCTGTGGTGATTCTGAAGGCTCCAATTCAGCAAAAGATCCAGTTTCTAGCAAGTATCCAGTATGAGGGCACGACGGATCCCCGGGTGCATCTGATGAAGTATACCAATTATATGGTATCAATGGGGGCAAGTGACACAATGCAATGTCGAAACTTTCCTTTAACTCTCGGGGATCGTGTCCATAAGTGGTTTTCGGCCCTGCCACCAGCTTCAATTCATTCGTTTGCCCTGCTGGGCAAAGAGTTCTTATCCCATTTCTCTACGGCCTGGTCTTATCTATCCCAAAGACATCGGTTATCTGACTTGAAACAAACTGATGACGAGTCAGACCGATCGTATCTGGAAAGATTCGACAAGGTCTTGTTAGAAGGGGAGTCTGTCAGTGAAGATACCAAGATTGTGGCCGTCTTGGCTGGGCTCAAGAAGGGTACTGAACTCTGGAAAGATGTGCACCTAAGATGCCCGAAGACATATGCCGAGTTTCGAGATTGAGCAGGCGTTTTTTGTCTCCATGCATGAAGCCCTGCAAAAGGACATGGGAGACAAATGAGAGCAGAAAGAGGGTGCGAAGAAGCCTGGAACTGGTTATCGAGCTCCCAAAAACATGAAGGCGTTTACTGAAGGAACGGAGCTGAAGGACAAACTTAACCACATTCTTACTGTATCAATCGATACGGTTTACAATAACGTTCGAGACAAAGAACTGCTCACACCTCCCCGTAAAATACGTCAGGATACGAGCAAGTTGAACCAGAATAAATATTGTGCCTACCACCAGAGCGTAGGACACTTTACAAGCAAATGTCGTGACTTGCTAAAGCAGTTGTGGCATTTGTACGAAGAGGGAAAACTATCCGAGTTTGTTAAAAGACAGCTCGGCAAAAGAAACAGAGACGAAGATTCTGATGAAGAAGATCAGGAACAGGCACCTCATCGGAATCGAGCTGGGCGACTAGCTCAGGTGCCTGCCGGGGGACCAGTTTCAGACATCCATATGATGGAACCTGCGGGACCCATAGGTGGTTATTCTGATGGACGACCACCAATTTCTAATCGGAAAAGAAAGGCAGAATTACGAGCGATCGGTCACGTACAAGAAATGGGAATTATTCCACCTGCCATGCAAACGTCGGAATTAACTTTTACCAACAGAGATTTGGAAGGAGTACTGACCCCTCACGACGATTCGCTTGTGATATGTGCCAAAATTATGGAAACCAGGGTACATAGATTACTGGTGGATACTGGAGCCTACACGAATGTCCTTTTCAAAAAGACGCTTGACCAAATGAGAGATTATGCAGGCTACATCAGAGACACAAATCACCGTATCCTGGGATTCGGAAATGCTGTGACAATCCCGTTGGGAATAGTAACTTTCGCTAGGCAACTCGTGACGGTCAAAGAACCTGAGAAGAATATCGCAAGAATGGTGGATTTCTTGGTCGTTGATCAAGAGTCAACGTACAACGGATTCCTAGGTCGACCTTTGCTAAACGAATCCAGGGCCGCATGTTCAACTTACCATTATTGCATAAAATTCCCAACAGCTAGTGTAGTTGGCACAGTGAAAGGAGACCAGAGGAAAGCTCGAGAATGCCTCCTGCAAATTCAGTCAAGACAAGGACAAGTATCTATGATGGAAGCGTCAACCCGTCAACTTGAAAATGAACCCTCGATCTTAGAGGACATTCTTGGAGCTTAAAACGATAAGATGGACATTGACGACCAACCTTCGCCCACGGGCGACCAGACGCAGCAGGGCGGCGAGCAAAACCTACCGAAAGCAATGTTACTCCCCGTGGCCGACTGTTTGTGCCCAAATGATAACCAGAGGAGTCCAACTTTGGTGACCGAGTCTCACCCAGAACCCGCGGACGATTTTGACCCCCGGTTGGGTGTTGAACCCATGGACATCGAGGATGAGCTAAGTCCGGAAGGACCAATAGTTGACCCTCGATGGAAGGGGCAAAAACGACGGGCAACTCCCGTTGAAGAATTGGAGGCCATCAAGATTAATCCTGAACGTGACGGTCTTGAACTTTACATCGGGTCTGAACTCCCCGAACCTTACAGAATGCGCATGACGGACTTTCTGAAGGCTAACTTGGATGTCTTTGCATGGTCCCATGCTGACATGGTGGGAATCGACCCGAAGGATGCCTGTCACAGGTTGAATATCAACCCATTCCGAAAACCTGTCCACCAGAAACGACGAAAGTATGGACCAGACAAGTATCAAGCTTTAAACGAAGAAGTAAAAAAGTTGCTGGACAACGATTTAATTAAACAAGCGTTATGTCCACAATGGGTTGCAAATCCTGTCCTGGTACGGAAGCCGAACGGAACCTGGAGGCTATGCATAGATTTTACAGATCTTAATGCAGCATGCCCGAAGGATAACTTTCCGCTCCCGCACATCGATCAACTGGTGGACAGTACTGCCGGTCACGAAATGTTCACATTCATGGATGCTTTCGCAGGATACCACCAGATTCCAATGCACCCGGACGACCAAGAAAATACAACCTTTTATACTAACAAAAAACGGTTATGCTGGAAGAGGATGCCGTTTGGTCTAATCAATGCTGGAGCAACCTACCAAAGGCTAGTCAACAAGATGTTTGACGAACATATTGGGGAAACGTTGGAAGTATACGTCGACGACATAGTCGTCAAGAGTACCCAGAAGGAAGATCACCTCCATCATCTTTCCCAGGTATTTGACATACTCTGAAAATACAATATGAAGTTAAATCCAAAGAAAAGTAGCTTTGGAGTACATTCTGGGAAGTTTCTGGGCCATCTGGTCAGCAAACGCGGAATCGAAGCTAATCCAGCAAAAGTAAAGGCGATCGTCGATATGGAACCACCACGTTCTGTTAAAGAAGTGCAAAGGTTAACCGGTTGCCTAGCTGCTTTAAACAGGTTCATATCACGATCAGGAGACAAGTGCCGTCTATTTTTTTAGGCCATCAAAAAGGGCAACTTTGCCTGGACGGAAAACTGCCAGAAAGCCTTTGATCAATTGAAAGAATATCTGGGAGATGTAAAAATTTTGTCAAAACCAATTCCCGGTGAGAAGCTATATTTATACCTGGCAGCGTCAGACACAGCCATAAGTTCGGTGTTAGTTCGGGCGGATGGCAAGTTTCACCTGCCAATCTACTATGTCAGCCAGGCCCTGCATGATGCTGAGGTGAAGTACTCACCGACTGAAAAGCTGGCGTATGCTCTTGTCATGAGTGTTAGGAAATTAAGACCATATTTTTTCGATCATCAAGTCGAAGTTTTGACAACTTTCCCACTCAGACAAATATTACACCGACCCGACACCGCCGACCGTCTTTTGAAATGGTCCATAGAGATAAGCCAGTTTGGCGTGACTTATGCACCTCGAACCGCGATTAAGGGACAAGCGTTAGCCGACTTTATAGTTGAACTAACCTTCCCTCAAAATCCAACGAGAGGGCTGGATCACCCATGGCATCTTTACGTGGATGGTTCGTCAACGAATCTAGCCTCGGGGGCAGGAATAGTGCTCATCAGCCCCGACCGGCAAGTATTTACTTCAGCGGTCAGATTTGAATTCATGGCTACCAACAATGAAGCTGAGTACGAGACCCTCATTGCAGGTCTTCACTTGTCACTAGCAGTTGGAGTAAGACAACTCCAGATTTTCGGAGACTCCCAACTCATTTTAAGCCAAGTACGAGGTGAATATGAGGCCAGAGACGAGCAAATGATCGAGTATCAACGAATAGTTGCTCACTTGGTATCTCTGTTAGACCAAGTGTTTATCCAGCAGATACCACGAACGAGCAACACACAAGCTGACGCCCTAGCAAGATTAGCAACAAGCGATGGGCCAGCAGATCTGACGGACATTGTCATCACCAGAAAAGTCCAACCATCAACAATGGACTACGAGGTAAACCAAGTAGTCGAACACAACAACGATGAAGATTGGAGAACTCCTATAGCCAAATACTTGAAGGACGGGGAGTTACCAAGCAACTCGTTTGAAGCTGAAAGAATCAAGAAACAAGCAACCAGATATACCCTGGTAGATGAACAACTTTACAAAAGAGGTTTTTCACTCCCGCTACTCAAGTGTTTGACTAGGGGGCAAGGAAGGACAGTCCTGGAGGATATACATTCTGGAGTTTGTGGAAATCACACTGGGGGGCAAGCTTTGGCCTACAAAACTGTAAGACAAGGTTATTATTGACCAACTTTACGGAAAGATGCAATCCAGTTAGCCAAAGTTTACCGCCAGTGCCAGGTTTTTGCTCCAAGTATTCATGCCCTGGCCCAGGAGCTTGTATCGGTTTACAGCCCATGGCCATTTGCAAGATGGGGAATTGACATTATTGGTCCTTTCCCGGCAGGAGTGGGAAATGTTCGATTTGCCGTCATAGTAGTCGACTATTATACAAAGTGGGCAGAAACGAAGGCCATGGTAAAGATTACACAGCAAAACATGATCAACTTCATATGGCAGAACATCATCTGTCGCTTTGGAATTCCACGAACAATCGTGACAGATAATGGCCCGCAGTTTGACGGAAAGTAATTAAGAAATTTCTGTACAAAATGGGGGATCAGGAAACACTATTCGACTCCCTACCATCCCCAGTCAAACGGGCAAGTTGAAGTTGTAAATAAGATCATCAAGCATACATTGAAAATACGTCTGGCAGAAAGTAAAAGTAGCTGGTCAGAAAAACTCCCGGAAGTCCTGTGGCCATATAGGGTTTCTCCCAGGTCAAGCACCGGAGAAACACCTTTTGTAATGGCTTTCGGGACGGAGGCGGTGATACCAATTGAATTAAAGACTAACACAGTCAGGACGACCAGCTTTGATGAACAAGCAAATCATTCTGCTTTAGCCACAGAAGCAGATTTGCTCGAAGAAAGAAGATTACATGCTGAGCTAAAGAATGCCACGTACAAGCAAAGAGCAGAGCATTACTATAATTCCCAAGTCAAGATAAGAAAATTCGAAGTTGGTGACCTCGTTCTAAGAAAGAAGCTTGCCCCACCTCCAGGCATATTTGGCCCGACTTGGGAGGGCCCATACAGGGTAACAGACAGGTTACCCAATGGAGCATATGACATAGAGGACTTAGATGGCAACTCGGCCCAATATTCCTGGAATGCAGCTAATCTAAGAAAATACTTTCAGTAGGCGACCAGTTCTGCCTCATGAGAGAGTGAAGTTGAGATGGGCGAGCTACTAAGTCCGCTGGGCGAACTGGAATGGCAAAGATACAAGATGGGTCCAAAAACTTGCCTAATTTTTTGAAAATTTTCACCAAGTATAAGTGGTCGAACAGAGTTGAATTGGGTCAAGTCTGGTCGCGGGCTAGGAGGCCAATATCTTGTATGGTTTTATTTCTTCTTAAGAAGTCTAAAGGATGCCTTGACAAATTGTATAGTAGTCGAGCAACTTTGACTCCTGGTGTAAATAATGTTTTTTATTGGTTGGAGGCTTAACATTGTCTTGGTCGAGCAGATCCAACCTAGCTAGTACAGGATTATGTTTTTGGTCGCTTTCAGCACTTGTAATTTTTTAAGATCTTTTCAATGTTAAGTTGTTCGTTTAAGCAAAAATGTAAGCTCAAGGCGCAAGTTGATTATACAACCAAGCCCATTGAAGGCTGTTCGTTTTTAAATGAACATAGCCTAAGGCCAAAAGCCCATTAAATCCTAAGGCCAAAAAAGTTCTTAAGGAACAAGACCCAACTACATTAAGATTGTTGAAGCACAGATAAAGATGCAAAGAACAATTAATGTAAGATAAAAGACGAGCAATTGAGCAAAATATATTCATTGAAGATAAGGCTTAATCGCCCAAAAATTACAAAAAAAAAAAAGACGAACAACTACAACAACAAAAGAAAAGAAGAATACAAGTCCCTAGTTAATCCTGTCCGCTAAGATCATTGCCCGGCAGGAGGAGATATGTTGTCATCTTTGGGATCTTCAAGAGGAGAACCTTCGAGGGCAGGGTCAACTGGGACCACTTGGGTTAGCTCGGCAATCAGCCCCTCAGCATCAGCACGCTCTTTTAGAGCTCTTTCATTTTGATCGGCTGACAGGATTTGCTCGCCCTCAGCAGCATTGCCTCCTCATCCTCCTCGTCCTCTGGAGGACTTGTGATAATTATCTTCGGACCAATGAAGTCAAGTTTGACCCCATATTCAGGCAGGTCGCCAATCTGGAGAGTTGTGCCCGGGGCAGGAGGGTTCGATTCGACAAAATTGCACAACTCCTTGCCGATCTCTTCAACGACTGCGGCAGCTTTAAACTCATGTGCAATACGGATGCTCTCCACATAACCAGTTACGTAACCAAGAATCGAGCTCACCTCCATCTTAGGAATAAGTTCCTCTTGGGTAATGGAGTTGGCGAGCTGGATTTCAAGGTCCGCAATTTTGGCTGTCGCCTCAGTCGCGAATTTCTCGGCGACCTCCTTTTGCTGCTGAGCGCGGGCAAGTTCAGCCCGCATTTGCTCGACCTCGGCCATCTTGACCTTCAGCTCTTCAGAGACTTTGACGTGCAGGTCCAGGGCACGTTGCTCGCTAACCTGATGAGCTTTGGCTTTGTTCTCAAGGTCGGCGATAGTCTTCTTCGCCTCAGCCTTAGCGTCATCGCGCTCCTTAGCAATACGGCTAACGGTGGCCGCATGCTGACGTGAGTCCTTCTCAAGGTCCTCAACCTGGTCGACCAAGCGCTACACGGCCGCTAGGGTGTTGCCTGCCTCAACAAGACATAGACGGCCATTATCACGAGGCGCCTGTGTCTTGACGGTCTCGTTTAGCTCCTTGGTCCAGCTACGAGCAACGACCTCGGAGGCGCGGCGGACAAAAGAGTCCGGGATCTCACGAAGGTTGGTCGGCACCTTCGAGCAGGCAAAACGATGCACCAAGTTAGATCGCCCTGGGTACTGCTCAGGTGAGTAGCTGAAAAGAAATATTCAGTTAGTAAAAAATGAGATGAGAGAAAATGCTAAGTGTCCTGGACGAGCAGGGTTGTACCTGTCAAGATGACCCTTGTCCCAGCCGAGGTAGGTGGGGTCGGATGAAGGACCAGATCCTTCACGGGTAGTGACGACTAGAGCTTGCTCGCCGGGGCGCTCCACGGAAGGAGTTTGCTCGCTGTCGCCTTCGGATGGTCGGACAGCCACGGTTACTTTTTCTTGAGCAATCTTTGCTCGTTTGGCTGTCTTTTCAGCCTCAGAGACGGGAGTGCCATCTCCGCGAAGAAGCCTCTTCGTCCTCGGGACCAATGTCTTGGGCGGACTCGCCACTGGGGCAGGAGGCTGTGCCGAGCTCGACCCTCCGGCTTGCCTTGGGTCACCTTTTTCACCCTTGGCCGCAAGAGCGATGATCTTCGAGAGGGGATCCGACTTCTTGCGTCCTTTTTTAGTCGGCATCTCCCAAACACGGTTATCAAGCTCTAGGAAGGAAGGGTGAAGCGCAACTGTGGCGAGCTGATCTGTAAAGGACATAAAAAACAAGGTAATACTAAGTGTAAGGCCGACCAGATCTGTTCGCCCAACATGAAAAGATACTTACCCTCTGGGATACGAGCTAGAGCCTCGAGATGGTGAGGGTAGGTAGTGAGATGAGCGACTCGCAGTGTATCCTCGGAGAAGAGATGGCCAATGCTTCGATCCTCTCGGCGACGAAGGGCGATCAAACACGCAACGAACATGAATTGATCGCTTATGCTATTCTTCACAGTTCGCCACCCCAAGTTCTTGGGACCTGAAACAAAGGAAAAAGAGAATTAAAATTAGTCCAACCACTTCAAAGATATAGAAGAGGTAAGACTCACGCTTTAATTCCCTAAACTCCGCCGGGGTCTCGATTCGTTCCGGACCCCCTGAAGAGCGAGCAGAAGCACGCCAGTCGCCTCCGACCCAGAACCAGTCATGCTTCCAATCTCGCACCTTCCCAGGGATTTCCTCGACTAGTTTTTGGCCTGGTCGCGCCTTCAGATAGTACCAGCCCGCCTCTTCCCCAGTGCAGCCGATCATCGTCATTAGGTAGCCAACTTCCTCGGCGGACAGCCTGTTGGGATACCCCTCCAGGGCGAACATCACCATCAGAGCCATCAGATTTATCCACCCAACGAGAGTAAGTTGGGTGATAGCCAAGTTCACGTCATGTAAGAATTGGCCGACCAAAGGATGCAACGGCAAAGAAACTCCAGCATTCAGGGTGGCGAGGTTGATCGCCGTCAATCCGCGTGGTGGGCGATCAGCTCTGTCGTCCGCCAAAGGAGCATACATCGGGATGTCAAAGGGAATCTTGTAATCCCTTTGAATCTCGGTCAAGTTCTCCTCGGTGATGGCGGACACGATACAGCTCGCTGCGAACTCGGTCGCTTTGAGCTTCCGTACTCCGCGAGCAGGAATGACGAAGTGATTGGAGTGCTCCTTTTCGTACTCATTCCAGTCGACACGGCGAGCAACCACGACTGGAACCCGATGCTCGATCAGTCTGGACGCAGGGACGTTGATGTCTTTTAGATAAGCCCATGTTAGTTCGTCAAGGTTCACCGGCTGAAGTACCTCGACCTCTTCGTCCTCGTCTTCGTGGAGATCCGAGCTCGTTTCCTCCAAGAGCTGGCGAGCAGGATTTACTCGCTCTTCTCTTTCTCCAGAGGGACGAGCTCCAGAATTGACCGAGCGTGCAACCGAAGCCGCCTCGGGATCGGATTCCAGGTTGACTATGGGAAGATTCTCTACGACGGGCCGTTTTTCAGGGTTCCGGGGAGGAAAAGAACCGGTCTCAGAGTGCGACGCCATCCAATAAGTTAAGGGGAAGAAGTTAGTGTTTTGCAGATTCCGGCAAGGGAAAAACACGGCGGCTCAGAATTTTCCACGGCGGAGTAGGGATTTTTGGTGAGTCTAGAACGCACACAACGCAAGAAAAGAAGAAAGAGAAGAAGAAAGCAGAGAAGAAACTACCTTGACGTCGTTTGAAGATCGCCGGAAACTGGAAACGATCGCCGGAAATTTGAAAGAAGAAAGAAAGAGGAATTCGCACTTGAGGAACAGTGTGAAAATGAAAAAAATGGAAAAAAAATTCCTTATATATTTCTGGAAAAACGGGGTACCGGGCGAACAAAGTTGAAAGTTGAAGGACCAAAGTGCAATTTCTGGGCGCGTGCAGCACCTGCCCGACAAAGCGGGAAGGCGCGTTACCTCGGGATCGTGTGCGCGTGGGCGGCAGCAATCATTTCGCCCACGTCACACCTCGAGCCGTGCCCAGACCTTGGGATCCCAACCGTCCCCGACCCGAGTCTGCTCGACCAATGTTGTCCGCCTGTGAAAAGTTGCTCGCCCCCGCGACATTCTTGCTCGCACCAGTGACACTTAAAAGTTGCCAACCCAAAAAGTGCTCATTCACCATCTTCACAATTTATTGATCGGCAAGGGGGCAATTGTTGATAGGCGAGCATAAACAGCATTTGGGCGACCAGGATTAGCGCAAATCACTTAGGAATTAAAGTGGGATTAGCACATGATTCACCCAAGATATCCGGCAAGCAAAACCTGCATGCGATCAAGACACATAGGCGAACAAAACCAGATCAAAAGCCACATGACGAGCTCAATCGGCATCCTGCCGATCAGATCCAACCACAGTGCCAAAATAACAATTAAGATGAAAGACCATCAGAATCAGACTAAAGACTCCTCAAGGACAAGTCCAACATGACGAACATCTCCTGACTGCGAGCAAGTCCAGCAGATAAGGATAGAATTTAGTTAAGATAAGGTCAAATTAGTCAAAGGACAGGTGTCGAGCATGCAGGTCTGGTCGGCCAAAGGTCGTGCCACCTCCTGCTAGGCAAAAGTCTATAAATACTTAGATTTTTTCAGCAAATAAAACAAGCACAAATTATTATACACGTCCAAACTTCGATTACGAATCTAAAGCAGCTCGATTAACTTACAATCGAACTTAAACACGTAAGCTTTCAAACGATTCTAATCCACCTAAACCCGAAATTTCGTATTCACTAATTACGTTAGTGATCAATCACACGTAATTGTTTGATGATCAATTAACCATCTACAACAGCCATTAATCTTCAAGATTAGAACTGATCGTCAACAAGAATAGTTTAAATGCAGGTTTGGTTTCAAGAGAATATGATAAATTTGCAGTTTGGGTTCTAAAAATTAAGGAATAGACCAAAATAAAAATAAAAAAATCATTTTTGCATATAAGTATCAAATGTATCTTGCATCCAATCTCTTAAAAAAAAGTTCAATTTTTTTCTAATTTTGACACAAGAATTCGGATAGTGTTGAGATATAGTGATTTTTTTTTAATGATAATTATCTCTAAGTGTTACAGTCTGTTTGGTGCATAATGTGATATAATCACCATACTTTTTGTATAATACTATTTGGATTTGGACATTCTACAATACTTTCATCTAAGTACTTTTAATCCTTTCGTTGATCCATATTACAAGCATGGAACATTTGTTTACCTTAATAGTTTTAATTTAATAATTTTTTAAAAAAGGAGACAAAGTACAGAATAAAAATGGTTCATCATACATGAACCATTGAAAAATATTAGTTGTTTTCACTAAAGAGTATTAATTGTTTAGTGAAAACAAACTAATACTTTTCAGTAGACAACAATTCATACCCTTTAGTGTAAATAACTAATACTCTTTAGTGATAACAACTAATATCTTCAAATAATTTATGTATGAACTTATTTCACTCAATACATACTAAATAAAAGAGGTTTACAAAATTTATTTATTACAAAATAAAATTAATATTATTTTCGCGCATCGCCCGGGTATAATACTAGTGTGGAATAAAAAGTAAACATTAAAATAAATAACGGACAAAAGGGGCCAAAAATATTTATCATCCCTAAGCCACTTTTATATGTTAAAGATATGTTCAAAAAAACTAAATTAAATTTAAAGTATATAATTTTTTAGGTTTAACTTTTTAGTTGTTTTCAAAGTTTTTTTTTTCTAGTTTTCATTTGCTGAAATTTTGCTTGTTATCTTTATTAGAATACCGCCTGTACGTTCATACGGTTTGTGAATATAAACGTATTAGTGTGTATTCATGCGAATTTCGCGTACTTAAAAAAATATTATTTTTATTTTCTGTAGACATTTAATATAAGAGTATTTTTGTCTAAAAAATTCGGGGTATATACAATAAATTATGGGGTTTGTTTAGCTGTGGTCCGTGCCCTTCACTAAACCCTATAGGTATATCTTACAAACTAAATAATTAAAAAAAAATATCAAATTATGGAATAACATTACTTAGACTAATAATTTAATAATAATCAATTTCCATTTCAATATCGAATAATTTATAAATTAATCAACATTATTAGTTATTGGGAGTATACAGTAAGAAATTAATTTATATAAGAAACAATACAAAATTTGAAATAAACTTTAACGTTAAAATACCTGTTCATCGATCAATATGAGTTCCAAGTAGAACTTGTCTCTATTAAAATCATTAAAAAACATTGTCCAACTTTTTCAATTCTAACTTTAACGGTCAATTTTTTGCTCTCACTCTTGATATTAGAAATCAGAGAAAATTGAGGTGTCATACTCTTGAAATCTAAAATGAGATTTAAATTACAACAATTAAACCATCATAATTATTCAGATAAAAATATATGGTATAGTTAAATATATTATTTTTGCACATGAAGAATATTTAAACTGAACGATGTAGAACATAAATCAACAATCATTATTACATTCATATTGATATTGATATTTAAATCTAATCAAATTGTGAGCACTTAAAATGAACAATTGATGGGAGAAATCTCAGCAAAAGAGTGGAACAAATGAAACTTTGATGTGAAAAATGAAATACAACATGCTCTTATTTATAATAAAAAAATGAATGTAGTATTATATCTTGTCCATAATAAGAATATATCACATAAGAATATTCTTTGAAATATATAATTATATACCTTTTATTTTAGAAAAAAAACTCAAACTTAAATGGTAAATTTAGATTCATTCAATAAGTAGATCATATTTAATTAGATTAAGGTTTGGAAAAAAATATGATTTATAATAAATTCCAAAAATAACTAAATAAGAAAATGGATAAAATATTTATTTTCATTAATTATGCAGATATAAATTAATGGTTTAGATTTAATGATATAGAACGAAGGGTCAAGATTAAAAGTTTAACTAATTTTTAATGAGAGCGCAGTATTTCAAAATGGAGAGATTTATTATTATAAGATATAATATTAACTTTTTGTATAATTAGTTATTTTTATTGGGAAAAAGAATATTGGTTATTATTATTTTATCTATACTTTTTATATAGATTTTCCTTTTGCATTTGTTGTTGATTTTTTTTATTTTTATTTTATATATATGTAGTTATGTACCATACTTGTTAAAAAAAATTTCTTTGGTTGTGATGAGTATACATTTAAGGCCCAGGTTATATGGCCCCACTTTCCCTTCACTCAAATCTCTGCGCACCCACCCCACCTGTTTCTTCTTCCTCCTCCCCTCACCCTATTTTTTCTTCTCTCTTCTTCTCCCTCCTCCATTTTCTCTCATTCCCTTTCTCCCTTCTTTCACTCTGTTCCCCGCCTCTCTCTCCACCGTTTTTTTTTCCTCTTCTCCTCTCCCTACCCCCACCTCCACCCCCACCACACACCCTATTCCTGTTTTCTCCGCCCACCACTTCCAACGGATTTGATATACTAAAGAGGTTACTTAATTTTTTTTCTCTTTTGGTTTTATGTAAATATTGTTATGTTTATGGATCTGGTTTGATTTTGCGCGTGTATATTCGAATTTCGGATTCTTTTCCGGAATCGGGCTATTTTCTCAAAAGTAAAATATGTAATTTTGTTTTTTTTTTTTTCAAATATATCAATTTTTTCGGATTTTTTTTTTCTTCTGAAAGCACTGTTTTTTTTTTCGGAAAAAAAAAAACTGGTATTTTCATGTTTTTCTTTTCACCCATTGGCAGAAATTTTGTTCGATATATTTTTGCGATCAATATTATTTTTTTCGAATTTATTTTCTGAGAACATTTCATTTTTCGAAAAAATAATATGATTTTTTTTTCCATTTTTTCATAACTTTTAAAATCTTCAAATTCTCCTCCTGATAAGTACACTTCTATCCAAATCTGCTAGTGTTCTCTTCTTTTTTTGTTTAGTGCACTGGTATTGGTGTTTTTGGATTCAATTAGGTGTGATTTTTGTTAATAGTATGTAAGATGACGGAGGCAACGCCGGTGAGCAGCGGCGGCCCAACACCACTGAGCAGCAGTGGGTGCACTGGGTGGATGAACAAGGGGTATGTATAGTCTTTTTCATGTAAATTTGTTTTTTTCTAAATTTTTGATGGGTGGACTGCCAACTGAAGTGGGGGCATATAACCTGGGCCTACATTTAAAGTCCAACATGGAAGACTCAGCATAGCATCATACATCCTAAACCGTTCAATCTAAAGCCCAACGTGGAAGGCCCAACACCACTTACACATCCTATGTCATTAGATCAAAAGCCTAAAGTGCAAGGCCCAGTATGATATCACACATCCTAAGCCGTTGGATCTCACTACCCGACGCCAATCCCAACCGTATATCTTAGGTTTTCGATCTTATTTAAATAATTTCAATTTCTTAACTTGCCATCTAAATCGCGTTGTAGGGTTTAGCTCATCTTCTTCCGCCCAAACTCCGAAATCTGAATTGAAGAGGTTAAAGTGACGGCGCCGCCGCTGTCCGCCTTGACTCAGCCGCCGCTGCTCCGTCTTGGCCCTCATTTTTGTATCTCTTCCGTTCATTTCTAGGGATTTGTACATTATTCGATATCACTTTCCAGATAGATAGTTGAGAGAAATGGCACCCAAGGCTACAAAGGCTGAGAAGAAGATCGCCTACGACCAGAAGCTCTGCCAATTGCTCGATGAGCATACGCAGGTTTTGGTGGCGGCGGCCGATAATGTTGGTTCGAATCAGCTCCAGAACATCCGGAAAGGACTTAGGGGAGACTCTGTGGTTCTTATGGGGAAGAACACTATGATGAAGAGATCTATTAGGATCCACGCTGAGAATACCGGAAACACGGCGATTCTTAACCTCATTCCTCTCCTTGTTGTAAGTTTCAAGCTTCGGTTGAGTTTGTTTTCACGTATTTCACCTATTTAATATATAATTGGTTTATTGACACTGAATTGCTATGTAGTGGACGTGATTATTGAAAATTGTGCGAAATTCTGCTCATTTATAATGTTTTTTATTTGCTAGGAAGTTGCATCGGAATTGTATTTGTTTAATTTGAATTGTGCGACATTAAGAATAATATGGCTGTTACTAAGTTTCAATAAATCATATAGTCGTTTATATATGTTATCATTTCCCCTCTTGATTTTGATTGATTGTAGGAAAAAAATTGTTAATAGTACTTGGGAAAATTAATTATTGTTTTCATATTATCCTTGATTCAATTTGAACAGGGTAATGTTGGCTTGATCTTCACCAAAGGTGACTTGAAGGAAGTCAGCGAGGAGGTTGCCAAGTACAAGGTTAGTTAATTATATGAACTTTCATTGGTTGTATCTCTGTACTTAGAGTTGGTATTAATGTGTGTGTTTGTATGTGTCTATATATGTGTGTTTATATATATATATATATATATATATATATATATATTTATTATTGACTAACTTTGCTAGTAGAAAACCTGTTGTAAGTCACTGTATCTGGTAATCATGAGTATCTGCTTGTGCATACAGATCAATGTATTCTTGTGGTTTATAGTCATCAAAACTTAAACTGAAACAAGGAAAATAGCGCATTAAAAAGTAATAACAATTACCTCACCATTTATATAAGTTATGATTTTGCATTGGGCTGTTGAATTATTGATTCCTGATTAAATTGTTTTGTTCTTCTTTGCATGAATTTAATGCACAAACTAGTTTAACATATGTTTTATTGCTTAAGATGTTATATTCACTGAATTTGCAATTGAAGAATTTTCTTTTGGTTATGCAAGATATTGAAAGGTATATATAGATGTGTCAATGAATTCAAGTCTTCCTTCCTTATTTGCTTTGTTACATGTATCCTCTAGTGATGATAACACCGGTGCTAATTCATGATATTCTAAACAGGTTGGAGCACCAGCTCGTGTTGGTTTGGTTGCTCCAATTGATGTCGTTGTCCCACCTGGAAACACTGGTCTTGATCCATCTCAGACTTCTTTCTTCCAGGTACTTCTTATAAATAGATTTCAATTTCTCACTCTATAAATCACCATTTCATTATCTTCTGTAAGATGCTAATATACTGTGTATCTACATTCAGGTTCTGAACATCCCAACAAAAATTAACAAGGGTACTGTTGAAATTATCACCCCTGTTGAGCTCATCAAGAAGGGTGACAAAGTGGGTTCCTCTGAAGCTGCACTCCTTTCAAAACTTGGGATCAGGCCCTTCTCTTACGGTCTTGTCGTCATCTCTGTCTATGACAATGGGTCTGTTTTCAACCCAGAGGTGCTCGATTTGACCGAAGATGATCTGGTTGAGAAGTTTGCCATGGGTGTTTCCATGATTACATCATTGTCTCTGGCCATCTCTTACCCGACACTTGCTGCTGCACCACATATGTTCATCAACGGATACAAGAACGTCTTGGCTGTTGCAATTGCTACTGATTATTCCTTCCCCCAAGCTGACAAAGTCAAGGAGTACCTTGCTGTAAGTGTCGATAGTTCGTTAAAATAATCTTGCTCGTGGTTTAATATTTGATTATGCTTATTAACTGGACTGAATTCATCCCATTTAGGATCCGAGCAAGTTTGCCGTTGCTGCATCCCCGGTTGCAGCAGCTGCTGGTGGAGCTACACCTGCTGCTGCCAAGGAAGAGGAGAAGAAAGAAGAGCCTGAGGAGGAGTCTGATGATGACATGGGACTTGGTCTATTTGATTAAGTTGCTTGTTGGTTCGTACGGTTTCAATGTTATCAACTACGTGGTTTGTGGGTTTTCTTCGTGTTGCTACATTGTAGCCTTTAAATTTCTCAGTAACCTACAGTTTTTGTGTTCATTTACTCGTGTCTTTTGACAATATTTTTTGGATTTTACTTTGAATATTTCGTTTTGGATCTTGGAGTGCTAATCGATTTGAGTAGTTTTCCCTTCTGGTTTTCATTTATAATTCTTACGTTGTGGGTGCAAATAAAAGACAAGACAAAGGCACTAATCGGTTTATAATGGCTATATTCTATTTTTGTGCAGTAATTTTCGAAGTTTGCATTGCATTACACATTTTTTGTGCGTTTTAATTTACTTTGTTTCTAACAAAGTATTTGTATAATATTGTTCTTTCTTTAAAAATTCCAACAAAATCATCCCCTACGCTTGTAAAAATTAGGATAGCCATTATATGTGACGGATGGTTTCAAACATATTCTTTGATTTTTCTTTTCATGTCAGTCATTTTGATATATGACTCATCTTTTATTTCACCTGAAAATGGTTGAAAAATTGTTTTGATTCACAAATCGATTTGAGTAGAGCGACACAGTGCTTTCCTAACTAGTTTTCCAGCAAATTGAAGGATGTCTTGATTTTTTATATTTCGAAATAAGGACTTGGAAGATATGAACAATTTGGTGTATGTCTTGATTTTTTATATTTTTCCAAAAAATAATTGAATTTTGGTCGCGTAGAAGACAGTTGCAATTTGACGTCATGATGTGAGTGAATTCATTTGTGGACTTTTGAGATATATAAATAACGCGCAATTGAATTTACCAAATTGATTTATCAGTAGTGAAAAATGTTGAATTTAAAGTTTTCCAGAGAAATTTAGCTTAAATTTAAAAAAGTCAGTATCTAGGGGCATAAATTGTTAAACCTCTTAACAGAACAAAAATGTTCTGCTATCTCTAATCCTAACAGAACAAAAATGTTTTGCTATCTCTAATCTGATTGATATGCTTTGCAATTCTTCATATAATAATAAATGTGTAATTATATTTAATTTGTGTGCAAATCTTTGCAGCAACTTAAATGTCTTGGATATAGAAATACATCTTCCTGAGGTATATTGTTGCTAGTGAGGACCGTAGCATTACAAGATAAAAGTATATATATAAACATGACCAAAAATACATGCCTAGTGACAGCCAGAAATTTACTTACTGTTATGGTTGGTAATACATGATGTTAAAATGTATCTATACGCGTGTGTTGATAGGCGAATAACTTCTATTTTTAGGCGAACAAGAGTTAAGACGTAAATGAAGATTATGAAGCAACATATCCTAACCAGAAATGGCTAACAAGGATAGCCAAAATAGGAGTGCATCTATCAATTCGGGAGGTGTATTAACCGACGAACAACACTCTTGACGAGCAGCTCCTTGGCGAACAAGTCCAAAGGTCTGAGGCCAAATATGAACCCTACTGTTACACCCGATATTTACTACCCGACTCGTCGGGTATCAGACATGGACCTACTACTGTAGCGGGCTCGGGTAAGAATGGTCCGCCGACCGGTCAGACAGACGGGCGGGGACGTAGAGGCTACCCGACGCGAGCCTCTGGGAGCTGCTGGGCAGGATACTTGGTTACCCACAGGCCCGGGTATCGGGCGGCCAGCGGCGAGCTCCGGAGCAGGTGCTCTACCCGCCTACCCGCAGATGAACAACCAGGGTACTCTCGTCCGGACTCGTTTCCCGGTACCCGAGTACCCGTCTGCCCGACCCCAGGCCGCGCCAGCTGTGAGAGGACGTCGGGTGCCATCAGTCCAGAGGATGTGACAGGGTCAAAGAGGGCAGTTGGGGCCAAGTCCAATCACCTCAGGGGTGACAGTGCCACGTGGTGTCTCCTCATTGGCTCGTAGGGGAGGCTGTAGCCACTTATTACCTTCCAGCTAGGAGTAGGGGGGACCCACAAGTCCACCTACCAAGCATGGGGAACCCCCACCTTGTATACTATAAATAGGGCTTTAAATGCCCATTTGTAACACACATCACATTCATTGCAAATACATTCTTGAGAACTCATTTTCTCACACATTAATTGCTTCTTGTTATCATTAATATCAAATCCTACCCGCTAGGAACCCGGCGGCGAGATCCGTTATAAATCGCTGTCAACATTTTGGCGCTAGAAGGAGGGTGGACTAATATCGAAGTACACTCGGTTTCGTTTATCTAGTCACCTCGAACAAAACCCCATCCACTTTAATTCAAAGAAAAAATGACCACTTCAAAGGCCACACGAACCCAGCACCAAGCCGAGGACATCGGCGAAACCGCCACCCCGGCTCCAGCCACGACGGAAACCCTCCAGGGTCCCTTCGAGTTCTTGTCAGCCATAAGAACTCCGTAAGACCTCCAGGCCGCCAAGGCCATGATCGAACGCCGTTAGGCCGAGATCAACGCCGCTCCTATCCGCACTCATAGACCCGGAAAGGAGCCAGCCCGGTCCAGGGCCACCGGCCAGCCACAGCAGGAGCAGGAAACGGCCAGGAGGGCCGCCAGTAACCCACGGCCTCAGAACCTAAAGAGGCGCCTCGACGAGGAAGCCGACTCGCAACGGGTTTCACGCCGACCTGCGGGGTCAGTTTTCTCTCGGTTGGGTTCCCAGGCTCGGGGAGCTGCCCGACCCTGCGAATCCAACGCCAGCTCCAGACCCCGGGAGCGAGAGCGGGCACGATCCCCCAGGCGTCACAACGACACGGCCCCGAGGCCGTCGGTCCGTGACCGCTTGGGGGACAACCCTCGTCCCCGCTCTCCACCCGCGGCCGACAGCGCTATGGCCGCTATCTTAAAGAAGGTCACGGACCTCGAGGCCAAACTCGACAGACGGGATGGGCAACACCACGTCGCCTACATGCCGAACTCCCCTCTCGCCGACATACTGGTGCGGGCCCCCGCCCAACCAAAAATCAACGTGGCCGCCGTGGGCCAATATGACGGGGAGACAGACCCCGTCACCCATCTGAGCAAATACTCCACCTACATGATCTCCATGGGGGCAACGGATGCCACCCAGTGCAGGATGTTCCCATTAACCTTGGGGGACAGGGCTCACCGATGGTACTCCTCGCTTCCCGCGGGGAAGGTGGTTTCATTCCACCAGCTAGGGGAACTGTTCTTGGAGCACTTCTCCTCGATGGCGCCACGAATGGCCGGCGCCAACCGCATGGAAAACCTGGCCCAGGGAAAGGACGAGACGGACCGGGCGTACATCAACCGGGTAGATCGCATCATTATGGAGGGCGAGCCCGTCGGGGACGAGGTCAAGCTCGTCGGGATCATAGGCGGACTCCGCCTAAGAACAAAACTGTGGAAGTCGATGAACAAGGACTACCCCAAGTCCTACGCGGAGTTCAGGCAGCGAGCCGGAAAAATCATCTACAACGCGGACATCCTGGCACAGCGGCTGGGCGAGAGCACCCCTACCGAGAAGGAGAAACCACGCGCCCCGGCGGGCACCACATCAAGCCGGAGGAACTTTTCCTACCGGGCTCCCCAGCCTTTCAAGCCTTTTGATTCCGTCGAGGTGAAGCTGGCCGAAAAATTATCGGCCACCCCGGAGTACGTCTATGTGCAAATCCGGGACAAAAATATGATGCCCAAGACGCGGCCGTGGGTCCACAAGCCGGGGGTGCAGCTCAACCCCAACAAGTATTGCCACTACCATCAAACCGTCGGGCACAACACAAGTGAGTGCCGCGACCTCCTGAAGCAACTCTGGCGACTCTTCGAGGAGGGGAGGCTGGAGGAGTTCGTGAAGAGGCCGGCAGCTAGGCCGGAGGCCCAAGCCGCTGCCCGCCCCGCCGAGCCGAACCGGGAGGCAGTCCTCGTATGCCCGCCGATTCCGGAAAACCAAGCCCGTCGTGCCGTCAACATGCTCTCCCCGGTGGGGGGCTTCGCGCCCACCACCTCGCTGTCCAACCGCAGGCAGAAGAGCGAGCTGCGGGCAATGGACAACATCCACCAGATCACAATGCCGGTCAACATGACGGCAAGGGAGACAGACCTCCTCGCCTTCAAGGAGTAGGATCGCACCGGGGTCATCTACCCGAACCACGATGCCCTGGTCGTATCCGTCAACATCATGGGCGTCACCGTCCATCGCATGCTTGTCGACAATGGAGCCTACTGCAACATCCTCTTCAAAGCCGCATTCGACCAGCTGGACAGCTCCTTCGAGAAGTATGTGGAGCCATGCGACCAGGTTATCAAAGGTTTCGGCGACTCCACAGTGAAACCCTACGGGATAGTTAGGCTAGCCGTAGAATTAGTTTATAGCATAGACGCTGAGGTTAAGGCTTCGAAACAGCTCGACTTTATCATTGTCGACCAGCCGTCAACCTATAAAGGGTTTCTCGGCAGGCCATTCGAGCACGAGTTCGAAGCCGCCGCCTCAGCATTCTATTATTGTATCAAGTTCCCAACCCCCTCCGGGAAGGTTGGGACTCTTAAGGGAAATCAGAAAATGGCACGCGGATGTTTGGCGTATATCGATGTTATTTCAAATTTTGCAAATCTAGATTATGTCTGCACAATCGGGGAGGGAGACATGGAAATAGACGAAGAAATCCCACCCACTGCCCACCCAATGGAAGAAGATTCACAAACTTTTGAGAACATCCAAGTCGACCTGGAGCCAAGGCTCGGGTACGAACCCATGGAGATTGACAAAACCCTAACAGGGCAGATCGACGATCCACGCTACGGCGAGCGGGGAGCCAGTCCGATCGAGGAATTAATTTCGGTCACGATGAAGAATCGGCCAGAAGTAAGTGTTCAACTCGGTTCGTCAATGTCCGGCGAGATGCGGGCAAAGATGACCGCATTTTTAGAAGAGAACTTAGACGTATTCGCCTGGTCCCACGAAGACATGGTCGGGATCGATCCAGCCGTATGTTCACACCAATTGCACATTGATCCATCCCGCAAGCCAATCTCACAGAAAAGAAGGAAATTCGGCCCAGACAAATACGCAGTCATTGCCTCCGAAGTCAAAAAGCTGCTCGACAACAAGCTAATCGGGATGGTCGACCCCGACGACAAGCCTCAATGGGTATCCAACGCTGTACTCGTCAAAAAGAGCAACAACACCTGGCGGCTATGCATCGACTTCACAGACCTGAACAAAGCTTGCCCAAAAGATCACTTTCCGATGCCACACATCGACCACCTGGTGGACAGCATGGCCGGGCACGAGATGCTCACTTTCATGGATGCATTTTCCGGCTACCACCAGATTCCGATGGCCGCAGACGACCAGAAACACACCACTTTCCTCACCGAGAAAAACATGTATTTCTGGAAGCGGATGCCATTCGGGCTCATGAACGCGGGGGCAACCTACCAAAGGCTGGTCAACCACATGTTTCACGACCAAATCGGGGCTACCATGGAAGTATATATCGACGACATCGTGGTCAAGAGCGAGAAGAAAGAAGACCACCTCACACACCTAGCCGAAACGTTCGATATCTTGAGAAAATATCGGATGAGGCTCAACCCGAAAAAGTGCAGTTTCGGTGTCGAGTCGGGCAAGTTCTTGGGGCACATGGTTAGCCGACGAGGAATCGAGGCAAACCCGACCAAGGTACAGGCGATCCTCGACATGAGCCCTCCCCGCACGGTGAAGGAGGTACAAAGGATGATGGGCAGCCTGGCCGCTCTCAGCCGTTTCATCTCCCGCATGGGGGACCGATGCAAACCTTTATTCGACAGCATGCGGAAGGGGAAACTAAACTGGACTCCCCAGAGTCAGCTCGCTTTCGATAATTTGAAAGCATACCTGTCAAACGCCCAGGTGCTGGCCAAACCCGTCCCCGGTGAGAAGCTTTTCCTATACTTGGCGGCTTCAGACTCAGCTCTCAGCGCCGTGCTAGTGCGGGCTGAGGGGCAGACACATCTGCCAATCTACTATGTCAGCCAGACACTTCACGACGCCGAGCTACGGTACCCACCCCTGGAAAAATTAGCATACGCTCTAGTAATGAGCGTACACAAATTACGCCCATACTTTTTCGATCACCAAGTAGAGGTACTGACAACAATGCCACTTCGCCAAGTACTACATCGGCCAGACACGGCGGGCAGATGCCTCAAGTGGGCTGTTGTGATCGGGCAGTTCGGAGTCACATATGCTCCCCGAACATCCATCAAAGGCCAAGCCATGGCCGACTTCATAGTCGAGCTCACTTACCCGGAGGCGATGTCCAAGATCGAGCGGCCACCATGGAAAATGTACGTTGACGGGTCCTCCACAACAACGCGGGCAGGCGCGGGAATTGTCCTTCTCAGCCCGACCGACCAGTCGTTCACGATGGCCATAAGATTCGGTTTCCACGCGACCAACAATGAGGCCGAGTACGAAGCATTGATTAACGGCCTGGAAATGGCCATGGCCATGGGAGTGAAGAGACTCTAGGTCTACAGCGACTCACAGCTCGTTACATGTCAAATCTCAGGAGAATACGAGGCGCGCAGCGATAGGATGTTGGCCTACCAGGGATTAGCCAAGAACCTGCTCGAAAAATTCGATCACGTTTGCATAGAGGTGGTACCCCGACTCGACAATACTCAAGCAGACGCACTTGCCCGCCTCGCAACATCCGAGGGGGCAGCCGACATGTCGCAGATAACAGTCACTTACCTAACCCCCCCTCGAGCTCGAACCAACGGGTGACCAATCTTGGGCAAGAGGAGGACAGTTGGATGACTCCCATCCTGAAGTACCTCCGCGACGGCCAACTCCCAGTCGATCGGGTAGCGGCAAGGCAGTTGCAGCTTCGGTCGGCCCGGTACACGATCATCAGGGACCAGTTGTACAAGCGAGGCTTCGCCCTGCCCCTCCTAAAATGCGTAACACCGGGGCAGGGAAGGACGATTTTGGTTGAGGTCCACGAAGGACGCTGCGGGAACCACGCCGGCGGCCAGGTGCTCGCCCAGAAGGTTATCCGACAGGGATATTTCTGGCCCACCCTAAAGAAGGACGCAATCAACTACGCACGGGCATGCCACAAGTGTCAAGTCTATTCGCCGGCAATCCACCAGGCTCCAACCGAGCTCACCTCGATCCTGAGCCCGTGGCCGTTCGCAAAGTGGGGGATCGATCTCATTGGCTCTTTACCTACGGCCCCGGGCAGCGTCAAGTACGCAATTGTCACCGTGGATTACTTCACCAAATGGGCGGAGGCGGAATCACTGAAAACGATCGATCAGGAACATGTCATCAGATTCATCTGGCGCAACATAATCTGTCGATTCGGCCTCCCTCAGATAATCATTTCGGACAACGAGAAACAATTCGACGGGCTAGAGATGGAAAGATTATGCCAGAAGCACAAGATCAAGAAGCTGTTCTCGTCACCCTACCACCCCCAGTCGAACGGGCAGGTCGAGGCAGTAAACAAGATAATCAAACACACGTTGAAGGCAAGGTTGGAGGAAAGTAAGGGAACATGGGCAAGCAAATTGCCCGAAGTGTTATGGTCGTACAGAACAACCTGTCGAACAGCAACCGGAGAGACTCCTTTCGCTCTAGCTTTCGGAACAGAGGCAGTCATCCCGGCCGAGGTCATTATCCCAAGCCTCCGCACCTCACAACCCGTGGGGACCGAGAACGACCAAGCCATGCTAAACGAGTTGGACCTGCTGGAGGAGAGAAGGCTATCCGCCGAGCAAAGAAACATTGCTTACAAATGCCGGGCTGAAAAATACTTCAATACGAAAATCAAAGTCAGGGAATTCGAAGCCGGGGACCTAGTGCTTCGACGGACGGTCGGACAACCCAAAGGGGCATTTGGCCCAAATTGGGAGGGACCCCTAAGGATATCTAAGAGCCTAGCCAACGGTGCCTACGAGTTGGAAAGCCTTGAGGGCAACCCGACCCAATACCCTTGGAACGCCTCCCTACTCAAAAAATACTACCAGTAGGGGCTCATTGTAATCGCTACTCGAAGCGCAAATTTGTAAAAATTAATAAGCGGTTGTTAAATCAATCCCATCTTCGTGAAGTCGCTGCCCGATATTCGGCTATAGCACTTCATTAATTAATCTGTTGGTTAATTCTTTAAGCGGTTGTTAAATCAATCCCATCTTCGTGAAGTCGCTGCCCGATATTCGGCTATAACACTTCATTAATTAATCTGTTGGTTAATTCTTTAAGCGGTTGTTAAATCAATCCCATCTTCGTGAAGTCGTTGCCCGATATTCGGCTATAGCACTTCATTAATTAATCTACTGGTTAATTCTTTAAGCGGTTGTTAAATCAATCCCATTTTCGTGAAGTCGCTGCCCGATATTCGGCTATAGCACTTCATTAATTAATCTGTTGGTTAATTCTTTTAAGCGGTTGTTAAATCAATCCCATCTTCGTGAAGTCGCTGCCCGACATTCGGCTATAGCACTTCACTAATTAATCTGTCGATTAATTTTATAGTCATTAGTTCAACCAGATCGACATTCGGCTAGAACACTTCATCTTTTATTATCCAATTACGTTATTAACCCAATCGTCGGGCTAAGTGCAAAGAAACGAGAATGAAAGCAAAATAAAGAGCAAAAGAGATTTCATTAAAAAGAAGATTCGCTGAAAAGAAAGTACAAAAGGCCCGCGGCCAGAAAACTTAAACAAAACAACAAAGAAAGTCCCCCACGGCTGCCTAGTCCACCACTCCCAGGTCCTCGTTCGCCTCCTCGTCAGCCAGCGGGTAGATGAAGGTCGCCGGGTCGCCAAGAAAAGACAGATCCAGCCCGCGGTCGACCAAATCCTTCAGTGTGATGTCATAGTCCGGGGAGGGAGGATTGGATTCGACATAACTCCTCAGATCAGCCAGGGACCCGGAGTAGTCGGCCTCGGGATTCCGACGGAGTAGAGAGCGGATCGAGTCGGCGTAGGCATTAATGTACACCATGGATCTGGCCGACTCGTTCTCAGCGGCCAATCGGGCACGCTCGGACTCCAGGCACGTTTCCGCCTCCGCAACAAGAGCCTCCCTGGCTTGGCGGACTTCTTCAGCCGTCCTCGCATCGGCCTCGGCGCGCGCCTTCCTCTCCTCCTCGAGGACGCCCTCAAGTTCTGCCCGACTCGCTCGGCCGGCCTCCAGCTCCTCCCGAAGCTTTTTGTTCTCCTCCTCCAGGTGGGTAGCTTCGTCCCTCTTCGTTTGGAAGGCTGCCTTGTAGGAGGAGACAGTCTGCATCTCCCGCTCGAACTCGAGCATGATGCCCTCCATGGCAATAGTGTTGCGGGAGGTACGGATGGCCGCCGCCCTCATCCGGTCGGCGAGCGAGACGGTCCTCGTGGCCTTCTGGCAGTTGAGGGTCCAGGACCGGGGAAGATTCAGCACGGCGCGGCGTAGGTCCTCCGGCCAAGACTCGGGCACGGCCTCCGAGTACGGAGGATCCTGCGAGCGCAGGAATTGAAGGACCTCGGGCGGGGGCAGAGGCTCAGGCCTGCAAAACGACGGGAAGAAAAACATTAAACAACCTACATCGCAAAATAGACCAGGAAACTTGGAGAAAGAAACGAAATACTTACGTGAGGTGATTGCCCCAGCCCAAGAAGGAGAAGTCGCTGCGATCACGACCGGGTTCGGCCGGGCTCCCTATGGTCGCCTCGACGGTGCCGGCCACAAGCCTGCCCGTCGCCGGGTCCAAGTTGACCGTCACCATGGCCGGGTCGATAGACGTCTGGCCCTCAACCCTTGCCTGCTTTGATGGATGCTGGCCGTCCGTCGGGGAGGAGGATGTCGGGGGCGCCGGGGTCGCAGGTGGACTACGGATCGTCACCCCGGGGGCGCGAACGGCTCCCCGCTTCGCTAGCTTCGCCAGGGCATTCCTCCTAGGAGCCATATCGACGGTCTCCTCGGAGGACTCTACGTTAACCACCGGGATGGATGCCTGACCGACCTCGGGTGCTGCCCTCAGGGAGGCTGCCGGGGAATCGGACGGCGTGGAAGATTCTGCCGGGAAGCGCTGCGCCGCAAGAGCAAAAACGGGTCAAATTTCGGGAAGGCTCGAGCGAGCGTGAAAAAGTAAAAGTCGGGGAGAGTCTTACCACCAAAATCCAGATGGCGCGGGAAGGTTTGGAGCCCGGAAAACCTCCTATACTCGTTGTCGTTAAGAAGGTTGACGTCACGGTTCTCCGCGCTCTCCGACTTCACCAACTCAAGGGCCTGCCTGAAATCGTCGGTCAGGTCGGCCTGGTTTGGAGCCGCGCAGCCTGCACAGTGAAAGAAGAATTAGATCAGTACTAAGGGATGGATGAGGAATTTAATAGTTACCTCGGCGGTTGCGATCCCGATACTCCCGGGGAACCGGGATGGTTTGCCCGTCGATGCCAACACTCTCCCACGCGCCGCCGACCCAACACCACTTCTCTTGCCAGTGCGTCACCTTCGACGAGATGCCGAAGACGATGGCGTCACCACCTCGAGGCTTCACGGAATAATACCTGTGGTTCATCCGACCGACCGAGGCCACAGTATAATACAAGTGGTTGATCTCGGCCGGGGTCGGCATACGATGCAGCCCGCGGCGACCAAGAGCAACCATCGCTCCCAGTAGGTAGCTCCACCCGTTTGGGGTGATCTGGGTGATCGATAAATTCCACGCAACGAGCAGCTTAGAGATGGCTGGGTGGAGCGGGAAGCGGAGCCCAGCATGGAGGGTATCCGAGTTGATGGCAATAAGGCCCTCCGGCGGCTGGTCAGCCCGCTCGTTCTCCCAGGGGGCGTAGAAGAAAACGGCAGAGGGCGCCTGTAAGGTCCAATAGAGCTCCTTCAGATCGGCATCCGGGGGCAGGCAACTGGTGCGACGAGAAGCCCCAAATTCGGTGTCCCGGGCCTCAAGGTAAGCGCGGGCAGTGCGCTTCCGCATGAACCGGCTCATATATTTCGAGTGGTCGAACCCGATTAGCCGGCTATCCGCATAGTTTATTTGGTCGGGCACGGCTTCTCGCTCGAACAAAAAGTCTTCGGCTCGGGGAGGGTAGACTGAGACCGGGGAAACACTTAGGGCTTCCCCCTCTCGTTGGGGGCTCATCCCCTCCAAATCTTCAGCGAAGGAGTCCACATCCGTGGAATTGCCCTCGCCCTCCCTGGCGGCGGCGGCACGGGATGTCCCTTCCCCGGCCGGATGGAGAGGCCTCTCGGCGTCGGCGGCGGTGCGACGACGGAAGTGGTAGGTATCGGCTGCCCCAAAGCTTTCGACGGAATCGCTCATGACGAATGGGGGGTAGAGAGAAGAGAGTTTTGAAGAAGAAAACAAGAAAATTACCTCGGAAGTCGAAAAAGTCGCCGGAATCTGGGAAATTCGCCGGAAAATTTGAATCTTCTTAAGGGGGGGCACGAGTTTGCAAGGGGGTGAAAATGAGAAAATGGGCTGAAAGCCCCTATTTATAGAAAAAGGAGGAGGGACTAAACTGCAAAAAACGGGGTCAAAATGTAATAAAACAAAATTCAGGGGCCCGCGTGGGGGCCACGCGCGCAACGGTTGGGGAGCAGGTTCGGCGGACGTGACCCCTGGACTTCTGCGCATCAGTCACGCCATCCCGTGACGTCAGCAGACGCGGCATACGAGGCGTCGTCTCGGAAACCGAAACGTCATCCCCAAAATTCAAATTCAAATTCAAAATAGCCTGCAGTTCGACCAGCCCGCCACCCGACGACTGCGGCCCCCCGATGTCGGGCTGGTGGGGCAATTGTTACACCCGATATTTACTACCCGACCCGTCGGGTATCAGACATGGACCTACTACTGTAGCGGGCTCGGGTAAGAATGGTCCGCCGACCGGTCAGACAGACGGGCGGGGACGTAGAGGCTACCCGACGCGAGCCTCTGGGAGCTGCCGAGCAGGATACTTGGTTACCCACAGGCCCGGGTATCGGGCGGCCAGCGGCGAGCTCCGGAGCAGGTGCTCTACCCGCTTACCCGCAGATGAACAACCAGGGTACTCTCATCCGGACTCGTTTCCCGGTACCCGAGTACCCGTCTGCCCGACCCCAGGCCGCGCCAGCTGTGAGAGGACGTCGGGTGCCATCAGTCCAGAGGATGTGACAGGGTCAAAGAGGGCAGTTGGGGCCAAGTCCAATCACCTCAGGGGTGACAGTGCCACGTGGCGTCTCCTCATTGGCTCGTAGGGGAGGCTGTAGCCACTTATTACCTTCCAGCTAGGAGTAGGGGGGACCCACAAGTCCACCTACCAAGCATGGGGAACCCCCACCTTGTATACTATAAATAGGGCTTTAAATGCCCATTTGTAACACACATCACATTCATTGCAAATACATTCTTGAGAACTCATTTTCTCACACATTAATTGCTTCTTGTTATCATTAATATCAAATCCTACCCGCTAGGAACCCGGCGGCGAGATCCGTTATAAATCACTGTCAACACCTACATTAGGTCATAAATGACGAACAACATTGTCAAGAGGCAGTGCATCTACCAGCTAAAGAGGTGTACAACGCAAAATCTCATAACAAATCGGCTAAATACATGACTAACAAAGGATAAAGATCCCAAAGCCTGCCTACAAGGAACACAAAGGCGAACAACTAATGAACCACAACCTCAAGAGGCGAACAACTCTTGCCAAAAGAACGTATTGGACCAACCAAGACGAACAACAATGAATCCGAGATAAGACCTAACACAAGACTTTGTAATTAAGTTTTAGCTTTGATAAGGTCAAACAAGGTCAAACGACACATGTCAAGCATGCAAGCTTGGAAGTCCAAAAGTCAAGTACACCACCTACTTGGTGGACTAGTATAAATAGTTGTTCTCCAGTAATAAATTTTAAGTTCAAATTCACAAATACTTCAATTACACACACTCATACACCTAAACGTACACACACACGAAATAAATCCAAATTCAATACTCGTATTTACGATTTTATAACCCGAACAATCGAATTTACCATTTATGGTGGTAATCAATCACACGTTCTTGTTTGGTGATCCTAAAACCGGTTAAAAACAACCACTAATTCTCATGATTAGAACCGATCACCAACAGTGTGTATTCAGTAAAAAATGGCATACCGCCCACCCTTTAGGGATTAAATTTTGGTGGAAAATGACATTACAAAATTATTTTTTTATTTTACTGATAATAAAACAAAAAAATATTTATATTTATTGTTTGTATCACGGGCTTCTTGGGCCTCCGGTCAGGTGTTACGGGCCCAGAAGTAAATATGACAACTACATGTATTTATTTTAAAAACATAACGCAGTGTGTTGTATTGCCTCATCTTTGTGAAATTAAGATGAAATGAAAAGTACATAAGACAGAAAACTTTGTGTTTGAACTTTGATTGAAAGAAAGATGAATAAAAGGATAAACAACTAAACAAGTGTGACATTTCAATATATATGTTAATACATGTGTCCTAGACATACATTTAACACGATCAATATATATCATGTTTCAAATTTTCAGACAAACAATGATACTATATTGTCTGATGTGATCTGAAATATTTGTTATTAAGTTTTAGAAAATAAATTAGGATATATATTGATGGATCAACTGAAACTCCAATCAAACATTGTATAAATTGTAAAGTGATAAGAGGCAATAAGTGAAATATGTCGAAAACGACATGAATATTGAATATAAGTGCATGTGCATTACTAGTTATAGGCACATGGGTTGATATATGTTTAGTTTATCCAATCTTTTGCTCTAATGATATGCTTTTAAGCAATTTTGGATGTGCTAATCTTCTCAAATTGCAGTAGTTTTTTAAATTTATACTTATCCACTTGGATGGACAGTTGGAAGGAAGTCCGGTGGTGTTAGGACACACTTGCATACAATATTTTATTGTGAAATAATTTTATTAGTCAATTAGTAAACAAAAAGTAAAATAAGAGTAAATAAGTGGAAAAAATACACTTAATTTAAATTTGTCTCCCTCGTTTTTAGTACTCCTTTGTCTTTGTATCTTACACTAAACTTTGTTTATTAAAATTATTAAAAACTCTTTAGACAAATTCTGATTATTGAGTTGTATGTATTGGATATTTGCTTAGTTAGTCATAAACATTTTAATCATCCTTCTCAATTTGCCTCATTTACTTATATTTTCCTCCTTTGTCCCATTTAATTTAAGTCGAAAATAAACACAGCCTAAGCAATTTAGACCCTCTATTCAGCATAAATCATCATATATTGGGTCGTTGATGGTAACGAGTTACATGTAATATCTATATCGCAAGGCAAACAAAGTTTAAAAAGGGGTCCTGGAAAAAGAAAAGAAAAAGAAAGGAGTAAAAATGGGCTCAAGACATCAAATACTGGTCTCAAATTCCCAAATAAACGTGTCCATAATAATATACTATGTAATATTATAAAATTTTCAATTTTTTTTTACATCCCACAGTAAATTTCTCTTTTATAAAAAGTAGAAACAACACTTTATATATTAATTATAAATAAATATTTTCTTAAACAAATTATTTTTTATTTTTTACAATTCTCCGTTACTTTACATAAAAGTCAGCATGTTTTCATTATATATTAATAAATAAATACATTTTTTAAAAATAGAATAACAAATCGTTATGAGAAATTTACTCCGAAATGGAGGGAGTACATCTTAAGACGCAAATAAAAATTGACATATATTAATCTTTAAAATTATGTTAAAATATGACAAATGCTTATGCAATGTGAGATACTGTTACGTGAGACAGATTATTATTTTTATTCATTTATCTTTTTACCTACTTCTTTCGGTTCGAAATGAGTGAAGTTCTAAGGTGTAATTCTTATTTTAAAATGTTTGATATTTTACATATTTTGCACCTTATTTCTCCATTATACCCTATTTCAATCACCCTAAGATATCACTCACATCTACCTTACCTTTTATTAATTCTACTCTCTAAATAAATTAATTTACCATAGCCCATCTATACACGTAAATAGATATTTGTGGGAGAGAAGAAACTGCAATTAAAGATATGATAAAAACTCTCAATGAACTATAAGGGTATAATAGGCAAAATACATCCCTTCTTAATTTTAGCAACAAATCCTAAAACTTCATTCATTTTGAATCGGAGGGAGTATTAATTATAGAGTAGATTTTATATGAAAATTGTTCATGATAAATTTATTATAAATTTATTTTAAAGTATTAAATATTTGATTAAACGTTTAAGAATCTCTCTAGGAGTATTAAAAATCAGGGTAAGTGGTATTATATTTTAATAGTTGCTGATTTTTTACTTCAATAAACAATTTTTATATAATTTTTTTTATTAATTATACCTTTAATTTGTAAATTCTCCACAAATATCCTCATAAAGTGCTCGTAAAAGAAACCGGTAACTTAAAGTGCCAAATTCATGGTGTGTACATTACATCACTTTGTGGTGGTTTGAGAGAGGCGTGCTCATGTACTTTCTTTCTCCCTCTAGAAAAAGAAATTAAAATAAATAAATAAATAAATCAGACCTTTTAAAATATATTCCCAAATTTTGGGGATCTATGGAAGTGGCATGCTGATATATATTCTTTTGACCATTTTGATATTCCCAAACAGGGCCATGTTATGTTATGTATGGTGTAAGTGGCATGCTCTATGCGTCACCATCCCAAAAAAGAGAGAGAAATCCTAGATGCCTAATTTTTTTTTTCCCTTTTCGAGATAGATGCCTTTTCGATAATCACTGCCCTTAATAAGGTGAGTTGGCGTTTCTATTTACTAAACCGTTAAATTTCTCTATTTTTGGAAGGAAAATACTTCAGTGAATCTATTGACAACTGTAGTATTAATTATTTTCATTAAATAATATTAATTGTACAATAATTACATCTGCAATTGGTTCTAATGAATAGGTCTCCAACGAAATTTGATACAATTACACGTATCTATTGATACTATATCATTTTGTATTATGATTTTAGTTCATAAATATATAATGATATAAATTTTGTTCTCTAAAAGATTTTGGGATGTTTTAAAGTAGATATAAAAAGCATATATTATGAGTGGTGGTGGACATTTGTTGATAGATAAAATGGTGTTTCAAGAGTATTTCATATTTTGATGGCAACAAATAAGGCATTGACAGTTGCGTGAAGGCAGACGCCGTTCGTGATTGGCGGAAACTCTGTTGCTATTTGGTATTTGCTATTCAGGATCATCCCATGCGGATTCCCAGAGTTAAACCATACGTGTATCTTTGTTTCACTTTAACTACTATTATTTTTATTTTATATCTAAATATCATTCAGGGACTTAACTAAGAATGAATTAATTTTAGAGTCAAGTGCTTAAGGTTACAACTTATGCTTCAACAATACTCACAACTGCAATAATAATAAAAAAAATATTACTAATAATTATGATAATTTTACATTCGTACACAAAAATATTCTTCGCTCATGCACAAAATTTACACCTAAACACAAGAGTTTGTAGGTGTGAGTCATATATTTTTTTTTTTCAATAGTAATATACGGTTCTAGTAATGCATACTTTGGTAACTAATGTATATTTAACTTTTTATTTTAAAAATTAAAGAGAAAAAAATTATTAATGAAAAGTTAACAATTTAGGGTAGAAATACCCCATCATACAATTTCCTCTCCGCCAATAATTTTTTTAAGGATTAACAAGACAATTCCTAAAACTCGAAGCATATATTAGTACATTTTCAAATGAAATCATTTATTCCATTTTTTTATGGTGGTTGACATGTGAAATTCTAAATTATATCCAATGAATCATCATAATATTGGGTTCATGTGTTAAAGATCCAGCAGATAGAACACCGAGTGAAATATAAAAAGTGGAGAATAGGAATCGAATGTCTTCCAAGATTTTGATGATAACCGACTCCATGTCTTCCAAGATTTTGACAACATCACGCACAACTCCTGCAAACACAATAACATTTCTTCATTTCAAAATAAACCAAACAAATCATATCCGAAAACACATAGCTAGAGTATATACACATTTAAATATACTAGAGTGTTAAAAGAAATAAATGTATTCCATTAAGTAAATCAAACAAGGGTGAAGGTTTCGAACTCAAAAGTAAAAATAAGAACGACCGAGGAAGAACACATATGGATGATTTCAATTTAATCCAATAAAAAAAAAAAGGAGTTGTATTTCTTAACCTAAACTTTGATTTTGGCGCTGAGAGTTGAATATTCTAACCTTTGATTCAACTTTCTATAATCTCAGCGCTTTCCTATTGTAATAACTTAATTTTCTTTAATCAACTAATCCCAAATTATTCAAATTCATCATTAATTTATTTTGAACTTTTCTTTTTAAAATATGTTTTGGTAAGAAACATTCAACATGATCTCCAACAAGATATTTGTACTATTTACAAGTGGACGAAATTAAGTTCAAACTAGCTACACTTGTTTCGAACATATTCTTTATGGAAAAACCATTCATTTAATAAACCAAGAAAGAATTGGTTAGATAATTGAACAAATCTAGTCGAGGATATGTTTGTCATCCAAATACGTGGAAACAAAGGACAAAAGAAATTTTAAAAGCAACAAGTAAAGAATCTAGATAAGTGAACTTTGGACAAAATCATTGGATAATGTTTGCAAGCTACCTTTGGATCATTATGTTCCAAACAATCACTATGAGGTAAAAAGCTTTATTGGGTAAATTGCACTTTATTGCGCAAATTTTGATTTCTAATTTTTTAAATATTTTTCTCAAAAGCAATTTTAAAGTTATAGAATTGGTTTCACTTTCATTTATCATGATATTTTGGTTTATCTTTTGTGATATTTTTCTTATGTGACTATGTAACATAGATTGGGTAGATTTTGTGTTGGTATATGTAATAGTTCAAGTGTTGAGCCTCAAAGTCATACTGATGTAATTTTGAGGAGTCATGGAAACTCCTTATACATGAGTAATGAATACTCTGTTTAAATTAAACCATGACATGCGGAGTAATATACAGGGTTAAATCAAATTAGGTTTAGGGCTATTTTTCTTTTGAGCTTCTCTTATGTAGAACAATTTTATTATGAAATTCGTTCCTAATTGTCACTTTAGAGTATAAAAATTAATACTGGTAAACTAATACTCCTTACATTTCAAAAAGTTTGTTGCTTTTAATATTTTGTATTGAATTAACCAACATATTTTTCTTACAATTTTGTCCTTCATAAGTGGTCATTTATATATATATATATATATGTGTGCGCGCGCGATATGTATAGAGAGCGAAGATGGAGTGCAAAATACATTCCTATTTTTTATGTGAAAAATGTTAATTTAGTGGGTACAAATATATTTTCTAATTTAAAAGACTTTATTTCAGATGGTAAATTTGGGTAAAACTTGAAAAATATGCCAAAGTGACAAAAAAAATTGAAACATGGATTAAAGCTAAAACACGGCAAACCTTTTAAAAGAGTGGGAGAATGTCTTAGTGAAAGGTTAAAAGTATTAGTACCGGTGGATATATCACGATTTTAAATTTGTGGAAATATCGATGAATATATTTATATCGATAATTTTAAAAAAATCATGAAAATTTAATAACAAACTTTTAATACATAAAATTTATAATATCATCTGACCAAATTTTACATTTGTGATATTTATCAAAATTATGGATATTTTCTTAATATTTCTCTATATTTTTTCGATATTTACCGATTTTTATTTTTGATTTTTACTTATATATTATACTCAATTTGCACAAAAATATAGTCGAAATTATTCTTATATACAGATTTTTGTCTATTTTTTTTACGGATATTATGGAAATATCGTTATTTTCAATATTGATAAATATCGATATCGATGACCATGAAAAATGTATATATCATAATATTTCCTGACATTTTCATCCAGTGAAAACTAATATGTTTAAAATTAGCACTCATGAAATACAAACTAATGGCAAGATGAAATTGATTTAGGTAAAATTTTGTTGAGCGAATTTAATTGAACTATCATTTATTAGTAAATAAAATGTTGTAGGGTTACTATTCTAAAGAAAGATCTAGAAAGAAGCAAGAAAATCTAAAATAAGCAAAAATTAGTAGCCTTTAATTTTGGGTTGGGGCATAGGATAATTGTTGCGTTAGACAAGAGAACATATTGGATAAGAAAGACGTGTGTTGATTGTTGAAAAGGGAGGGGCATAATCGGTACAAAACATGTATGGATGCTCCCCAGAAAACCAACCATCCCATCTCATTTTCACACGCTCCAAAGTCAACCACCCCACCCATGATTTTCCAACCAAATCCAGATAATATTGCATTATCTATTTTATCATTGCAATTATCCACTTATTATTTATACATATAATTAAACATAAATATATTTTTGACATACACATGGAGCGATCATGTTGCCAATATGGAATAAAGGAAAAATGTTTCGTAGATAGCTTTTGACGATCCGTAAATGATATATATTTAGACTGTGATTTTTATTTTACCCACACTAAGCAGTGTTTATATTATTCAATAATTGTTGCTTATATGTAAATATGTATACATACAACACTGAATAGAGTTAAATGTTAATTAGTAGATTCTTTATGAAACCTTTCAAACACATGTACGTATTTATTTGTGTTATGTTACGAAAGATAAATAATTTATACTTAAATGAACTCCATAGACAAACGTAATATTAGATTTTTTTTTATGGAGATACGTGCATACATATAAGTATATAAGTATTTGACTATCTGTACTCAACAATTCCATATCAAGTGCAAGATTAGCTATACTATATATTTTTAACACGTATAGATTTTAATATTCTTTACAAAATGTATTTATTTTAATTGATTTTTTGTTTGTACAAAATGTATTTATTTTATATACATACATATAGGACGTTTATACAAAGAAAAATTGGAAAAGTGTTTGAGTAATTTAGAATATGTATGCTTTTCCCCCACAATACTATGTTTTGTGTTAGATAAATAGTCATAAAGAGTTAGGTTAGCAAGTCCATTGATAATCAATAAAACACTAAAGGGGGTGTATTAATAGCATGAAATTGTGTCATGTATAATTTAATACTCTCTTCTAGCTGTATAATACATTTTTAAATTTTTAAATATCACAAAATAGATATAAAAAAAACGAAATTTATAAATATCACAAAATATATAAAAAATACTATAGTTTTTTTACGTGAACGATCTAATACAAATTATCGCGAATACCAAATTATTCAAATGAATTGACTTAAGGTTCTCATATATTAACAAAAAAAGTGATTACTTTTCCATCATACCTAGAAATTATATATCCGTTAGGTGGTAATTGCTTTTTTTTTTTTTTTAACTATTGATTTCATACATATATAAAAGAAATTAATCTATGACATATTTCACCTCTGTTTTGAATGGCACAAAATAATACTCCCTCCATCTCAAAATAAGTTTCTTACTTTTTTTTTAATCGTCCCATAATATGCTTTTCAATCCATAAATAACAAAAATAACATTCTAATACACATAATGTTTAGCCTCCGAACACTACAAAATACTGTTGAAATAAAGAGGGATATAGGGAGGGATTTAAAGAGGCGGAGAGGGTTAAAGAGGGGTTTAAAGAGGGGGGGAGACCCTCGACAAAATAGGCCTCGTTAGGGTCCCCCTCGGCTCGCCCCTCTTTAACTAACGAGGGGAGAGAGCCCTCGGCTACTAACGAGGGGGCTGCCCTCGTCTGGTTAAAAAACCGGGCCCTCGTATAAGCCCTCGTTTGTTCACGAGGGGAAGCCCTCGCCTCGCGGTGCTGGAGTTTGGCGAGCACGGCCGCCCTCGCCTGGAAGCGCCCTCGTCTCGCCCCTCGTCCAACACAATTTTTAAAAAAAAATTTTGCGGGCCGCATCATCAGGGCGGGCGCAACCCGACCCGACCCGCGAGCGACCCGCGAGAGACAAGTTTCGAACCCGTGACCTCCCACGCATGGAAGATCTATTGCCCTTCTCCTTACCGTTTGGGCAAGGCTTATCATTCGAAATGTTTTCTATTGTAATAGTATATATATTATTTCTTATTTTGTTTTCTTTGTTACTTAACACTCCTATTTTATTTATACCTTTAATTAATTAATATTATTATAAATCATTTTATTTACTATAACACCTTAAAAAATTAATTAAATTAATATATCATTTTAAATTACATACATTTAATAATTTCTATTATGATTACACTTTTAATTAATTATTATATATCATTACAATTATGGTAAATAACTTAAAAATGAAATTTATATTATTCTCACATATAAAATGAAATTAACACTTGCAAAATTATATTTTCACTTATGTATATATCTTTTTAAATATAAAAAATTAACCCTTTTGTGCATATATATATATAATATATATATTATTTTAATTAAAATATTTTGAATATATTATGGTTAAATTAATCAAATATTACTTATAACTAAAGCACATACACAGATTAACCTAAATAATTAATTAAAAATCTTACTAAACACGATATATAACTCCAAATTTCACAAACATTAATGAAAATAAACATCACAAGCATAATAAAGACGATGCACAATAATTCATACTCTAAGAAACATTCATCAAACATTCATGAAAATAGTTAATTCTTACTCCAAGCAATACTCTCAAACATCAGGATCTCGGTCCCTTGCCACGGCTCGAACCCGGTCCTCGGGGTGGGGTATACTCATTGGATGGAGGCGGGGGTGGTGGTCCTCCAGATCCCTGTTGTGATGCCCGCATCCACTCGGTAAACTGGTTTTGGAAGTTCTGGGTCATCTCATCACGCAGTTGTCGTTGTCTCTCTTCCACTTGCTCCAGCAATCGTCGATTCTCATCAGCCGCCTCTCTGCGCGTTCTCTCACGCTCCTCAGTGAGTAGTCGGTCCACATCAATTTGGCTATAGGCTCCAATATGAGTCCCAGCTGATGTCCCGCCTGGGCCGGAGACTATGCGTCTGGACTTTCCCAATTGTCCGAGCCCACGAACTTTACCGTGCTTTTTTCCCACAGTCTTGACGTACATCTGAGATAACTCTGGAAGACTGGGCTCAGGAGGTTGCTCGTCAGAGTCAGAGGTAGCATGCAGTTGGGAGACTCTCGCTTGTACATCAGCCTGCACATTTTTTTAGAGAATTATTTTTCTAGATATATAAATATTCTTAAATATTCATATTATTTTAAAATGTAACAAGAATACTTACCAATGTATCAGATATAAGGCCGTATGTATACTGTCCTGGACCACGGTAGTGGAAGTGCTCCACAATTTCCCAATCTGTGGCGGGGCGTCCCTTCTTCCTCTTCTATAATTTAGAACATGGTGATTAAAACTTAAAATATGTATACATGCATATTATAAAACTTTACCGAATTTGGTATCAACAAATGACTTACAATATCCAGAGCAACCTCGACGGCACCACGAGATCCACCTTTATGGGTGGAGATGCCAGTACCCGGGCCAGCAGGCTCAGATAGTCTGTTCCGTCTACATTGTGCGGATTTGGCTTTCACGTCATCTCTGTCCCAGTACGCGAGCAAGGCCTTCCACACTTTCGTATCCCACTGTGGCTTCTTACCCTTCAACTCCCATTTTCTTTTCACAGAGTTCAAAAGATCTGCATATCTTTCAGCAGCCCTTTTCAGGAACAAGTGATGCACATACTGTGTTGAAGTGACAGTAGGATCCCATCTAGCCTCTTTCTGATAAACAAAGATGTTATTATGTCATATAATATCATTATAAATCAAATGAATATATACCTGAAATGTCTCCCAGTACTCCTGCAGCCTTTCTTCGGATATCATCCTGAAGGTGAAGGCGCCCAACTCCATATGTCCAGCCATGATACGTCTGATCAGCTTGGAGACCGGATTCGAAGGCATCAAGCTGCAAAACAAATTTGTAATACATAATTAATATTCACGGATATATATTCCTCAAAATACCTGAAAATAGTAAGTCTAACATACGTATCGTAGGCAATATACACATCTAGTCTCTGTCCGACCATTTGTGAATCCGACTGTTCTTCAGAATCCGAGTAGGTATACTGCTCAGCTTTCTCGTCATCAGTCGTGGGGATCAACGGAACTGGCACTGGTATGTGTGGTATAGGCACTGTGTTCCGCGCCCCACTAGATCGGCCTCGACCCCCGCGACCTGTACTCTGTCGCCGTCCCCCGCTAGAGCTACGATCGGATCCGCTCATCTGTAAAATTTTAAACACCGAGATATAAATGAGCAAATAGTCAAAGTTTAGGTGTACACATTATAATTTATAACACCGAGATATAATTGAGCAAATAGTCAAAGTTTAGGTGTACACATTATAATTTATAACACCGAGATATAATTGAGCAAATAGTCAAAGTTTAGGTGTACACATTATAATTTATAACACCGAGATATAATTGAGCAAATAGTCAAAGTTTAGGTGTACACATTAAATAATTTCTAACATCGAGATAGCAATTACTAAACTACTTAATCATCATCATCATCATCATCATCGTCCTCTTCCTCCTCCTCCTCCTCCTCCTACTACTACTACTTCTTCTTCTTCTTCTTCTTCTTCTTCTTCTTCTTCTTCTTCTTCTTCTTCTTCTTCTTCTTCTTCTTCTTCTTCTTCTTCTTCTTCTTCTTCTTCTTCTTCTTCTTCTTCTTCTTCTTCTTCTTCTTCTTCTTCTTCTTCTTCTTCTTCTTCTTCTTCTTCTTCTTCTTCTTCTTCTTCTTCTTCATTCTCAATTTGAATTAGTGCACCACTGACATCTGCCAACACGATAGGATCACTGTCTATTTGCACATTATTCATCGTCTTGGAACGGGGGTAGCTCTTGTTCATTCCTTTTATCAATTTCCACTAAGGATCTCGGTTTAACTTTGCAAACCGCAAGCCATTCATGATTTCGCACCCCCGGGTATTCGCAATAGTAAACTTGAGTGTCTTGATTTGCTAATACAAAAGGATCATAACGGCCATATACTCTTCTCCGATTAACATCCACAAGTTTGTAGTTAGGATGTATTCTTGTTCCATTTGGCACGGTAGGATCATACCACTCGCACTTGAACAAAACCACCTTTTTCTCAAATCGTCCAGGGTATTCCAACTGTAATACTTCTTCAAGGATCCCATAGAAATCATTCTCATCTGAATCATAGTTTGTCCCCTTGATACAAACTCCACTGTTCACAGTCGATTTTGATTCACCATAAGTGCGTGTGTAAAATTTGTATCCATTTACGTAATACCCAGGATATGTGGTAACACAACTTACAGGACCGCTGGAGAGATCACGTATCCACCGGTTCTGAATATTGTTTACCTTGACCTATAGTTGACAAAATATTTAATCCCGAGTCTATGTATATATTTTATTATTTATATAATTTTATCAACTTGACTTACAACTTGTTCAAACCATAACGCAAACTGATGTTGAAGTTTATCGTCTTGTTCAGCCCTAGAGAGATTCGGTTGAACACTTTGAAGTTGATGCATGAACATACTACAAGAGGGAAGATGTACAATATTATCATTATAATGATGTTTTGTAATAATTATAGATAGACGATGTTGAATATTAACTTACTCAACATACGGTTGCACCTCGTTACAATTCAGTAACACGTAGGTGTGAGCTGTATTTTTCTCTTCGTCTACAATATATCTTGTATTCTTCCGTCCAAGTGGTCGTCCAGGAGGTATAAAAATTGACGGAGTACCAGGTTGGGGTTCTTCGGCGCCACGACCATCGTAATTACGAGGTACATTATGACGCCTCGTCAGAACATGATCCTCAAAGTAGTGGGAACAGAAAATTGATGCTTCTTTTGTTAGATATGCATTTGCGATCGAAGCTTCAACATGAGCTTTGTTACCCACACTGAGTTTTAAATTATGAAGATACCTAACCAGAAGCATCAATAGTGAGTATAATAACCGCTAATTGTTCAAATATTTGAAAGTTGTAGATTACCTCTCAAATGGATACATCCATCTGTATTGTACAGGACCAGCCACTCGTGCTTCGTATGCAAGGTGTACAGGTAGATGCTCCATCGAATTAAAGAAGCTGGGTGGAAATATACGTTCTAACTTGCACAAGATCAGCGGAATATCTACTTCCAACCGAGTCATGTTCTCAACTGTAATCGTCGTAGAAGTCAACTCCTTGAAGAATAAACAAACTTCAGTTATAACTTTCCACACGTTCTGTGGAAGAATTTCACGAAAAGCAATCGGGAGTAGCCTCTGCATAAACACATGACAATCATGACTCTTCAACCCAAACATTTTCAATTTTGTCCAGTCAATAGTTCGAGACAGGTTGGACACATAGTTATCAGGAAACTTTAGCTCATCTACCCATCTGCACACAACATCCTTTTGTCTCTTATCAAGTGAATAACAAGCTTTGGGGTACTTTCCTGTACGTGGACATTTCACAAGTGATGGACGACGACAATATTCATTAAGTTCATCTCTGGACTTATTCGTGTCCTTTGTTTTCCCTTCCACATTCATTACAGTGTAGAACAAATTATCAAAGAAGTTTTTTTCAATATGCATCACGTCCAGATTATGACGGATCAACAAGGTACTCCAATACGGCAAATCCCAGAAAATACTTTTCTTCTTCCAACCAGTTTCCAATCACTTGTTGTGGGCCTCGGCACCATCTTCTGTCAATTTTCGATATCCCACCCAATTGATTTCATTTAGGAGTGATTCACCTGATCGAATGGGTGGTGGTGGGTCATCCACTATCACATTCTTTCTGAATGCAGTCTTGTTTCTCCGATACGGATGATGTCTAGGTAAGAATTTACGATGGTTATCGAACCACGACTGTTTACGACTGAGCCTCAGAGTGAAAGCATCAGTGTATTCTCCACAGTAAGGACAAGCTGTCCGTCCAGCAGTGCTCCATCCAGACAACATTGAGTAAGCTGGAAAGTCACTGATGGTCCAAATTAATGCAGCTCGCATTAGAAAATTTTGTTTTGTAGCAACATCGTACGTTTCCACCCCAATTTCCCACAAATACATCAAATCACGGATCAACGGCTGTAAAAAAATATCCAATTTATCCTTAGGATTTTTAGGACCAGGCACTAATACCGTAAGAAACATGAATTGATATTTCATACACAACCACGGAGGTAGATTGTACGGTGTCACTATCACTGGCCATGAAGAATATTGTTTCCCAGACTGTCCGAATGGTTGAAAACCATCGGTGCTTAGGCCCAACCTTATGTTCCGAATCTCGGAAGCAAATTCAGGATACGAATTATCCAGGTGTTTCCAAGCCAATGAGTCTGCAGGGTGACGCATAACACCAGAATCATCGTTAGAGCAACTTGCATGCCATGTCATATCTTTTGCAGTAGCAACAGACTGATACAATCTTTGCAGTCGAGGAATGATAGGAAAGTAGAACATCTCCTTGTAAGGTTTTTTCTTTTTCCATTGACCATCAACACCACGCTTACGGGGTTTAAACCGTGGATGACCACAAACCTTACAATGTTCAAGTTCACTATCATTACCCCAATATATCATACAATTATGTGCACAACAATCAATCCTCTCTACTGGAAGACCCATCCCACTCATTAGTTGTTTGCTATCAGAAAATTTCCTGGGCACTAGATTTTCAGGAGGAACAATTTCCCGAATCAAGTCAACAACTTGATTATAACCCCTCTCAGACAGTCTATTTTCAGTTTTAATGTTCAACAGTCGGGCGTTGAATGACAATTGTGAGTGTGTTTCGCAACCAGGATACAAATCCTGGTTTGCTGCACGAAGCATGTCATAAAATTGAGCAACATGCTCATTTGGGGGCTCCTCATTAACGGGTTCTTCCACATTTCCAAAATGAAGGTTAGGACCAGTTAGATCTGTGATCATGTCATGGTACGAGGTAGACCCTGCAGTATCATCTACTCCATACGAAGTCGACTGATCATAGTTTTGGTGTGGTAGATGACCCCAATTTTGTTCACCGTGTAAAATCCAATTGTGATAATTGGGCATAAACCCATTTATATACAAATGTGTTTTCACGTCAATTGGTGCTCTAAACCTTTGGTTCCTACATCTAGATTTCGAGCAGGGACACCTAATATCTCCTTCACTCATCCAATCAGGATTGCTAGTTGCGAATTGTATAAACGATTCAAGACCACTAAGAAAGTCGGGAGCTATCATTCCATTAATTATTCTTGGACCATACATCCAATTACGACTTGAATAACTCATATTATAATCTGTTTCAAATTAAAGAATATTCAAAATTTAATAAAAAATTAATATATAAATCCATTATAATTATCCTATTGTTAATTTAATATAGTTATTCTAAAATTTTCGGCAGAGTTTCGTTTATTATTATCGCATTCTCCAGTTAACTAAGATCCTATAGTGCATCCATTTCCGACTTAATTAAAATTAATCAAGTCGGAACGCACATTCTACAGCTAGCAAACAACCAACAATATTATTCATCAACCCCCTCCGGCCACTCCAACATAATTAATTAATTATACTTTAAATATATATATATAACTATATATACATCATTCATCAAATAAATAATTAATGTAGATAATCGAACACATGAATATTCATCACATATAAAATTAATTAAATATATCATGCAATTAAAATTAAATTTAACACAACAAATATTTATATAATTATTTCTAATTCATATAAATATAATTATATTATCAAATTTATAATTAATTACATATTAATTAAACTAACAAGTTAAACACTACATAATTGTTGATAGGCGAGCAGGATCATCATTTGGGCGACCAGGATTAGCGCAAATTACACAAAGTTTAAGTTGGAATTAACACATGATTCACCCAAGACATCCGGCGAGCAAAACCTACTTGCAATCAAGGCACACAGGCGAACAAAATCAGATCAAAAGCCACATGATGAGCTCAAACGGCATCCTGCCGATCAGATCCAACCACAACGCCAAAATAACAATTAAACAAGAGAAAAGACCATCAGAATCAGACTAAAGACTCCTCAAGGACAAGTTCAAAATGACGAACAGCTCTAGACAGCGAGCAAGTCCAATAGATAAGGATAGAATTTAGTTAAGATAAGGTCAAATTAGTCAAAGGACAGGTGTCGAGCATGCAGACTTGGTCGGCCAAAGGTCGTGCCACCTCCTGCTGGGCAAAAGTCTATAAATACTTAGATTTTTTTCAGCAAATAAAAAAACAAGCACAAATTTTTACACACGTCCAAACTTCGATTACGAATCTAAAGCAGCTCGATTAACTTACAATCGAACTTAAACACGTAAGCTTTCATACGATTCTAATCCACTTAAACCCGAAAATCCGTATTCACTAATTACGTTAGTGATCAATCACACGTAATTGTTTGATGATCAATTAACCATCTAAAACAGCCATTAATCTTCAAGATTAGAACTGATCGTCAACAAATTGGCGCTAGAAGGAGGGATCGAACCTCCGTTTCATTGAATACAAAGAGATTACCCCAGAATTGAAGAACGAGTTTGAGTTTTTGAAGAAAACAACTCAGGAACATCAAGAATAACACTTGATATTCACTGTGAAAATGCCTCAATCAAGGGAGACACAACGTTCTCAACATATAACCCGGGATTCGCACTCTCGAATGTCCCAAGCTGGTGGGCGAGCAAGGGCGAGCAGAAACAACCAAGAGAATCAAACTAATGTTGCTCACCAGTTAATACCACCAGAGTTGGACGCCATTGCCCGCAACCCCGACGAATTGGCGCGTACAATTGCCATGCTCCAGGCTTTACAGAGACAACAAGTCCAACCTGGCCCATCATATGTGCGAGCAAGGGGTAGCCCCACGAAGACTCGCGAACATATTAAGGCTAGGGGGATCATTTGAATGAGGCTGACAGCGCCCAAGCTCGTAAGGCCAAAGGCAAAGAAAAATTGAACATTGAGGTCGCCAGTCAGGGAGGATCAACTCAGAACCCGGCCATGGCGGCAAGTCAGGGTACGCGCCAAAGTGCTCTGGAAAGATTGGGTCGACGTGGCCCGGGAATCCTGGAGATACATCCCCCTGCTGGAGCAGCTCGCCCAGCCGTAATACCTGCTCGCCAATCGGTCCTTGACCGACTGACTAGGTCAGCTTTTGGTCGCCTTGGTCCGAATGCAGAGCCCAATCCCAGGAGGCCAATCCAGGGGATTCCCATTCCCAATGTGGGAATGGAGCGAACAGAAGGCTGTACGCCTCAGCTCGTCGAACAGCCACAGGGTCAGGGGGGATCTTTAGAGGAGCTCGCCTCCATGAGAAAGGCCATCGAAAGCATGCAGGGCCAGCTGGATCAACAGAGAGGTTATGGGAACACGACTCTACCGGTCTCACCCTTGTCAGTAGTAATTCTGAAGGCTCCAATTCAACAAAAGATCCAGTTTCCAGCAAGTATCCAATATGAGGGCACGGCGGATCCCCGAGTGCATTTGATGAAATATTCCAATTATATGGTATCAATGGGGGCAAGTGATGCAACCCAATGTCGAAACTTTCCTTTAACTCTCGGGGATCGTGTCCATAAGTGGTTTTCGGCCTTGCCACCAGCTTCAATTCATTCGTTTGCCCAGCTGGGTAAAGAGTTCTTATCCCATTTCTCTACAGCCGGGTCTTATCTATCCCAAAGACATCGGTTATCCGACTTGAAACAAACTGACGACGAGTCGGACCGATCGTATTTAGAAAGATTCGATAAGGTCTTGTTGGAGGGAGAGTCCGTTAGTGAAGACACCAAGATTGTGGCTGTCTTGGCGGGACTCAAGAAGGGTACTGAACTCTGGAAAGATGTGCACCTAAGATGTCCAAAGACATACGCCGAGTTTCGGGATCGGGCCGGCGTTTTTGTCTCAATGCATGAAGCCCTACAAAAGGATATGGGGGACAAAGGAGAACAAAAAGAGGGTACAAAGAAACCTGGAACTGGTTATCGAGCCCCCAAAAATATGAAGGCATTTACCGAGGGCACTGAGCTAAAAGACAAACTGAACCACATTCTCACTGTATCAATTGATACAGTTTATAATAGTGTCCGGGACAAAGAGTTGCTAACACCTCCCCGTAAGATACGTCAGGAAACGAGCAAGTTGAACCAGAATAAATATTGTGCCTACCATCAAAGTGTAGGGCACTTTACAAGCGAATGTCGTGACTTGCTAAAGCAGTTGTGGCGCTTTTACGAAGAGGGAAAGCTATCGGAGTTCGTGAAAAGACAGCCCGGCAAAAGAACCAGAGACGAAGATTCTGATGAAGAAGACCAGGACCAGGCACCTCATCGGAATCGAGCTGGACGACCAGCTCAGGCGCCGGCCGGGGGGCCAATACCGGATATCCAGATGATGGAACCCGCAGGACCCATAGGTGGTTATTCTGATGGACGACCACCGATCTCTAACCGGAAAAGAAAGGCAGAATTACGAGCAATCGGACATATACAGGAAATGGGGATCATTCCACCTACCATGCAAACACCGGAATTAATTTTCACCGACAGAGATTTGGAAGGAGTTCTGACCCCCCACAACGATTCGCTTGTGATTTGTGCCAAGATTATGGAAGCAAGGGTGCATAGATTACTGGTGGATACTGGAGCCTACACTAATGTCCTTTTTAAGAAGACACTTGATCAAATGGGAGATTATGCAGGCTACATCAGAGACACAAATCACCGTATCCTGGGATTTGGGAATGCCGTGACAATCCCGTTGGGAATAGTAACTTTCGCTATGCAACTTGTGACAATCAAGGAGCCTGAGAAGAATATTGCAAGAATGGTGGATTTCCTAGTCGTCGATCAAGAATCGTCGTACAATGGATTCCTGGGTCGACCCTTCTTAAACGAATTCAGGGCCGCATGTTCAACTTACCATTATTGCATAAAATTCCCAACAGCAAGTGGAGTTGGCACGGTGAAAGGAGACCAAAGAAAAGCTCGAGAATGTCTTCTGCAAATTCAGTCAAGGCAGGGACAAGTATCTATGATGGAAGCATCAACTAGTCAACTCGAAAATGAACCTTCAATCTTGGAGGACATCCTTGGAGCCCAAAACAATAAGATGGACATTGACGACCAACCGACGCCCACAGGCGATCAAGCACAGCAGGACGACGGGCAGAACCAGCCGAGAGCAGTGTTACCTCCCGTGGCCGACCGTTCGTACCTAAATGATAACCAGGGAAGTCCAACTTCGGTGGCCGAGTCTCACCCAGGGCCCGCAGATGACTTTGACCCTCGATTGGGTGCCGAACCCATGAACATTGAGGATGAGCCAAGTCCGGAGGGGCCAATAGTTGACCCTCGGTGGAAAGGGCAGAAACGACGGGCAACTCCTGTTGAAGAGTTAGAGGCCATCAAGGTTAATCCTGAGCGTGACAGTCTTGAACTTTACATTGGATCTGAACTCCCAGAGCCTTACAGAACACGCATGACGAACTTTCTGAAGGCAAACTTGGACGTCTTTGCGTGGTCTCATGCTGATATGGTGGGAATCAGCCCGGAGAATGCTTGTCACAGGTTGAATATCAACCCAACCCGAAAACCTGTCCACCAGAAACGGCGAAAATATGGACCATATAAGTATCAAGCTTTAAACGAAGAAGTCAAAAAGCTGCTGGACAACGATTTAATTAAACAAGCGTTATGTCCACAGTGGGTTGCAAATCCTGTCCTGGTACGGAAGCCGAACGGAACCTGGAGGTTATGCATAGATTTTACAGATCTTAATGCAGCATGCCCGAAGGATAACTTTCCGCTCCCACACATCGATCAACTGGTGGACAGTACTGCTGGTCACGAAATGTTCACATTCATGGATGCTTTCGCAGGGTACCACCAGATTCCAATGCACCCGGACGACCAAGAGAATACGGCTTTTTATACAAATAAAAATCTGTTGTGCTGGAAGAGGATGCCGTTTGGTCTAATTAATGCTGGAGCAACTTATCAGAGGTTGGTGAACAAAATGTTCGACCAACAAATCGGAGATACAGTAGAAGTCTACGTTGATGACATCGTAGTCAAAAGTCCCCATAAGGAGGATCACCTCCATCATCTTTCCCAAGTATTTGACATACTCCGAAAATACAATATGAAGTTAAATCCAAAGAAAAGTAGTTTTGGAGTACATTCTGGAAAGTTCTTGGGCCATCTGGTCAGCAAACGTGGAATCGAAGCTAATCCAACAAAAGTAAAGGCAATTGTCGATATGAAACCACCACGCTCTGTTAAGGAGGTACAAAGGTTGACCGGTTGCCTAGCAGCCTTAAACAGATTCATATCACGGTCAGGGGACAAGTGCCGTCCATTTTTCGAGGCCATCAGAAAGGGCCACTTTGCTTGGACAGAAAACTGCCAGAGAGCTTTTGATCAATTGAAAGAATATCTGGGAGATGTAAAAATTTTGTCAAAACCAATTCCCGGTGAGAAGTTATATTTATACCTGGCAGCATCTGACACAGCTATAAGTTCGGTACTAGTTCGGGCGGATGGCAAGTTTCACCTGCCAATCTACTATGTCAGCCAGGCCCTGCATGATGCTGAAGTAAAGTACACACCAACCGAAAAGCTGGCCTATGCTCTTGTCATGAGTGTCAGGAAATTAAGACCATACTTTTTCGATCACCAAGTCGAAGTCTTAACAACTTTCCCCCTCAAACAAATATTACATCGACCCGACACAGCTGGACGTCTATTGAAATGGTCCATAGAGATCGGCCAATTTGGCGTGACTTATGCACCTCGAACCGCGATTAAGGGACAAGCGTTAGCCGACTTTATAGTTGAACTAACCTTCCCTCAAAATCCAACGAGAGGGCTAGATCACCCATGGCATCTTTACATAGATGGTTCGTCAACAAATCTGGCCTCGGGGGCAGGAATAGTACTCATCAGTCCCGACCGGCAAGTATTCACTTCAGCGGTCAGATTTGAATTCATGGCCACTAACAACGAGGCAGAGTACGAGGCCCTCATTGCAGGTCTTCACTTATCACTAGCAGTTGGGGTTAGACAACTCCAAATTTTCGGGGATTCCCAGCTCATTGTAAGCCAGGTACGAGGTGAATATGAAGCCAGAGACGAGCAAATGATCGAATATCAACGAATAGTGGCTCACTTGATATCTCTTTTAGATCAAGTGTTTATTCAACAGATACCACGAACGAGTAACACACAAGCTGACGCCCTAGCAAGATTAGCAACAAGTGATGGGCCAGCAGACCTGACGGACATTGTCATTACCAAAAAAGTTCAACCATCAACAATGGACTACGAAGTAAATCAAGTAGTCGAGTTCAACAATGATGATGATTGGAGGCCTCCTATAGCCAAATATTTAAAAGACGGGGAGTTGCCAAATAACTCGTTTGAAGCTGGAAGAATTAAAAAACAGGCGACCAGATATACTCTGGTAGACGAACAGCTTTACAAAAGAGGCTTCTCACTCCCGCTACTCAAATGTTTGTCTAGGGGGCAAGGAAGGACAGTCCTGGAGGATATACATTCTGGAGTTTGTGGAAATCACACTGGGGGGCAAGCTTTGGCCTACAAAACTATAAGGCAAGGTTACTATTGGCCAACCTTACGAAAAGATGCAATCCAATTAGCCAAGGCTTGCCATCAGTGTCAGGTTTTTGCTCCAAGCATCCATGCCCCAGCCCAGGAACTTGTATCGGTTTACAGCCCATGGCCATTTGCAAGATGGGGAATTGACATTATTGGTCCTTTCCCGGCAGGAGTGGGAAATGTTCGATTTGCCGTTATAGCAGTCGATTATTATACGAAGTGGGCAGAAGCAAAAGCCATGGTGAAAATTACACAGTAGAACATGATCAACTTCATATGGCAGAACATCATCTGTCGCTTTGGAATTCCACGAACAATTGTGACAGATAATGGCCCACAGTTTGATGGAAAGGAACTACGAGATTTCTGTACAAAATGGGGGATCAGGAAACACTTTTCAACTCCCTATCATCCCCAGTCAAACGGGCAGGTTGAAGCTGTAAATAAGATCATCAAGCATACATTGAAAATACGTCTGGCAGAAAGCAAAAGCAGCTGGTCAGAAAAACTCCCGGAAGTCTTGTGGGCATATAGGGTTTCTCCCAGGTCAAGCACCGGAGAGACACCTTTTGCAATGGCTTTCGGAACAGAGGCGGTAATACCAATTGAATTAAGAACTGACACAGTCAGGACAACCAGCTTTGATGAACAGGCAAATCATTCTGCCTTAGCCACAGAAGCAGATTTGCTCGAAGAACGAAGAATACATGCTGAGCTAAAGAATGCCACGTACAAGCAGAGAGCAGAGCGTTACTATAATTCCCAAGTCAAGATAAGAAAATTCGAAGTTGGTGACCTCGTTCTGAGAAAAAAGCTTGCCCCACCTCCAGGCATTTTTGGCCCGACTTGGGAGGGCCCATACAGGGTAACAGATAGGTTACCCAATGGAGCATATGACATAGAGGACTTAGATGGCAACTCGGCCCAATATTCCTGGAATGCAGCTAATCTAAGGAAATACTTTCAGTAGGCGACCAGTTCTGCTTCATGAGAGAGTGAAGTTAAGATAGGCGAGCTACTAAGTCCACTGGGCGAACTGGAATGGCCTGATACAAGATGGGTCCAAAAAACTTGCCTAATTTTTTGAAATTGTTCACCAAGTATAAATGGTCGAACAAAAATGAATTGGTTTAAGTCTGGTCGCGTGCTGGGATGTTAGTGTAGTATTTTCTTTTCCTCTTAAGAGTCTAAAGGATGTCTTGACAAATTGTATAGTAGTCGAGCAACTTTGACTCTTGGTGTAAATTATGTTCTTTAGTAAGTTGGGAGCTTAACATTGTTTCTGTCGAGCAAGTCCAACATAGCTAGTGCAAGGTTACGTTCTTGGTCGCGTTTGATACTTGTAATTTTTAAATGTTTGTTCAATATTAAGTTGTTCGTTTTGAAATAGAAATGTGAGCTCAAGGCGCAAGTTGATTATACAACCAAGCCCATTTAAGGCTGTTCGTTTTTAAATGGACATAGCCTAAGGCCAAAAGCCCATCAAATCCTAAGGCCAAAAAAAAAAAAAAAAAGGTTCTTAAAGAACAAGGCCCAACTACATTAAGATTGTTGAAGCACAGAAAAAGATGCAAAGAACAATTAATGCGAGATAAAAGACGAGCAAGTAAGCGAAATATATCCATTGATGATAAGGCTTAATCGCCCAAAAATTACAAAAGGATGAACAACAAAAAAGAAGTACAAGTTCCTAGCTAATCCTGTTCGCTAAGATCCTTGTCCGGCAGGAGGAGATATGTTGTCATCCTTGGGGTCTTCAAGTGGAGAGCCTTCAATGGCAGGGTCAACTGGGATTACCTCAGTTAGCTCAGCAATCAATCCCTCAGCATCAGCACGTTCCTTCAGAGCTCTTTCACTTTGATTGGCAGGAAGGATTTGCTCGCCCTCCGCAGCATCGCCCTCTTCTTCCTCGTCCTCGGCAGGACTTGTGATAATAATCTCGGGGCCAATGAAGTCGAGCTTGATCCCATATTCAGGCAGGTCGCCAATTTGCAGAGTTGTGCCCGGAGCAGGAGGGTTAGATTCAACAAAATTGCACAACTCCTTGCCGATCTCCTCAACAACTGCGGCAGCCTTGAATTCATGGGCAATACGGATGCTCTCCGCGTAACCCGTTACGTAACCAAGAATCGAGCTCACCTCCATTTTAGGAATAAGTTCCTCTTGGGTAATGGAGTTGGCGAGCTGAATCTCAAGGTCCGCAACTTTGGCCGTCGCTTCAGTTGCATATTTCTCGGCGACCTCCTTCTGCTGCTGGGCACGAGCAAGTTCTGCTCGCATGTGCTCAACCTCGGCCATTTTGACCTTCAGCTCCTCGGAGACTTTGACGTGCAGATCCAAGGCACGCTGCTCGCTAATCTGATGAGCTTTGGCTTTGTTCTCGAGATCGGCAATAATCTTCTTCGCCTCAGCCTTAGCTTCATCACGCTCCTTGGCAATACGGCTGACCGTGGCCGCATGTTGTCGTGAGTCCTTCTCAAGGTCCTCAACTTGGTCGACCAAACGTTGCACGGCCGCCAAGGTGTTGCCCGCCTCGACAAGACACAAACGGCCATTATCACGAGGCGCTTGTGCCTTGACGGTCTCATTAAGCTCCTTGGTCCAGCTCCGAGCAACAACCTCGGAGGCGCGGCGGACAAAAGAGTCCGGGATTTCGCGCAAGTTGGTCGGCACCCTTGAGCAAGCGAATCGATGCACCAGGTTAGATCGCCCTGGATACTGCTCGGGCGAGTAGCTGAAAAGAAATTTTTCAGTTAAAAAAAAAAAAAAAAATGCTAAGTGTAATGGGCGAGCAAGGTTATACCTGTCAAGACGACCTTTATCCCAACCAAGGTAGGTGGGATCAGATGAAGGACCAGATCCTTCACGAGTGGTGACAACCAGAGCATGCTCGCCGGGACGCTCCACCGAAGGAGTTTGTTCGTTGTCGCCTTCGGATGGTCGGACAGCCACCGTCACCTTCTCTTGAGCCGTCTTTGCTCGTTTGGCTGCCTTCTCGGTATCGGAGACGGGGGTACCGTCTCCACGGAGAAGCCTCTTCGCCCTCGGAACCAGTGTCTTGGGCGGACTCGCCACGGGGGCAGGAGGCTGTGCCGAGCTGGACCCGCCGGCTTGTCGAGGGTCTCCTTTTCCACCCTTAGCCGCAAGGGCGATGATTTTTGAGAGGGGATCCGACTTCTTGCGTCCTTTTTTGGTCGGCATCTCCCAAACCCGGTTATCAAGCTCAAGGAAGGAAGGGTGAAGCGCAATGGAGGCGAGCTGATCTGTAAAAGAAAGAGAAACAAAATTAATATTAAGTATAAAATCGACCAGATCTGCTCGCCCAGCTTAAAGAATTACCCTCTGGGATACGAGCTAGAGCCTCGAGATGGTGAGGGTAGGTCGTGAGGTGAGCAACTCGCAGTGTGTCCTCGGAGAAGAGATGGCCGATACTTCGATCTTCTCGGCGACGAAGGGCGATCAAGCACGCAACAAACAGGAATAGGTCGCTTATGCTATTCTTCACAGTTCGCCACCCCAAGTTCTTGGGACCTGAAACAAAGGGAAAAGAGAATTAAAATTAGTCCAACCACTTCAAAGATATAGAAGAGGTAAGACTCACGCTTTAATTCCCTAAACTCCGCCGGGGTCTCGATTCGTTCAGAACCCCCTGAAGAGCGAGCAGAAGCACGCCAATCGCCTCCAATCCAGAACCAGTCATGCTTCCAATCCCGCACTTTCCCAGGAATATCCTCGACAAGTTTTTGGCCTGGTCGCGCCTTTAGATAGTACCAGCCCGCCTCTTCCCCAGTACAGCCGGTCATCGTCATTATGTAGCCAACCTCCTCGGCGGACAGCCTGTTTGGATACCCCTCCAGGGCGAACATTACCATCAGGGCCATCAGATTTATCCACCCAACAGGAGTAAGTTGGGTGATAGCCAAGTTCACATCATGTAGAAATTGGCCGACCAAAGGGTGCAGCGGCAGAGAGACTCCAGCGTTTAGGGTGGCAAGGTTGATCGCCGTCAGTCCGCGTGGTGGGCGATCAGCTCTGTCGTCCGCCAAGGGAGCATACATGGGGATGTCAAAGGGAATCTTGTAATCCCTCCGAATCTCAATTAACTGTTCCTCGGTAATGGCGGATACGATGCAGCTCGCTGCGAACTCGGTCGCTTTAAGTTTCCGTACTCCGCGAGCAGGAATGACAAAGCGATTGGAGTGCTCCTTTTCGTACTCATTCCAGTTGACACGGCGAGCAACCGCGACTGGAACCTGATGTTCGATCAGTCTGGGCGCCGGAAAGTTAATGTCCTTGAGGAAGGCCCAAGTCAGCTCGTCAAGTTTCACCGGCTGAAGTACCTCGACTTCTTCATCCTCGTCTTCGTGGAGATCCGAGCTCGTCTCTTCTAAGAGATGGCGAGCAGGATTTGCTCGCTCCTCTCTCTCCCCGGAGGGGTGAGCTCCAGAATTAACCGAACGTGCAACCGAGGCCGCCTCGGGATCAGATTCCAAATTGACTATGGGTGGATTCTCTTCGACGGGCCTTTTTTCAGGATTCCGAGGAGGAAAAGAACCGGTCTCGGAGTGCGACGCCATCCAATGAACTAGGGGGAGGAGATTAGGGTTTTTTGCAGATTCCGGCAGAGGGAGAACACGGCGGCTCGGAATTTTCCCCAGCGGAGTAAGGATTCTCGATGAATCAAGAACGCACACTAAGCAAGAAAAGAAGAAAGAGAAGAAAATAAGCAGAAAAAAAAAACTACCTTGACGTTGCTCGAAGATCGCCGGAATCTGGAAACGTCGCCGGAAATTTCAAAGAAGAAAGAAAGAAGGATTCGCGCCTAAGAAACAATGAGAAAATGAAAAAAAAAATGAAGAAAATTTTCCTTTTATACTTCTGGAAAAACGGGGTACCAGGCGAACAAAGTTGAAAATGGAAGGACCAAATTGCAAATTCTGGGCGCGTGCAGCACCTGTCCGACAAAACGGGAAGGCGCGTCTCCTCGGGAATGTGTGCGCGTGGGCGGTAGCAATCATTTCGCCCACGTCACACCTCGAGCCGTGCCCAGACCTTGGGATCCCAACCGTCTCCGACCCGAGTCTGCTCGACCAATGTTGCCCGCCCATGAAAAGCTGCTCGCTCCAGGAACATTCTTGCTCGCCTTTGTGGCACTTAAAAGTTGCCAACTCAAAAAGTGCTCATCCACCACCTTCACAATTTATTGATCGGCAAGGGGGCAATTGTTGATAGGCGAGCAGGATCATCATTTGGGCGACCAGGATTAGCGCAAATTACACAAAGTTTAAGTTGGAATTAACACATGATTCACCCAAGACATCCGGCGAGCAAAACCTACTTGCAATCAAGGCACACAGGCGAACAAAATCAGATCAAAAGCCACATGATGAGCTCAAACGGCATCCTGCCGATCAGATCCAACCACAACGCCAAAATAACAATTAAACAAGAGAAAAGACCATCAGAATCAGACTAAAGACTCCTCAAGGACAAGTTCAAAATGACGAACAGCTCTAGACAGCGAGCAAGTCCAATAGATAAGGATAGAATTTAGTTAAGATAAGGTCAAATTAGTCAAAGGACAGGTGTCGAGCATGCAGACTTGGTCGGCCAAAGGTCGTGCCACCTCCTGCTGGGCAAAAGTCTATAAATACTTAGATTTTTTTCAGCAAATAAAAAAACAAGCACAAATTTTTACACACGTCCAAACTTCGATTACGAATCTAAAGCAGCTCGATTAACTTACAATCGAACTTAAACACGTAAGCTTTCATACGATTCTAATCCACTTAAACCCGAAAATCCGTATTCACTAATTACGTTAGTGATCAATCACACGTAATTGTTTGATGATCAATTAACCATCTAAAACAGCCATTAATCTTCAAGATTAGAACTGATCGTCAACAATAATTAGCAACTAATTAACAACTATACATATATATACATACACATAAATATATATATACACATGAATTTGCATTAATTTTACAAACAATTTAATTAACAAATTAACCGATTAAAATGAAAAATATTACCGTAGAAATGTTCACGGGGACGAGTAGGCCAAAATCCAACCGGTGGAGTGGCGTTTCCGGCGACGGCGGCGCGGCAGGGATGGGCGGCGGCGGCAGCAGCTGGGGAGCTTGGGGAGGGTTTGTTTTCTGCTGAAAATGGTGGGTGGGGGGTTTAAATATGTTAGAATTTACCGAGGGGGTTAAAGAGGGTAAACCCCCTCGGTAAAAACCTGGAAATTACCGTGGGCGAGGGGCTAGCCCTCGGCTCGTAGAACGCAAGGACCGGGCGAGGGGGCCGCGCTCGCCAACTCACGAGGGGCCCCGCCCTCGCCTACTCACGAGGGGCCCTGCCCTCGGCTCGTAGAACGCATGGACCGGGCGAGGGGGCCGCGCTCGCCAACTCACGAGGGGCCCCGCCCTCGCCTACTCACGAGGGGCCCTGCCCTCGGCTCGCACAATTTTAAAATTCACGAGGGCCACGCCCTCGTCAACTAAAGAGGGGGCCTGTGCCCTCGTGTAGGCCCTCGTCTCTTGCATATTTTAAAGGTCCTCGTCTCGGCCCTCTTTAAGGACGAGGGCTTTATTTGCCCTCTTTAGTAGCCCTCTTTATTTGGGTCTTTTTTTGTAGTGGAATTCACTCAATATTATTAACAATAACACTCGTTTCATTTATGTTTCAACACTATATATTCATTATTTTACCTCTAAAGTAAACATGTATACCAATAAACAAATACCTTATTTTCTTATAAATAAAATAACAAAAAATATTGAAATTTTACTTCGACAGGTAAGGAGTACTCCCTCCGATTCGATTTTGATCGTCCATAGAAAAATAGCATATATTTTAATAAAAAGAGTTGTTTATTAGTATTTGTGGGTATGAAGTAGATTTTTAAAAGGTGTAAGAGTTGTTTATTAGTATTTGTGGGTATAAAGTTAATAAAGTAGTGACATGAGTGTAAATAAATGATATTTTTAAGGGGTAAGTTAAAAGGGGTAGTGTTTGCTTTTTGCTATTTTGGGTAAGTGAAAAAAAAACTTCCTATTATGGTAAAACGAATAATAAAAAATGAATCGGAGGGAGTACTATTTATATTATGTGAAAATACCACAAAATACCCATTTCCAATTTTCAAAAATTTATTTTACCCACATCAACTTTAAAAAATCTTTTATACCCAATTCATGTTAAATGACCAAAATACCCCTACAAAATGGGTATAAAAGAGTTAACAACCTTGAGTTGGGTCTCACCTCTCCTCATACTCACCCATCCACTCTAGGGATGCTCACGGTTCCGGAACCGGCGGTTCCAAAAGTGCAAATGGAAGAACCGGAACCGAACCGGCGGAAAACCGATTTCGGTTCGGTTCTCGAACCGCCGGTTCCGGTGGTTTTATTAATTTTTTTTTTTTTTTTAGTTTTTTTAGTTTTTTAGGGTTTTTAATTGTGTTTTTTGGTTTTTTAATCTAAATGTAAATGACAAGTTAAATGAGAAAAAAATTCATTAGTGATTGAACTATTACAAATTAGTAATTCTAATTTAAAATAAGTATTTAATATCTATTATTACAAATTAATTGAAATATTACAAATTTACAAGTTTATAACTTAAAATCTTAATTTATACAAAATAAATTTTGGGGGGAGGAGTTAAAGAAATTTGACTTGAGCTTAATTTTTAAAATATGAACTTAGAAATTCTAAGTTTGAAACTCAAAAATCTAAGTCACTTTTTTTTTTGTTTTTTATTTTTTAGGGTTTCTACTTGTATTTTTTGGTTTTTTAATCTAAATGTAGATGACATATTAAATGAAAAAAAAAAATCATTAGTAATTGAACTATTACAAATTTAATAATAATTCTAATTTAAAATAAGCATCTAATATATATTATTACAAACTAATTGAAATATTACAAATTTCAAAGTGAATATTGAGTTAATATAAATTATTAATTACAAGTTTACAACTTAAAATTTTAAATTTTACAAAATAAATTTGGGGGAGAGGTTAAAGAAATTGGACTTGAGTTTAATTTTAAAAAATAAATTTTAAAATTCTAAGTTTAAAACTCAAAATTAAGAAATAAACTCAAAATTTTAAGTGTAGAACTGCCTCGGAACCGCCGGAACCGCCTCGAAACCGCCGGTTTCGGTTCCGACTTTCAGTGGAACCGGAACCGAACCGTGTAATTTACGGTTTCGGTTCGGTTCCGGAATCAGAACCGTGGAACCGGCGGTTCCGGTTCGAACCGGAACCCGAACCGGCGGTTCCGGTTATTTTTTAGCATGCCTACTCCACTCCATTGTCATCACTTAAATTTTAATAAATAAATAATATAGTATCCATTCAATTAAAACTACTACTAATTTTTTAACATCACAATTTAAATTCAACTAAAATATTATTTCTATTTATTAATATGCACTATACATAAACACAAATATACAATAAAAATATTGTAACTGATAACATGTTATTAATTAATATTGTAAATTTAGAATCTTACTGTAATATTTAGTATTTATTAAAGTTTAATTGATATAAAGGTAAGATGGGTGTTAAGAGGGTCATTAATATGATGAGATATATACACACAAATATACAATAAAAATATTGTAATTGATAACATGTTATTAATTAATATTATAAATTTAGAGTCTTATTGTAATATTTTATATTTATTAAAGTTTAATTGATATAAAGGTAAGGTGGGTATTAAGGGGGTCATTAATATGATGAGATGATTAGATTATGATGTTGTGGGTCATATGGGTAAAAAAGATTGTTTGAAATTGAAAATGAGTAGAAAAAATTATGTATATTTAAAGTCACTAAAATAAATTTCTTAAAGTTGAAAATGAGTATTTATATTATTCATTGGACTATTCACTATTGACTATTGGCATTCCCAAAAGTCCCGAATGTGACACATACTCCCCTAACCAAACCAAACCAAACTAAACAGGCTTGGCAATATTCCATTAATCTTTTTAGAAAAATCTTTGTGAATAGTAATATATTAAATTAATGCAAGTATATATTGGGAAGGTTTCTTTGGGTCCAATAAGAACAACGATCGATCGATTTAAACATCATTAGATCTCACATCAAAATATGTTTCAATCTCATTATTAAATTGTTACTCAACGTGATTAGCATGATATATATTATTACTGAACTTCTGACACGTACGTATCTCACCTTCTAATTCAAGTAGATTTTGAAATAGAAAGTTCTATTGGTGGGTTCTAACAAAAATTATAATTTAAAACTAACCAACCATGAGCCATATATTAATAATCTACATATTTTAATAGCACATAGCTAATTGCCAACCAATTAGACCATAATATTTTTGTTACATTTGAAAAAGTAAACTTTAGTTAGCAAACAAAGATATGGATTTAGATGATTTTAGATATTTGCAACTTGCAAGACTCAATTTTAGATACTTTCGGTGTCACATGTGATGCCAAAAATCAATCTTGTGCATCAAATTGAAAAAGACTTCGACTGCCACATTATCATTAGTTGTGTTGGAAATTAGTCTTGTACATCAAATTGCAACAAATAAATATTGTGTGTATCAAATTACAAATAATAATAAAAACATATTATTATTGAGAAACACAAAGAAAACATGATTTTTATGGAATTAATCATAAATAAAACAACATTTTATGCGCCGGACTTTTATTTCTGGAAATAGTACTACTCCATCTGGCCCATACTATAATGTTGTTGCATTGCTAAAAAGTAATTCTAATACTCAATTGTTACTTTCATAAATAATTATAAAATTATATTTTTATTAATACTCTATTATATTTACATTTTAGGTTATTATAAAAAGGTAAAAGTAAGAAAAATTTATAATGCCACCAACACATATCATTTTATAACCTTACTAATAAACAATTTTAGAATCTCATGTAAATATTAAAATAGCACATAAAATTGGGACGGGATATAGTTATTCCCTCCATCCAAAACTCGTTTGGCTAGGTTACTGTTTGCGCCGGTTTTAAAAAAAAAAAGTTGTTTATTAGTAGTTAATACTCAAAGTAATAAAAAAAATTGTTATTAGTGTATGAAGAATATAATATTAAAAAATATTACTATTTTTTTTTACCAAAAATAAATATAGCAAATAAGTATGAGTCATATCTTTTTGATAATGTAGCAAATAAGTATGGGCCGGAGGGAGTATTGGAGAGTTATTCCACAAGAATAGGATAAAAAGCAGCTTTGTACAGTAGAAGTAAGAAATGACTAGAGCATAAGGTGACGCGTGTAGTGTGTCTAGACGTGCAAGCCAAACAAGGCTTTGCATAATTAAAATCCAACTGCAAAATCTAAACTCCAACAAAAAGCGCAAATGCATTAACTGTAGTATCAGATCAGGCACCGTTCACAGCCAACCCCCCACCTCCATATGGCCACGCACGTGGGCCCAGTGGGACCACATTTCCACGTGTCTTCCCATGATTGGAATGGCCAATGACATGCTGGAACACGTGATTGGTTAGCTGGTGAAGAAGAGATGAGTGAGTTGTTCTAAGTTGGAAAGTTGGACGCCACAAAACATAGAGCTTTTTGGATAATATTCCTCATCCGTAAATTGGCATCCGATATATATTAAGATTTTGGAATTTTATTTTTCTGGTTTCAAAATTAATGTCAACATTGGATATTTATAGCTTACCCAAGATAAAATTATAAAAAGGATGGAGTTGGATAATCAACCAATCTGGGAATTATTATCCATATCCATAACTATATTATTGTGTATATATATAAAAAGTAACTCTCTTGTGCACTGGTGTATGGTACGTTCACTCAACCGTTGAGATTATTTATATTGAAAAGTACTATGATTTAATTATCATATCATGTTTTTTTTTCCTGAAATTAATTTGCATGAACCGGTATATGATAAGATAATATTTTTTAAATGATACTTTTTAAAAAGTATTATGATCTCACGAGAGATTTTTATTTGGCGTCACTATTACACCCATCAATTCATCTAGTATAGCCATCAATTATAGAACAAAAATTATCTCTAAAGGTTGTTTTTTAAAAGGAAATTGTCTCTAAAGATAAAGGCTAATATAGTACATGACTTTTGCATTAAAAAGAACACAATAAAATATTAAGGATTATCTAAATACACCTGCTCTTCTTCTTTCTGGTCACTCGCACCAAAAGAACTCCAATGCAAGCATAATTCAAACTATAATAATGCAGAAAAACATGGAAGACATAGTATTGGATGGCATTTTAATTTCATTTTGAATCATATTTTTCTCTGATTTTTTGTGTTTAATTTTCGTTGGATTTGCATGGTGTTCGGCCAACCAAAAAAAAAAAAACTAATTATGTTCAATCAATGGACTGAACAAATGAACCTTGTTGCAGTACTGGGCTAGCCGAAACTACCACTTTTATTCGAACATTTACAATACATAAATGGGAAAGGAGGTCTATTTAATATATTTATTTAATCCAAACTTAGTTTATCACTTATCAACATAATTTCATTGACGGAATATTTTATTATTAATTTAGTTAATATATACCTCATCCATTACATAAATTAAGATAGGCCCATTATTATACATATTAATACTATTAAATTTTCATGTTCATGCTTCTTTTATCTAAACTATTTGTTATTTTCAAAACTAATATCTAAGGACAACTAATTGCCGTGCTAAACGAGTAGACATAAAAGAAAATCGAAAAAAAAAATAAAAAAAATTCAATATTCTAACTATAAAAGCTTCAATTTCTTAATTTGTGAAAAACTTGCAATCCTATCTTCGTGGAATGGATCCATTCCGAAAGATATTACAGGGACTTTTGGAAACAAGAGTTTATTAAGTAATTTCTACTTTTAAATATGCAAACTTTTTGTGGGACGGAACAAAATAGTAAGTATTACATCTTTTGGAACAGAAGGGGTATATTCTCTCTAAAAAAATAAAATAATGTGGAATAGAATTTCATCATTAGTAATAATAAGTCTCCAGTGAAACTTGATCTTCCTATAATTTTTTTTATATAATAATAGTATAACATGCATTCAATAATATCATTACACTTATAAAGTATAGCACCACACACAATTTGACATGTTTGTGTGTAAGTTGTGTGTCGTATAAGCTTAAAAGATTAGTGACGTTATTGAATAAATGTATGATAGTTTATGTATTCCGTGCATATGGTAAACAAGTTTCCAAATAAAAATGTAGTTTAAAAATAGATAATATATTCTGGTGGATAACTCTCATGTGAAATTTGTTCATCATATGATATTAAATTCATTCAATAATACAATTTTTTTAAATAATACAATAACTTTTATTTAATTAGTAATGATACTACTCTTACAAACGAATCATAATATTTAGAAAAATTTGGCACTATGCCACTGAAAATATCGCATAAGGATCGCTGAAGGATTACACAGTGCATGTTTACACACACTAAAAAAAAACATATTGAGTGGCATTTTGTCAAAGTTTCCTAGTATTTTTATACATACAAACATACCGAAATGTGAATAAATAATATGATACTCCCTCCGTCCCCTAATAATATTCACATTTACTGTTTTCTCGTGTTTTAGCGAGCGAGTTTTTTATTAGTATTTGAAATGATAAAATAATTTTTAAAGTGTTTTATAATAGAGTAGAGATGGATCTATCTTACCCCTTTCTTGAAATCACTTTATCATTTCAAATATTAATAAACAATTCGCTCGCTAAAACACGAGAATAAAGGTAGTGTGAATATTATTAGGGGACGGAGGGAGTATTAATTTATAACTGTAATAATATTGAATGAAATAATATTGTGAACAAGTTTCATTGAACACTTGCTCATATATCATAAAAATATTTTACATCCAAGGCTATTAATTGATGTTCTTTTATTGTTTTAAATGACTTTTAAAATAGTTTTTTGAAAATTAATGGTTTTGAAATTTAGGGAATTTTAAAATTTGTATTAATTTTGGGTTTTGATTGAGTAGGGTTATTGATAGGCGAACAACTTTACAATTTAGGCGAACAAGTTTTACGGCCTAAATGCGGATTATGGCAAAGGATAATCAAGTCATAAGTGACGAACATGATTGAGGTAAGGGTGGTGCATAAACTAATCCAAAAAGTGCATTTATATCCACCTACATACCTGGCGAACAACTTTCGGGCGAACAACTCCCATTGAAGACACAGTGTTTCAGATTGAATATACCACAACATAATGATGGGCGAACAACTTTTATACCATATTCCTAAACGGCGAACAACTTATAATGAAGAGAACATGATGATGATCAGCAAAACAAACAATGTCGAACAACTCTTTAAACGAGATAAGCTCAAAAGAAGACCTTGTAAATAAGATTTAGCTTAGATAAGGTCAAATTAGTCAAAGTAGACACATGTCAAGCATGCAAGCTAAGAAGATCAAAGGTTGAATCTACCACCTACTTGGTGTAATGTATAAATAAGTTGTTCTCCATTTATAAAATTTAAGTTCAAATACACAAAAATCTCCCTACACACACTCATACACACTCAAACTCACACATACAAAGTAAGTACGCAATCAATACACGTATTTACGATTTTTTAACCTCGATCTATCGAATTTACTATTTACGGTAGTAATCAATCACACGAAATTGTTTGGTGATCCTACTTACAGTTAAAAACAGTCACTAATTCTCGTGATTAGAATCGATCATCAACAAGGGTAGATTTTAGTTTTATAATATAAAAATAAATGATGTTGTATAAATTATTTATAGGATTGTAAAATTATTATTACAATATTTTTATTTATAAACTCAAGCTAGAATTAGTTTTATATGCAAAATCTAAATCCAGGTCTGTGAACATACCTAAGATTAATTTAAGCATGTTACTCTTTAGGTTTCAGATTTGAAATCCAAAAGATCCTATCAATTTTTTAAATGAATGTTAATATTCCATACAAAAAATTTATTTGGACTTTAATTGGAATGTCGCTGGTGTTAGTGAAAGGTGTGATTGATCCTTTGAATTAATCGGTCCTTGAGCAGAATAATGTATTATTTAAAAAAAAAAATTGAGCACTTAAAAATGAGTTCTTGACCGACTAAAATTAAAATAAGTAGACATTCAAATGTATGAGGTCACATTGGAAACCCAATCCATGGACGCCCATTGCCATCCCATAAAACATTTTCAACGTATTGTATTGAAGTTTAAAGACCAAAGTCAAATAGCATAGCTGGTTAGTATCAACGGAAGAAACGTAGAAATAATCGGACCCAACCGACATAAGACACGTGGAGTGGAAAAACGTGGATCATTAATTTGAAGCGGTAAACGCGGACACCAAAACGGCAATAAGGAAGATGGAATGTTTCAGCCCGCCGATATTTCAACCTTTGAACTCTGTTTTGTTCAATTTATTTTTGGATAATTAATTAATTAATTGAATTTGGTCTACCCTTATCCGAAACTAACGGAAATATTTCCACGCTCTCTCCTGCAGCTTTCTCATTCCTCATTCGGACCACTTGACTTAAGTGAATGTAAATGACCGTCCTGCCCCTGTTTAATTTTCATTTCAATGTAAGTTGCCTATTTATCATTATTACGTATGTTACTTTCGGTAAGATTGTGGCGAAAAATTTAGGCATGTTGATGATATATAAAGTCAACTAATAGAGGAGGATAATTGGTGTGGTGATACAATTCCCAAATTGATTTGACTACTTGATTACCTAATTAATTTCCTATAGATGATCTTTCATTATTTTATAAGAAACTGAGGAATTATATTTATTGATTAGAAATTAGGAAATATAAAGTGATATTTAATGATAATACATCTTTAGAAAAAAAAAAGGTATCAAACTCAACCGCTACCAGGAAAAGGAAAAATTATGTACGAAAAATTCCAACAACAAAAATTTCATATAAATATTGTGTACGAATTGCCTACATGATTTTCAAATCATATAGACACCTTCATTCTCAACCTACAAGTAATTTGTTCACGTAATCATTTTGCCTACGAAATAAAATGAAGATATTTATTTATAAAATTTTGTAAGCAATTTCGAAGACAATTTCCACTATAAAATTTTTTGTTTGAATTTTCATAGTCATGTTTACAATTTGAATATTAATTAAATATTCCACTCGTCTCATTATTACTTTCACACCTACGGTCTTATTTGAACGTCACACCATTACTTCTCCACCCTTATGAAATAAAAATAATTATCTCTGTCAAAAGTCAATAAAATAACTTTATTTCATTAAAACATAGTCAATTAGTTGCGATAGCGATATTTTCATCCTTGATCAATCCACACTCACTTAAAAATATGTCATTTCGTACTATGAAAGTAATTGGGGGGGAGGGGGGGGGGGATGTCAAAGTAAATATATATTTTAAATTTAATTTTTTAATGTTAAATAAATATAAAATCCAATGTGTTGAACCCAGCGAATCAACTCTTGGGCGGGTTCAGATCCATGAAAATTCTAGTGGACGGGGCTTCCGATTGGTCAAAGCCGTTCCAGATTCGCCCCATTGTCATCTCTATTCAATATATGTGCAAGCTTAAAGAAGCACCAAATTAAAACAAATTATCCACTATAAATAAATCACTAAGTGAAATTGTATATTCAAGTTATCTGTGACTGTTTGCATAATTAACATTTAAGTATAAAACCACCCTAAAAAAATCAAACAATGTTAAAACACAAAAGATCATGATTAGAGTATGAGCCCCTCAAAACTAGTTTTGAGGTTGTACAATCTGAGTGTGGTTAAAAGCTACAAATAATTGTTTTTAGTAAATTCAAAATAACCCATTACATACAATAATAAAAATAAAATAGTGCATTTTATGAGAGGATAACAATATTGTGACTAATGGCTATTGCAGAGAATGTGGTAACATAGTCAAATAGATCTAATAATCAAATATAGAATTGGTAAATATAACATTAGTATTTTCTACTTGAAAGAGAAATCACTACATTAGTTTTGTACAATTGGCTTGATTTTTCCCTCCCAAGCCCCAATGCCATAAAAAATTGATGAGCATGTGAATTATCTCAAGTTATGTCGCCAAAAATTATTGGAAGATGCTATGTATAATACCGTTTTAAAACAATTAAACCTAGCTTCAACAATATAAAGCTTGGTGTGATTTTTTTACTCAAAAACTTTATAAGGGAAAAACATTTGATTTGCATTTAAAAATTTCATGGTTGGTATATAGCAGTTAGTTCTTTACACTTGCTGACAATTTTTTTTTCTTTACACTTACAGACATTTTTTTTTTCTTTACAATTACGGACATTTTAATATTGAGTTTATTTCTAATATATATAACAGTGTCATTTTTATTTTTTGCTAAAAAATATGAAATCGACCAAAGTAAGATGTAATGATACCTCATGGTCATTTCTAAATTTGAACAAGATATTAATCCAATAAGTAGGTTTTGCGGGGAATCTAAAATAAGTTATGCACATGACATGCATGGTTTAAAAAAAAAAAATTATATAATTAATAGATGCATGTATACATGTATCAAAAATTACCCCTTAATTAATAAACAAAATCACGTGAGGACCAAGTAGGATAAAAAAGCTATATGCGTTCCTCACGTATTTTTGTTTGTTATGAGGGGGTAAACTTTGATGCATATATACATATATGCATTAATTATACAACTAATTTTTTTTCCTAACGTTTCACACAAGCATTTATCTTTTTTTTTATCAGAAAAATATATTGATAAATTGGTATGAGAAATACCCAGACTTACATAGTTAATTACATACTAGTTTCAATAATCATCCTAGGATTTGAGTTCCAATCGCTAACTGAAAATCTAGAAGTCGCCTTATCTTTCACAAATAGCCAACTCCATAACCCCGCCTTCACTTCTTCGAATAACTTATATTCGGATGAGACAAGGTTCCTAAAAATGATATCGTTTCTCCATTTCCAAATTAACCAAACCACACCTAGCCAAATGCAAGTAGCAATGACTTTACCTCGTTTCCCTTTGAAAGCTTGAACAAAAGAGGAGAGATCGAGGCAACGTTTGAGCTTAGAACTGTAGTGAACTTCATAATCTCCATCCATTTAGAGTAGGAAAATGAGCATTCAAAGAACACATGTTGAGATGATTCCTCCTCGGCCTGGCATAAAACACACCTTAAATCATCCTGCTGTTGAAGAACTTTTCGTCGTACAAGATTGTCTTTTGTTGGTAGGCGATTCCAAAGCAATCTCCATGCGTGTCCCGCAACTTTGATTGGGGTAAACTTGTTCCAAATAATTCTGAAGCCAGTCTCCAAGTCTTCGGGCATTTGTGTTACTTCTTGTGCAGCCATGATAAAGTCATATGCTTCTTTGGTGATGAACCTTCCACTTGAAGACAAGCTCCACTTCCATCTGTCAGGCACTTCGGTCCTTGGTGAAAACCTGTTTAACATAGAGATCAAAGAACTTAACATAACCAATTAAGTATCAGACAAATCACGACTCCATTTCCAATTCCAAACCCAAAACTCCCCATTCCACACCCCCATAGTACCCACCCTTCCCTCTTTCTCTAGACTCAACTCAAATAGAGACGCAAAATTCAGCCTAAGAGGCTCGACTCCAAGCCACGTATCCCCTTGTTATTGGGGAAGAGAACAAACGAGGAAAAACTAACAACATCATTTAAGACAAAAAATTTCTATTTAAGATCATAATCCCTGTTATTTTTCCCACAACATTGACATATCCTTTGGAAACCCAAAGTATTATTCACTTGATCGAAAGTATATTCGTTCAACTCTCACTACTCTCTAGTGTGGAATTAATATATCGTCACAAGAATGTATTTTTTCTTAATTTGTTTGCTAGTTCCTTATTTTTACCATCTTATATGTTGGTATAAAATGGAGTCTAATGAACTGTATCAGGCGCAAGATCACGACGATCAAACTTGTCAGTAAGAGCCCGTCTGACTAAACTTATTTAAAACATCTTATATGTTGTTTTAAAAACTTATAATATGTAATTTTTTAAGTAACTTGTAATTTTCTACATACTAAATTGCGCATACAATTAAAAAGAAATACACATTTTGAGTAAATTAGTGACATATGAGTAAATTTATTTATATTTTTGTAAGTGTGCACACAAATCAATGTTTTCTTTTTGAAGGGTGCAAATAATTTTAAAACTGACAAATAAGACAAGTATATGAATAATCGCGGGACAGAAGAAATATTCGAGTTCGGTGTAATTTTAAAGATTACGACCTAATTTTGTGATTAATAACTTTCATATTTAATGTATATATCAATCGAAATTTAGTAGATGTTTTGAATAAGTACGATCTCAAACGCATTCATGATTGTCTAAATGAATCAACAAATGCAATAATTTTGTTTATTTTATTTCTCCGAAATTGCAAATTAAATCCTAACATTATTCCAAAAATCGGATGTTTACACCATTGGTCGGTCATGTCGTGTTTAATATACAACATTAATATATATTGATCTAAAATATATATATATATATATATATATATATCTAAAAAAAATATGAAGTGTTACTTATTTAATCTATATTAAAGTTTTAAAATGACAATACAATAAAGTGTCAAAGGTATTCCAAATTTATCTCATCAAAATAATCATCCCTAATTTTTCAAAGTTATTCCAAATTTATCTCATAATTCACACCCCTAGCCTATCCTACCCTAATTAAAATTAGGCTTATTACCATGACAAACTACATGCGTTCAACTGATTTGGACCTAAAATCATTAAGCAATTTTTTATTTTTGTAAAAAGGAAAAGAAAAGATAAAGTTAAGCCGAAATTGTGGTTAAAAATGGCGCAAGTGGTGATGGAGTTCCAGTTTAAACCCAAGTTCCAAAGATTGGCCTCACAGTTGTCTCTGCGGTCCTTTTCCCAAACAACGCGGGAACATTTTGCTGTGGTTTCCTAATTTTAGGCATATTTTAAATTTTAAATGTTGAAATTGTAGTTATCGATAAAAACCATGCCCACAATTGTAATTTCACCAAATATTTATTTGCTTTCCAAAATTTCAAAAGAAAACGACCTGGCTGCAATTAAGAAGGATCCTAGGATGCAAGCATTAATCAAATTATGTGAGCTGTAATCGCCTGCGAACCACCTTATGTGCATGTATGTGGATATTTATTTATTGTCCAAATTAGTACTCGATTTTTTCGTAATGATCTATTAATTGCACTTTTAACGCTCATATGTATCTATCGGATCGGTAAATCAAAACTTCAAATTCATATGATTATTAATGTATTATTATCCAAACAAAGTATTATACATCAATTCATCATTAAACTCAAATGTATTTTAAATAATACTCACTCCTATTAAAATAAATATCGTCTTCCATTTTAAACTACTTTTTATAATAAATGTTGTTTCTAGATTTTTCTTTTTTTACTCTATTATTCCATATATATTTCTATTAATGAAAAAATATTCTCCTAAAATATCTCATTTAAAATGTGTAACTATTTTTTCTAATTAAGTAAGAGTATTTTTGGAACAATAAAACAATTCCAGAATAATATTATCTTAAATAGGAGAAAGTATAATGTTTAAATAATATTATTATTGAATTTATGTTTTTTAATAAAACAATTAATAATAAATCGTGAAATTAGACATCAATATCCAATATCCAATATTATTATTTGTTACATTTAAAAGGAAAAAAAGAGAACGGAAGCAATTAGACACTTTCATTTCATTACGGTATGGAAGCACACATTTTTTTTTTTTTCTAAAACTCTCACCATTTCGTGTTCTCATTTATTTTATGTCACTTGAGTTTACTCTAAAGTTTCTGCGCACTGCTTTCAAAATCTATATAATAATTTTATTGTTTTTAATTATGATAAGTATGAAATTTCAATCAAATTCAAAACTTAAATTATTTGTACTTAGTGTGTGATATCCGTACATAAATAATGGAAATAATAAAGTAAATGCATCAATACAAATCACATAAAATGTATCTGAATTTCTCTCAAACATTATTATAGTGAATTAACATTTTTTATCTATTAAATGACGTCAATAACTCACATATTTTGTTGAGATTCTGATAAGAATGACAAAACTATCTCCCAAGAATCATATCCAAAGATTGTCCGAATTAAGTTACCAAAAAAATTCGATTTCTTTATTAGGGAATTGCGGCTAGCTGCATCGCATGAGTCGACTGTAATAAATGCCACATTTAAATTTTAACAAAATTTAAATACTCGACGTATTTTTTTATTTTTTTTATTTGTAGTAGGGGTATTTATTTTTTGAATCTGTAGCATGCTAATTTGGAATTGGCCGAATTAAAAATCAAATCTTAATCTCAAAATCAGCAACATTGATTTGATTATTAAATCAAACAGGCTGTCATTTATTCCTACCTTATCTTTCACTGTAAAAAAAGAATTTCATAACCTTCTACCTACTATACAAAAATAATAATCAATGTTATCCATCTAAAAACCAAACACGTGGCAAGATCCCAATGGACTTAATCCAAACACCATATGCGTTCGCGATGTAGCAGATAATTACCCATTAGCAGACTTAATTGAAACACGAAACATACGAGTCCATAACCAGTGGTCCAAATTCCAAGCAAGGGACACTTTCGTCAATTAATTAATTAAGACCTTATGCGTTAGGTATATCCGTATATGGATAAGGTTTGCCTTTATTTTTTAAAATAAAAAAGTAATCAATAAATACCGTAAATTTAGTAATTTAACTGAATTAAATAATAATTCTCACCGCGCCTTTACAATTTTTTCCGCCTCCCATTCCACACGCCTTTCCCCTGTTCTTGTCCCCCATTTCTTAACTCATCTATATATACCCTTCCTCTCTCATTTCTAACTAATAATCAAATTCTCAAAAGGAAAATCAAATTCCATATTACATTACATTAACTTGTTGATTTGCTTACTTATATAAAAATGGTGGATTTGGATTGGAAAACGAAGATGATCGCCTCTGAGCTATCCAACAAATCTCCGAAATTTTCAAACAAGCTCCAGGTTTCAATCCCGGCGCCGAAAATTCGCCTTGCTGAGCTATCAGCGGCGTCGGACTCGTCCTGCTCCGCCTACGAACAGTACCTCCGCCTCCCGGAGTTGAAGAAGCTATGGAGCGCCGCCGAGTTTCCAGGATGGAAAAGCGAGTCGATTCTCAAACCGGCGTTCATGGCGCTCGAGATCACCTTCCGGTTCATCTCGACCGTGCTCTCCGATCCTAGGCCGTACGCCAACCGGCGAGAATGGCGGCGGCGTGTGGAGGCGCTGGCGATGAGCGAGATCGAGATTATATCTCTATTATGCGAAGAGGACGAGGAGGATGGAGAGACACGTGCCACAATTCCGATTGTAGATCTGATGTCTTCCGGCGGAGCGTTGGCGCCGACTAACAGCTCGGCGGAGGTGTGGAAGATGGCGGACGCCACCGTGGTGGTGAGCCACGTCAGCGAGGAGAGTCTCCTGCCACGGTTAGCCGAGTGGGAGAAATTTGAAGAGTTTGTTAGGAAAATTCAGTACGCAATCGAGTGTCAGATGCAGGGGGTTCCGTACACATTAGGGTTGGGCGAGCCGAACCTGAGCGGCAAACCGAGCCTGAATTATGATCTCATCTGTAAGCCGGCGGCGCTCCACGCGCTTAAGAAATGCCCAAACGACGAAGTCGATGCGAAGAATTTCGAAAATCGAACGCTCTATTCAACGCACCAGGTTCTGGAATCGTGGATTCACGTCGCGAAGGAGCTTCTCGTGAGAATCTCCGACGAAATCGATTCAAAATGCTTCGAAAAAGCGTCGAGCCATTGCTGGATACTCGAAAAGGTATGGGCGATAATCAATCGGATCGAAGATCTGCATCTGTTAATGGATCCCGACGATTTCCTCCGCCTGAAAAATCAGCTTCAGATCAAAGCGTGTTCCGAATCAGAGCTCTTCTGTTTTCGGTCACGAGAACTCGTCGAAATCACGAAATCCTCGAAGGATTTGAAGCACAAAGTTCCGGCGGTTCTCGAGGTGGAGGTGGACCCTACCGGAGGACCGCGGATACAGGACGCCGCCATGAAATTGTACCGGAGGAAGGAGGAGTTCTCGAAAATTCACCTTCTTCAGGCGATGCAGGCGGTTGAGGCGGCGGTGAAGCGGTTTTACTTCAGTTACAAGCAGTTATTGACGGTGGTAATGGGGAGCTTGGAGGCGAAGGCGAACGTTGAATCCGGCGATATGCTGAGCCAGATATTTCTAGAACCGACGTATTTTCCGAGCTTGGACGCGGCGAAGACGTTTATCGGCGAGCGGTGGAGCCACGAGGGTGGTAGGTATAGTCCGGAGCGACGGCGGATGGGTGGTTTCTGAAGTTCCGGCGGCGGTCGGAGCCGTGTTGACTCTTCTTTGTTGAATGTAATATACATACATGGGTCCAAAATGTAGTTTAATATAATTATTGTCATTATTTGTTAAATTTTTCTATACTATTTTTTGATGAATTACTGGATTCTTTCCATCGGGTTCGGAACATACCAATTTTTTTTTTTTTATCAATATTAATTTTACGAAACATAGCAATCTTAATTTTACGAACAATCCGTTCAAAAATAAAAAATGAAAATTTACAGAACATATTAATAACTATTATTTCAAAAACTTTTTAACTATCTTTACTCAATTGATATTTTTATAAATAATAATATAATAATATTATTTTTTGCAATAATATATTTTCTATATTAGTATATTTACATTTTATGTTTATTATCTTATATTTATTAATTTAATTTAATTTAATTTAGGATGATAAACATAATTTGAAACGAAGGATTACAATTTTTAATTGGGCACGGCTATTAACACCCACGATAAAACTTTGTTCACCCACTACTAAATTAACCTACCATGTTATTGCTTAATTTTTTTGTTTTTCTTATTACACCCCCTTAAAATTTACAACTATAATCTTAATATAATATTTACATCATTCACTATATATACACAAACATCAATTTGAAATTAAAAATAGCACATAAACAATTTTTTTATTTTAATTGAACCACCGCTTCCTGCCGTTTAATATAAACCACAATTTCTTTTATTTTCATGATGTACCAATTTATAGATATAAAAAAAAAATACTTTAATCTCATTTAAATTGTGTCTTTATGATTTATACTTTTAGGATTATACCTTTTTTTTAATGGTGCAACTATGTGGGAAAGAGTAGAAAATTTTACGTGAATTATGAGATTTTGGGGATGGTGTTGAAAGCATGAGTATTTAATAAATATATTTTTTATTTTTTATAATGGGTATATTAATATTTTCATTAAACTTATTTTTTTTATTTAAAAGAGGTGGGTGAACAAAAATTTTTTATGTGAGTGAATAGCAGCACCCTTCTTAATTTTATGAGAATATAAATGACAACGTGATATCACAAAATAAAATTAGAAAATACTAGTAATTGCTGGATTCTTTCAATCGTGTTCGGAATATAGCAATCTTAATTTTGCAAAATATAATAGTAAGTATTCTTTTCATTCTAATTTTATTTTTCATTTGACTTCATATAGTATAATGAAAAGTTGAAATGCAGTAATTAAATGAATAAAATAGTCTTGTAAATGGTAAATGACAAATAAAATATTATTTAAATGAATAAAGTAGTTGAATTGTAGAGACGAAGTTAAAAAAAAGGATATGCACTTTATTTTTATTTGAGAATGAGAAGATAAAATTGAGACAAACCTTTTTTACAAATGGAAAAATAAAATTGGGATGAGAGTGTATAATTTTAATTTTATAAAAATACAAATGATAACGTGATATCACAAAACAAAATTAGAAATTACTAACATAAATTTTACTGAAATTTTGAAATTTAAACATGGAAATAATATATATGTATTTATATATGTTTAATTTAAATTCTAAAACAAATATATGTTTATAGCAATAACATTGACAATAATTAGAGAGTATCTAAATAAAAAAATAAAAAATATTTGATACAAGAGTGATTCTTGTATGCAGTCAAATGCATTATATGCATTAATTTTGAAAATCAATTGCAAAAAACGCACAGTTCGGTATATACTGTGTGTTTTTAATCAATAATATCCCAAACAGTAGACAATAATACCCCAAACAATATATAATAATACCCCAAGTAATAATCAGTAATATCACGAGCAATTATTAACAATACTCCAAGTGATAGTCACTAATACCCCATACAATAATCAATAACACCTTAAGCAATAATTAGTAATATTTCAATTTTTTTATTATATATTTTTAATTGATAAAAGTCAAAATTAGAACTAAAGTTTAGTTTAAAATCCAAGTGCATGTAACGTACTTAGATTAATTTATGGTGATACAATACAACTATTATTCAAATGATATCAAATTCATCACTTATGAGGTTTAAATACAATATTAAAATGATATCAAATCATCACTAATGAGGTTTAAATATAGATGATGGTTATAATCTTGTTCAAGTACTTATCGAAATGACATTTAAGTTAATGACTTGATGTGTATGTGTTATAAATGGTACTAATTGAATATAACTGTTGTACCATTTAAATTAACTAGTATTTCCACTCGTGAGATACACGGTGTACGAAACTTATTAAAAATAAATAAATTAAATTATTTTATTATAACTAATTATCTTATAGATATATTTGTGTGCGCGCGTGAATATAAAATTTGTAATATTTTAATATTAACTAGTATCAAGTCTACCCGTGCTTCGCAAGACAGTCATGTTAATCATTAAAATTTTAATATAATGATCTATGTTTTATATCCCCTATTATACTAATAGGGATTTTATCTTCATGATATATGATCTCACATTAATTTGGCTTGTGTGTCATTTTAAGAATTTTTAGTAATACATGTTATTGTTATAAAATATGAGTTGACAATTTATATCATTAACTTAATTTATGTTCATTTTTATATATAATTTGAGTAATACATGTCATTTAATAAAATATGAGTTAACATCTATGTTAAGTTGTAAAGTTATAAATCTTATGTGGTTATAATTATACAAACTTTTTATTAAACATATCTGTATTATGAGAATAAATGTGTTTTATTATAACATATAAATTAGTAAACAAATACTCCCCCCATCCCAGTTTTATTTTCTCGTTTGACTTTACACAAAGTTTAATGCGAGAATTAAATTGTAGTTATTTAAATGAATAAAGTAGTTTTTATGAGATGAAGTTGAAAATGTGAATGCACTTTATTTCTACTTTGAGAAATGAAAACATAAATTTGGGATGAACATTTTTGGCAAATAAAAAAATAAAACTGGGACGGAGGGAGTAATAAATTAATTTTTATTTTTAACAAAATTATTTTTATTCAAATAATTTATCATATATAAAGTGTAAATATAATACGAACTTGTATAACTTTTAATCTTTTAGACAAAATATAGTACTCTTTTCATCTCTTTTTAGTTAAATATATTGCCCAAAAATGCATTATTTATAACATTAACATATTTTTTTTTTGAAAACTTTTCTTCAAAAGAATTATATATACATTATATTGTCTCTACAATTATTTTAATATATATTTCTTTAATTTTTTCTTCATATTTTCACTCAATAATTTTACAATAAAAGTGTGTCTATCCATAAATATCAACAATCATTTTATATTCATCCTCTACTTTATACATATGGACCCCACAATCCTTTACTTTATTTGTTTACTTAATCTACTTTATTCATTTTTTTAAAACTTTGCCCAACCAATTAAACATATTTTTTGTAAATGGAGGGAGCATGTTATTTAAAACATGTAACATTCCTCATATTTTATTCTTAAATGCGGATAAACAAAGTATGTGATAAGCACATAAAATATTAGTATATGCATGTCTCTTCTATAATTAAAATATTAGGACAATTACATCTTTTTTATAAAATAATTACTAACAATAATACATTAATGACAAAATACCATATAATGTTTGTCCATTTTTTATTAAAGGATATGTTAAAATCACATATATATCCATAAAATTTCATATAATTATATATTAATTTGATTACTTTATATATACACACACACACATATGTATATTATAATCTATAAAGAACACATTGATATATATACATACTAAAAGAACAATTGACACTATGCATCAGTCTCTCTACCTAATAGATAATCTTGTGCGAATATATTAATTACAATTTTCACAATTCGAACAGATACGTGGCATGTTTGGTATTGTATTGAAATTCAATGAGATTTTATTGGTGAATTTTTTTATGGTTGTGGCACATAGGTGTAAGTATTTTATGTTGGACGAAATTAATTATAATTTTACAGTGAGTATATTTAGTAAAAAAAAATATTGGTAAAATTTGTAAAAGAATGGGTGTAAATAATTGCACCTTATAATTTTTATTTTTATACTCGGTATTCGGCTCATTGACCGACTAATTTAGGGGACCCATAACAATTTCATGTTTAATTTTATTAAAAGTTAATTAACTTAAACTTATATTTTGATAATAAAAAAACAAAATCAAATTGTTTTTTAAGATAGTTATATAATAAAGTCAATATTATCTTTAAACTAATCAAAATATCCATTGTAAGTAATGATAAAAAACAAACAAACAACTTTAAAGAACAAATGATTTAAGATCAATATATCAAAGTTAACTACCTTAAGTCATAATAAAAATCATCAAACTCAAATCTCTTAACCGGATAATGAATTGTTTCTAAACCTTAACATCCACATAAAATAATCAATATTTGATACAATAAATATAAAAGAATAAATAAATTGTCTTAACAAAAAAATTCAATATCAAATACTCAATTGTGGAACACAAAAATAAAAATCAATTTCGCTCTGACATCTATACCATTATACTTCTAATTTTTAATATTTTTATACAATTCAACAATATTAATAAATTTATACCAAACTTTAGTTAGTGTAGCATGCGATGATATATGGCCCAAATAAATGTGGATTCACAATAAACAGGAAAGATTCTTCAGGTCTAACATACTTTAATATAATAAAACTTTATTATTTTCTAAAAAAATACACCCGACGATGGTATGTGTTGTATTTTATAGAAAGCTCAATGATTTCACCTACACTTATTGGTTTTTATTATCCTTCAACATTATTTTCAAAAAATATCAATATAATAAAACTCGAATCTTCTCCAAGAAAAAATTAATGGTATGTGTTAAAAATAAACATATGTTAAATTTACAATTCATTAAATTTAAAAAATATATAGATATGCATCCAAAAAAATATGAATCTCACCAAATAATATTTAAATTTATCATAATTGCATTTCTAAGAATGCTTAAAGATTTCACAAACATTTTCTGGTTTTAAATTCTTTCAACATCATTTTCAAAATGATCAATTTAACTTTTAGTCAGAACATTTGGAGGAAAGCATAGTCTAAACATGGTCTAGTAGCACTTTCATTACTGTTCAAACAAAAAATATAATACAATACAAAAAAGACTATCACATTAACATTAAAAGAAATAGAATAAATACTAACAAATTATCTTAGGGGACTTTTGTTTCAAACTCTAAAATAAGAATAAATATATATTTTTCTTCTATGGCCCTGCATATGTTGGAGAAAGGATTATCTCCATGGTGGTTATATTTTTAGTATTGTGCCCCTTTTTTTTTTTAAAGAGACATATGAAGGTTGTGGGCAATGTTTATAAAATGTGACCGATCGGTTCGACCGGTTTAACAGGGAACCGGTCACGGTGCTGGTTTGGTTCTTACTTTAAAATGGTTCTAATCTGAACCAGTGTGCCAATCAAACCCAGGTTAAACTGGTGAATTGCTAACCCAATTGACATGGTTTTTAATTCATAATTTTTTTTTAAAAGAGTAAGAACACCCACCGTCTTCCAATAGCTATTCTAAAATTTCAGATCTTATGTAAGCGGTAAGCCAATGTATAGTTGGTTGGATCTTCAATTTTCACTGTGCTAATTTTACCAATCTCATATTTGAATCGGAAAGAGATAGGAAATAAAAGAGATAGAGAGAAAGAGAGGGGGGGGGGGGGGTGGAAAATGGGAGGTTCACAAAGAGAGAGAGAGGGCGAGAAGGGTTGGTGGAGGGAGGGATATAGCTTGCTGATAATTAATTCGCCACTTACTTTTTTGTATGGGGTATTTTAAAGAAATTAGTATTAAATAAAATCTAGAGTACTTCTAATATATTTTAGGATAAGTGTAGGTTTGATATAAAAATGGTTCATGATAAGCTTATCATGAAATTATATTAAAGTATCGAATATTTGACCAGAAGTATAAAAAAGTTCATCAAAAGTATCATTAATCTGGGTTTAAGAAAATTTACAACAATTACAATATAATACCACTAACTCAGATTAATAATACTTCTGATGAGATTTTTGATACTTTAAATATGTTTCATGATAAACTTATTATGAACTATTTTCATATAATACTTTGCATTAGGATAATAATTAATTGCATTTTTTAAGGAAATGCTTTTATACAATTACTATATGACAAAGTATAGAGGAAAAATGGTCCATACATGAATTATTTAAGGGTATTATTTCACTAAAGAATATTAATTATTTTCACTGAAGATTATTACTTGTTTACACTAAAGAGTCTTAGTTGTTCAGTGAAAACAAATTAAGACTCTTAAGTGAAAATAACTAATATCCTTCAGTAAAACACAATCAATACTCTTTAGTAAAAACAAATAATACATTTCAATAATTTATGTATGAACCATTTTCACTTTATACATACTCTTAATATATATATATATATATATATATATATATATATATATATATATATATATATATATTATTTGAGTTATTCAGTTTTGTTACAACGGTGTCCGGGTTAAAAAACATTGGTTGGGGTGGAGGTTGAAATGAGTGACTGGTTGAGGATAAATGAGTGACTGATTGAGGAGAAATAATTGTAGGAAATGAAGATATTAATTAATTGGGTAATGATTACCGTATGTAGGAGAGGAAGTAGTATCATTGATCTTTATCACCAAAATTGCCCTATATTCATTTTCATTCTCATTTCCATTCAAGAATTTCTTACTAAGCGCTCCCTTACTTTTTAGTTTCTTTCACATTTAATTCTCAGACTATCATCCTAATAGATATTATTGTGCAAAGACGTTTTTCACTGTTAAATTATAGATGTGAGAAATTGGGTATGTTTGGTGGATGTATTGGAATTGAATGATATTGTTGGGTGAACATTTTTAAGGATGTGTATTTAAGTGTTATATATTGGATAAATATAATTTTATAGTGGGTATATTTATTATAAATGATATATTGAGGTGTGTGAACCTAGTAATATAGTGGATATCGACAGTTGTGCCCTATAATAAATTTTATCTACAAACAATTTCTTATTTAATTTGATTAAGAATTAATAATTTTAATATTTGATTTTTAATATAATTTTTTTTGGAGTAGTTATATATAATAAAAATCCATGTTATTTTTTGGGTCGAGTCTCCTACTAATGTGGATGATCTTCCTAAAGTCGAATTGTATTGCTAATAAATGAGATGCAATTTTAACCCTAAACTTTTTTTCCAAATATAATCTTTATATTAATAACGATAAAAAATAATATAACAAATAATTCAAGACCAATATATCAAAAGTTGTACTTAAGGTCATAATAAAAATTATCAAACTCAAATCTATGTAATTCGAGAATGACTTGTTTCTAAAATTTAACATTAACATAAAATAATAAATATTTGAAATTGACTTGAGCAATACAAATAAAAGATCAACAAATAAATTTTATTAAAATGATCACTATTATTTAGTCAACATTATTACATTAGTACACAATTAAAATAATTATTCCTCTAACATCAATATCGTTATACTTCTTAAAAATATCATTTTTACCTAACCCAATACTTCCTAACCAATTTATATCCAATTTTAGTTAGATGATACATTTGATGATTCGTGTCCCTCATATCATTTTTCATCATTGTTCAGACAAAAAGTAATAAAATATAATATAAAGAATATAAGATTACAACATTAACATATAATATACATCAACAAATTACTTTATGCTTATTTCTTCCACACCCAATTTTCATTCCCTCTGTCAAATAGACGTTCTTGTGCAAAGAAGCTAATCATGTTTTTCACCACTTAATTAGAGAGGTAGGTAAGTTGGTATGTCTAGTGATTGTATTGAAATTGAATGAGATTGGTGGATGAATAATTCTATGGTCGAGAGCTCATGTGTCTGATGTTGGAGTTATTTTTTCCCAACATCTGAGTCACAACTATACCGATAAAAAAAATTCTTCAATAAAATTATAATTTTAAAGTGAGTATATTTAGTAAAAAAATAATTTTTTTTAAGTAAGTATATTTAGTAAAAAATAAAAAATGAGCTGGCTAAATATAGAAGTGGACAAACTTAGTAGAATAGTTGGTGTAAATAGTTGCGCCACATAATAAATATATTTGTAAACAATTTCGTATTTAATTTGATTAAAGGTTAACAATTTTCATATGTGATTTTGAATATAAAAGAAAATTGTTTGTTTTTAAAATAGTTACGTAATGATAAATTTAATTTTCAAATTTTCAAATAAATCAATGTAATATTATTAATGATAATAAATAAACAATATTAAATAATAAAATATTTAAAACACCCAAAATGTACTTGGAAACTTGGACAGAAGACATATTCTTCATATATTCTGGTAAGCTTCTTTTATCTTGAAGAACCAACACGTCTAACTCGAAATCTACTATGCCTAAATTGATTGTTTTTTTAAAATAGTTACATAATGATAGAGTTAATTTTTAAATTTTCAAATAAATCAATGTAATATTATTAATGATTATAAACAAACAATATTAAATAACAAATTGTTTAAAACAACACCCAAAATCTACTTAGAAACTTGTGCATAAGACATATCCTTCATATATTCTGCTAAGCTTCTTTTATCTTGAAGAGTCAACGCGTCTAACTCAGAATCTACTTTGCCTAAATTGGTGTGCGTTAGATGATTCACCAAACGCCACTTAGAATTAGTCTGACTTAAATCACCATTAGATCATCATAAATGGAGTTCATATTTCTCCAAATGTCAATCTCAATTTTGGGCAATAGATATATAAGTATAAATTACTAATAAAAGGATGCAGACCAAAATAGAGAAGAGTGAAATAAATATTAAGGAGTAGGTCTTTTGTAGACCCAATTAAAATGGAGAAATATGTACATGGTAAAATCATGACATCAAAATTCAAGCAAGCTCTAGTCTTCTACATATGTTGTACTTTTAATAAGCATTTCCACTTGGCAAAAAAAAAAAAAAGGCAGAAAAAGTAAGGCCAAATAATCAATTTTAACCCATACTTTTTACTTTTAATTAGATCTAGTACATATTTTTTCTTTTCACCAAATTATACACATACTTTTCATTTTAATTAAACCTAGCACATGTTTTTTTTTTTATCTTTATACCCATACTTTATTTTTTCTTTTTATCAAATCTAGTCTATATTTTTCCTCTTAACCAATTTATACTCATATTATTTATAAATATTATAAAATTAGTTAAAAATATATCTTTCTTTTTTAAATGGTCAATATCTAAAATAGTAAATATTAATATAAAATTATATAATACTTTATATTCTAAAAATTAAAATAAAATATTTAAAAGAGTATCAGAATAGTATATAAAAATATTTTTAAAAAATAAAATTTATTTTAATTAATATTTAATATTACTATAAAATATTCTTATATTTTGTAAATTTCATTTTATATAATTCACCTATTTATACTCTTCGCAATCATTCATACATTTTCGTGTGTTTCTTTATTTCTCTTTGCACTTTAGTATCGGATTTTATGCTTTATATTAGGGGAAATCATATGTAATATTTTTAGATAGATGTAAATTTGTTTCATGCATTCAAATCAATATTTTAATGTATTGAATTTTATAGATTTAAAGTTTTGAATTCGTTTGTTTCATCAAGGTTTGTATATTTTTGAAGATTTATCATAGCTTAACATCTGATGTTAGAAAGATCAACCTGACGAAGACATGCTACGTTAGTATGTGGAATGGAGAAAAACCGAGCAAGAAAATAGTTTTCATGAATAAATACTACATATGCACGAATCTTAGCCAATATATAACACCAAATACTTTCCGAGAATATATAGCATATAATTTTCAATTAAATTAAAGTTGATTTGATATATTTAATGATACAATTTAATTATAAGACGATCTTTTGTTGAACAATTATACTTGTTTTATATTAACGTGAATACACTGCATTTTAAGTTTGACTTACTCATTTATAACTCAATTATAATAGTAAATTATAAATTTATGGGTTAATTGCAAATAAAATCATAACATTTTCGCAAATTGCAATTTATTCTAAACTTTTGAATCTTTGCGAATAAAATTTCAATTTAATGTTTGGTTGTCATTTGAACCAACAACCAATTTTTTTATGGTCCGAAAATAATGTTTCACCTACCTGACAATGAATAAGTAATCGTATTAATATGTTTAGAATGGTTCGGATGACAACACATAATTAATCATTACGTTTGAGCATATTGAAATCGGTCTTTTAGTTGGAATTGCTAACAAATTATAAATTGAGGTTTGTTTGCAACGATTCAAATAATTAGATTAAATTGCAATTTGTGAAAAAGTTGAGATTTTATTTGCAATTAATCCTAAATTTATTTATTATTCTTTTGATTTGACAGAGTTTATAGAATTAAAAATTATTATGCAATTACTTTAAAATTTAAAATGAATATATGGTGGGTTCAATTTAGATAGAATTTAGGATTTTTAAGATGTCAAATTTTCCATTAAACCAAATTAGTGCTTCTTAATTTTGGTAGTGGCATAAAATAATGCTAATTATTTTTTGTTAAGGAGAAACTGTAGGGAATGTGGTAAAATTAATTGTGATACACCACATAATTTAATAACTATATTCGGTGGGGTTATACCCCATCACACACATAATTAATAAACTATCCAATTTTTTATTTGACAAAGTTTATAGAATAAAAAATTATTATGCAGTTACTTTAAACTTTAAAATGAATCTACTGTGTATTCAATTTAGGTAGAATTTAGGATTTTTAAGATGTCAAATTTTCAATAAAACCAGATTAGTACTCGTTAATTTTGGTGTGGCATGACATAAGGAAAAATAGTGCTAATTATTTTTTTATTGAGGATAAACTTTAGGAAATATGGTAAAGTTAAATTTCAAACGTGATAGACGGATGAGATCTCGTGTCGTCTCTTCCACCACACCCCTTTCTTAACATCCGATTACTTTTAGCAACATGACAGGTACAAAAGCAGTATTTAATATCTGATTGGATTCAATCATTCAATATTAATTATATTGTAAATAAAATTATCTTAGTGTAATCAAGAATAAATGAAGAGATATTCAGTAGTGTATGCGTAGCAGTTTTTTTTCTTCACAATCAAGATGAATATTAACAAACAAAGTTTGATGATAAAAAAAATTATCTTCCTAATAGATATTCTATAGCCAAGTGCCTTTAAATTTAAGTTTCTCAAGTTTTCTTTTATCTTTTATTGACAGAAACTATGGGGGAAAACAATCAGTTTAGAGATTTACACATTATTTTGTTTGGTTCCAAATTTTGACAAAAGCAACATGAACCCATATGGGTTGGAGATGACATTTCAGAACGGCAAGCTTTACTGTCATTGGAAGGTGAAGGAGATTTTGTAAATCGGTAAGATTTGAGAGAGGAGGGGATCTCGCTTAAACCATAATTAATTTATTTTAAATAATAATTAAATTAAAAGGACAGGTGGGATCTCGTACGAAATTTCAATGCTCCTTAGTGTATCAACAAATCACTCCTAAAATTATCAATGACATAAACTTTGGAAATTAGGTATTAGAACGTTGAAATCTTCAAACTATTTATCAAAAGGGGGGCTAATCACCACCTCCGACCATACGAACACAGGCACAATCCAAAAATACAACAAAAGTCCATCCACGATCAATCGGATAACAAAAATATCACGATCTACTGCGACTATATTTTCTTAATTTCTGACTCATTCGAATGAAACTCTATACAATGGCCGACCACAAATCCTCACCAATTAATTTCTGACTCATTCGAGTGAAACTCCATGCACAGCGGCCGGCCACAAATCCTCACCAAGACAGATTCATCCCGCCAAGATTCCGATCGATGCCCATAACTTGAAGCGATTTTACTAACTTCTACTAGTCGCTCACCCGCAAGCGGACGGGTTCACTGTAGTATAAGTACGTATAATGACCAAGTATTATCGAACCCAAGGGATGGTGTATATGCGAATAGATCCCTGAAGATGTACGCGTCGTAGTTAATATGAGTAACGTGTTTTTGGATTTTTTGAAAATTATTAATTTGAAACTAAATTAAACTACTTAATCTAAAGAACAAATTAAACGAATTAACTAAGGGTGTTTTTCTAATGATGAGTGATGATGCTTAGGATAAGAATCCCTACGTATACTAACGGAGCAGGTACATAATCAAAGTAATCGTGACAAACAAGAATTAACCTAAGTAAAAGCTTGTAGGATTAAAGCTCAAGATTCTAAACCTTAATTCTTTATCCTAACAAACGACCTCACTAATCCACTAACAAGTTAATAGACCGTGCTTAATTAATGAGACCCTAATTTAACTATTGGTGATGCGGTCGTCCTCCATAGCTAAACTGGCAAGTGAATTAACCTTTTCTAAACCCTCTTGTTAAGACTACTAATTGTTATCGAGTGATGCGGTCGTCCTCTCTCTAACACTTTCGTACGAAATTCAAAGGTAGAGTTAAGATTAATTATATGAATTCATTAATTAAGAGAATTAAAACTAACGTCACAAATTACCCTAATTATGTACCCACATCCTACTTCTACGAGTTCATCCTACCCTAAGCATGCAAGGGTTTTAGCCGGACATGGTTTTAACAAAAATAAAAGCAATAGAAGAAACAACAAATATAAACATAATGAATTGAACGAAGAAAATAAGAAACATGAACTAGGGTTTTAAAAGAAAATAATTCTAAGAACTGAAATTTAATTAACTAAAACGACGTTCAAAGCGTTTAAAGTAATCAAGCTAATGAAAAGAAACTAAGAAACGAAAAGAAACTAAGAATTCGTATGAAAAACCTCAACAACGTAAAAGTAAAGCTTGCTCGTTCTTCTCTTCTTCCTCTCTCTAAAAAAATTCTCTATAAAGTGATGTCTAAAAGTCGGGGATCCCTCAAAACATGTTTGGAAGAGGTATATATAGGCACGGGTCGAAACGGGAGTTAATGGGCCGAAAATACGCATCCGGAGGCAAAAATCCAAGGTTGCTCGAGCAAAACGCTCGAGCGGTCCCGCTCGAGCAGTGTAGCTCGAATGACACAATCGCTCGAGCGGTTCCGCTCGAGCCGGTCGAGCGCTGAAATCACACTGTATGTTTTGGGCGCTCGAGCTGCTCGAGCGCAAGAAAAGTTCTGTACGTTTAGGCGCTCGAGCAATGCGCTCGAGCGGTGGCGCTCGACCTAGTCACTCGAGTGACTTACAACTCCTCCCAACTGATACTTTTCCTCGTCCGCACTAATACTAATCGTATTTCTTCAATATCTTCTCATCCGGGCATCCGTTTGAGTCGATTCAAAGTCCTACGAACTCCGTTTTTCATCCTCTATTCACCTATGAGCATCAAAGAGACAAATTCATCAACATGTAGAAATAATGCTCAATTGACTCTAAATACTCTATAAACTCGACCAAGATTGGGGTATTTCAAGCTACGAATCATGACAATTTCACGCCTAATCAACCCCCCCAAACTTACCATATTGCTTGTCCTCAAGCAATGAAATAATAAGTCGAGTGAAATTGTTAGGGATGAGTAAAAAAAATCAATCATGCAAGCTAATGAACTCAAACTTCAAAAGTCAATCACCCGTATACTCACTCACTTTCTTTTATCGTACTCATGCAACAATGACAAGAAACACCAAGATCAAGCATGGATGTGCACTCAACGATGTGTTTCGCTCCCTCACAAGTGTATAACAATGATCAAGGGACTCACTCAAACAATCAGTCACACAAATTGGCAGCCATAAGCTTGTAAGTGCTCTTAACTTCGACCATACTCTAGAAATCAATGCCGAATCAAAAAGGGCTTTTCTCAAGGTTGTAATGTAGGCTCTTTGGACGGGTGGGATAACAATACAGGTAAGCGACTCAAGTGAATGGAGAATAGAAAGTCAAACTTTGGCACTTCGAGATTAGGAACAGACAACTTCAAACATTTTCAATCAACACCCTTTCAACTCCATACTCTCAACACTTCAAATTTTTTCTTTCTCACTCTTTCCCTTTTTTTTTTCAATCACTTTTTTTTTCTTTTTTTTTTTTCGCACAAACACATGAGCTCATTTTTTTCTTTTTGCTCATTCTCAATTTTCTTTCTCTTTTTCCCACATCTCAAAACTTCATCACACCTTCTTCTCATATTCACTCAACAAACAACCTTTTCCTTTTTCAACTCAATTCACTCCCTTCACATTCACACTTTCCTATTCTCCACTCAAATTGGGATAAAAAAAACTCAGGAATTGGAATAGTGTTCATATGTGCTAGCAAATAAAATAGGCTTTAGGCTCAAAGGGGCTAGCAAGGGATCAATGTCATTGGTAAGGAAAATTTTGGCTAAGTGACTCAATAAAATCAAAGATGGCCTAAGATCCTATTCGGCATATCAAACTAGACACAATCAAGAAGCAAGAGCACACACAAGTTCTAGCATCCTCTAAGGTGACGATCCACTCACAAACGAAGAGATCAATTTATGCATTTAAATCTCATAAGGCTCAAATCTCACAGCTTTCACATCCATGCTAGTCCTAGTGCATTCTCACTCTCATCCCACAAGCACTAAAAAAAAAAAATTCATAAGCATACAAGTTCTCTCTCAAATCAGCTCAAACTCAAACACTCACACAAAAGAATTTCTAACTCACCCTTACAACTCACTCTACTCATCAAATCATACTCAAAGATAGCAATCAACAAGCATAAGATGATTGATAGGCATGAAATATGCAATAGCGAGTCAAATCAAAATCACCCCAGGGAACATCTCAACAATCTAATAATCAATCAAACTCAACTCAAAGATAAGGGCGTGCATGCATGTGCAATGTAACAAGAAACATAAAAAAAAACTCCACCCCCCCAAACTTCGACCTTGCTAGAGGTCTAAGTTTGGGGTTGTGGGTTACCTCAACCAAATAATTCCGTTTCTCTCACTAGCTTTGCACACTTCCTTGTCTCAAGTTGGTTCCTTCAATCTGAGTAACTCCATGATACCTTTACTCCTTTAGAGACAAGCCTACAAACAACTCACTCAAATACGAGGTTAAACATACGACTCAACAACATCCTAGTAACATAAAAGGAAAATAACTAAAAACACTCAAAAGCAAATAAAAAATGGGTTGTCTCCCATTCAGCGCTATTTTTAAGGTCCTCATGTCGGACCTAGCTCAAAGGAGCTTATGGGACATCATACTCAAATTTACCTCCCTTACTCTCATAAGAGTGGTGTTTGAACTCCTTTCCTTGATGCCCTTCCATCATGAAGTCCTTTGCTTCCTCCCCCACCTCAAGTGGTATAGGTCTCAACTCCTTCTCACCTTTATCTGGAGGAGTCTTACCAAACAATTTCTTGAGTTTGGACTTCTTCTTCTCAACTCCTCCTTTTCCCTCTAACTGGACCACGTCCACACTTTTCACCTCTTCATCCTTCAACTTCTTCACTTCATTTCTATCAAAATAATCAAGAACATACTGCTCATGGGTTAAATTATTGAGTGAAGGAGTATAAAATTCATGAATATGAGAAGGATTAGGGATAGAAGGTGTGTCTTCAACACGAGGATCAATTGCATCCATGCAATACAAGCTCTCATCCTCCTTCGGGTGCTTCATGGCTTCATATAGGGAGATCTTCACTTCTTGATCATCAACCTTCAGCGTAATCTTCCCGTTTGCCACATCTAGCACCATCCCCGCCGTAGCTAAGAACGGTCTTCCCAAGATCAGGGGCACGTGCTCATCTTCCTCCATCTCTAGCACTACAAAGTCGGCTGAAAAAATGTGATCTCCAACTCTCACTAGGACGTCTTCAACCACACCTTGAGGTCTCGTAATAGACCGGTCGGCAAGTTGAAGCGTCATCATTGTGGGTTGAAGTTCAACACCTTCCAACTTCTTGAAAAGCGACAGTGGCATCAAATTAATGCTCGCCCCGAGGTCGCACAACGCTCCCTTCTTGATCCCGTTCCCAATGTCACATAAGATCGTGAAGCTCCCGGGATCCTTCAGCTTCGGTGGGAGCGCCTTGTGCACTAATGCACTCACCTCGTGGTTCAGCTGCACCAACTTCGGCTCATCCACTCGCCGTCTTTTCGCGATCAAGTCCTTCAAAAACTTCGCATAGTGCGGCATCTGTTCCAAAGCATCATAAAAAGGAATATTAATATGCAATTGTTTAAAAACATCAAGAAATTTTGCAAATTTTTCATCAAGCTTCTTTTTCATGAAGCGCTGTGGATACGGGACGGGTATCACAGATTTGGGTACCCCCCATTCATCTCGCTCGGTCACTTTCACTTTCTCCCTTGCTTCCTTTGCTTTCTTCCACTTTGGAACTCTCTCAACCTCCTCCCTTTCCTTGCCCTTCTGAGACTCATCCATATCTTCATGCCTCTCAATCCCTTCACTTTCAATCCCCTTCTCAACTTGGGGCGTCTCAGAATCAGCAGGCATCTGAGGCCCTTCATAGTTGGTTCCACTTCTTAGCTGGATCGCCTTGCACTGCTCTTTCGAGTTCCCCTCCGGCATTCTATTCACTGACTTTGCAATCTGGCTCATCTGGAACTCTAAAGAAGTGAACCTTCGATTGTTCTCTTGTTGAGTTCTAGTCCACTCAACATTCATCTTCTGGAGCTCTTGATCACGTTGATCACCCTTCTTATGCAACTCCTTCACATCATACTCCAAGGATGACAACCGCTTACTCCCTTCCTCCACCTTCTGAAGGATCGCTCTCAACATCTCCTCGGTTGATGCACCGCCTTCTCCACTAGGAGGTTTAGACCCCGGATCAACACCTGCAGGAACAGTAACACCAGCTTTTGGGTTAGCATAAGAAAAGTTCTCATTTTTTCGCCATGTGTTTTGAGGAGGCTGCTGGCCTCCTTGAACTCCTTGTGTGTTCCTCCATTGATTTTGAAGTGGCTGAGGACCTGGAGGTACAAATGGTTGGCCATAAGAAGGTCTTCCATACTGATTTCCACCTTGGTAGCCATTCTGATTGTAATATGGGCCTCCCATGTAATTGGCTACCTCTTGCTGTCCACTTGGTTGGTCTACTCTCTCATTCTCTACTGCATGCTCTCCAACCAAACTCTTCCCCAACTCGAGGTTGTTTATCTTCTCCATCATGGCCATCAATAGCCTTCTCGTTCCTTCTCCCTCTTCAACCTGATGCACCCTCTGAAAATCTGCATCCACACCCCAAGCACCGGCATTCGTGACAATGTTGTCCACGATCTCCCTACACCTCTCTATGCCTTGGTTCAAGAATGCTCCGCCCGCACAGGCGTCTAAATGGTCTTGCCCCGTCTTGTTGGCACCACTATAGAAGAACGCCATAATGTCTCCCTCATTGTACCCGTGCTGCGGGCACTCAATCAACATGTTTGAGTATCTCTCCCACGCTTGACGTAGGTCCTCTCCTTGCTTCTGGCGAAAGGATGAGATCTCAATTCTAGCCTTGATCGTCCTAGATGGAGGGTAGAATCGCTCGAGGAACAGACGCTCGAGCTCGGCCCAAGTGGTAATACCTTCCCGCGGAAGCGTATTATCGTACCACTCCTTGGCTATTCCCGTCAATGAGAATGGGAACAGCCTAAGCCTCTTGGCATCTTCAGACATGCCATTATAATTAAATGTTGAGGCTATCATGAGAAGCTTTAAAATCCCCGGGGATATCGAGAAGTTGTTTGCCTCAACAGGAGGCAAAGCCACTCCATCATAGTACCGCTGTGGCTGCGCTGCAAACCTTCCTCGAATAGCTATATTGTGATCTACGTTCTGAGGAACGTGGTGAGGATTAGCAGCAGGTACTGGTACTTGTTGGGGTGGTGGTGGGTAAACAGGTGGTTGATTATAGACTGGTGGTGGATGATATGGATATGGTGGGTAAGGATAAGGTGGGTATGGGTAATGTTGGTATACTGGGTTGTTAAAAGGGTTATTTGGGTTTTGTGGGTAAGCAGGGTTGTTATGAGGATTATGGACAAGGTTCTGAGCTGGATTCCCTACGTTTTGTGTATCCGGGTTTAGGCTCTGGCTATCCCCTAATGGAATTTGATTCTGGCTACCACTAACTCCAGTGCCTTCAACTCGGTCTACTGCCTGATTGAAATCGTTGGCAGCATCGTCCAACTCATTATTGATATCCATTGGTTCCTTTCCTAAGTCGGCAGCGTTCATCCTTCTAAAGAAGGCTCGGTTCCTTCTGGCTATTGTCTCAGGGTCCAACGGTATTCTCTCTTTGCTCGTATTGCTTTGTGAGCGTGTTTTCATAAACCTGACACACTAGCAGAAGGGTCAAAACGCAACTGCCGATTGAATACAAATAAAAATAAAAATAGAAAATAAATCACCCACTACTAACTACTAAGCTATCTACAAGTCCTATTCAAAAGCATACAATGCCATCCCCGGCAATGGCGCCGTTGACTTGAAGCGATTTTACTAACTTCTACTAGTCGCTCACCCGCAAGCGGACGGGTTCACTGTAGTATAAGTACGTATAATGACCAAGTATTATCGAACCCAAGGGATGGTGTATATGCGAATAGATCCCTGAAGATGTACGCGTCGTAGTTAATATGAGTAACGTGTTTTTGGATTTTTTGAAAATTATTAATTTAAAACTAAATTAAACTACTTAATCTAAAGAACAAATTAAACGAATTAACTAAGGGTGTTTTTCTAATGATGAGTGATGATGCTTAGGATAAGAATCCCTACGTATACTAACGGAGCAGGTACATATCAAAGTAATCGTGACAAACAAGAATTAACCTAAGTAAAAGCTTGTAGGATTAAAGCTCAAGATTCTAAACCTTAATTCTTTATCCTAACAAACGACCTCACTAATCCACTAACAAGTTAATAGACCGTGCTTAATTAATGAGACCCTAATTTAACTATTGGTGATGCGGTCGTCCTCCATAGCTAAACTGGCAAGTGAATTAACCTTTTCTAAACCCTCTTGTTAAGACTACTAATTGTTATCGAGTGATGCGGTCGTCCTCTCTCTAACACTTTCGTACGAAATTCAAAGGTAGAGTTAAGATTAATTATATGAATTCATTAATTAAGAGAATTAAAACTAACGTCACAAATTACCCTAATTATGTACCCACATCCTACTTCTACGAGTTCATCCTACCCTAAGCATGCAAGGGTTTTAGCCGGACATGGTTTTAACAAAAATAAAAGCAATAGAAGAAACAACGAACATAAACATAATGAATTGAACGAAGAAAATAAGAAACATGAACTAGGGTTTTAGAAGAAAATAATTCTAAGAACTGAAATTTAATTAACTAAAACGACGTTCAAAGCGTTTAAAGTAATCAAGCTAATGAAAAGAAACTAAGAAACGAAAAGAAACTAAGAATTCGTATGAAAAACCTCAACAACGTAAAAGTAAAGCTTGCTCGTTCTTCTCCTCTTCCTCTCTCTAAAAAAATTCTCTATAAAGTGATGTCTAAAAGTCGGGGATCCCTCAAAACATGTTTGGAAGAGGTATATATAGGCACGGGTCGAAACGGGAGTTAATTGGCCGAAAATACGCATCCGGAGGCAAAAATCCAAGGTTGCTCGAGCAAAACGCTCGAGCGGTCCCGCTCGAGCAGTGTAGCTCGAATGACACAATCGCTCGAGCGGTTCCGCTCGAGCCGGTCGAGCGCTGAAATCACACTGTATGTTTTGGGCGCTCGAGCAATTCGCTCGAGCGGTGGCGCTCGAGCTGCTCGAGCGCAAGAAAAGTTCTGTACGTTTAGGCGCTCGAGCGGTGGCGCTCGACCTAGTCACTCGAGTGACTTACAACTCCTCCCAACTGATACTTTTCCTCGTACGCACTAATACTAATCGTATTTCTTCAATATCTTCTCATCCGGGCATCCGTTTGAGTCGATTCAAAGTCCTACGAACTCCATTTTTCATCCTCTATTCACCTATGAGCATTGTTACACCCGATATTTTACTACCCGATCCATCGGGTATCGGATACAGGCCCACTGCTGTAGCGGGCTCGGAGGAGAACAGTCTTCCGACCGGTCAGACAGACGGGCGGGGACCCAGACGCTGCCCGACATGAGCCTCTAGGATCGGCCAGGAAGGGTACTTATAATCCACATGCCCGGATATCGGGCGGCCAGCGACGAGCCCCTGTGCAGGTACTCTACCCGCCTACCCGCAAATGGCCAACCGGGGCATTTTCGTCCGGACTCGCTTCCCGGTACCCGAGTACCCGTCTACCCGACCCCAGGCCGCGCCAGCTGTGAGAGGACGTCGAGTGCCATCAATCCAGAGGATGTGACAGGGTCAAAGAGGGCCGTTGAGGCCAAGTCCAATCACCTCAGGGGTGACAGTGCCACGTGGCGTCTCCTCATTGGCTCGTAGGGGAGGCTGTAACCACTTATTACCTTTCAGCTAGGAGTAGGAGGGACCCACGAGTCCACCTACCAAGCTTGGGGAACCCCCACCTTGTACATTATAAATAGGGCTTTGAATGCCAATTTGTAAGACACATCACATTTATTGCAAATACATACTTGAGAGCTCATTTACTCTCACATTTATTACTCCTTGTCATCATTAATATAAAATCCTACCTGCTAGGAACCCGGCAGCAAGACTAGTCAGAAACCGCTGTCAACATTTTGGCGCTAGAAGGAGGGTGACTAATATCGAAGTACACTCGGTTTCATTTATCTAGTCACCCCGAACGAAATCCCATCCACTATCATTCAAAAAATGACCACTTCAAAGGCCACACGAACCCAGCAGCAAGTCGAGGACATCGGCGAAACCGCCACTCCGGCTCCGGCCACGGCGGAGACCCTTCAGGGTCCTTTCGAGTTCTTGTCGGCCATAAGAACTCCGGAGGACCTCCAGGCCGCAAGGGCCATGATCGAGCGCCGTCAGGCCGAGATCGACGCCGCTCCTATCCGCACTCACCGACCTGGAAAGGAGCCAGCCCGGAGCAGGGCCACCTGCCAGCCCCGGCAGGAGCAAGAGGCGGCCAGGAGGGCCGCCAGCAACCCCCGGCCTCAGAATCTAAAGAGGCGCCTCGACGAGGAGGCCGACTCGCAGCGGGCTTCTCGCCGACCGGCGGGATCGGTCTTCTCCCGGTTGGGAACCCAGGCTCGGGGAGCTGCCCGACCTTGTGAGTCCAATGCCAGCTCCAGGCCCCGGGAGCGAGAACAGGCACGATCTCCCAGGCGTCACAACGACACAGCCCCGAGGCCGTCGGTCCGTGACCACTTGGGGGACAACCCTCGTCCCCGTTCTCCCCCCGCGGCCGACAACGCCATGGCCGCCATCCTAAAAAAGGTCTCGGACCTTGAGGCCAAGCTCGAGAGGCGGGACGGGCAACATCATGTCCCCTACATGCCCAACTCGCCCCTCGCAGACATCTTGGTGCGGGCCCCGGCCCAACCAAAAATCAACGTGGCCGCCGTGGGCCAATATGACGGGGAGACAGACCCCGTCACCCATCTCAGCAAATACTCCACCTACATGATCTCCATGGGGGCAACAGATGCCACCCAGTGCAGGATGTTCCCGCTAACCTTGGGGGACAGGGCTCACCGATGGTACTCCTCGCTTCCCGCGGGGAAGGTGGTTTCATTCCACCAGCTAGGGGAACTGTTCTTGGAGCACTTCTCCTCGATGGCGCCACGAATGGCCGGCGCCAACCGCATGGCCAACTTGGCCCAGGGGAAAGACGAGACGGACTGGGCGTACATCGACCGGGTAGATCGCATCATCATGGAGGGCGAGCCCGTCGGGGACGAGGTCAAGCTCGTCGGGATCATAGGCGGACTCCGCCTAAGAACCAAACTATAGAAGTCGATGAACAAGGACTACCCCAAGTCCTACGCGGAGTTCCGGCAGCGAGCCGGAAAAATCATCTACAATGCGGACATCCTGGCACAGCGGCTGGGCGAGAGCACCCCTGCCGAGAAGGAGAAAACACGCGCCTCGGCAGGCACCACATCAAGCCGGAGGAACTTTTCCTACCGGGCTCCCCAGCCTTTCAAGCCCTTCGATTCCGTCGAAGTGAAGCTGGCCGAAAAATTGTCGGCCACCCTGGAGTACGTCTATGTGCAGATCCGGGACAAAAATATGATGCCCAAGGCGCGGCCGTGGGTCCACAAGCCGGGGGTACAACTCAACCCCAACAAGTACTGCCACTACCATCAAACCGTCGGGCACAACACGAGTGAGTGCCGCGGCCTCCTGAAGCAACTCTGGCGACTCTTCGAGGAGGGGAGGCTGGAGGAGTTCGTGAAGAGGCCGGCGGCTAGACCGGAGGCTCAGGCCGCTGCCCACCCCGTGGAGCCAAACCGGGAGGCGGCCCTCATATGCCCACCAATGCCGGAACATCAGGCCCGACGGGCGGTCAACATGCTCTCCCCGGTGGGAGGCTTCGCACCTACCACCTCGCTTTCCAACCGCAGACAGAAGAGCGAGCTGCGAGCGATGGACAATGTCCATCAAATTGCCCTGCCGATCAACACGACGGCAAAGGAATCAAACCTCCTCGCCTTCAAGGAGGAGGATCGCACCGGGGTCATCTACCCGAACCACGACGCCCTAGTCGTGTCCGTCAACATCATGGGCGTCACCGTCCATCGCATGCTCATCGACAACGGGGCCTACTGCAACATCCTCTTCAAAGCCGCATTCGACCAGCTGGACAGCTCCTTTGAGAGGTATGTGGAGCCATGCGACCAGGTTATCAAAGGCTTCGGCGACGCCACGGTGAAACCCTACGGGATAGTTAGGCTAGCCGTAGAATTAGTTTCTAGTATAGACGCTGAGGTTAAGGCTTCGAAACAGCTCGATTTTATCATTGTCGACCAGCCGTCAACCTATAACGGGTTTCTCGGCAGGCCATTCGAGCACGAGTTCGAAGCCGCCGCCTCAGCATTCTATTATTGTATCAAGTTCCCAACCCCCTCCGGGAAGGTTGGGACTCTTAAGGGAAATCAAAAAATGGCACGCGGATGTTTGGCGTATATCGATGTTATTTCAAATTTTGCAAATCTAGATTATGTCTGCACAATCGGGGAGGGAGACATGGAAATAGACGAAGAAATCCCACCCGCTGCCCACCCAATGGAAGAAGATTCGCAAACTTTTGAGAACATCCAAGTCGACCTGGAGCCAAGGCTCGGGTACGAACCCATGGAGATTGACAAAACCCTAACAGGGCAGATCGACGATCCACACTACGGCGAACGTGGAGCCAGTCCGATCGAAGAATTAATTTCGGCCACAATGAAGAATCGGCCAGAAGTAAGTGTCCAACTCGGTTCGTCAATGTCCGGCGAGTTGCGGGCAAAGATGACCGCATTTTTAGAAGAGAACTTAGACGTGTTCGCCTGGTCCCATGAGGACATGGTCGGGATCGATCCAGCCGTATGTTCACACCAACTGCACATCGATCCATCCCGCAAGCCGATCTCACAGAAAAGAAGGAAATTCGGCCCAGACAAATACGCGATCATTGCCACCGAAGTCAAAAAGCTACTAGACAACAAACTCATCGGGATGGTCGACCCCGACGACAAGCCTCAATGGGTATCCAACGCGGTACTCGTCAAGAAGAGCAACAACACATGGCGACTGTGCATCGATTTCACGGACCTAAACAAAGCTTGCCCAAAAGATCACTTCCCGATGCCGCACATCGACCACCTGGTGGACAGCACGGCCGGGCACGAGATGCTTACTTTCATGGACGCATTTGCCGGCTATCACCAGATCCCGATGGCCGCAGACGACCAGAAACACACAACTTTCCTCACTGAGAAAAACATGTATTTTTGGAAGCGGATGTCATTCGGGCTCATGAACGCTGGGGCAACCTACCAGAGGCTGGTCAACCACATGTTCCACGATCAAATCGGGGCGACCATGGAGGTATATATCGACGACATCGTCGTCAAGAGCGAGAAGAAAGAAGACCACCTCACACACTTAGCCGAAACATTCGAGATCTTGAGAAAGTATCGGATGAGGCTCAACCCGAAAAAGTGCAGTTTCGGCGTCGAGTCGGGCAAATTCTTGGGGCACATGGTCAGCCAGCGGGGAATCGAGGCAAACCCGACCAAGGTACAGGCGATCCTCGACATGAGCCCTCCCCGCACGGTGAAGGAGGTGCAGAAGGTGACGGGCAGCCTGGCCGCTCTCAGCCGTTTCATCTCCCGCATGGGGGACCGATGCAAGCCTTTATTCGACAGCATGCGGAAGGGGAAACTAAACTGGACTCCCCAGAGTCAGCTCGCTTTCAATAACTTGAAAGCATACCTATCAAACGCCCAGGTGTTGGCCAAACCCGTCCCCGGCGAGAAGCTTTTCTTATACTTGGCGGCGTCGGACTCAGCTCTCAGCGCCGTGCTAGTGCGGGCTGAGGGGCAGGCACATCTGCCAATCTACTATGTCAGCCAGACGCTTCACGACACCGAGCTACGGTACCCACCCCTGGAAAAGTTAGCATACGCCCTAGTAATGAGCGTACGCAAGTTACGCCCATACTTTTTTGATCACCAAGTAGAAGTACTGACAACAATGCCACTTCGCCAAGTACTACATCGGCCAGACACGGCGGGCAGGTGCCTCAAGTGGGCTGTTGAGATCGGGCAATTCGGAGTCACATACGCTCCCCGAACATCCATCAAAGGCCAAGCCATGGCCGACTTCATAGTCGAGCTCACTTACCCGGAGGCGATGTCCAAGATCGAGCAGCCACCTTGGAAAATGTACGTTGACGGATCCTCCACAACTACGCGGGCAGGCGCGGGAATTGTCCTTCTCAGCCCGTCCGGCCAGTCATTCACGACAGCCATAAGATTCGGTTTCCACGCGACCAATAATGAGGCCGAGTACGAAGCATTAATTAACGGCCTGGAAATGGCCATGGCCATGGGAGTGAAGAGACTCCAGGTCTACAGCGACTCACAGCTCGTTACATGTCAAATCTCAGGAGAATACGAGGCGCGCAGCGATAGGATGTTGGCCTACCAGGGATTAGCCAAGAACCTGCTCGAAAAATTCGATCAAGTATGCATAGAGGTGGTACCCCGACTTGACAATACTCAAGCAGACGCACTTGCCCGCCTCGCAACATCCGAAGGGGCAGCCGACATGTCCCAGATCACAGTTACTTACCTGACCGCCCCTACAAGTTCGAACCAGCGGGTGAGTAGCCTGGGGCAGGCGGAAGACAGCTGGATGACCCCCATCTTGAAATACCTCCGTGACGGCCAACTCCCAGTCGACCGGGTAGCGGCAAGACAGTTGCAGCTCCGGGCGGCCCGGTACACGATCATCGGGGACCAGTTGTACAAACGAGGCTTCGCCCTGCCCCTCCTAAAATGCGTAACGCAGGAGCAGGGAAGGAAGATCTTGGTAGAAGTCCACGAAGGACGCTGCGGGAACCACGCCGGCGGCCAGGTGCTCGCCCAGAAGGTTATCCGACAGGGATACTTCTGGCCCACCCTGAAGAGGGACGCAATCAACTACGCACGGGCATGCCACAAGTGTCAAATCTATTCACCGGCAATACATCAGGCCCCAACCGAGCTCACCTCAATCCTGAGCCCGTGGCCGTTCGTAAAGTGGGGGATCGATCTCATTGGCCCTTTGCCTACGGCCCCGGACAGCGTCAAGTACGCAATTGTCGCCGTGGATTACTTCACCAAATGGGCGGAGGCGGAATCACTGAAAACGATCGACCAGGAACACGTGATCAGGTTCATCTAGCGCAACATAATCTGTCGATTCGGCCTCCCACAGATAATCATTTCGGACAACGGGAAACAATTCGACGGGCTAGAGATGGAAAGATTCTGCCAAAAGCACAAGATCAAGAGGTTATTCTCGTCACCCTACCACCCCCAGTCGAACGGACAGGTCGAGGCGGTAAACAAGATAATCAAACACACGTTGAAGACAAGGTTGGAGGAGAGCAAGGGAACATGGGCGAGCAAGCTACCCGAAGTGTTATGGTCATATAGAACGACATGTCGTACCGCAACCGGGGAGACTCCTTTTGCTCTAGCCTTCGGAACAGAGGCAGTCATCCCGGCTGAAGTTGTCATCCCGAGCCTCCGCACCTCACAACCCGTGGGGACCGAGAACGACCAGGCCATGCTAAACGAGTTGGACCTGCTGGAGGAGAGAAGGCTGTCCGCAGAACAAAGAAACATAGCTTACAAACGCCGGGCTGAAAAATACTTCAACTCGAAGATCAAGATCAGGGAGTTCGAAACCGGGGACCTGGTACTCCGACGGACGGTCGGGCAGCCCAAGGGGGCATTTGGTCCGAATTGGGAGGGACCCCTAAAGGTCTCCAACCGCCTCGCCAATGGAGCCTACGAGCTGGAAAGCCTTGAGGGCAACCCGGCCCAATACCCTTGGAACGCCTCCCTACTCAAAAAATACTACCAGTAGGAGCTCATTGTAATCACTACTCGAAGCGCAAATTTGAAAAAATTAATAAGCGGTTGTTAAATCAATCCCATCTTCGTGAAGTCGCTGCCCGACATTCGGCTATAGCACTTCATTAATTAATCTGTTGGTTAATTCTTTTAAGCGGTTGTTAAATCAATCCCATCTTCGTGAAGTCGCTGCCCGACATTCGGCTATAGCACTTCATTAATTAATCTGTTGGTTAATTCTTTTAAGCGGTTGTTAAATCAATCCCATCTTCGTGAAGTCGCTGCCCGACATTCGGCTATAGCACTTCATTAATTAATCTGTTGGTTAATTCTTTTAAGCGGTTGTTAAATCAATCCCATCTTCGTGAAGTCGCTGCCCGACATTCGGCTATAGCACTTCATTAATTAATATGTTGGTTAATTCTTTTAAGCGGTTGTTAAATCAATCCCATCTTCGTGAAGTCGCTGCCCGACATTCGGCTATAGCACTTCATTAATTAATTCCTTGGTTAATTCTTTTGGGTTATTGTTAAAAGTCACTACCCGACATTCGGCCAGAACACTACCGTTTATTATTTATTATCCGATTACGTTATTTACCCGGCCGATAAAACTAAAAGTTCAAGGAGACAAAGCGAAATGAAGAGCAAAAGTAATTTCATTAAGGAGGTCCGGGAAAGAGAAAATACAAAACGGTCAGCGGCCAACAAACTTAACAAAACAACAAAAGAAAAGAAAAATCACGGGCGCACCTCATCCACCACTCCCGGGTCCTCATTCGCCTCCTCGTCGGCTAGTGGGTAAAGGAAGGTCGACGGGTCGCCAAGAAACGACAGATCCAGCCCGCGATCGACCAAGTCCTTCAGCGTGATATCATAGTCCGGGGAGGGAGGATTGGACTCGACATAACTCCTCAGATCGGCCAGAGGCCCGGAGTAGTCGGCCTGGGGATTCTGACGGAGTAGGGAGCGAATCGAGTCGGCGTAAGCATTAATGTACACCATGGACCCAGCCGACTCGTTCTCAGCGGCCAATCGGGCACGCTCGGACTCCAGGCGCCTTTCCGCCTCCGCCGCGAGAGCCTCCTTGGCTTGGCGGACTTCTTCAGCCGTCCTCGCCTCGGCCTCGGCGCGCGCCCTCCTCTCTTCCTCGAGGACCCCCTCTAGTTCAGCCCGACTCGCTCGGCCGGCTTCCAGCTCCTCCCGAAGCTTTTTGTTCTCCTCTTCCAGGCGGGTAGCTTCGTCCCGCTTCGACTGGAAGGTTGCCCTGTAGGAGGAGGCAGTCCGCATCTCCCGCTCGTATTCGAGCATAATGCCCTCCATGGCAATAGCGTTGCGGGAGGTACGGATGGCCGCCGCCCTCATCCGGTCGGCGAGCGAGACGGTCCTCGTGGCCTTCTGGCAGTTGAGGGTCCAAGACCGGGGAAGATTCAGCACGGCGCGGCGTAGTTCTTCCGGCCAAGATTCCGGCACGGCCTCCGAGTACGGAGGATCCTGCGAGCGCAGGAATTGAAGGACCTCGGGCGGGGGCAGAGGCTCAGGCCTGCGCGAACACGGGAAGAAAAGTTGTGTTAAAAAATCCTACATCGCAAAATCGACTAGAAAACTTAGAAAAGAAAACGTAATACTTACGTGAGGTTATTGCCCCAACCCAAGAAAGAGAAGTCGCTGCGATCGCGGGCAGGGGAGGCTGGGCCCCCTAAAGTCGCCTCGACGGTGCCGGCCACGAGCCTGCCGGTCGCCGGGTCCAGGTTGACCGTCACCATGGCCGGGTCGACATAGGTCTGGCCTTCAACCCGGGCCTGTTTGTATGGGCGCTGCCCGTCTGCCGGGGAGGAGGATGTCGGGGGCACCGTGGTCGCGGGCGGGCTGCGGATCGCCACCCCTGCGGCACGGACGGCTCCCCGTTTCGCCAGCTTGGCCAGGGCGTTCTTCTTAGGCGCCATGTCAACAGTCTCCTCGGATGATTCAACGTTTACGACCGGGATGGCTGCCTGGCCGGCCTCAGTTGCGGTCCTTGGGGAGGCTGCCGGGGAGGTCGATGGCGTGGAGGATTCGGCCGGGAAACGTTGCGCTGCGAGAAAAGTGACAAGATTAGAAATCGAGAAGCGAGAACGAGTATAAGGAGAGTCGGGCAGGAAAGAGTCTTACCACCGAAATCCAAGTGGCGCGGGAAAGTCTGAAGTCCGGAGAGCCTTCTGTACTCGTCGTCGTTGAGAAGTTCGACGTCGCGATTGTCCACGCTCTCGGATCTCACCAAGGCAAGCGCCTGCCTGAAGTCGTCGGTCAGGTCGGCCTGATTTGGTACCGCGCAACCTGCACAATGAAAGAAGAATTAGATCAGTACTAAGAAATGAAGAAAAATTCAGTATTTACCTCGACGGTCGCGCTCCCGATATTCCCGTGGAACCGGGATGGTGTGCCCGTCTATACCAACGCTCTCCCAGGCGCCGCCGACCCACCACCACCTTTCCTGCCAGTGCGTCACCTTCGGCGAGATGCCGAAGACAATGGCATCTCCACCCCGGGGCTTCACGGAGTAATACCCAAGGTTCATCCGCCCGACCGAGGCCACGGTGTAGTACAGATAGTTGAGCTCGGACGGAGTGGGCATACGATGCAGCCCGCGCCGACCGAGAGCAACCATTGCCCCCAGGATGTAGCTCCATCCATTCGGGGTGATCTGGGTGATCGACAGATTCCAGGCTGCGAGTAGCTTGGAGATGGTCGGGTGAAGCGGGAAACGGAGCCCGGCATGAAGGGTGTCCGCATTTATGGCGATTAGGCCTTCCGGAGGTTGGTCGGCCCGTTCATTCTCCCGGGGAGCATAGAAGAAGACGTCGGAGGGCGCCTGGAATGTCCAGTACAACTCCTTCACATCGGCGTCCGGGGAAGGCAGCTGGGGCGGCGAGAGGCCCCAAAGTCAGTGTCCCGGGCCTCGAGATATGCGCGGGGAGGGCGCTTTCGCACGAACCGGCTCATATACTTCGAGTAGTCGAACCCGATTAGCCGGCTGTCCACGTAATCTATCTGGTCGGGCACAGCTTCCCGCTCGAACAAAAAATCTTCGGCCCGGGGCGGGTAGGCAGAGACCGGGGAAACGCTTAGGGCTTCCCCCTCTCGTTGGGGGCTCATCCCCTCCAAATCTTCCGCGAAGGCATCCACATCCGTGGAATTGCCCTCGCCCTCTCTGGCGGCGGCGCGGGACGTTCCTTTCCCGGCCGGTTGAAAAGGCCTCTCGGCGTCGGCGGCGGCACGGCGGCGGAAGTGATAAACATCGGCGGCGCCAATGCTCTCGACGGAGTCGCTCATGACGAAAAGAAAATAAGAAGAAGAAGTGTCGATGAAAGAAGCAAGAAATTACCTTGGGACTCGGGAAAGATCGCCGGAATCTGGGAAATTCGCCTGAAAACTTGAATATCCTTAAGGGGGGCACGAGGTTGCAAGAGAGGGAAAATGAGAAAACGGGCTGGGAGCCCCTATTTATAGAAGAAGAAGGAGGGACTAAACAGCAAAAAACGGGGTCGGAAATGAAATAAAACAAAGTTCTGGGGGGCGCGTGGGGGTCACGCGCGCAACGGTTGGGGAGCAGGTTCAGCGGACGTGACCCCTGGATTTCTGCGCATCAGTCACGCCATCCCGTGACGTCAGCAGGCGCGGCAGACGAGGCGTAGTCTTGGAAACCGAAACGTCACCCCCAAAATTCAAATTCTAAATCAAAATGGTCTGCAGTTCGACCAGCCCGCCACTCGACGACTGCGGCCCCCCGATGTCGGGCTGGTGGGGCAATTGTTACACCCGATATTTTACTACCCGATCCATCGGGTATCGGATACAGGCCCACTGCTGTAGCGGGCTCGGAGGAGAACAGTCTTCCGACCGGTCAGACAGACGGGCGGGGACCCAGACGCTGCCCGACATGAGCCTCTGGGATCGGCCAGGAAGTGTACTTATAATCCACATGCCCGGATATCGGGCGGCCAGCGACGAGCCCCTGTGCAGGTACTCTACCCGCCTACCCGCAAATGGCCAACCGGGGCATTTTCGTCCGGACTCGCTTCCCGGTACCCGAGTACCCGTCTACCCGACCCCAGGCCGCGCCAGCTGTGAGAGGACGTCGAGTGCCATCAATCCAGAGGATGTGACAGGGTCAAAGAGGGCCGTTGAGGCCAAGTCCAATCACCTCAGGGGTGACAGTGCCACGTGGTGTCTCCTCATTGGCTCGTAGGGGAGGCTGTAGCCACTTATTACCTTTCAGCTAGGAGTAGGAGGGACCCACGAGTCCACCTACCAAGCTTGGGGAACCCCCACCTTGTACATTATAAATAGGGCTTTGAATGCCAATTTGTAAGACACATCACATTTATTGCAAATACATACTTGAGAGCTCATTTACTCTCACATTTATTACTCCTTGTCATCATTAATATAAAATCCTACCCGCTAGGAACCCGGCAACGAGACCAGTCAGAAATCGCTGTCAACAAGCATCAAAGAGACAAATTCAACAACGTGTAGAAATAATGCTCAATTGACTCTAAATACTCTATAAACTCGACCAAGATTGGGGTATTTCAAGCTACGAATCATGACAATTTCACGCCTAATCAGCCCACAACCTACAAAAGATATCAATGACAATCAAGAAGTAATAATCCACGAAAAGAAAAAAAATACAAATGAAACTACATAAATAAAAAGAAACTCACGGTGTAAAAATACATAGGATGAACTGTATATAAAAGAAAGCACAATCGTAACTGTCCCTACATTGCAGCAGATTAACACCAGCAAAGCCGCCCACAATTAATAACAAAATTAAGGGCCAAGATGAGAAAAGAAAATTGATCGGACGGCCATAAACATCTCCCGCCCAAAACTATATTTAGAAATATAGGGTGTATTATATATTACTAGTAACAGTCCTACCCGTGCTTCGCACGGAAGTCATTCTTTTTTCTATTTTTATTTTATATATATGTATATATTTTTTTGAATAATTTGAAAATTGACTTTTTTTTTTCTAACAAAAATAACTAAAACTAATAGTTACAAAAAAATCATTTATATTCACAAAAATAAATGAAATGTTATCATTTGTTTTTTTATTATAATAAACTAATTACTAATACATTTGTAGGGTTGCTTTAATTTTTTTAACACAATAACATTAAAAAAATGAAATTTGTTAATTTTTCATTTAAAAAGTAGTCATTTTGATAAGATTTAAATTATATATGGCAAATATAATGCACAAATTATTCTTTACTATTAAAAAGTAAAAAATTGAGGATCTATTAGGTTTTTTTATTAAATAAATTTAAGTTAATTGATAGAGTTTATTGAAAAATACCGTGCAATAAATCATATATAAATTGTGTTTGGAAGATATTATTTTTTCCGTCTCTTGATTACTTTGATATTTACCTAATTAAGATATTTCACAAATATTTTCATGCCACTTAAAAAGAAATAATTCTACATAAAAAATGAATAAAGTATAAAACTATTATTATTTTATTCAACTCTACACTAACATAACACATTTTTTCTTAAACAACGTGACACTTTCAAATGTGAAAGAAACAGTGAGATGAATGGGGTATTTTTCAAATAAATTATAGTCCTCATTTTGTCCCCCCTAATTGGGTTATTGTGGCCGATTGTGCCTAAATTCGTGACTCTTAAAAATTACAGTCCTTAAATTGTTAGCACGAAAAGTAATTGTCATCATTTTGTCCGCCAAAAGTTACGATCCTTAAAACAAAACATCAAACCATAAGAAAAATCACTAAATTTGAATATCTATTACCCGACAATCAACTATTTTTAAAGATTAACATTCATATAATACAATAAATTTTTGATATAATTTAAAAAATTATATTGTTGTTAAAATATTGCAATACAAATAAAATAATCAACAAATGAACTTAATTAAAAATAAAAACCAATATAAAATATTCAACCTTTGTACACATATAATGGAAATCAATCTTGCTCTAACATCAAAATAATTATATTTCTTCAAAAAAAAAAAAAATCATCTTTACGCATTCCAACATTTCTAATAAATTTATACCAAGTTTTAGCTAGACAAAAAATGTGATAATCCGTATCAACAATAAACCTGGATTCATAATAAATTGGGAACAAATCTTAAGTTCTAACACACTTCAATATGATATAACCCAAGTCCTTTTTAAGTTTACACTTGACACTGATATGTAATAAGAAAACAACAAAAAGATGATAAACATATTAAATTTACAATTTCAGTAAGGAAAAAAAAGAGCATCCAAATAAATATAACTATCACCAGACAACGTTTAAATTCAACATTATTGCATTTGACAGAAAACTCAATTATTTCATCAATATTCACTGGTTCTAATTTTCCTTCAAAACAATCTTTAAAATGATCAATTTGACTTTCAACTGAAACATTTGAAGGAAAATTTAAATTGTCTTTAAATGGTTTAATTACATTCTTCATTGTTCAAACAGAAAGTGACAAAAAAGAAAAGAAAAAGAATATATAAAATTAAAAAAAATATATATAATTACATTTCCACCTTTGGGGGACTTCATTTTACCAAAGATGATGAAAACGTGAACTCCCAGCCATTTATGTTTTAAAGAGGTGAGAGAATCTATATGTTTGATGGTATTGAAATTGAATGAGATTAATTTCAGCAAAAATATTTCGAGAAAAACTTAAATTGTTTATTGATGATCCAATTGAATTTTTCATCAATGTTCAAATATAAAATAATAAAATATATAATATAATACAAAGAACAAAAGTTTATTACACTAACATTGAAAACACATACTCCTATTTAATATCAACAAATTATCTTATTTTGTTGGTTTATCTCATACCAAATTCTCAATTTCTTTGCCTAATACTAATAGACATTATTGTGCAAGACACTAACAATTTTTTCCCTTTCTAGAGTAGAAAGTTGAGGGAGTAAGTATATTTGGTAGTTGTATTAAAATTAAAGAAGATTGGCGAGTGAGTATCTTTAAAGATGTAGGTGAAAGTATTATATGTTGGATAAAATTATAATTTTAAAGTGGTATATTCAGTAAAAATAAAAGGTGAGTAAGTTAAGAAATGTGTGAACTTATTAAAATAGAGTGGTAAGATAACTACATTCTATAAAAAAAAAATCTATAAAAAATATCGTATTTCTCTCTGCATTAATAATTAACAATTTTTCATATTTGATTTTTGATATATAAAACAAAAACAATGTTATTTATTTTTAAGACGTTTAAATAATAACAATTTTAATGTTATTTATAAGCAAAATTTAATTTTGCAATATAATCGTAAAACACACAGATGAAAATAAAAACAAATGGTTAAGATAAATTTAACAAAAATAGGTATCTCAAATCATGGGAAAAAAATATTTTTTAAGTACTGTAACTTAGTGGTGGAACAATGGGGAACATAACTGAGATTATAATTAAGGACAACAATTTTTAAAATTCACAAATTGAGGTTAAATCATCCCAAATAAATCCAAGTCGGAATATGCTACATGCCCGATTGGGCTAATTAACATGGTTTGGCCTGAATGGGAGCTGAATTTGGGTCCAATTTGGGTTTATTAGGCTAATTGTGACTAAATTTGCAACTCTTAGAAATTACAGTCCTTAAATTGTCAACCCCAAAGTTACGGTCCTTAAAAAAATATTTTCAATATATTAACTTTCACCTAGAAGATCGAGTGATAGACATTAACTCTTTGGGGGTGTTATTTAGTTGGGGGAAAGGGCAAAATGAGGATAAAAACTCTTCGGGCTAGAAAAATGAGGACAAAAACTCTTTGGGCTAGAAAAATAAGGACTACAAATCTTCGAGCTGACAATTTAAGGATATTAACTTTTAAAAGAAGTGAATTTTTCGGTTAATTAAGCTAATTGTGCCTAAATTTACAACTCTTAGAAATTCTAGTCCTTAAATTGTCAACCCCAAAGTTACAGTCCTTAAAAAAATATTTTTAAAATATTAACTTTCACCTTGAGGATTGAGTGTAGGCATTAACTCTTCGAGGTATTATTTAGTTGAGGAAGGGGTAAAATGAGGACAAAAACTCTTCAGGCTGAAAAATGAAGATCTGTAACTCTTCGAACTTATAATTTAAGGACATTAACATTTAAAAGTAGTGATTTTTTTGTTTGTTTATTGGGCTAATTGTGCCTAAATTTACAACTCCTAGAAATTACAGTCCTTAAATTGTCAACCCCAAAGTTACGGTCCTTAATTGTGCCAAGATTCCGATCGATGCCCACAACCTACAAAAGATATCAATGACAATCAAGAAGTAATAATCCACGAAAAGAAAAAAAATACAAATGAAACTACATAAATAAAAAGAAACTCACGGTGTAAAAATACATAGGATGAACTGTATATAAAAGAAAGCACAATCGTAACTGTCCCTACATTGCAGCAGATTAACACCAGCAAAGCCGCCCACAATTAATAACAAAATTAAGGGCCAAGATGAGAAAAGAAAATTGATCGGACGGCCATAAACATCTCCCGCCCAAAACTATATTTAGAATTAGTGGTTTCGGCGGAGGCCCAATGCGTAAAAGACGGGAGGGATAAAATCACACTTAATGAGCCAATTCAAAGGATTGTTGATGGGCCTAACCCAGGTGACTCAAGACTACCCAAAGATAGATTTAATGGCCCAATACTTTTGACCCCCACAGCGCACAAGGCTTGCCTTGTTATTCCTGTCGAATCGGGAGAAAAAAGGGGCAGAAATACACCTTCTCTCTCTTCCAAATCTGGGACGAATTCGATGGCTTTTTCTCTCCCCTCGAATTATTCATCTCAAGAAGGGATTACCAGTGAGCTTTCGAAGGGGTACAGGAATCAAGACGAAGCAAATTCAGGCCGTCGTTCAACAAAAAAGGGAGTCTCTAAAACAAAGAAAAATCAGAAGAGGGAAAAGAAGGCGAGCGATAGGGAAGAGGAAAGGCGATTGTGGAGGGATTTCGTGGAAAATATGGCATCAGATGAGGAACTGTGCGCGGGAAGAAAAATCCCCTCGATACAAACCAAGTCAGGGCAACAGGCGCTTATAGCAAGCGGAGAGAGAGATACGGGTGAATCTTGCAAGATTTGGGAATTTGGGAAAAAATTAGGATTGATCGGCAGGGATGATGAGATGATAGAGGCTATAAAAGGGATGGATGATGAGATCGAAGCACAGGGTAACAAGGGCAAGGAGTCTTCAAAATTGTTGGGGTAATGAAGATTCTCTCCTACAATATTAGGGGGGTTGGGAGCAGGGTGAAAAGGAAAGAGATTCAAGGGTTGATAAACAAATACAACGTAGATATAATCTTCATCCAGGAATCAAAACTGGAAGTGGTGAATCAGGAGGTGTGTAACTCAATTTGGGGCAAAAGTACTTGCGGGTGGGCGGCGAGAGAATCGATTGGAAGAGCGGGTGGGATAATCACTTTGTGGAATCAGGAGAAATTGAGGGTCTCGAGCTGGTGGCACATGGAAGGGGCTGTGATCGTGAATGGCTCTTGGGGAACTGATGATTTAGTCTGTGTGTTGGTAAATATCTATGCGCCAAGCGTGTTGGAAGAACGAGAGCAATTATGGGACATGTTGGGGTTAATTATCCAACAAAATAGTGATGCCTGCATTTGTTTAGCAGGAGACTTTAACGCAATAAGATACCTCCATGAGAGGGCAGGAACAAGTGAGGCGATAAACTGGAGAGATATTCAAGCTTTTGACGAGTTCATTACCAGTTCAAATCTTATCGATCTGCCGCTACATGGGAGGAGCTTTACCTGGTATCGGCCAAACGGTACGTGTAAAAGTAGACTAGATCGTTTCCTTTTTAATGATAAGTGGTTGAGTAAATGGCCTCAAAGCATTCAGAAGGGATTGCCAAGATCCATTTCGGATCATTGTCCTGTGATTGCGGAAAAGAATTCAGTGGACTGGGGACCTAAACCCTTCAGGTTCTTTAATGCATGGGTAGATCATCCAGAATTCAAAGACGTGGTAGCTAATTCGTGGAACAACAATGCAGTGTCAGGATGGGGGAGTTATGTGGTGAAGGAAAAACTTAAGATTCTGAAAGGGAATTTGAAGGAGTGGAATTTATCTGTTTTTGGCTTGGTGGACAGGAACATTGAAAAGTTAAAAAGGGAAATTGAGGAGTTGGATGTTATTGACGACACCTTTGGGCTAGAAGAGCAAGAGGTTATGCGGAGAAAATGGGTAACAGCTGAATTGTTCAAGAACCTCAATTGGAAGCACGGGATAGCAGCTCAAAAGGCTCGGGTGAGGTGGCTTAAGGAAGGGGACGTGAACTCGAGTTTCTTTCATAAAGTAATTAACCAGAGGAGTAAAGTGAATGAAATCGTGGGAGTAAGGATAGGTATTGGATAGAAGATGTGACGGAGGTGAAACAGGAGATTAAGAACTTCTTTGAAACTCAGTATTCGAGAAAGCTGGGAAGTAGGCCGTCACTTGCCCAAAATCTGGTGGAGTCTAAACTCACGGAGGTAGAAAACTCGATGCTTACAGCCCCATTCTCGGCTCAAGAGGTCAAGAATGCGATTAGTGACTGCGAATGTTCAAAAGCTCCTGGACCGGACGGTTTCAACTTCAAATTCATCAAAGAATGCTGGGAAATAATTAAAGACGATATTTTGAGAATGTTGGAAGAGTTCCACCGGAATGGTAAGTTGGTTAGGGGTTTGAATACGTCTTTTATTGTTTTAATTCCGAAAAAGGATGATGTGAATCTCTTGAGCGATTATAGACCCATATCTTTGATTGGATGCATATACAAAATTCTTGCTAAGATTTTGGCGAGAAGGATGAGTAGAGTGATGGAGGGCATAATTGTGTAGAATCAGAGTGCCTTTGTGGGTGGTAGACTGATACATGATGGGGTAGTGATACTGAATGAAGCTATCGAGGAGGCGAGGAGAAAGAAGATAGGGAGGGTTTTTCTCAAAATAGATTTCGCTAAGGCGTACGACTCGGTGGACTGGGGTTTTTTGGATTGTATGCTCGAGCAGTTTAATTTCAGCAAAAAGTGGAGAGATTGGATCCATGAATGTGTTTCAACTGCTACAGCGAATGTTTTAGTCAATGGGAGTCCGTGTGGGGAATTCAAATTAGAAAGAGGATTGAGACAGGGTGATCCTTTGTCTCCTTTCCTCTTTTTAATAGTGGTGGAAGGGTTGAATCTTCTAGTGACCAAGGCAGTGCAGGGAGGTTGGCTAACAGCAGCTGAGTTAGGAAGGAACAAGGTGAAAGTCCCGTTACTACAGTACGCAGACGACACAATTTTCGTGACAGCAGACAGCCTTGATAATATTTGGGCAATTAGAGCTATCCTGAAGAATTTTGAGTTGGCATCAGGGCTTAAAGTTAACTATAATAAGAGCCGTCTGATCGGGATAAATATTGAAGAGGAAAGGTTGAATCATATGGCGTACATTTTGGGTTGTGCAAAAGAGTCGATCCTGTTTACATACTTGGGTATACGAGTGGGTATTAATCAACACAGAGTTGCAGAATGGTTTCAGTTGCTGCAAAAGGTGAGGTCGAGATTGAGGGTATTGGATAACAAGAAATTATCAATTGGGGGCAGATTCACTATTCTGAAATCGGTACTTACATCGCTACCTCTTTACCACCTTTCTTTTTATCGTATCCCGGTTAAAACCATTGAGTGCTTGAATTCTCTATTTAGAAATTTTTTCTGGGGAGGGCGTGAGAACGAGAGAAAAACAGCTTGGCTTGACTGGAATTTAATTTGTGCTCCAAAAAAAGTGGGGGGTTTGGGGTTCAGGGAGATGGGAGCTTTTAACAGGGCATTGGTGGGGAAGTGGCTTTGGCGTTTTCTAGTAGAGAGGGAGTCCTTATGGGTAAGGGTGATCGAGTCTTTATACGGGGGGTTGAGTGTGAGGGATGGGGGAATTGTGAGTGTGGGGAGGGAGAGAAGAAAATCTATGTGGTGGAAGGATGTTATTGAGGTAGGATCAGTTAGAGGAGAGAGTTGGTTCACACAAAATCTAGAAAAAATTATAGGTAATGGGGAGGGAACTGACTTTTGGAGTGAGGTCTGGGTGGGGGGGGTTTCTCTCAGGAGTCAATTTGCAAGGCTTTTTCATCTTAGCAGGGAAAAGAATTGCAATATAAATGAGATGGGTAGATGGGAGGGGGGGTTTGGAGATGGGAGTGGAAGTGGAGGAGAGAGTTGTTTGATCGTGAAAAGCCGATGTTTTTTCATTTTTTGGATAAGTTAAGTCTCTGCAGGTTAAAGGAGAGTGAGAAGGACAGCTGGTCGTGGAAATTGGAGAAGGGAGGACGATACTCAGCGAGTTCAGCCTATAATTATTTCAGTTTGAAGAAGATCGAAGATAGTTGGGGTGTGGAAAATCGAAAAGAGTTCGAATTAGTGTGGAGCAAGACGGTCCCATTGAAAGTGGCAGTCATGGCCTGGAGAGCGTTGTTTGATAGGTTACCAACTAGGAAGAATCTCGAAAGAAGAAGAATTTTGTGGGAGGAAAATGACCTGAAGTGCATTGCTTGCAACAACGAAGAAGAATCGGCGGAGCATTTCTTTATAAAGTGTCCTGTGGTTGGAAAAGTATGGGAGAAATGCTTAGTATGGTTGGATTCGCCTACTGCCCTACCAGGTACAATTATTGATCATTTTCTCCTTTTCTCGGGGCTATTTAGAAAGAAAAAATACGAGGAGGCAGGGGTAATAATCTGGGAGTGCATTATGTGGATACTTTGGAAGGAGAGGAACAAAATAATATTTCAAAGAGGGGAACTTAACGTGGATAGAGTCATGGAGGAGGTGAAGGGGAGGACGTGGAGTTGGATGGTGGCGAAAAAGAAGATTCAGTGTAATTCATCTCTAAATGATTGGTTAAAATGTCCTAAACTAGTGATAGGATTTTGAGTTTTGAGACTTGTAATTGATTCTGCACGTTTGTTCTGCACGCTGTAAGGCATGTCTCATGCCTATGTTATTTTGTGAGAAATAAAGATTTTTTGCCTGATAAAAAAAAAAGAAATATAGGGTGTATTATATATTATTATAGATTATAGATAGTTGAAAATTTTAATTGGCTGCTAATTGCATGCATTATTGATATAATTACCAAAAGTTTTGAGACAAAGGAATTGAACGGTTAAGATGAATTAGCAAAAGGAAGATCAATGGCTGATACTGAATGACGCCAAAACTATTTAAGGAAATCATTTTGCTATTATATATTTATGATTTTAGGAGCGAGCCATATATAGTCGGTCTCATACTTGGAATGGAGTCTCCCGTTAGTATTTCCGTCATATTTTCCTTTAAAATATTTAATATAAATATACTGAGACCTATGTAACTCAGTTTCATGTGTGCTTCTTGTCCACTAATTTTTTTTTCCTATTTTTCTTTTTTAGTTGTCCACCAATTTTTATTAATTTCTTTTTTTTAAAATAAACACCACTCACAAATAAATTAATGGATTCCACAAAATTTTTCTCTATATATTCAAGTATATGATATAAGAATAAAACATGTATTTTATAATATATCCCACCGTAAATAAATTAAAAAATATGTTCTACTTTGTTGAAATATACTTAATTTCAAAGTTGTTTTATATAAATTTAAAAAAAAAATATATATATAATTTTATTATCAAATTCATATCCCCTTTAACTACAAAATCAGCCTACTTAAGTTAATCTAAAGTCAATTAAAAAATATTGATAATAACTCAAATCTAACCAATTTTTAGTCCATCTGGACTTTAAATTTGTCCTAATCCTTTAGCCATACAGACGTTTAGATAACCCAACGCAAGAGCAAAAGCTATGTCATCCGAATTAACATTACATAGATAACTAACACAATTTTTTTGGTGTAAAATCAAGTGCCTATTGAATTTTGAGTTCATTTTAAATCAATTTTGAGTTGCTTCACTTTAAGCTCTTCCTCGGAAATTCTTGCACCACAAGATAAGCCTACAAAAATAAAAACTCAATAACGAGGTTAACAGTACTTACGATTCACACAAAAACAAACAAAATACTCAAAATCAAGTAAAAGTGGGTTGCCTCTCACGCAACACTATTTTTAAGGTCCTAATACCGGATCGAGCTCGAAGGAGCTCACGGGTCATGAGACTCTAAGTTACCTCCCTTATTATTTCTTTTAAAGTAAATTTAAATTTGAAATTAAACTCAAAATCTAATTGTATGTTATGCACTTAACAGTTCTAAAATAAAAGATAATATAAAAGAACCATATCTATCCCCATAAAAATATATATAGTAGACATATCTTCACATATGACTTTTGAAACAACAAAATTAAGTCTTACCATTCTAATTCTGAAAATCTGACTCAGAGCTACATTGACGATGCATTAAAATGACCACCTCAAGATCTTTTACAAAAGATAAGATTCGCGTTTTAGAATTTCGGTAATGTGATTCATTGAAGTTTTACTTACATATCTGTTAAAAGATTCAAAGGAACATTATATTTTTATATCTTGTAAAAGAAATAAATTAGTCCATATTGTTGGATTCTCAAGTTTTTTTTTTTTATAATAAGTAAGCCAACAAAGTTCAATTTTAATTTTCACTTAACTAAATGTTAAAGTATAAAGTGAAAATGATTTATATATGAACCATTAAAGGGTATTAGTTGTTTTCACTAAAGAGTATTAGTCATTTTCACTAAAGAGTATTAGTTGCTTTCACCGAAGAATATTAGTTGTTTACTGAAAATAAACTAAGACTTTTCAGTGAAAACAACTAATATTTTTATTGAAAATGACTAACACTCTTTAGTTAAAACAATTAATATTCTTCGGTGATTCATGTATGAATCAATTTTACTTTATATATACTCTAACTGAATATGCTTCTCCACTATTTTGGACCTTCAGAATGCCTTAAGGTTGTGCATAAATCAATTACACAAACAGAAAGAGATTCTTGATACAACTTGGGGGAGAATGTTAAACTTTGTTTGTGAAATTTCCGCAAAAAAAAAAAAAAAAAACACTTTGTTTGTGAAATTTAAAAATATTTATAACTATGCATATTATATAATTGGATTATAACAACGTTGTTTGCTAACCAATGATATACACATTGGATAGCATGACTTCTAATTTTTTTTAGAGAAAATATGATTATATATATAGGAAAATTCATTTTGAACAATAAACATAAAACAAATTGCTAACTATTTACACTATCATCAACTGGAAATTTGCAGTATAAAAATAAATATACCTTAAACCATTTAAGTCGCATTACTATTGATCCATTCACAGTCCAAGTTCTATCGAGTTGTGTTTTTATATGTAGGCAGTTGAAACACACCAAATAAATCTTACATCTTAAAATTTCCGAAAGAATTTGTCTTAATTTGCCTACCAAGAATTGTTAAATATATACATGTTACCTTTAAAAAAAGGAGTTTAATTTGGTTCAACTCTTCAAAAATTGTTATAATGAATTGAACGAAAATGGGGTTCAATACATAGGAAATGAATTTCAAAAGTCTTTTCATCTTTAATTAACAAACTAATGACAATAAATTATTATTAAATCAAATAATAAAGCAACTTTTCAGTTTTTATCCTACCAAATTTGGAAATAAAACATATTAATAAAATATTGGTTTCTATTTTTTGCAGAAGATTTTGTTATTATATTATATATATATATAGATATATAGATATAGATGGTTGTGTATGTGTTATAGATGGAATACGGAAAATATCACATTTACATCACTATGCACAAATTTATATGGTTGAATGTAATAATGACATATAAACAAATTTAATTAATTAAAATAATAGTGGTTATTTGTTTATGTACAATTATAACATATGGGATAGACATATAAATTTATATTCACCACTAAAATAACTAATTATTATATAAAAATAATTAATAACAATCAATTAAATATAAAAAGTGCATGCTTAAAACAACAATTATGAATAAATATAAAAACATGTAATGTGTAAAGTATAAGAGCAATTCCAATTATTTGGCATTAACACGTCAAAATAATCGATTAATTGGCTCAAATATTATAGAAATATTTAATTAACTTTAGCCTTTAGTAGTTTAGTTCCCTCCGGGTTTTTTAATACGTGACATTTTAGAGTCAAATAATAAATTGAGGGGTAATATTAGTGTGCATTTGAGTGCATGATATGTATTTAGATTTTTTAAAAAAATACCTCTAACAAAAATCAGTAATACCTTAAGAAGTAATCAGTAATACCACAGCTGGAAAAAAAACACACAATTCGGTTGTATGTGTTTTTTAATAATCAAAATTGATGTCAAAATTGAACTTAAAAGTCAACTAAGAAGTAATCAGTGATATCCCAAGAAGCAATCAGTAATATTTCAACTGAAAAAAACTCACAGTTCGGTGTGTTTATATGTGTTTTGAAATAATCAAAATTGAACTTAAAATCCAAGTGCATGCTATGCACTTGAGTGTATGCTAGAATTTGTATAAATTGAGATAATATTTTTTTTTTGTCAATATTGCACTTAATTGATCAGACAAAAAATAAATATCTAAATTATGGGAAAAATGAATAGAAAGAATTATGGGAGATTAATAATTTGAGCAAATTAATAGAGGTAAAATTGAGATATTTGAGGAAAACTAATGAAAATGATATGTATTAAAAAATTAGTTTAAAAAGCTAAAATGATATGTATTAAAAAATGGAAGGAGTATTAAATAAGGATGAAAATATTTCAAAAATGATAAACGCGAGTCTCTTTTTTAAATGTTGCGATAGATTATCTATACTTTGCAATATACCTATTGAATCGAAACACGCTCTTTTAATGTTGAACCAATATATACATGAATATTAATATTTTGTGATATACTCCCCATGTTTTGGAAAAAAAATATTTTTACCCCTCGTACTCATATCATAACTTTAAAATACGAAATATTTTTGTTTGGAGTGGACCTACATGAGGATATGGATTTTGGTCCAATTGATAAATTGTATGCCCATATCTTACATACCATAATTCTGTCCTCTCAACCCTCAAGTTCCAGCCTCTCCACACTGTTGATATTCCTTATTCAATTCTTGATTTTTCGGCGGTTGTGCAAGTGATTGATTGTGATCTTCTAGCTATATAAAGGGGATCCATCTCGATGGTTGTGATTCTGCAGTGTGGCGTGAGTTAGACCGAATTTATCTTTGTGTTTGGGTACCATATGTGAGAAGTCTAAGCCCGTCACAATCTCGCGGTGGAGAAGTGGTATCAGAGTCAGGTTACATTGTTGTCGTCGTACCATGTCAGCCACTTTCAATTGTTGAATGTGTTATTATCTGTACGTGAATCGGTCTTCTCTTCTACAACATTGTTGTTTGTGAAATAATTTTGAGCAAATCGAGATTCGCTAGCTTAAGCGCCAACAAGTGATCGTAGGACTGTCGTCGCTGTGTCTAGATCGACGCCTATTCGTGCGCTACTCTACCTAGATTCGTCCCATTCAGGCAGGTGTGCGCTGGTGTTGCCCGTATTTTGGTAAGTCAAAGGTATATGAGTAAAGTTTGATTTTTTTTTCTTTATGAAATCATTTGGGTATAGCATAACTAAGTTGTGTTCAGGGCTGCATATTGACACTACAAAAAAGATGGAGTTTAGCGACGGGAATTTTGCGACGGCAAGAATATCCGTCGCAAATTCACTGAATTTGCGACGGATTTTTGTAAGTCGTCGCAAAAAATGAAAATTTGCGACGACTTAGGAAGTCCGTCGCAAATGATAGTAATTTGCGACGGATAAGCCGTCGCAAAATCTAGGGCCCACCGACTTGGTCTTGAACCGGCTACATTTGCGACGGAAAGGTCGTCGCAAATTTCAATTTTGAGTTTGCGACGGTCAATTCCGTCGCAAAACATACCCGTTTAAAGGTGACCGTTCGGGAAGCGACCCGTTTGACTGATTTGCGACGGAAGAAGCCGTCGCAATTTTAAACTTTGTAATTGCGACGGACGAAAGCCGTCGCAATGCTTACATTTATATTCGCGACCTCTCGGGAAACGGCCCATTGACTGATTTGCGACGGAATGTCCGTCGCAAATTCGAGCCGTTTTACGCGTCTTATCGGGAAACGGTGCGTTGACTGATTTGCGACGGCTTTTCCGTCGCAAATCAGTAAGAAACGGCGTCGTTTTGCGTTTGACGGGCAAAATTTGCGACGGACAGGCGTCCGTCGCAAATTTTTTTCCACTTATTTATACAGGCCCGCCGCGTTGCAGACGGAGAAAGAGAGAAAAGAAGAAGAAGAAGAGGAAAAAGAGAGGAAAAGGAAGGAGAAGTCGGGTGCCGTCGCTGTAGAGCCAATCCGTCCCCACCGAGTTCTCTATCGTCATCTTCTACAAATAAACCGTAAGTTTTCTTCATTTTTACCGTTTAAAATTTAATTTTAAAGCATGTTTAGAGAATTGATTTTAGTTGAATTATTTGAATTATATTAGTAATGAATTGATTTTAGTTGATCGAATTTTAATTTAAAGCATGTTTAATTTTTTTTAAGTTTAGAATTGAATTAGTTGAATTGTTTGAATTATATTAAAAATAAATTGATTTTAGTTGAATTATAATTTAATTAGTTGATCGAATTTTAATTTAAAGTATGTTTAATTTTTGTTAACTTTAGAATTGAATTAGTTGAATTGTTTGAATTATATTAGAAATGAATTGATTTTAGTTGAATTAGTTGAATTATAATTTAATTAGTTGATCGAATTTTAATTTAATTTTAAAGCATGTTTAGAAATAGTTGAATTTGTTAAGTTTAGAATTGATTTTAGCTGAGTTGTTTGATTTTAGTTGAATTGTTTTAGTAATTTGTTAATTTTTAATTGTTAAGCATGTTTAAATAATATTACAAAATAATTTTAGTTGCTTGATTTAAGTTTAATAATTTTACAAAATAATATTAGTTGATGATTGATTTTAATTTAGTTGAATGAATTTAGTTGAGTAGGTTGTTAATTGATTTTAAATAATATTAGTTGTTTGATTTTAAATAATATTAGTTGTTTGATTTTAGTTTAATATATAATTTATAAAATAATATTATTAGTTGATTGATTTTAATTTAGTTGAATGAATAATTCGTGAAATTTGTTATAGATGAGCGGACAAGGCAGTGGAAACGACAGTCAGCAGCCTCCGAGGGATGAGGAGGCGAGTCGAGGAGGACGAGGAGGGAGGAGACGACGGCCCTCACTAAGACCCGTGGTTCCACCTATTTTCAGGCCGAGGTCTCTATCAGAGACCTCTTCACAGCCTGGTGCGGGCTCCTCCTCCTCCTCACAGCAGACTGCTGAGGGCTCATCCTCCTCCCGCCAGCATCCGGTTGTTGAAGGACGGATGCCTGTTAAGCCATGTGGTCATATGTAAGGGATAATATTTTATACTCAATTTTTTTATTAATTAAAACCTAATTATTTTACTAACTTTGAAATTTTAATTTTACAGTTGGATTCCAGGTCATGAGGCTGCTAATCAGGTTTCCGACTCCATCCTTCGCGGTGGATTCGAGCCCACCGCTTACAGTTGGAGGTTAGTGTCTGATGCAAGAAAAAATACATACTTCGAGGAGTTTAAGGTATTATTTTAATTTATTAATTCACCGTTTATTAATATCAAATATATAAACATATATTTACATTTAAATTATAATTGCAGAAAGAATGTGTTTGGGCACCGGAGCACGATGACCAGATGTGGAGGAATTTCGATAAATATGGAAAGGAAAGGTACAGAGACCTCCTTTACAGAATGAGGGAGAAGTGGTACAAGAAGGGAGAGGCCACCGACTTGGGGCTTGACAGTGAAAGACGGTCGATTTGGGACCAATTCCTCCGCTACTGGGATTCCCCTGAATTCCAAGAGAAGTCGGCGAAAAACAAGGCGAATCGGCGTAGTGACCCTGATGGAGAAGGGATGGCAAGACATCAGGCCGGTTCTCGGTCCATTTATGAGCACGGGTTGAGATTTGTAAGTTTCGTCTTCAATTTTGTCGTTTTTGAATTTATTATTTTTTTCCTAATTTTTATGAGTGTTGTTAATTTTTACTATCTTTTTTTCTAATTAGGCGGCGGAACAAGGACGCGAGCCCTCTCATTTTGAGAGATTGCAGCTCGCCCACCCATTCGTCGAGGAGACTGGGAAGTCTACCTACGGCCGTACCACCGAGATCCACGTAAGTATTATTTCAATATTAATAGTATTATTTAAATTTTTAATATTAAAAGTATTTTTTTTTTATATTTTGTGTTCAATTTATTTAATTTTTTGTATAATTAATTTGCAGAGAAAGATGCTCGAGGATCTTGCCTCTCAGCCTCAGCCTGAGGAAACGGCAGAGGGGTCGGGGTCGGGGTCGATGCCCCCCACACAGCCTTCTGTTGACGTTCAAAATGAATTGTACTTCAAGAACGTCAAGGCTAAAAAGGGGCGGTTCGCTGGATTGGGCAGCTTCGGAAAGAACTTTTTCCGACCTCGTGGCTCAGGCTCATCCTCCTCTCAGTCTTCCATCGACTCTCATCCCAGTGAGGTCGAGAGGCAGCTTGCTACGGTGGTGGAGCAGATGAAGAACATGCAGAGGCAGCATCGAGAGAAGGAAGAGTATGAGAGGCAGCAGCGAGAGCCGCACGACCGGTATACAGCCGAGATGGAGCAGTATCGGGTCGAGGTGCAGGAGTATACAGCCGCCATGCAGGCGTGGTGGCAGATATTCGCCTCTGATTCAATGCCACGAGCGCAAATGCCTGCGCCACCGATGCCGCCGATCCCGCCGACCCAGCCATCGATGCCGCCGATGCCGCCGACCCAGCCATCGATGTCGCCGATTGTTAACCTGGGCGAGGATGAAGAGGAAGACGGATTTAATTCCGATTGTTAAAAAATTTTGATTTTTAATAACTATGAAGTACAATTTTTTTTTAGTTTGAATTGTTACTTTAATTTAATTTTTGAATTGTTACTTTAATTTATAATTTTGTTAATTTATTAGTTTGAATTTACTTTTATTTAATGGACACAACATTTATAAAAACAAGTGAAAAACGAAAATGAATTAATTTGGTGAATTATGAAAAAAAAATTTAAGCAAATGAACGAATTATAAATTTAAACGGGAGTCGAAATAAATAGTTTTACAGAAATAATAAAAATTAAATGGCCCCAATATTTATAAAAACAAGTTAGAAACGAAAATGAATTAATTTGGTGAATTGTAGAAAAAAAAGAGAGTCAATTTGGATACATATACAATTAATTGCGTACAAATGAACGAATTATAAATTTAAGCGGGAGTCGAAATAAATAGTTTTACAGAAATAATAAAAATTAAATGGCCCCAATATTTATAAAAACAAGTTAGAAACGAAAATGAATTAATTTGGTGAATTGTAGAAAAAAAAAGAGTCAATTTGGATACATATACAATTAATTGCGTACAAATGAACGAATTATAAATTTAAGCGGGAGTCGAAATAAATAGTTTTACAGAAATAATAAAAATTAAATGGCCCCAATATTTATAAAAACAAGTTAGAAACGAAAATGAATTAATTTGGTGAATTGTAGAAAAAAAAAATGAGTCAATTTGGATACATATACAATTAATTGCGTACAAATGAACGAATTATAAATTTAAGCGGGAGTCGAAATAAATAGTTTTACAGAAATAATAAAAATTAAATGGCCCCAATATTTATAAAAACAAGTTAGAAACGAAAATGAATTAATTTGGTGAATTGTAGAAAAAAAAATGAGTCAATTTGGATACATATACAATTAATTGCGTACAAATGAACGAATTATAAATTTAAGCGGGAGTCGAAATAAATAGTTTTACAGAAATAATAAAAATTAAATGGCCCCAATATTTATAAAAACAAGTTAGAAACGAAAATGAATTAATTTGGTGAATTGTAGAAAAAAAAGAGTCAATTTGGATACATATACAATTAATTGCGTACAAATGAACGAATTATAAATTTAAGCGGGAGTCGAAATAAATAGTTTTACAGAAATAATAAAAATTAAATGGCCCCAATATTTATAAAAACAAGTTAGAAACGAAAATGAATTAATTTGGTGAATTGTAGAAAAAAAAATGAGTCAATTTGGATACATATACAATTAATTGCGTACAAATGAACGAATTATAAATTTAAGCGGGAGTCGAAATAAATAGTTTTACAGAAATAATAAAAATTAAATGGCCCCAATATTTATAAAAACAAGTTAGAAACGAAAATGAATTAATTTGGTGAATTGTAGAAAAAAAAAAATGAGTCAATTTGGGTACATATACAATTAATTGCGTACAAATGAACGAATTATAAATTTAAGCGGGAGTCGAAATAAATAGTTTTACAGAAATAATAAAAATTAAATGGCCCCAATATTTATAAAAACAAGTTAGAAACGAAAATGAATTAATTTGGTGAATTGTAGAAAAAAAAATGAGTCAATTTGGATACATATACAATTAATTGCGTACAAATGAACGAATTATAAATTTAAGCGGGAGTCGAAATAAATAGTTTTACAGAAATAATAAAAATTAAATGGCCCCAATATTTATAAAAACAAGTTAGAAACGAAAATGAATTAATTTGGTGAATTGTAGAAAAAAAAATGAGTCAATTTGGATACATATACAATTAATTGCGTACAAATGAACGAATTATAAATTTAAGCGGGAGTCGAAATAAATAGTTTTACAGAAATAATAAAAATTAAATGGCCCCAATATTTATAAAAACAAGTTAGAAACGAAAATGAATTAATTTGGTGAATTGTAGAAAAAAAATGAGTCAATTGGATACATATACAATTAATTGCGCACAAATGAACGAATTATAAATTTAAGCGGGAGTCGAAATAAATAATTTTACAAAATAAAAAAAAGAGTTGGGCAAAATATTTTAATAAACAACTTAGATACGAAAAGAAATTAATTTGGTGAATTATAAAAAAAATGACTTAATTTGAATACATATACAATTAATTGCATAAAAATAAACGAAAGTAGCTTGTGCCCTAGTGGCGCGCGCCCCCTCCTCTTGCACAAGAGGTCCCGTGTTCGATTCCCCTTGGACGCAAAAATGGATTAATTGTTCAAGGCCTAATAAGACTAATATAGAAGGTGGGCCGCATATATTAAGCAATGGGCCGAGTGGCCCAGTGGTCCGCGCCCGCCCCGGCCGCCTCGGGTGCCCGGGCTCGAACCACGCGAGCCACTTTTTTTTTTTGTATAGGCTCGGTAATTTGCGACGGCCATATTCCGTCGCAAATATTTAATTTTGCGACGGAAAACAGCCCGTCGCAAATTATAACACAAAAAAGTATAAAAAATATATAAAAACATTTGCGACGGAATTTAGCCGTCGCAAATGTTGTTGACCCGATCGGGTCTGACCCGAAAAGTTTGCGACGGAATACTGTCCGTCGCAAATTCTGTGTGACCCGGCCGGATCTGACCCGCCGATTTTGCGACGGATTTGTCCGTCGTTAATTTGCGACGGATGGCTGAATCTGTCGCAAAAATTTGCTACGGCTGTTTTAGGTACGGATACCTGTCCGTCGCAGATCCCGTCGCAAAACACTGTTTGCGACGGATTTTCCGTCGCCAATGTCCGTCGCAAAACCGTGTTTTTTTTTGTAGTGTGATATATAAAATAATAGTTTGAGTTGTGAAGGTTTCGACCAATTTGAGAATTAAGGAATCTGTGGCTTACGTAAAATTAGCTTGGTACATTAGGAATACAACTAAACTCGTTCTTTTTACCACATTTCCTAGTATAACCGCTTGCCGCGAACAGATAGGTTGGGTTGGGTTTTGTGTGCTGTAGAACTTAGGTTTATTTGTTGAACCTGTTTTTTTGTTATTTCTTGGTGTATTGTTGCTTCCACTAAATTGTTTTGAAATAATTTCTTTGTTCAAATATGGTATGACTCATTTTGCTAAAAAATCTAATTTTGCTACGTGGAAACAAAAAATGAAGTGTTTTTTTATTCATCAATTGTTTACAAAATTATTCATCTTTTCTTTCCTGTTGGTATGTCTGATGATAAAATGACTTACATGAATGAACTTACTTTTAGTGCTATTTTTCTGAATTTGTCTGATTGTGTAATGAGTAAAGTTGTACTATAGATGATGCTAGTAAACTTCGGAATAAGTTGCATGAGTTATATACTGAAACCTCCCAGCCTAGTAAACTTTTGTTGCTCGAAAAATTCTTTAGGTTCAAGTTAGACTCGAACAAAGACATAAATGCGAACCTAGATGAGTTTACTAAACCTATTCAGGATATTAAGCAGACCGGATGGGGGATGAATTTTTCTCCATCCAAATATACATTCATTCCTATTATACACCTTTACCCTTAAAACTATCACATCACAATTTTTTTTTACACCAACTCATTCTCTCTCTTACTTTTCTTATATCTAAATCATTATCCCACTAATTAAAAATAATAAATAATATTTTATCATCATTTAAAAGTATTGATTTGACATAAAGTTTATCTATCTCTTCCACATCCAACACAAACCAAACACAAATTTATTATTCACAAGATTTGTTCCATCCACTTTTTTTCCCCATCCGGATGTGCTCCATTCGAAAGTAAACACTATCATAGTGATGTGGAATCAGTGATGAAATATGGAAGGGTAATGTTACTCTTGATGTGGTAGTAAATAACCAGAAAAGTAAGGAAATAGATTTGAAGCAGAATGAGGGTGGTCATGCATGTTAGGAGAATGAGTGGTAATAAGCGCTATGATTTTGATGAAGAGAATGATGAGTCTAGTAGTAAGTCGAATTCTCGTGGTAAGCCTAAGCATAGAGTTTGGAAGTGTTATAATTGTGGTGACCCTGGTCACAAAATTAGATAGGGCACTAGCCTAATAATAATTAAAACAAAAAAAAAACTGCGCTAATATTGTTATTGTTGAAGAGAAAGATGACTTTTGGTGATGTTTATATGGTTGGTCATGTGCTTTGAGTTTGCATGTGCGTCTTTGTGGTTTATGATTATCCTTTGTGAAAATCATGTTTCTTTGTGGTTTAATTTGATTATGTTGTGTGAAATTATTTTATACTTGGATTGAGTCTTTTGCATATCCATATGGTCCTTGGGGCCTTAGTGTGTTTGTGTTTGTATCATGATCATGTTTGTGTTTGGTATTGACTACTTAGTGTCTTTGTGTGGTTTATTTGCTTTATGGTTGCTCCAAGTAAGGTGTTGCATGTGTCTTTGTGTATTTCAACTCTGTGTCTTTGTGTGGTCTTGTGGGTGGTGCAAGTAAAGTGGAACACTTGTCTTTGTGGATGAGCTCTTACGTACATGAACTAACTTTTTGTTTGTTCTTTTGCAGGTGAGTGGGAGCTAGTTGGGCGATGATGAACTCCTAGGATTTCCTAAATTGTGATTGTGTATTGGTATTGGACCAAAAAGGTGAGATGTTTGGTCCAATTGATTAATCCTATGGCTCATTTACTACACTTCATAATTCTTTCCTCTTTCACTTACAAGTAACCCTCAAATTTAGGGCAAATTTATAAAAATATGTCAAATAGCAAATTAGATGGTGTAAATAGGGGTGTTATAAATAGATTTACGAAAATAGGGTTGATCGCCTTTGGGGGGAGCGATCAACCAGGTAGATCGCCCCCAGAGTAGCGATCAACACACAAAGCCGCCACGGCGTAGATCGCCTCTGGTAGGGGCGATCTACCCGACAATTTCTGCTCCCGCCTCGTGACTCGTGTTTGTCTTCTTCCCCATGCATGCCACTATACCCTCTTTTAAAAAAAAAAAAATTATCATTATTATAATATATCTTTTTCAAGCAAATCCTTATTTATCTTATTTTTATGTTTTTAATTTGTATATTGCTTTTAGTGTTTTCACATAAATTAATAAAAATTATGCTATACAAATTATAAACTATTAACTTAACCATGTTATATTAAAAGTCTATATTATATTTTCTAAAAAATTACAATTAAATAATAAATATTCATATACTTTGGCTCTCAATTTTTTAATTTTTAAGTTGAAGTTTTACCATATACTCCCTAAAATAGACGTAGCTCCGGCCAATACTTAATTAATTAGCTTGTAGCACTTTGTCTTTTCATTGCACTATTCAAACACTTCTAAAATACATTGAGTAAAATAAAATGTATTTTATAATGTATTTTATAGTGCTACAAGATAAATTAAAACATAAAAATAAGATAAATAAGGATTTGCTTGAAAAAGAAACATTATAAAAATGATAATTAAAAAAAAGGGTATAGTGGCATGCATTTGACATGCACTACGACGTGACGGCTTTTGTGTGTTGATCGCTACTTTGGGGGGCGATCTACCTGGTTGATCGCTCCTCCCAAAGGCGATCAACCCTATTTTCGTAAATTCGTTTCTAATACCCCTATTTACACCATCCCATTTGTTATTTGACATATTTTAATAAATTTGCCCAAATTTAGTCTCTTAACACTGTTCAATTCCTGATTTTTTCGGCGGCAACGCATGTGATTGCTTGTGATCATCTAGATATATAAAGGGGATCCATGATTGTGATACAGTGTGGCATGAGAATTTCTCTTTGTGCTATGACAAGCTTTGTGCTTTGTAAGAGGGGGAAAGTGATGTGGATCTATTTTGGTTTGAACTACACAATTGCCGGAAATATGAGTCTGAGCCCGTCACGACTCTCACTCTCACCGTGGAAAAGACGGCGACATAATCTCCTAACAATTTTCAATATTCGTTATATTTCGCAATACTTTCATTCTGACTTATATCTATATCAAAATTTAAAAAAAAAAAAAAAAAAAAAATACCTGTGATGTACCCACTATCACAAACACTTTTATGTAAATCTATATGGATCTAAGATCTGTGTTCAAATTCAACATAGTCTTTTTAAATCCGATAAAAAATAAATTGTTCTGATAGCATTTAATTTGCATATTTTTAGAGTGATTTGCAAAGTGCAAATTTATAAGAGCAGATATGGACACATTTAAGCTAAGAGGCGCACTAGTCCATTTAGAATTTTGATTTTATTGTATATAATAATAATTTCAATTATAGTTAACATATACGCAAAATTAAGGGTAAACCAGTTTCATAGTATGAGATTTATATCTTTACATTAATTTACTGATCATTACATGAATTTACTGATACTATTACATGCACTCACTGATATCATAACATTTCATAGTGTAAAATGGTATGGTACCATTGAATGCATGTAATGATATTAATATTTGTATGTAATGATATCAGTTTCATACCACGAACAAGTTTTACATGAGACTCGCTTTAACAAATAAGGTTTGGATGTAGTGGTAATATTTGTCTTTTGTCTCAAAAGTAGCGAGGACTATTTTTTTGAGTCTGTCACTGTATAAGAGTTTTACGCATTCACTATATATCACGATATTTTCTATCTTTACAAAAAGGGTATTAAAATCGTTTTGGAAAAAATATCTTATAATTTAAATTAGCAATTTGATTAAAAAAAAAATTCAAAGAAACTAATCATATATATGGACAAGTCTTGCGGCAAACTATAGTGATTTGAACTCGATTGATAACCATTTCACCCGTTGCATTAATTCACACGCACCCTTCGCAATTTAGATCGTGTAAAATGTATTATAACAATTTAAATTTGTGATCTTTGTATGTAACGTAAAGATTCGAACAAAGAGATTGGATATTTGAATTTGATTTGATTGAGCGCCACCTTCACTATTATAGTAATTGGTCTTTTTCACTTCCGCCATAGGAATAAACACAAGAGCAAAATACCAATATTAGAACAACTCCCTAGAGAACATTTAATTGGGATGCTGGATATTCAACAAGGAAATAGTTGATAAACTAGCACAGGACCCCACGTATTACGCGGGTTTGATATTATTTATATATATAAATAAAGTGTTTAAATTAAATATTTTAAATATTAATTCAATCAAAATATAGTATTTTTTCAATTCAATCAAAATATCAATTTGTAATTAAAAACCATAATAAATTATTACAACTAACTCATGCAAATTAAAAAAGGTGGTTTATATAGTAAAAATAAGTAAATAGAGGGTATGAATATAAATATAGGATATATAAATATTATCCAAAAATATCATAAAGTTATTAGAATTGTAGAATTTTAAAATAAAGGATTGAGAGGGGTGGAAAGATTCACAAATATATATATATATATATATATATATATATATATATATATATGTGTGTGTGTGTGTGTGTGTGTGTGTGTGTGTGTATATGTGTGCGTTATAGATAAATGTGGAGTTTCTCGGAGATATAAAAAAATAGGAGTAAGTGGGAGTGGACTAATTCAAGGGTTTTAATTTAATTTAAGTAATTTTAGAATTTTTGGAATAGAAGTTAATAGATTTAATAAAATAGGAAGTTATTATAGAAGTTAATAGAATAGGAAGTTAAGGAGAGAAGTTCGGTGATATCTGTTTTGAGATAAATTCACATTAATTGTATTTTGCACATTTATATATATATATAATCACCACTCATTAAGATCTCGAAACATTAATTTACTTTGTATATTATTTTTTATTAATTGAAGTATTTATCATCTTAAATGGGACGATCAATGTATAAGAGATTTTCTATTTAACTAACATTTGAATTTGAAATTTTGTTTTTGGGTATCCAGTTGTATTTGTTGCATAAATTTCCATTTGAAAAGCATAATCATCACATATTTAAAACCTCCGGTTACATTTTATGTCATCTTTCTCAACACTAATGAGTTGTTACTAACGAAAAATTGAAATTGAAAAAGTAAATAGAGAAATTACCAATGGAACAACAAAAGGCTAAACATGCAAAAACATCACGTAACTTGCTCAGAACACCAATTCATAGCAAGGTCATGTATATCTAAGACTATAAATAGATCGAGTCGAATTGAATGTAAAACTATTCAGACACGATTGAAATATTATCGAACTTTATAATTAATTTATGTTTGAACTTGTTTGATAATATTAGTTGAAATGAACACAGCTCGTTTCATAATTTTACATTTGTTTTATCTTGTTTTATTAATTTGTACACGTAGTTGGATTATGGAAAAGACTAATTTTGTGAAGTGTTATTTGCCGCGTCCAAGAATTATTTCCATGCACCGCACGTGGATTAATATGATTTATAAGTGGAGAAAATGAGCAATTTCGATTAATCATCATCGTAAAATCAAGAATGAATGTTAATAAATTGAAATGACAACTTCGTGCTAATTCATAATGCATCACATTATTTTCAAAAAATGTTCATACTTGCAAGTTTTATTGCATCATCTCCAAAATGAAGAAAATAATAGAAAATAATCCGCCTATGTTTCGTTCATTATTAAAATTGCAGATGGCGAGCAGAGTTTGAATTTGGCCTATTATGATGTTGATGAGAATAAGGATGTACGTTGTGCAATGGACTCCTCACTGAGCTACCTTCCCGATGATTGGAACTCGGAAAAATTGTCGGAGCATGCCCGCGTATAGGGCTTTGGACAGTACGAAGATTCACCTGCCGCAAAGAAGTACCACCCCTAAAATTCGAGTTTGGAGAAACCGTCAAAGGAAGCCCTAGGATAGGGCTTCTGACAACAAAATCAATCGCTCGTTCGTTGTATCTCTCCCGAATTGGACTCTTTGAAGAATAAACATTAGCAGATTGTGAGGCTGCTGATGTGGTGTAGCCGGTCTGCTGTCGCTGGTTAATTGGGTTTTTTGGCTTCACATCGACAGAGTGCATACGTCCTCTTGTTTTCTCGTTTTGCTTTCCATTCGGGTGCTCATTTCTAGTTGACCTAACATACAAGAGGAAGTATCATAACTACAAAGATTCCATATTTGACAACCTTCTGGTAATTCTATATCAAACGACGGAGTTTGTTTCACCATAAAAGTTCACGACAAAAATCTGTATGAGTCAATCTCACAAAAGACTCTCTCAAAATATAGATACCTAGCTTGCCTTTCCATTTTCCGCTTTAAACGAGCAGCATTTCCTCTAGCATGCTTTTCAAGCAAAATTTTCTGTCTTTCACCTTCGTCTTCCCATTTCTGAATCACGAGAAGAGTAATTAAAATATGTAATTATAAACTGAACGATAACGTTCGACTAGGACACACCTGTCTCATGGTTCTCAACCTGTAAAGGTTCCTGCCTTTGATGAGTAGGGGGCGAAGCGGAGGAAGCCGTTTCTCTCCTTTACTCCATAGCACTTCGATCTGCTCAACCATACTAAATTTGTCAATCACTCAACTATCGAACCTCTCTAGTCTCTATTCGTTTCGGATAGCTCGTCACCCATGAATATTTCAGATTTGTATTCTAGTTATGTGACAAAATATATGATGTAATCAAGTTTGACCTCAGTTCAATAAAAGTATAAACAAAGGTGTTGCTTACCGTAAATGTATGTTGCTGCCTAGCAGCACCATAGCTCTCTGTCACAATCCGCCCTGCAACAGTTCTCGTCCCACATGGACCAACTTTCACACTACGAGATGCACCGGACCTGATTGCCACCAAAAGTCATCAATTAAAACAACCTTTTAATGAGTTTATTAGATAAATACTGTACATCACAACGATTAAAATATTCCCATTCAAGTTCTTTAGGTGTTAATTGAGAATCAAAATGAGTAGAAGGCCTACTTTTTATACACCTTCTGTTTAAACATGACTACATCTCCCATGCAAGCATCACCTGCGTGATTTCATCAAAGTTTCAATCAAACATGGAAGGGAATTCTTTTTTTTTTTTTAGGGCAGCTAAAAACGAAAAATTCAGCTTAGAAGCAATATTAAGTTCATAATATATGCAGAAGTCCGCAAAATAAGCCTCGTGAAGCATAAACCATGGAGATAACTAGAATTTACCTTTGCAATTCAACACAAAACTAGATGCTGGATACTTTTTCTCTCCACCACCTCTCATAATACTGAAAATATGATCATAGTCATGAACAGAAGAATAGAAATAGAGATAAGCTTTAATACACAAACTAAAAGGCCAACTTTGAATAGAAGATTACTCGTTATGCTCCTTAATTCGATGAATTAGCGTCTCTTTACTGCCACTTAATCTCAATCCATATCTCCTTAAATAAATCTTGCACTCCTCTACTTTTAAGCGATCCACACGGCCTGCAAATCATAGCAAAACACCTAAATAAAAGGCATATATGCCAAAAGATCATTATATTAGGCAAACCTTCATTAACTATCCCAATGATGTCCTGCTCAGTAAGCTCCCTTTCGTCTTCAATTTCATTCATTGACCTAACGATCATGAGAAAACATGACATGAATCCATTTAGATAACGAAACAATTGATTCCCCAATTTTGATGCAATAAAAGTGAAATGTTTACACAAATACACATTTCTTCAGCAAAAGTAAACATAAGAATGGTAGAAACGATGCAGTGGTAGATAGCAAACAGATCATTTCCTCACAGAGACATTTCATCAGTAAATAAGTAGGCATTAATAAGTTTTCATAAATGGGGCTAATAATGTGGATAAAAAACCAAAATTCAAGGCAGATGAACTCAAACGTTGATTTTTAACTAAAAAGGAGGTGATTACTCGGTCTTGAGTCTCTTGGGTGTTCTATTGAGTGAGAGATTCGTCTGCGATAATCGATTCTCCTCAAAAACCTCGAAATTAGGGTCTTCCTGAGAATCATCGGACGGGTAATCCTGTGAGTAATCGGACGACTCTGCATCGGTTTCGGCTTCATAATTAAACTCTCCATCGGAAAACTCCATGATCAAAATTGAAATTTTAGGAGTGATTAAAAAATGACAGAAGAATTTATTTGTTGCAGAATTTTGGGATGACCGTTTTCCTTTTCTTGATGTTCCCTCTTTTTGAATGCTCCTATATTAATATTATGCTGCACCGGAGAACGATTTAAATTAGGCAAAAATTTGTATGAATAGTTTGAATTTTTAAAATGTTACTGTTATATATAAATATTTTTATGATAATGTATATTTATTATTACTGTTATGCATATCAGTTATTATTAATTTAAAATCAAGTATATCTTTTAAATAGTAATAATGTATATATATAATAATAATAGTTATATATAACAAAGATACTTAAAGAAAAGTTTACAGGAAACCTATTCTTTAAATTATCAATTCCTTTTTTAATAATAATAATAATTATTATTACTGTATTTTTTTTTTATATTTCATTGTGTTACTTTTATAATAGTAATTAGTGAGTTGGTTTATTATTATCTAGTACAATTAGTCATTACCATATCATTAGACCAATTTCACACCAAACTTATAATTAAAATATGCTGAAGGGAAACTTATAAATTAATATAATTATACGAGTATGGGACTTGGTGTTTTATAATAAACGTGTCTCCTAAAAAAGAAAATTTGTAACAAGTGTGTGCAACAATATTTAGTTAGTGTAAATTAATTTTTTAATAAAAACAGGCAAAATTAAAGGTGATGTTTATTTATAAATAATTACTAGAAGCAGGAATAATTATTTAAAATATTCATTTTTTACTTTTAAATTTAAAAATAAAAGCCATTAAAAGCTTCGGCAAAACGGTTAAGGAAACACTCATTTAAAAGCCGTTGGAGAATAGCTTTATTTGCTCATATTGTTTATACACTCCACAAAAAAACTATTCGATTTTTTTTTTAAATGTAACAATTGTCAGAAAATAAAAATAAAAAAGGCATATGTTTATTGTTTCTTTTTTTTTCGTATTTTCGGATTTTTTTTTCCAAAATTGTTAAATTTTTCGAATTTTTTTCCATATATTTTTTAGTGGAGTGTTTTTGTTGATGATTCAATCTAATCACGTGAATTAGCGACTATTTAATCTTAACAAAATCACCAAACAATACGTGTAATTCATCATCGGGGCAAAAACAGTAAATCGAGGTAAATACGAGAGTATTTGTACGTATATTGGTGTGTATGTCTATGTAAGAAGGTATATAATTTTTTTTTTTTTTAGAAGCCAAGAGGTGCAATATATTAAGAGAAATTACTACAAACTTGTTTTTACTTTTTGAGTTTCCAATAGGTACATTTTGCAATATAATACATCCACACTAAAAGCTGATTTTTTATTTGATGTGTGTCCATTTCAAAAATATTAAAAAAAATGGGAAATAGAAAGGCACAAATTTTTTATACGAAAATTCAGATTACTTTTTCATTTACCACTGTGGCAAAACTTTTCGGTTCCCCCCACTTTTCCACACACTTTTCGACGCATTTCTTCTAGAAGGCTCTCCACTGTTCATCCTCGTCGGAATTTTCCCGTTGAAAATCATCGTCGTTAATCACCGGTAAATCTTTAGCCATTGAGTGCAGCTACGTTTTATTTTCAATTATCGTATACAGAGAGTTTCAATCCCCCGTTGAAGTACTATTTTCGACCGAATAAAGAGTATTTTTATTGTTCCCAGTTTCCGGTTATCTCAGCGACGTAACAGACCGAGAAATCTATCGTCTTTTCAACGGAGTTCTTCTTGGTATAGCGAGGTATAACAACATTTCATACATCGGTGTTCTAAAAAGGGATTTCAGATTAAAACTCTCCTCAATCTAGGGTTTTTTTTTTTCAGATTTCAGATGAATAAGTTCAAATAGATGTTTTTTTATGGGTTTACTCAGTGTCGTATTTCTTCATTTTCCTTTTGATTAATTTTTATTACCTTTTTATTTTTGTTGTCGGATTTTGAGATATTCTTGAGAATGGCAAAGACAAGGAGAAGGGGTGGTGAAACAAGCGATTCATTGGTGACAGGGGATGATTCACACTTAAAAAACAATCGGTATTCAAAGGCTAATCGACAGAAAAAAAAAAAAAAAAAAAGGTATTTTTTGAATTTTATTCCTAAAATTCTTTCAATTTTTTGCTTTAATGAGCCCGTATTAATTTATTAGGGTAGTGTACCAGTACTATAGTTAATGTACTAGTATTGTTGATTATGTTTTAGTACTTGGAGTATAACAAATGTACCAGTACTATAGTTAGTGTACTAGTACTGTTGATTATGTTTTAGTACTTGGAGTATAACAAATGTACCAGTACTACAGTTAGGGTGACAACACTACAATTAGTTTATCAATACTATAGTTAGTGTACCAGTACTTTTGATATTGTTGTAGTACTTGGAGTATAACAAATGTACCAGTACTACAGTTATGGGGTCAGCACTACAGTTAGTGTATCAATACTATAGTTAGTGTACCAGTACTTTTGATATTGTTGTAGTACTTTACAAGTTTATAAGATATTTTGTGCATGCGCTTTGGTTATAGAATTGCATTTGGGTATAGGAATTTCAAAATATTGATGTTGGAAACTCTTTATTGTCCAGCACTATTGTTGTTTTGATGGCACTTTTAATATTTCCATATTACTTTAGTGATAAGCACTTTTAATATTTTCATATTACTTTAGTGATAAGGAAAGTAATATTTCCATAGTACTTTTAAACATTAGTTAAACTTGGAATTTCTCTTTTAATAGTTACAGCAACTACATCACGAAAAGGAAAGGAACGATATAAACCTTCAAAAGAAAGAGGTAGATCCTATTTTTGAGAATAATTATTTAGATTGTCAATTGTGTTTATTATATTGACCCTCAATTCCCTAATATATTCTTTAAAGATATATAGATGACCTTTTTTTTTATATATAGGAAGATTGACCCTGGTCCCTGGAAGATGGTGCACCATATTTTAGGAGTAACATTGTTATGTGTGCAAAGGAATTGCAGGAGCTGAAATTCAATGAGCATCGCCTGTCTGAAATTAAAAAGACTCTATTTTGGCTCTTGTTCGATGCTTTACGAAATTTGGATTATAGCTCTTACAGGTTTTTGTGGCAGAAAAACGAAGACGACATCAAAAGTGTCATGGCAACTTTCGATCAGAGGAGTCAAACCTTTTGGCTTGGGAGTGAGCGATTAGAACTGACAAGCAGGGATGTTCAATTGATACTTGGGGTGGCATGTGGATCAAGGAATATACTGCTTCGTTCGAATGACTATGTTGTTGTACCTTGGGTGGATCGTTGCTTGGGGGAGGAGGTTGAGTACTGAACACAGCTACCAGGATGTTGCAAGGCTAGTGCTTGTGTATTTCTTGACAACTTTGCTGATTCCACGGAGGAATTCTACTATACCAGGACAATATAGTATCTATCTTGAAAATTTTGAAGAAATTGGAGAGTTTGATTGGTGCAAAGTAGTTGTTGAGGTACTGGTTAAACAGCTGACAAAATCTAAGAATTTGAATATAGCTGGATGTGTTGTATTACTACCAGTAATAAAAGTCAAAATTCTATATGATTGATTTAGATCAGTCATTTAACTTTATCATGATTTGTTTACTAACAATTTGATAATTTAATTTGTAGTTTTGGTTATGCGAGCACACAAATTTGGTGGCTGCGTCTCAACCTGGCAAATTTCCACATGTTTTGAAGTGGGATCTCTCATTGTTAGGAGAAAAGCTAGAAAGGTTGGATCTGATTACACTAAGAACTTCAAAGGTGAGTAATCAATAGCTATTTGCTTGTAACTTTTAATTAGAGGAACATATTCTGAAAAAATAGTTGTAACTTGTAATTAATTTAAATATCTTCTGCAGATTCGCAAAGTTGTTCTCAAGCCAAATTCATATGAGAAGGAAGTTTTGCGGTCTTTGATGGAGACATGGAGTAGGGATTGCATTACAGATGGTGGTACAAGAGGTGAAGACAACAGATCCCATGGAGTTAGCCCCGGAGCTGATAACATGCATGAATTGGAATCTGAATCGGATTTTAGCGTTTGTGACACTTAACCAATTGCAACTAGGCCAAAGGGTGATGCCTACATCCGGGAATGAAATAGCAGAAACTCCTGTTATGGAGGAAGATTTTAATGAAAAGGATAAGGCTGGGAGTTCAAGAGCCGGTGACTGCCCATCTTTAAAAGGGAAAGATGTTGGGACAGGACCTAGTGTCCCATCCTTTAGCATTGGACTGACTGCGGAGATGGATAATGCGAAGAAAACATCAGGCAGTGTGTTGAGGATAGTGAGAGAGCTTGATATGGATGCTACAAGTGACAAACCATCTGAAGATGTTGAGTTGGAGAAGAAGTTATTGGGTGAGATTAAGGGAGGAAAATGTAAAGTTACGTAAGGATTTGGTTGACAGAAACAATGAAATATTGAGACTGAATGAGCAGTTTTCTGATTACTGTCTAAAGCTTGAAGCAGACCATGTAGATGAGAGGAAAAGATTGTTAGTTGAGCTGAAAGTTAACAAGCAGGAGCTCACAGATACAAGGGCAAAATTACATTCAGTATGTTACCCCACTGTATCCCAGGTGCTTCAGGACGAAAGGAGTGTGGCTGTGCTTGACATGCAAGCTCAGCTCACTATAGAGAAGACTGAAAAAGGAAAAAAAAATGATTTTAACAAAAGAAGAAGCTGGAGGATGAGAATGTCAACTTGGTTGATACATTGAAGTTATATGAAGTAATCGATGATGTTAAGATCGACAAGCCTATTGAACAATCACATTTTGTTAAAAAGCAGAGGTCTAAGAGACATTACGAACCTAGCACCATAGCACGTGGGGTTAAGACAAGGTCAAGGTATGATAACAGGCGGTCAACCATGATTTCTCCACAAGTAAACACAACTGAACTTATCAAGATGCACGAGGCGAGAAAGTTTGGCGCTGTGAAACTGAATAAGAAGTGCTCTGCTGTGAAGAAGTTTTCAAAGAAGTTAAAACAGACAATAGAGCAATGTTGGAGTGAAGGAGGAGCAAAGTAAGCAAAAATAACTATTTTTAATATAATATGATTATTATTTAATTAATTTTTATGACTGATTATTTATTAACATCCAGATTTTTTGCTTGGAGTATTTTGGATACAATGGCAGAAGTAAGGCTGAAGGATATATTGAATATATTACATCACGACAGGATTTCAAAAGGGGTATATTTATGCTGAATCTTTTATATCCCCGATTCAAGATGCATATTTGAATTATTGTTGGTCCCAAAAAGTTTATCCAGTGGAAAGCGTTTTGAAATATTTTAATGAAAAGTCAAATTATAAAGTAAGTGCTAGAATTGAAATGCAGAAATCTAAAGTGTAGAAAATAAAGAACACCGGATTTATAGTGGTTCGGACCAACTTGTCCTACGTCCACTCTCCCTTGCTCCAAGGCGACTCGCTCTCCAACCAACTTACGAACTTCTTGAATTGAGAAGTACCAGATCCTTCGTACAACGACTTTCACTCTCTCTATCTAACTCTTACACCAATCTATCTAGGAAGATAAGGATTGTGTAAAAAGTCCAACTATGAACTCCAAAAGAGTGTATATATTTGAATGAACAAGGTGGGTGAGTGGAGAGTTCGTGTGCTTTCTTGTGTTCTTGCCCGACTCTTGTAGAACTCATCCAAGCACTCCTATTTATAGTTGTGAGAATTAACTAGCCGTTGGAATGCTAGCCATTCAAACAACCATAATTGGAGGGATATAATCAATCAAAATTGATTATATGATTTATTAGTTGACTTCAATCACTCAATCAATCAGATCCTCCATCAGTTGACTCTCCAGATTGCCTTCTTCTCCATCATTTAACTCCAAGATCTTCTTGTCTCATGATTACTACGAAGCCTCTGGGTGGGTGAACTAATCCGTCACACTTGACTGGTCAGCACTCGTCTGGTCTGGGGTCGTCTAGTCAGGACTCATCTGGTCAGGTGACACTTCTGCTCTGAACCTCATCTGAGAGAGGTCTTCTAGTCGACTCCTCTGGTCAGACTCATCTGGTCAGACTCATCTGGTTAGACTCATCTGGTCAGAGCTCATATGGTCTGGTGACTCGTCTGGTCTGGTGACTCGTCTGCTCTGGTGACTCATCTACTCTGGTGACTCATCTGCTCTGGTCTGGACACCTCATCCGGTCACCTTTAGTCTGGTCACCTCATCTGGTCACCTCTGATCTGGTCACCTCTGATTTCTTCCCCCTTAACCAAAGACCTATTCTAGACCTAAACTAATATATAGCTGACTAACAGGTTCAGCTAGTCCTATTACAAGTTCTTTGTTTTAACATCTTCGAAATATCTAACCTATATCCCAACATTTACTTATAAATAGTTTTTCATATTTGAGAAATTTCATTGAATTTTATAGGTTGTTGACTCTTGGGGTGAACTGTTGAAAATAAAATATTCAAAGGTGATGGATACCAGTCATATTGTCATCTTTTCTTCGATGTGTTGGGTATGTACATCAAACTCTATGCAATATAGTATTGACAGTATATAGTATTACACAAAATATTATGTATGTTTTGATTTGATTGAATACTTTATCAGGATTTGATTGTAAGGGATGGGGTTAAGCCTAGCCGTGGTCTAAGTGCTTTGGTTGATAAGAGATTGCATAAGATTGGGCACAAAGATGTGCTGGTATTTCCCCTGCTCACAAGTGATCTTGACAATGGTATAGACGGTGATCATTGGACATTGTTAAAGATGGATCTGAGCACGTGCCATTGGAGTTTTTACAATTCCCGTATACCAAGAAGACCTGATGAAAGGGACCAGGACCTAGACAGATCAATTTAAGTTGTAAGTTTGCAAGATATGATCTTTAATTCAATAATTGGATATACTTTATAACATTCTTACCTGAACACAAGTTAAATTTGCATGTTAACTATGTGGTTGGGAAGCTGAGTGTTATATTCATGGAGTCAAATATCAACCATATCAATATGCTTCTTACCAAAGGAAATAGTTTGCCTTATTCAGTCCCATGTTTGCAGCAACAACCAGATTCTTTGGATTGTGGTGTGGTTGTTTGATACAACATGGAAAATATAGGTAAACATAAATTCTGCTCGTTAAGGGATATGACACATATGGTTGCTGGTGATTTCCAAAAAAGAATGGTTGAATGGTTTATGGATACAGAAAATGTAAATGTGGTTGGCAGCAACGAAGAGTGAAGAAATTTTGTATATTTAGAAACTTTGTGTTAGCATGTATATCTTTTGGCAGGGTTGGGAAAGTCTAGAAGTAAGAAAGCAGTTGTGGTTGAATATTTTTTTGCAGAATTTGTATCATGTCGATACGAGTGGGCATTGATTGGCATGGTTAGCTTTTGGATATAAACTCACGCTCAAAGCAGTAGCTTGTTTAAACACATTTTGGAATGTTTTGTTATTGTATAATCAAGTTAAGTGTACCTGGATGCTGAGAATGCTTTAACCTTTTCCATTTGTTTAGACTGTGCTGAAAAAATGTGAAATGTGCTCATACTTTATAGAATTATTGCCTTAGGTTCGAGTACTATAGGGAAAATATTGAAAAGTGCAGGCTCTATGAGTTTTTCATTTTCTAGTGCAATGAAATATATTTTTATATGTACTTATACAGATAATTGAGTACAGATGCAGAAACTGTTTTTTTTTTTTAGTGCGTCTTATATTCAGATCAAGTAGAGGAGTGATACTAGAGAAAATAACATGTATATAAATTGGTCACTAATCATAGTAAGATAGAAACATTAATGTTGATAGCCCAAAAGGGGGGAGTCCCTCCTATTACACAAACTTTAAATAACCAACATAAGAAAATTCTTATGTGTCCAACTGAACAACATAAGAAGACTCTTGTGAGGCTAGCAATTTACCTTACAAAAATATATGTTTGAAGCACATCTACTGCAAACCACAATAACTACCAATTTGTGCATCCTATCAAACACCAACAACCCAAAAACAAAAGAAGAAACATGACACCTAATCCCTAAAATAACTTTAAAGGACACACGATACTCTGAACAAAGCAGAAGACAGAAACACAATCATCTTCCCATATTGGACCTCAAACATTGTAGAACTATTTTTTCTAGAGTATCGTATTCCACAAACCTCCCAAATGGTTCAAGTCTACATAGAAGCCTTCTCCCATCAGGTTTTAGCAAACACAGGGGTTGGATTCCAAAAATGAATTCGTCGTTGCGTACATGATAGCCTACATCGAAAACCATCATATTCCATGATAGGGGATTGTTATAGTCTTCTAGAATTCATAACTCAAATCAGTAAAGTTCTCGCATATACTCGAATACACGACAAGTTTATCATCATTAATGGCTGCAATTTCTCCGTAATGTTTAACACTAACTCTACCCGACGGGACTGGTATCAGATTGAAAGTTTCAGTTGAACAGTTAAACGAGGTTATATTGTCAACAAGAAAATTATGTGCAATCTGCCAATTTAGACAACCAACACACCACACTCCAGGGCTTTGAACTGGATAGTTGAAAGGAAACTCACCCACGTACCTCCATAGTTTTGTCCTGGTTGAGAAACAATGAATGGAAGACTTAAAACCAACAGAGTTGAATATAGCAACCCTATATACTTTGTATTCATTGTTAACTGCAAGATAACTCATTCCGTAAACAACGGTGGCAGAGGTGGATTCTTCGGGAAATTCAATTTTGACAGGAGGAAGAAGCAAATAATTCCCACTAACAAGGTTCCCAACGAAGAATTCATCCTCGGAATTACAGAGGAGGGTTAGACCATTACAAGCTGCCAGAAAATAAACAGTTGGGTTGGAGTTTACAACTACCCAGTTGTTTTCTTCATGTTGGTCAGGTTCAGAAGGCTCGTATGTGAGGGGGCAATAACCAAAATGGGATTGCAAGATGAACCCAATTCGATTTTGGTCGCACATTATAGGTAGATGCCTAAATGCGCCAAATCTCTGACTGGATATCAGACGATCCCAAGCTCGATTCACTATTTTGAAGGTGGTTAGGGGTTTTGAGGGAACCCTTGACAGAATATCCTCCATGGTTTCTGGTGGGAATATGGTGCCACCGATGTTCGTCGATGGAGGATAGTTTTCATTCATATTTGGGAGAAGAAAAAGATTGTTCGCAAGTTTTGCTTTATGAAATATAAAAGATAATTTCTATAAAAATCTATTTATAAAATTTGTAGAGTTGTAGCCATTGAGTGATTGAGTGTGAGTTGTACTATGGCGTCGTTTGGTATTATAGCGGGAAACTGAAGAACAAATTGGTGGGAAGCCATGCATCCATTAATGATTGGTTTCACACCCTTTGGGGGTTCAAATTGTAATTTTTCGATTAACTACCTAATCTAATGGTTAAATATAGTTAATTAACTACCTAATCTAATGGTTAAAAAATAGTTAATTAATTGTGATAAGTAAATCTGGTATAAGCTTTTTAATTTTTATTTTACTAAAAAAGAATGAAAAAAAGGTATAGTAATGTTACTAAGCCAAGATAGTATTATTCATTAACCTTATTAGTACTCAATAGTAAATAATGGCTTAGTTGTTCTATTTATAACTATAGTATTTAGAAATGGGGTAGGTTCGGGTACTATTCAATATTATTATATACTATTGAATAACTAACAGTACTATAACTGTTTTTCTGTACTAATGGTGATATACCCTGTAGATAGTCATATCTGGGGAAATAGCCATTACACATTAAATGTCAGAACCCAAAATGTTACTGTTGCTGTATTGGGCGCTTATATATATGTTACTCTCTCACAAACCTAACATAAAAAAATAGCAGCAGCAATCTTAATACCCTAACTCATACAAGCCCACAAAATCCAACTTGAAACTATCCAACATCCATATATACAACTAAATTCCAAATCAACATGTTTTCTTCCAGCCACAACAACACCAATGACACATATATTCGGTATGCAAAGGAAGCTTGTAAAAAGTACGGTCGAAACACTATTATTAGAATAAGCTTTTCAAGAGATAACCCTGGTAGGATTTACTATTGCTGTGATGTGCATAATTTCTCCCATTGGTGTGTACCAGTAGGTTTCGAGGCGCCGTATTTCGATCGTAACAACCATAAGGTCAGAGATGAACAAGTCCACACAAATGCAAGGAGCACTTATGAGATTAGGTTGGAGACTTTGCTACTGGGAAATTTTATCACACTATGTGTGTTTCTTTACATTGTGTTTTACGTTAGAGATTGGCTCGTGTAAAATGATGCATATCAGTTTGGGCACCCATGCTACAAACCCGGTTTTAAATGTTCTTGTTCAAATTACTTAATAACTGGGATGGGATTGTGGTGATCATCCCTCTAGTTTTGTGTAGTCTATTGCCTCATAATCTAATTATATTACCTCTGATTTTAGTTTGAAAATCTCTTGTCAACACAATCAATCATAGACCATCCAAAGAAGACAAACAAAAACATCCCAAAACTTCCAAGACGAGTTGTATAATGGACTCTAATATCTCAAAATAACGCAGAACATGCCCAGAATTTATACATCAAAACGATATCCATTACAATGGTACATCAACAACAATCCAAAGATAAATAACTATCCCAAGGGACACGATATACAAAAAAAGGATTGCTCTTAAAAATATTGTACACTACCAGTGTACATCATCAACAGAATTTAAGAGGATATACTAACCAAAATACACAAAAAATATCAGCCCCTCGCGTTGTTCAATAACATAGTACCTAATCAGAAGAATGCATATAACAGTTGCAACAAAAAATACTGAAAAACAAAAGCACTATCTTTTGTTTTTTGGAATTTCACCAAAGGACTTCAGTATGATCTTTTTCGGACGGCCGGGCATGTTCTTCAGGACTGGAGGGTTGATTTTGGGGTCATTATTTTGGTCATTGAATTCAAACTTCTCTATTTCAGGAATTGGTTGTATAACACGTGTGTAACATGTTTGGTATGTGGTGGTCAGGAAGGATTCATCAACATAGTCAACGAGTGGGATGCCATACGCGTTAATAACGAGAGTAGCGTGTGAACAAAGGAAGCCTGCGATCTTCCACTAGCAGCAGGAACAACACCTCTCATTTAAGTCGACGACAATAGACAGTGAGGTCAATACTTCAAACTTTCCATTGCTCATTTGCTGCACCTTCCATGATCTGGAGACAGCTAAATGATGTTGTCAAAGTTCTTGCTTATTGGGACAAATAGTTGTGGTCCACGAGTCGCTTGCAGATTTCCTTTCAAGTTGCCACCTGCTGATTTCTACCAACACAACAAATTGAATGCAAATCTTAATTAGACACAGAAGCTACCACTGTTGAGGTGTTCAAAAATATAAAACAAACATTCTAGAAGGATACCTGATCTGATATAATCTATCATATGTGTAATAGCATAACCTCGAGCTTCTTTCACCCATGAGTTGAAGGATTCGTCTGCGTTAGAAGTCATCTCCCCATACCTTGTTATATGAGGAGAGTGCGAAACTGCCCAATTCTGGAATGGTAGCTGGTCAAGAACCTGATTGACTTTATCACCTCCAAGTTCCTTGAAAAGAGCAAGCTTTTCATCGAAAATCCTTGTGTTTGGGGCATATGCACAGTCTTTGAACAAATTCGACAACCTGTGTCGGGAATTCATCCGTAACCCACCCCCGACTCTACCTCTTAAATTATTAAGAAGGTGGACAAGAAAAAAAAAGTGTTTTGGAGTATCAAATACTAGAGGGAAGGCAGCTATCAGTCCACAATTTTTATCAGAGATATAGAAAATCTCCTTCTCGTGATTGCAATAATCACGCAACTTAGACAGAAACCAGGTCCAGTTTGGAGTATTCTATGCTGACACAATCGCAAAGGCCACCGAAAACAACCCTGCAAGAAGTAAATTATATATTAAAAGAGACAACAAATTATGTGCATTACATTTATCAAAATGAGCTATTTTTTCGATACCATTGTTGCCGTCTTTGACGGTTGCAGTAAGTAGAATTCTCTTGGCACGTCCATATAAGAAAGTACCATCAAGAAACAGCATGGGCCGATAACTTTTGAACCCCTCAAGACTTGCCCTAAAAGCAATGAATACACGCTCAAAACAGTTGGAATCCGAGTTGACCTCCAGATCAAATATGCTCCCTGCATACAATTGATGTGTAATATTAGACATGTTACTGTATAAACAAAACTGATGATGAAAAATAAAAATATTGGATATACCTGGATTTATGGATTTCACAGCAGCTCCGTACCATCTAAGGTTGTCGTATGAGTCTTGATAGGACCCAAACAACTGTTCTCTTACACCCTCTGTTGTGCGATATCCACTATAGTAAGGTATGGTTATCCCATAGTTCACTCTAATGATGTCGACAACAGCTTTGGCGGTTATATTGGGGTTCGCCATAACATCATGCTCCACAAGGTGCCTAATAATCTTTGGTCCAAATCGTTTCTTATGGATACTTCTCGATCTTTCTAAGCACGTGTGCACAAAAACACCATTATATATTTTAAAAAAGTTGTTCTCTTTCATACAGTGCGCTTTTATATGCCACCTACACCCAATTGTAGCATTCTCTTGACATATTACATAGATGTATTTAGAGTCATTCCTAAAAAACTTATAACTAAACACCATGCTTGTTGAGTGTTTGATTATCTCTTTCCAGAATCCATATGCACCCTCCCTAAATATAGTACCAATCCCACCCTGCATTATATCTTCCCACCCACCCGACAACAGATTTTTCCTTACTACAACATGGCATATATCAAATGAAGGCAAACATCCATCCCCACTAAACTCTAATTCTTAACCATCTAATTTCCTCTTCTTTGAACACTTAAATGGGATCCTACCCTGTTTTAATACCTTATTGGGAGATATAGCGTTGTTACTAATAGCATTAGGATCTTTGCTAGATGTCTTAGGGCAGATACTAACATTGGATTAGAATTTGAACCATCTCCCTCAATGCACAACATGTTATTAGGGCAGATACTAACATTTGAATCAACATGGGATTTAGCTAGTAATGAAACAACAACACAAACAAGCTTCTCGGACATTAGCTGGGAAATGGATATCATGTTAAACAAATCAACATCGGATTCTAATACACAGTTATTGATTTTACCCACCGAATACCTCATTTTGGACTCGGAAGCTTTAAGCTCAAGCCACATACCAGAAATTTGGTCGGTGAGCTGCGCAAAAGTGGTAGAATTATCCACTTTCATGACGCGACACTCGCTATTGAAATGGACTGTGAGAATCGGGTCCAAATCCGTCGGAGATACTACAACAGACTGAAGTTCCATTGTGAGCCGACGAGATTGGGGGCGAGAATCCACTGGAGATGATCGATTGAGTGATCGATTTTGTCTTGAATAGACGATCAATTTTGAAATGGGAAAATGTAAATTGGATTTTCGAAATCGCACTAGAGAAGAAACCTTAGAAATATCAGGCAATGAAATTTGAAATTTTGAAATCCAGAGATAGAGAGACGAGCTTCTACTGTAGATTCTAGGATTGATTTGACTGCTAGTTGTACTATTGCCTGAAAAATGGGGGTGCACATTTCAGTCAAATATTGAAAGGTTTTAGAAAAGTACTAGTTAGAAAATATTTTTAGCTTAACTATTAAAGAATATAATGGACTCTAAAGCATGTATTGGGCTGTATTTTTTCCTTTTTTTTTAATGTATTTTTGGGGTAATTGTCTTTTTATTAATAGAATTTAAGGTATTTTGCAATAATACCTATAAGTCGGTCGTAGCACTCTTTCACATTCTTTCATGCATGTTTGGCATGCGTACTTAGACATTTGTCTTTATCTAATACATTTACTTAATTACTAAGTGTTCTTGTAGTTTGAGGTGGTTGACCACTTGTTCCGGAGCATTTCGTGTGAGAATTGTCATCTTTGTTCTTCCTTTAGGCTGCTCGATTCTCTCGGGGTTATCCTATATCTTGTTTGATTAGGCTATGTTTGGTACATGAGATAAAGGTGAAATAAAGGTGAGATAACACATTTATCTCCTTGTTTGGTAGTAGAGACAATAATGTTATCGACCTGTTTTAATCACTGGCCCACTCGTACGTATCTCACTTTTTCATCAATTTCACTATTCCAGTGAACATTCCGTAACACACCGGGGGTGTGTGTTTATATGTCTCCACTGAACAGTATATGATATATGGCAGGACAAAAGTCATTTATACCCATTTTTCCAATTTTTGCCATTTTTCATTATTGAGCAGAAGTCGTCCCTCTTCCTTCACCAGAGCACGAAGTCACCGTCACCACCAAACCTAGGTCGCCTTTGTCGTCGCCTCGAAACTGAACCGCGACCACGCAAAGCTGCCGAAAATTTGAAATCAAATCAAAATCCCAATCCAGTCGCACCCTTATATTGCTCAACCACACAAATTGAACCACGACCATTCACCCCCATTCCGCCGCCACCACCGTCGCTATTACGGTTTCACCTCCGCTTGAAACATCGAACAAATTGGTGGCCGACGACTTTACTTCTGTAAAAAAACAATACAAGAGATGGTTAATTTATAAAATTACTTAGATTTTATGAACGAAATGTTGACTTTAGACGGAAAAAGAGAGAAATCGGAGTTGTGTTTTGAGAATGGTGGTGAGTTTTGCTCGGTTAAAGAGGGGGAAGAAGGTTCTAGAAGTTTTGCTCGGTAAATGAGGGGAGGAAGGTTATGGGCTTGGTCAAATATATTTTTTAATTATAAGGTTATAATTGAGATTTGGTTTTTTTACTTCTTTTATGAAGGTATATATCATTTTAACTACACCATACCAAACAGTGATGTTAAAATAATATACAATTTATTATACCATACCAAACAAGGGTAAATAATACATATCTCACCATTTTTTATACTATATTAAGCACTAGCTATTAATTATATACTAGTGATTGTAAATCCCGTGCTTCGCACGGCCGGAATTTGTTACATTGTTTAAACTATAATAATGGACACATTTTAATTATAAAATAAAAAATATACAATTTTTTAAAAATAATATAACTAAAATATTTCTTGGACTCAAACTAACATTACTTTCTCATTAAATTTAATATATTTTATTTGTAATATTCAATACTTTAAAACGGTTTTATGATGAGTTTATAATTAACCATTTTCATATAAAACTGACTCCTGGGATATAATATGAATTTGACCTATCACACTAACATTTCAACATAGGTGTATTTAAATTTGTATTATCTAGTCTCACGAGACAATCTCACACAATTTTAAGTTATACTTAAAATACTTTAAACAATAATCTACAATATAATATTTTTTTAAATAATACCTTTTCTTTGTAGAAGAAAAATAAATAAATGTCAAGATCAAACACATAATATTAATGTATGACTTATTGAATATATATGTAAAAGTTAATTTTATTGGTTAAAAGAATGAGATGAATCCCTACAAATAATTAAAAAATGGTAATCAAATCAAGCCAATTATAACAACACTTTACTATCATTACAATGTATGAAAAAATTTATACCTCAATACTGAAATATTTATTAGATTCTAATTCAATACGAATAACATTGACAAAACAGTTTAATGTGAATTAAATTAATCAATCATAAACGTAATTAATAGATGTGCATCATAATAATTGTTTAGATCTATTGCACACATAATGTATAGACTAATCACATGATTTGATTATACCAAAAATATGGTTAGATTATACTGAAAAAGTTATATTATGGTTAAGTATTATCAATACATAATTTCTCAATATAATCTAACAATTTTTTTCACTATAACACAAATTTTTAAGCGAAAATAATAACAATTATTAATTAGATGCACCGTGCACCCGGTGCATATGAGTCTAGACACAATAAATTACGGTGAAAGGAAGCAACATTTGGAACAATACATTAATCGAAAATGAGATAATAAATAATTATACTACAATTTCCAACAAATTATTGGAAAGACACGTGTATTAGATATGACAAAGGTGGAAGTGAGTCATTCAAATATTGTGTCATTTTCAAAACGTATACTCCCTCCGTCCCCAAACACTTTTCACAGTTACTTTATTTTCGTGTTTTAGCGAGCGAGTTGTTTATTTGTATTTGAAATTATAAAGTAATTTTTAAGGTAGGGTATGATAGATCTATCTCTCATCTATTATAAAGTAATTTTAAAATTACTTTATCATTTTAAATACTAATAAAAAATCCGCTCGCTAAAACATGAGAGAAACAATAACTATGAAAAGAGTTATGGGACGGAGGTAGTACTTCTTTTAACATTATTCATACAATAACTATCTCACTAACCTATTTCAATTATTATTTTTTTCAAAAATTGACTCCCTGTTTATCTTCCTTCAACTATCTCTCTCTCTTCCATAATTGGAGTCCATTTCTCGTCCGATAACCGATCATCATAGAAATTCATAATCAAGACTACCTTATTTACAACCATTACAGAACAAAACTTGATCAGGTTTGAAAAGATACAAAAATCTAAATCATATAGCAAAAATTCTTATAAGATTTCAGGTACATTTCGCATTTTCAAATTTAATTTTAAATATAATTTTTTTTTTTTTTATGTTTTATGGGTTTCAATAATATATTACTTCAAATATTAAATAATTTATAATTTATTTTAAATATAGACTTACTTAAATTACTTCATCATCAAATAAAGGCACGAAACAACCAAATCATTTAGTACATATAATGTGATAGAGAGAGAAGAGAATAAAGTGTAACATGTTTAAATGAGTGGATATGAATAAAGTGTACTTCGGCTAAATTGAGTCAGATGAGACAACAAATAAGACACCAACTATAATTTTGCATGCCTTAAATCACAATTAGATCATCATAAAAGGAGATCAAACTTATCTAAATATCATTCCATGTTTTGGATAAAAATACGAATACATATAAATTACTAAGAAAAATGTGTAGACTAAATATGCAATAATCGAAATAGAATAATAATCAATGGAGAAATTATAGCATCAAAGTTTAAGAAAGTCACCACCCATCCTCGTCCACCGTATCCTCTATAATTGTTGTGCATGTAATAAGCATCTCCATTTGACAAAAATAATAGCTGAAAAATTAAAGCAATTGTAGTTAGATTACTAATTATGAAATCATAGTCAAACCATGCTTCTTTCATTTATATTACATCATTAACTTTAGTTTTTAAAAATTAACCAAAATCATCATGGATTATATGGGAGAAGTGATGAACTCAAAACTAAAGGAGGAACAATAAAAATATGTAGGATAAAATATACTGCTTCTAACCTAAATCAGTGGGTATTATAAAAGAATATGATAAAAGAGGGTCACACCTCAGACCCAATAGAAGAAGAAAATTTCTTGATGACATTATTACAATTACACATGTTGATATCTGACACCCCTTTCATAATTGTCACTTAAAAAAATTAACTTTGGGATACGTTTAAATGAGAACCATAATTTTTTTGGGCTGACAAATTAAGAATAATAATTTGAAAAGTGAAGAATTGAGGCCATACCAGTCTGAATCAACTCAAATCGGGCCAGGTTTTTGCTGGATTTCGAGCTCAAAGTTGGGCTTGTTGAGCAGTTTAGCCTCAATTTGTGACTTTTATAAGTTAAAGTCCTTAAATTGTTAGTTAAAAAAATTATTGTCCAAAACTTACGCTTCTTAAAGTTTTTTTTTTACCTAAAAACATATTTTGTATCCTTACAATTTTGATTGTTCCAATATTTTTTTAACCAAACTCCAGTTGTATCTTATATTTAATGAGTTAATTGCACTTTTAGTCCCACGATAATGCATCTATTTCAAAATAGTCATTTTTAGACACTTTTGGTCCCAAGAGAATATGATAAATTGCAGTACCCAAGAGAATTGATAAATTGCAGTTTTTGTCCAAAAAAATTGGATAAATTTATAGTTTTGCTCCTAAAGTTTAAGGATGTTACAAAAAAAAAATCACATTTCCCACATAGGTATCAAAAGTAGGGTTGTTCACGGAGTTCAGATGTTACCGAACTCCGCACCGAAAAAGAACCGAATCGAAAAAATTATGGATTTTTTACTTTAACCGTACCAAATCAAACCGAATATTTTTTTGTACGAATATGGATATTACCAAATTAACCATACTGAAAAACTGAATGTGACCATACCGAACCGAATAACCGAATAACCAAATTAAATATGTAATAAATTTAAATATTTTTTATTTATCAAACATTATTATAATGTTATTGAATTCAAGTACAACTATACTGTATCATAATTTCTCCTCCTTTTCACAATACAAAACATTATACCTCATCCGTCCCATAGTTGTTTTCTACCTTACTGTTTGCACGGGTTTTAAAAAAAGTAGTTTATTAGTATTTAAAGTGATAAAGTAGATGCTTTTAATTAGGAGTGTATGAAAAATATAATATTAAAAATTACTGTTGTTTTTTTGCCAAAAAATGATGTAGCAATTGAGTATGTGGCAGACCTTTTTGACAATGTAGCAAACAAATTAGGGACGGAGGGAGTATTATTTATCTTAATAAGTTCTTAAAATGTTAACTTATTTTTAGGTGTATATCAAAATGATTTAACTTAATTTTTATTCATTTAATTCATTTTTCATGTATATTTATTTCTAATATAAATTTGGATATGGTGCACCATGTGTCAGGAATTACGATCAACATGATTTTAATATTGCATTTTCATTCACAAGATATTTAAAAAAAGTTCTTAAATTATATATTTTATATACTGTATTTTAAATATTCTATTGGTGGTGATTTCCCTTAATTTTTTAATCATCCATTAATATATAATATATTATATTCGAGCTTATAATGATATATGTTTTCCCTTAATTTTTTAATCATCCATTAACATATAATATATTATATTCGAGCTTATAATGATATATGTTTGATTATGGTTGAAGTTGTGTAGTATTCGCGTGAGAGTACGTGCATCAATATATTTTTTTAAATTGATTAAAAAAAAGGAGAGAATGATAAAAAAAATCGTTTCTCCACTCCGTTTCGTACCGGTCCGATCCGGTTCGTTTGTAACTGAAAATCCGCTCCGATCCATACTGAAAAATAAACTATTTGTATTGTACCATACCAAAATTTCGGTATGTATATGGACACACGAATTTTAAAATAACCGAACTTTGGTACGGATACAAATATTTTCACATATCCATTTTGGTCCGTACCGTGAACAACCCTAATCAAAAGTATTTTGCACACACTCCCCTAGGCTGAAAAGTGCAACTTTCCCTATTTTTAATCTAATTAATGCATACTACGTGCATATATAATATCATTATTAATTATAAAAAAAAAAGGCATGCATGATTTAGTGTCCTACTAATTACATGTTTGGTCATCAATTTGATTTAGTTAATTGCATTTTGTTTGAGAGCTTTAGAGTATATGATTGAATTTCATGAAAACAAATCCATGGATAATGTGTGTATAAGCTTAGTTTATACAACTGATATTTATATTCTCATTTCATTTTTTTTAAAGTAAATTTATATTTGAATTAAAACATAAATATTTGAAATTATGCATCTCAATTATATCTTTTAATTTAGACAAATTCGATTCTACATAGTTTATATCAAATTTGCCTCCAGAGTTAAATCCCACTTACATATTGCTTTTAAAAGATAACAAAGTCTTATTCCTCTAAACAAATTAATACACATATATATGATATTACGAATATTCAATGGTTTAGCATAATCCTATTAGATTTTTTTCTAAAATAAACCATGTTACGTTTGTTTTGTGATGAGTTTAGATATGGACACTGTGTATTTAATTAAAAAAAAATTCAAGAAAATATTTAATAAAATATATAATTGAAAAAATTATTGCATAAATAACAATTAAAAAAGACATACCTTTAACCTTAGGTTGTTAGGCGTGAATACATTAATTCATTTTCATTGAACTTATGCTAATAATTATTAGAGATACACAAGTTGACTAAAATAATAACAATATAATTTTTTTATTTAATTGTGTAATTTGTAAAATAATCGGTGTAGGTTAGGTCTAAGTTTATATTAAGAAAAACAATCATATATAATAATACATGCAAATGACTTAATTAGTGGTATAAATTGTGGAATATTTATGAGCCATGGTGGTAATATAAATAAATCAACTAATTTTCCTGCAAGACTTAATTAGTGAAATAAATAGTGGATATTTGTAAGTAATAGTGTTAATATTGATCAATAAACCAAATACTTAATTAGTGAAGTCAATTAGATCAATCCTAATAAATTAAACTAAATAATAATCTCAATCAATCAGCTAACTTCATTAGTCAATTATAATATATATTTTATTGCAATATTTAAAAAAAAAAATCAACTATAATTTTAAAAAACGACAGTAAAAAATCAAAATAATTCACCAACACCGAACTCGACATTAGACGACACCAATTGTACTTTTTTTTAGTTTGTGTTCTAAATGAATTTCTCTTCCACTTAGAGTTTTGATATTCTTAGGAATACGTCAACTAATACCATAAACAATTGCTTCTAATTTTTTGTTAGGCACTCAAGACATTATCAATGTTATCCAACATGATATTCCACAGACTATTGTCAGGACCGAGTACTTCGTCAAATTACATAAAATAATTTTAATGTTGTACAACTAAATGAAAAAAAATCATAAATTAATAAAAAATATTATATAAAATATAAATTATTTACATGGTAAAATGTATACAATATATTTTATATCATACATAATATATAAAAAAATCAAACACAAATAAATTTTAATTGATGAATTAATGAGCAACATCAAAGCAAATTATGATCAGTTTAAATAAGTTTTCACTTCCTAAAAAAACATTCTACATCTAATTTAATGTCAAAATGTGACAATGTCACTTTTAGTCATAAAAAAAAATTGATAATAAATAAATTCAGTTATTTTCTATGCATGGTTTTGAAATTAATATACTAAAATTGACAAATTTTAGTAACTACACTTTTTTTTTAATAGAATGGAAATATGCGACTATATTTTGAAAATAGATACATTGAATATATAAAACATTATATTTCTAATTACATTTTTTTTTCTATAATCTATTTTATGTCTCTTATAATCATAACTCACGGCTCCACACGTCTATATATCTTCATAAATACTATGCATTGAAATAGACAAAATTTACTAAATACCTAAACTTTTTAAATAAAAAGTAGAATTTAAATACATTTACTCTAAAATTTATTGACAAATCAGTTCCTATAATCTCGAGAGATTGAACACATGAAAACGTTAAAATGATTAGCAAAATTAGCTCCTATAATTTTGTGGATTTATTTTTTGTAAAAAACACAAGAATTTGTGCATTTAATATCGAAAATACTAAATAAATATCGAAACAAAGTATTAATATGGATAGTAAAATTTGTACATATATCATATATATAAATGGGAGAATGAACAAAAAAAAAGGTGGTTAAGAATCTAATATGATATTTAAACTGGGATGAATATACATATTAATTTTCTAAAACTCTAAAAAAAATTATTCGAAACAAATTTCAATAACTTAACTCAAGCTAATACAACAAATATATTACGAAAATTATCTAAAAAAAATTCATATCTCTTTGTATACAACATAATATATGAATCCAAGATGAAAACAACTGAAGATACAAATTAATTGGAAGAGGAGTCTCTGATGAACATCTTGAAAAATCCCTCAATCTCTGAAAAATAACTTCAAATCTTTGATTAATGTCTTCAAAATCCTCGACGAATATCTTTATATCTACTAATAATTATAACTAAATAACATAGTACCACAAAACTTACATATCCACGATGAAGAACACCCGTTATATAGTATAAAAAACTACTATATCTAGGATGAACAATGCCTATAATTACAAATAGGCTAGAAATTTACATAATATCCAAAATAATTTGATTACAAAGAAACCACAAAACCTACACAATGATTCCAAGAGGATGAGGATGGAGTATAAATAGGCACCATAACGTAAGTGTCCCTAATTTTAAGCAAATCAAGGGCAAATTATAAGTAAAGACAAATTAACACATTGAACGGTCATGATCAAAGAATAAAAATATGATCAACGGCTCAGAAATCTTGGCGCCAAAACTATAAATGGCAAAATAGGTTGTATTATATATTTATAGATGTGCTACCAAACATAGCCTTAGCCTTTTATATGTTTAGACAAAATTGATAATTTCCAAGGGTTGCTCGTCCAGTAGAGTTGTTCGTCCAAGTGGTCTTTTGAACTGGTTTGACCATTAATCACGTATTAGAGATTAAGAGTTGCTCGCCTATGTCATATGGTTGTTCGTCTATCAACAATATTAACAGTATTTTTTTTCTTGATTAGTAAAACGAACTATATTTATTGATGGTTTAGGGTATAAGACATACCCGCCCCATAAAAAACAACAAGAAGTTCAATACAACAACAAAGTTATAGGCCAATCGAGGCCCTTGGATTAGCTAAGCCATTTATTATTTTTTGTAGAGGAATTCGAAACTACACATTTAAAAGCTATTTATTATTAGGACCTGGTTAAATACCCCTCCATCTTTAATACATACACCTCTCTTAATTTTTTTTTATTATAATACATTTATTAAATTACTTATACGTCCATTCCAATGAAAACAACCCTAAGTATTATGCTCCATACACCCCTAGCCCCCATTCAACCTTTTTTTTTTTTTTTCTGAATGCATAATACAAAAGTTTTTTTTCTACAAGATTTCGCTCCAAGCCGCCATCACCGAATACGGGTAGTTTTTTATTTTCTAAAAAAATACATAATGAATGGTAATCAACATACATGTGTAAGTTTATCTCTTTTGTTATTTTTTATGTTTTCATAGGATCAATCCAAAACTGTTTTTTATATGAAAAGATAAAAAAAAAAATTAAAAAATTAATTGCTAAAAAGATAGCCTGCTTTCGGTTGATATAATTTTGAAGAAGTTTATGAAAACCTGCTATACCTTTTCAGTTTAGGAGGCTTTTGTTGCGGCGTATTTTGGCTTGGAAACGAGGGCGAACTTGCGGTAGAGTTGTGCGATGATTAAGTCTCTTTTTTTTCTTTTCTTTTTTTGGTAAACCATCATCTTCTTTTTCGGATCTGAGGGAACTACAGAACGTGGGGTGTATTGAGGGGAGAAGGAAATCTTAAAAAAAGGGTAAAATTGAAATTTCTGGCAGGGTGTATCTACTAATAATATAATTACTAGTAGGGTAAACTAATAAAGAGGTGTATGTATTAAAGATGGAGGGGTATTTAACCGGATCCTTATTATTATTTTTCATTTGGGCCAACATTTGCTTGTTAGATTTGGGCTTTTAATTTGTAATTGGGCTTTCAAAACTACCTATGTGCTTATAATCGAGCCCCATCCATATGAAATTTAGGCCTTCCGTTTTAGTTAATACTCTTCCAAAAAATTGAATGCTTCAAAATTCCAATGCTTAATCAAGTTTATGCCATACAATTAGCACAACCCTAACCAAATTGAATATTTTATTATGCTAAGCCAATAATATGGAGACATAATTGATAATTTATAAAAAGATTAAAGAAATTAGTACATGAAAGAATCGAGTGTGTTTTATATTTTTGGACAGATGGAAAATCAAACAACTTTAATATTTGAATTTGAGTGCATATTAAAAATAATACGAAATAAAATAGAAGAATATTTATATTATTATTTCTTGGCTTGATTAATTTGCACCACCATTTTTTATTTATACTTGACATATTGTGACAAATGATTAGTTGTGATAAGAATAAACTTGAAATGCACACTACTTTATGTTATCCTTAACTAAAAGTTGAACTAAACTATCTAATTAATTTATTAATGTCATTAATGATAATATAATGATTGTGCTTTAGAAATGGCTTATCATGAAAACCTGCCAGCATGGAATGACATTTAGAACATGCTCCAATTAGTGGAGTATATGCCTGGAAATGCTGTCACCCCCAACAACTGCCTTTAATTTACCATTTAAATTGATAAAAAAAAATAGATTTATAATTATAGCCGTTATTCGAGCAGAGATGGATAATAGAAGTAGAAGTCGGAGGACTCGTTATTAGTAAGCAAAATGAAATTATAAAAAAAAAACATTTGCTCAACACAAATTTTTATAGAATTTTGAATTCAGTTTTAAATTAATTTTGACTTTCAAAATTTATTAAGTAAATTGGAATTTGAAAAATGAAAATTAATTTGAAATTGAACTAAAAAATTAAGTGTATATTATGCATTTAAGTGCACACAAAAATCACTGTTTGTTCATGAGTTCGAGCTTAACTCATTTATTCATACAAATGATTTAAGTTTAAACTTTAACGAGATCATTCCAGCTCATGAGTTGGTCATTTTTTTAAAACAGTTTTACTTATAATTAAATTGTGGAAACTTTTCAGGGCATGTTTGCTTTGATGGATAAAATTGATGAGTATGTATAGAGTCAAATTGGTTTATACATGAATCATTGAAGGGTATTAGTTGTTTTCACTGAAAAATATTAGTTGTTTCCACTGTAGGGTATTAGTTGTTTTCACTGAAGAGTCTTTAATTTATTTTCACCGAACAACTAAGACTCTTCAGTGTAAATCAGTAATACTCTTCAGTGAAAACAATTAATACTCTTTAGTGAAAGCAACTAATACTCTTCAATGGTTCATGTATGAACCATTTTCACTCTATACTTTGTCAAAATTGATATATAATTATCATTTGTTCGTGGATAATTCGTCCAATTCTTTTTTATGAGTTAATTATGATTATGACATTTATTCCGGCCAGATATCATATAAACCAAACACATGATTGAATGAGATTAAAATATCAATCTCTTTTAATCCCGCAAAGCAAACATACCCTTATTCTTTTGGATTTGGGACTGAATTTTTATTTCTGGGAGATCTACATACAATTTGTTACCCTTAAGGCGTTTCTAATATTTTTTAGACCCAACCCATATGGAATTCGTTTAAGTGGTGTTTTTGTTTTGGTAACTTTGTTTTGTAGAATGAAGTTGATAATTATGAATAGAATTGTATATGATTATATTGTTTAGAATTTAGGATTGTAATTCTTAAAAAGTAGCTAGTATGTTTGGTTTGATGTATTGATTGATTTTATATGATCTTGACAAGACAAGTCGAATTAAGTAATTTCATCCACCCAATTCGAATTATTTGTCCCCAAAATTGCAATGACTGAATTTCTTTTGTAAATAGTCTCAATTCGTAAATCTACAAACCAATTAATGAATTAAACAATATAAAATAATCAATTTGAGCTTATCCATCGAAATAAATAGAGCCCGAAATATATGAGATTATGAGTACACTTTTCCGGATGGAAGGGCCTACCGAGATGCAAAACGCTGACATGTGCATAGTATAGGTGATGTTGGCTGATTTTGTCGATATTCATCTTTCCTGAGTTAAATTGACACCATGAACTTTACCATAAAATTAGGGATTTTCCTGAATTATTTGGCAGATTTTCAAATTTCTTGAATATATATATATATATATATTTTCGTGTGTTGCCTTGTTAAAGTCTTTGTTGATACTCTTGGGTTGGCCCTTGGGGTTCAAACTTGAATAATTCAGATTTTCAGCATTCTCATAAATCAATAAGTACATTGTGCAATTGATTTTTTTTTCATTCAATTTTGATCCATGAGTTTTGGTTCGATCTATTTCTTCCTTTTTGTTTTTTCGCAAAACCTTATATACTTAAAAAAATATTTTGTGTATAATTAATATTATTATTTATATGAACTAATACCTTTTATTCTGTTTTTTGGTTGGTCATGTGCCCCAACAAATAAATCAAAATTGAGTTAAAAAGTCGCTAATTTTTCTCTTAATAATATGTGATCAATATATTAGACTAGAAATCTTGGATGAAGGAATTTGACTTAAAATTTTTAAATTTGCAATTTAAATTCACTCTATTTATTTGGATAAGATATTTAAATCTATGAATTTCAAATTTCTAACTTTGATCCTGATTCAAATTGAGAGAATTTTAAATACCTAAGGAAACTATATCTTTTAAAATTTATATATTTTTAAATTCATTTATTTTTAAATTTCTTATATTTTAATTTAAATGACTCCATCTCAATGAAACTTTAATTTTTTTCATCGAATGGAGAGGCTTTTTAAATACTTACATAAACATAGATGAGACTCTAATAATTTTGAGTCCCCAAAAGAAAAGAAAAGTAAAAAACATCATGAGTAATTGATTTTTGATTTATATGGTATGTAATGAATTTGGACCCACAAGAAAATGAATTCTGAAAATTCATCCAACAGACCTAATCCAGACGAAAAAGGACAAAACCAAACATGAAAACGAACAGTGGTCCGACTCACCGCCCTTCACTTCTATCCCTCTCTCTCACTTTGGAACCCAAAGTCCTTTGGTTAAATGCAAGAGCTCATCAGCACGTGAATTTTATGTTCAAACACTGATTTTGCTATGAAATTAATTCCATGACACGTTTAAACCATAAATACATCAAAATGCTATCAAACCATATACGTACCTCAACGACAGATGCCTACTTGTTGAATTAGAGATATGACAAAAGTTTTTTTTATTAACATACAGGTATATATCAATTGCTCCGTATAGTTGATCACCGTTAAAAATTTTAAATGAAAATTATTAATATTGATCAATTAACAATTAATAATATTTAAAAATTCGTCACAATACATGATATTCAGTCACACAGACGAAACTATGTTTGGGTTAAGGAAAGAACTATGCCTCCCTCAAATTTAACAATTTCTTTTGGAGTACAATAGTATAAGTAAATCTTGCGTCAAATGATTTCACATTAAAAAATAATATAATTTAAAAATACACTTTAATAGTATTCTATAATTTTATTTTATTTTAAACAATACTTTTACTTCAAACAAATAAAATTAATAAACCAATAGTGCACTGTTGTTGCCTATTTGTTTTTGTCTTTTCTGCTGCCCTTTCCCCTCCCTCTTTCTTAAATAACTGGCCTCAATTTTTATACACATTTTTTTTATCTCATTTACCTTAGTATTTTTTTCATTATAAAATTAAATTTGATACTCCCTCTAATTTAAATTAATGAAGTTTTAAAATTTATTGTCAAAATTAAGAAGTGATGTTTGTTGATTGTTATACTCTTATGCTTTATTGAAAGTATTTATCACATTCTTAATTATAGTTCTTTCTCTCTCCTCCAAATATCTTTTTCCTTATATAGATGGACTATGATTAATTGTTTTATTTAGAGAGTAGAAGTAATAAAGATATGGTAAAATATGAGTGATAATTTAGGGGGATTGAAATAGGGGTATAATGGAGAAATAAAGTGCAAAAATGTGTAAAACATCAAACATTTTGAAACAAGAATTACACTCTAAAACTTCACTCATTTTGAATCGTAGAGAATATTGTTTTTGTTGATAGAACAAATATATTCTACCTGTTAGTTACATTTAGGTTGTGGTTTTATCTAGTGAGTTAATAAATGATTATTAATTACACAATGATTTGATGAATATGAACAATAAATGAAAAACACAAGACTAAATAAAAACCCAAACTACCTTCAAAGTTGGAGCTAGGATTAATTTACCTAATTCTTTTTAATTTCATTGTTCTAAGAGAGTTTTCATTTACACCGAGTGTACATTAGGGTATTCATATCCCATGATCCTTGCTTTAAAAGAATCATTGTTTGACCGTTAATTCTAGGTTTTTCAGTTTGATTGTCTGATCTTGTGATGTAGATGGAGTATTGTCTTGACAGGTCATTGATCGCAAGCCTGGGGGGACGTTTCATTAACTTTGTCTTCCTCTTCCTTTAATGCCTTGTACTTCATTCTCAGATTTAACATGTAATTTTGTAAGTCCTTGAAGCAAATGATCAAATAATTCTTGGACACCGCACATAGGGCAAGACAAACGCTCATTTTATCGTCCATGCCCCATCAAGGAGCCGATAAGTCTTTCACGCAAGTGAAAAAGAAGTTATTGGGTCTTGCTGGTTGGTGAACAGAAAGGTGCTCACTCGTCATCCTTGTGAAGTTGAGGACGACAAGACCAACGACTCATTCTATGAGCTATCGCTAGGAGTGAAGAGACTAGCTCACCAAGATTTTAGCGGTCGAGGGCGAGCTAGCACCAAGACCAGGTAATTCTGCTCGCTAGGACCCACCAGGTCAAGATTGAACATTCACCTGTGGGCCAATTTGTTTCCTTGAGAGGCCCGTTTAACCTGGTTCGGCCAAACCGATCTGTACAGTTCTATATTTTTTTTTTAGCTTCAAAATATGAAAATGGTTAAATATTGTTGTTAATTAGTTGAGATGATGTTAAATTATATATTTTTTATATTATCACATTATAATGGGGCCCATAATTTTGCACTTTTGATTTAGTCTCACAACATCTTAAATTGCTCAATTTTGTCTCATAACTATTTTTTGGAAATATTTAGTCCCACAAATTACTTGAATTACTCAACTTTTGCCCAATAATTATTTTTTGGAATGATTTAGTCTCACTACCACTTGAAATACTCTGTTTTCATCCTATGGTTCTGAAAATCACCCTAAATGACATCGTAACCATTGTGTCGGTCACACACAATTTTAAATTGATTCTTCCCTATCAAACTCATGTTTCAGTGGTGATATGACAAAAATTTATACACCTAATAAACAAAAAATAATTTGTTTCTATATAATGTGTGTTTAATTATAATTGCTAGTGCATAAAATCTAACTATTTTTCCACTATTAAAACCTAACAATTTTTTGCACTTTTTTATTAGTATGTTGTAGTTTCCCTGTCTATGTGGTACTCCCTCCTTCCCAAACGAATTTGCACACTTACCATATCGATCTATCTGCCCAAAATGACATCAACTTTGCCCTTAAACTTGCGTCAACTTGGCATAAAGTACTTTTGCTTAATTTGTGTGCCAAAAAATTGGTGTAAGTTCATCTGGGACAGAGAGAGTAACATATTTTTATTCATACGATAATTCTTTTTTGTTTATGTAATAATACATGTTTAGTACTCCCTTCGTCTCAGTATTATCTGCACACTTAAAATGACAAACAATTTAAAAAAAATATCATTTTTTTAGTAAAGTAATGACATATGGGTAAATGTGTGTATATTATTGTAAATGTACACACAAATCAATAATTTTTTAGAGTGTGCAAATAATTGTGGGATGTACAAAAAAGAAAAATGTGCAAATAATCATGTGTCGGAGGGAATAATACATAATATTGTATGCATGTTTCTATAATATTGTGTTCATTGGATCAAGTGTTATTGCATGAATGCAATGTCTTTTTGTTCATGTCGTGACACTGTTTATTTTCCATGTAATAACTTTTTTTTTAAATTATGAAGTGACACGTTCTATGGTCACAATTGTAATTGTGTGGGTGAAATGTAGTTTTGTTTATGTCATAACATAGTTTTGGTCATGTGGTAACATTTTTTTATTTATATTCATATACTAACACATTATTTAATTCTGAGTGTTGCACGTATGTATGTAATGTTGTTTTTTTCATGTTCATAATACAATTTTGTTCATATAGTAATATACTCCCTCTATCAGGGACAATCCTGGATTTCATCCTGAGTGGGGTGATATGTATATGGGGTAAAAAAAAATTCAATGGGACATGCATAAATAACAAATTCTCCATATATAATACAAAAAATTTAAATTACCCCCAACTTCGCATTTGCCTCTCATTTAAAAACATGTGTCAGTTTAGCTATTCATATCATTTGCGATTTAAATATCATTTTGCACTTTTCAAGGCTATTTACAAAAATAATTTAAATAATGATTGTATTCAAAGTATCATGTAAGAATTCCAAAGCTAATTACCTTAACATTTTGTAATATCAATCTTATATCATGTGTCAGCCTTATATTTTAATACACATCACATATATTCTTTTACGTAGATATTCTGAGTGAAAAATGAACAAAAAAAGTATATGCTTTAAAAACTAAAGAAAATAAAAAATTCTTTGAAAATCTTAAACAAGAAAAAGAGTCGATGTCAGAGACGATTCTTTTTTTGGGGGGATTTAAATTTTACTATGTGGAATATTAAATATGTATAATTTATATATATATATATATATATATATATATATATATATATCTTAATTACTTAAAATTTTGTCATTTTGGCCCATTAAAATATTTTTTCCTTCATTATGTTTAATTTGAGATGAAATTCTGGATTTTCCCTTCCCTGGTCAATGTAACTATTGATGAAAGTAGAAGAAACTCTCTTCTTGAATATTGATCTCTAACAAACTGTTTTAGGCTTCCCACTTGTTAATTAATTAATTTTACTTGGAAAGCATTAATTATAGAGTAGTAAATTTTGCATTCATGCATGGCCATGGATCTTTTGCCACGTCGCTGGATTTTCCACTTCGTCTTTATATTTTGCTCTCGTTTTGGTAAATTGAGAGGAAAACTGCGAATTAAACTATCTTGATCCGAAAACCCAAAACTTACCTACAAATTAAAAATTTATACCCAAAATAATGCATAATGCATGTGCTATATTAGACAAAGTCCAATTCATCGATAAATTACAAGCACCTAGAAATAGAAGAATTCATACACCTATTGCAGTTGCAGCATCAATTACTTTCTTACATTTAACCTAGTGGTAGTGGGCGGTGGTCGCCACTTTAATAATCCAATTTCATCATCCACAAATTGACCTTATTATATGGACCTCATTTTGCCAGATTGGCTGGACCCCCAGCCCAGCCGACCATTTCACGACGTCGTTTTCTCAGCCGAAAAAGAAATGCAATTCCTACTTTTATTTTAAAAATAAAATTAAAACTAAAACAACCCACAATTATTAGTGGGTCGGCCAAGAAATCATGTCATCAATGGAGGTCACCGGGCCCCACACTTCCCACTACCCTCTGTATAAATCACTCTTTTCGCTCCCACTACACCATCACCAACGGTTACCACACTCACTTTCTCTCTCTTCCAATCTTCTCTCACTTAATAATTTCCTCAATGGAGAACAAAGAGGAGGACGTTAGGGTTGGCGCCAACAAGTACTCGGAGCGGCAGCCCATCGGCACGGCGGCGCAGACGCAGGACAAGGACTACAAGGAGCCTCCGCCGGCGCCGCTCTTCGAGCCCGGCGAGCTCACGTCATGGTCGTTTTACCGCGCCGGAATCGCTGAATTCATCGCCACTTTTCTCTTCCTGTACGTCACCGTTTTGACGGTCATGGGGGTTAGCAAATCGGACTCCAAATGCGCCACCGTCGGGATCCAGGGCATCGCGTGGGCCTTCGGGGGAATGATCTTCGCCCTGGTGTACTGTACCGCCGGGATCTCCGGCGGGCACATAAATCCGGCGGTTACGTTCGGGCTTTTCCTGGCCCGAAAATTGTCCTTGACCCGGGCCGTATTCTATATGGTGATGCAGTGTTTGGGCGCGATCTGTGGGGCAGGGGTAGTGAAAGGGTTTGGGAAGACTCTGTATATGACCAAGGGCGGCGGCGCCAATGTGGTGGCGCACGGCTACACCAAGGGCAGCGGCCTTGGCGCTGAAATTATTGGTACCTTTGTGCTGGTTTACACCGTTTTCTCTGCTACCGACGCCAAACGCAGCGCTAGAGACTCACATGTCCCTGTAAGTATACGCATAATTTGAATTAATTGGTTTGATTTGGGGAAAATTGAGTGATGAATTGTTCCTTTAATTGAAGGTATTGGCGCCGTTGCCTATTGGATTTGCGGTGTTTTTGGTGCACTTGGCGACCATTCCGATCACCGGAACTGGTATCAACCCTGCCCGGAGTTTGGGCGCCGCCATCATCTACAACAAGAGCCATGCCTGGGATGATCATGTAAGCTTTTAATATGCATTTGAAAATAAAATTCTAATATTGCTAAGTGCTTGTTAAAAGATTTTTTTAACTAAAATTAAATTTAAGTAATTTTAATTAAGTCAATTTAAACATAATGATTTCACCTGTTCAAACTTAAAAGTTACTCAATTATAATTATATTTTAAAAATGTGTTTTTAAGTTATTTTATTACCACACACTCTTTACTCAATAGTATGAGTAAATAATTTTCAGTACAGCAGTTCCAAATGGGTGAAATATGATATTAATTTTAATTGAAAGGTAAAAATTGATATAGTTAAATGTAATACTAATTTTAATTGAAACATACATATTAATTTAATTGAAAATTACATTAATTTTGACGAAAACATGACACTATTTTTTAATAAAATGTGAAATTGAGATAAAATTTACAAACATGGAAAGACATTTTTATAAGAAAAACCTATGGTTGAGATATATTTATTAACTGTAATAATATAGTACAAAACTAAAAAAAAAATGGTATTTTAAAATTTTTTCTGTAAATATATATTGATTTTATATTTGTGACCTATATTGTTCTTACATTTGTTATGATGAAATTATGCAGTGGGTATTCTGGGTGGGACCATTCATCGGGGCAGCACTTGCAGCTCTGTATCACGTGGTGGTTATCAGGGCCATTCCATTCAAGAAGTGATTTTATTCTCAACACCAAATAAAATTTATTGTGTTTTTGTATTTTCCTTTTGTTTAATTTTCGAGTTATTTGTATGTATGTATATTAGTATCTTGTTTGCCTAGTATGTGAGTTGGCGAAAGCAAAGTCGCCAACAATTTCCAAGGGTTTTCATTTATTGAATCAAAGCCCTACAACAATATTTGGAAATTGGTTTCTTTATATATTTTTTTCCTGTTTTATTTTATTTGTCAAATGGAAATTCATAAATAATTCCACTTTTTTTCCCCAAATCTACATAAGACTTTTAATTATGGATATAAATAAATAATGGCACATTTTTCTCAAATCTATATAAAAATTTTAAGAGTACGTCTTGTATCCATCTCATGACATGAAATAATGAGAATGAGTGTAATTAGAGCATTGTCCCATTAATAATTTTAATTATGGATACAAGCTGCATATATGGCCCGTATCAACGGGTAAAAAAAGATGCAATAATAACTAAGAAAAACGGCAAAAAAATTAATGCTAATCCCATCTTGATCAAATAGTTTATATAGTTTTAATAATGAGCGTGACAATTGTTAGATATTCATATATTTTAATTTGGTTAACCTGATAAGATTTTATGCATTTATTTATACTAAATTAATCACTTACTTATATAAAGTAGTATTGTTTTGTCATATTTATATAAAAATAATGATATTTTTAGAGCAAAACATGTGATTATTATTGAGATCAAAAGACATACTCTCTCCGTCCACGAAAATTTTACCCGGTTACTGTAGGGCACAAATTTTAATAAAAATTGTTATTTTATTGAAAAAGTAAATAAAGTAGATAAAAGTAAGAGTATTGTGGTGGACATTGTGGGACTCAATTTTTTGTTTGTGAGTGTAATTTATTTCCAAAAGAGGAATGTGTAAAAATTTGGTGGACGGACCAAAAAGGAAAGCGGGTAAAAATTTGGTGGACGGGGGAGTATAAGATTGAGAAGAGAGAAAAATTGAAATGGGCTTACCATTGATTAATTAGTTAGATAAAAGTGCTATGGTTATGTACAATCCTATCTTTTATTAATACTTTTTTTTTAAAAATGTTCATAATTTCTTTTGGAAAAATTTGATAATTTTCAAATAAAATAAAAAAATCACAAAAATACAAACAAATATACACATTTTTGAAAAAAAAAATCGAACTGTTAAAGTTTTCAATTTTTTTTCCCAACATTATTTGGATAGAGTGTATTAACCAAAGAAAGGTTTGTATTTAACCAAGGCTAGGTAAAAGGAGGTAGCAGCCCAATTTTAGCGACCCAAAAGCCCAAAAAGAAATTAAATGAAGGAAGCTCATTTAACAAAACGTTTTCCCAGGCGGATTAAAAGTGCCGTTTCATTTCATTATTTCAAGCATGGATTACAGCGTTTTTGTTGAGCAGCGGGGAAATAAAAAATAAAAGTAGGTTTCTTTTGAAAAATTTTCATACTATGAAATTGGGGATTTAAACCAAATTCATCCCCTATCTTTTCAATGGTCTTTTGTTTATTTGTTTTATCAATTTAGTTTTGTATTTGTTCAAATTTTGTCAAAATGGTCCTAATTTGGGAAAAAATGGTCCTAATTGTTTTTATTATATTTTATTTCAAGTTTTTCTTTTTATTTGGCAAAGATTATCCCCTGGCGTCCCACATTGAAAAAAAACATTTCATAGTCTTCCCCTGAAAAATTAGTGCACATGACTAAAAATGTGGTCTTTTATGCCTTTTGCGTTCAATTAGGACTTAATTGGAGAAATGTGAATTTATACAGGACTAAATTGGTAAAGAAAATAAATAGAGGACCGAAACGGTGAAATTTTGTACATTTTTAGATCAATTAAGATTATTTTGGCAAAACTTGAATAAATACAGGACCAAATTGATAAAACAAATAAATAGAGGATCATTTTGATAAAGGTGAAAAGATAGAGGACGAATTTGGTTTAAATCCCATGAAATTGATACCATTATACTTCTTCCAATTTTTATAAACGTTAAAACTAAGTAGGCAGAATCTGCCCAGGGCAGAGATCATTAAAAATTCAATTAATTCACAGTTAATATTATGTAATTACTAATTAGTCCTCTGTTAAATTTAACCTCCAACACCATTAATATAATCACTACTTTTGAGGCAATATCAATTCCTTCCAACCAACTTTTCTTCTTTCCAACATCACTGTTGGACTTACGCACCACCGCCGGATTGATGCTGCGCCACCGGTGCGCCGCTGCACCGCCGCCATCGTTTTTTTTTAAATGAAAAGCCGCCGTATTTTTAATTCAAGGGAGAGTTGAGAGAGAACCCATACGCAATTCCAACATTGTTTATTATATTTGTTGTGATCATTTAGATATCATAATAATTTTCTTCAGATCTATTTTCCACTCTAATTTCTCAATTTAATACATATTTCTTCAACAAATCATTTTTTTTCCTTTTTTACCTAAATGAGTGATGGGATTGAGGGATTGGAGGGGTTTTAGAAGTTAGGAAAACGTGGGGTGGTGTTGGGAAGGATTATTTTAATTTTAAAAAATTGATGGTTTTTCTAATTTTAAATTGTTTTTTTAATGGACCTAAAAGTCGGTTTTTATTTTTTCTTTTTTAATGTAATGACCTTTATTATTCTTTTCTTTAATTACTTTAAATGTTTCCCCTTTTTTAAAAATAAATTGTTATATATTTAGTGTTTTAAAATTAATTGTTTAAAAAAATGTATTAGTTGTTTTCACTAAAAAATATTAATTGTTTTCACTGAAGAGTATTAATTGTTCTATTTAAAGAGTAGTAGTTTATTTTTCCTATACAACTAATATTCTTCAGTGAAACAATTAATACTCTTCATTGAGAATAACTAATGTTCTTTAGTGAAAACAATTAATGTCCTTCAATGGTTCATGTATGAATCATTTTCACTCTATACTTTGTCAATATATTATACTAGTGCGTACTCCCGCGAATTTCGCACACTGAAAAGATATTTGTTATTTTTATTTTAAATTACAAATATATATTTTTTAAATATTTTGTAATTTTGATATAATATTAAAATTTTAATTATAATTCAACGAACAATAAAAAATATTAAACATGAATAAATAGAAAATTTGAAATATTAACTAATTCACACATTTAATCTCAATTAGTATAACAAAGTATTACTTAAAATTAGTATAGTTGTATATCCAATTTTCCTCATGGAATGAAGATACAATAACAATCGAATGCAAAAGTTTAACTCTAAAGATAGAATCACACATTTCAAATCTAGAGATAACATTTGGCAAAAAAAAAAATCATAATTAAAATAAAATATTATGTAGATGTTTGTGTGGAAATAATTGATTAATTGTTTGTATTTATAATACACAATTCAATAATAAGAATTAACATTTAAGTGTCAATCTTTGTTTTTTTTTTTTTTTTTAAATTTCCTCCTAGACATTTCACATGTACAAATACTTTGCCAAAAAAAAGTTTAAAAAAATTCAAAAAAAAAAAAAAAATCAAAATTCTACTCTACAAAACAATATCTATATTTTACCGTTTCAAATTCTATTTTGCAAGTAGAATTTTATCAAAAAAAAAAATTGTGTTACAATCTATTATTGATGGTAAGATATTATATTTGGTGGCAATATTTTTTGGGAATCATATGATATCTAAGTGATAATATCTTTTCCAAACATTTCAATTTCTCCTACAAATTTTACATCTATCAATATATTGCAAAAATAAATTTTAAAAATATTCAAGAAAAGAAATCGTTCAAAATAAATTTTGCATTAATATAATTTTTAAAATAATATTTTCATATTATACATAAATATTTTATTTCTATTGATTAAAATATATTCAAATTTATTGTATTTTAAGAGTAAGATACTTTTTAAAGTTATAATATTTAAATTATTAGTAAAGAAATTTAATATTTTTTTTCCTTTTTTTTTCATTTTGACCAACACTATACATTTTTAACCATAAAAAAATTAATCCGCACATTTAAATATATATATATATATATATATATATATACATTAATTATATAACATATAACAACTTTTTACTTATTTATCATTTACAATTATATTTTAATATTTGTATGTTAAAAAAATATAAAAGAAAAAATCAAAATTCTAGTCTAGAAAAGAATATTTGTACTTTACAATTTGATAGTCTATTTTGGCGGCATAATAATTTTTTGTATTACAATCTATTATTGAATGCAAGATAATATATTTGGTGGCAATAATTTTTTGGTATCATACACTATTTCAGTGACAATATATTTTATAAAATATTTAAATTCTCTCCTATAAATTTCACATCTATCAATATTTTACAAAAATAATTTCAAAAAATATCTAAGAAAATAAATTATTCAACTGCTTGCATTAATATAATGTTTAAAATAATATTACATATTTTACGTAAATATTTTGTTTATTGAAGGTAAAATATTATATTTGGTGACAAAAAAAATTGGTATCATACACTTTTCGGTGAAAATAACTTTTCCTAATTTTTTTGAATTCCCTCCTACAAATTTCACATATATCAATATGTTATAAAAAAAATTCTAAAAATAAAATAAAATCGTTCAATAAAGAAAAAGGAATTGCTTGCATTAATTTAATAATTTAAAAAATCATATTATAGGCAAATATTTTGTTTACATTGATTACATTTTATTCAGATTTATAGTATATTATAAAGAAAATAACAACTTAAGTAATAACAACTCTATATTTTACAAATAAATAATTCCTAAAAGTAATGAATACCTCCCCTAATGGACGGTGGATTATAAATTAGACGGTCATTGGATCGAATATCGAGTATAAAAAAATATATTATTTGAATTATTTAATATTTACTAATTTTTATTTAGTTTATAGATAAAAAAAAGTTTTTAGAAAAATCATTGATTACAACTATATACATATATCCAAATCATAAAATATCAATGTGTTTTTATTTTAAACAAAAAGAATATTAAAGTGTTTTTAAGTAATTAATGATAATATATTTAATTTTTATGATAAAAAATTCAATTGATACGATAATAACTTTACCCAATTGATCAATTCTAAATGGTACATATATCCGATTGGATAAACTCTCATATGCATCAAGTGGACGATGTACTCACTCAACAGTTGACCATATTTATATTAAAAAGTTTGTTTCAATTACACTGAACAATGTGATTGGACTATATTGAAAAGTTTACACTAAAAACTAATTTTCAGTGTAATCCAACCACACTTTTTAGTGTAATTGGAACAAAATTTTCAGTGTAAACATGGTAACTATTAAGTGAGTGCACCATACACCAAGTGCACAAGAGAGTTACTCATCCGATTGACCAATTCTATATTTCAAATTGATTATATGCACGAGATGCGTGTAATCAATTAAATAGATATCTAATATAATTTATTTTAAAGTTATACTTCTTTCGTCACATGATTATTTACACGCTTTTTTTTTCGTATTATAGCGAATGAGTTGTTTATTAATATATGAAAGGATAAAATGATTTTTAAGAAGGAGTATAATAAATCTATATCTCCTCTTTACATGTCTCCTTAAAAATTATTTTATTATTCTAAATACTAATAAAAAAAATTCGCCCATTAAATATAAATACAAACAAAGAAATATATTAGTTAAATTGAAATTTACATACCCAATGATGTAATTATGTATTATTAATATTTGCTTCAAATTTATATAAATTATATAGAACGCTAATAAAGAAATAATATTTATCTTGGCTAAAAAAATATATATATATATTGAAAAATTTATGTGTACACAACTTTCGTTGTATACTTGAATATCGATAAACTAACTCAATATATGCATTTGTAACTTCATGTATGGCCTCAAGCATTAGAACATAAATTAATATTTTTATGTGTTGAATCAAGAATCTTACATCCTTAAAGTAAGTTAATCACACATGAAAAAGGTAAATTATAAACTTTTAGTTATAAAACATTAGTTTTCCATGATAATAAGTTGAAAATCATGATCTAAAATTTCATATGTCATTTGATTTGTAAACACCACATGCTCATAAAAATGTGAGCCCAGCGATTCTTAATTTTAGTTTTTTGCATATGTAATAGTAATACATAAAAAAAATCTTAGATAAACATAGTAATTTGAAAAAATCTTAATTTTAGATTGTATATAATGTTTCGATTTACAATCTAAAGTTCGATGATTTAAATAGTGAACCAAGACTCATAAGAGAGCGAGTCTATTAATTTTTAATTTAATTTTGCATATCCAATTATAATATAAATAAATATAGTAATATAAAACTTGGAGTGGTACAATAGTATTTGCAATTTACGATTTGAGGTTTGATAGTCCAAATAGTGAACCAAGACTCACAAGAGAGTGGGTCTAATATGTGTGTGTGTATTCGATAGATCGAATAGTGAATCGAAATTCTAGAGAGAATGTGTCTATTAATTTTTATTTTTATTTTTTATATCTAATTATAATCTAAAATAAAACTTAGATATACATAGTAATTTGAAGAAATTTAAATTTTGAATTATATTGTAACAGTTGTTGTTTACTATTTAAGGTTTAATAATCTAATTGATGAATTGAAACTCACAAGAGGATTAGTCTACCAAATTATGATTTTTATTTTACATATTTAATTATAATATAAGTAAAATTCTAATAACCATAATAATTAAAAAAAATCAAGACACCTCATCATTTCTACACCAATTAAAATAATTTACAATTCCGTAATAATTTCAGACTTTTAAAACACCTAATGTATGACAATTTTTTTTAAGCGGAAACATTTAAATTAATTAAAGAAAAGAATAATAAAGGCCATTGCATTAAAAAAAAAAAAATTAAAAACAATTTTTAGGTCCATTAAAAAATAATTCAAAATTAGAAAAATCATCAATTTTCTTAAAATAAAATAATCCTTCCCAACACCACCCCACATAGCACCCATATTCCTAACCTCTGAACCCCCTCCAATCCCTCAATCCTATCGCTCATTTGGGCAAAAAAAGAAAAAAAAAAGTTGAAGGAATATATATTAAATCGAGAAATTAGAATGGAAAATAGATCTGAGAAAAATTATTCTGATATCTAAATGACCACAACAAATATGATAAACGATGTTGGAAAGGTTGAAATCTCCATTTGCGTTTGGTTTTCTCTCAATTCTCCCCCGAATTAAAAATACGACGGCTTTTCATTTTAAAAAAAGACGGTGGAGGTGCAGCAGCGCACCGGTGGCGCAACATCAATCTGACAGTGGTGCGTAAGTCCAACAGTGGTGTTGGGAAGAAGAAAAGTTGCTCGAAAGGAATTGATATTGCCTCAAAAGTAATGATTATATCAATAGTGTTGGAAGTTAAATACAGAGGGTATATTAGTAATTATATAATATTAACAGTGAATTAATTGAATTTTTAATGATTTCTGCCCTGGGCTGATTCTGTCCATTTAGCAGCACCCTTTTATAAATTGTTGTTTTAAGATTAAACACACTTATTAAGAAAATACTTTCGTTTCAAAGTTACCCTCTTAATTGATGAAAATCAATTTAATGTTTTGTTGGGAAGGTAACCCACATAGCACATGCTTTTAGGGAAAAATAAATATTTAATAGGGGTAGAAAATGAATGTTTGAGCAAAAATGACTAAGACGAAATGTATTTATTAAATAGGTTGAAATGTTAAAACGCACTAAAAAATTGGGGGAAGTATGTATTAATTGATGTCATAATATTTTGGACAATGATTTTAGTTTTGTTGGTGATCAATTTTTATCGGGTGGATTAGTGACTGTTTAAGTTCGGTTTAAAGATCATCAATCAATTACGTGTGATTGGTTACCACCGTAAATGGTAAATCGAGGGTTCGGGTTATGAACTTGTAAACGTTAAAGTCGAAATCATAATAATTTCGTATGTGTGTACGTTTAGGTGTGTTAGTGTGTGTATTGAGAGTGTTTATGAATTTGAACTTGTATTTCTTAAGCTGGAGAACAACTATTTATAGAAACTAGCAAGCATGAGGTGTTCCTGACTCTTGGTCTCCCTAGCCTGCATGCTTGACATGTGTCCTTTGACTCTAGTTTGACCTTATCTAAGCTAAATCTTAGTTACAAAGTCTTCTTTGGTCTTATCTCGGACTTCATTGTTGTTCGTCCAGGTCGGTTTAAATCGATCCAGGATGGTTCTTTCATAGAAGTTGTTCACCGTTTGGGTGTATGGCTCAGAAGTTGTTCGCCTTTGTGTCTTGCACAGATTGGCTTTGGGATCTTGGTCTTTTGTTCGTCAGCATACACCTTTTAGGCTGATAACTGTAACACTTTTATCAGTGTTGTTCGTCATTATTGTCTTGGTGGTGGGTTTATATTCGGTCTTTGGTTTTTAAACCTGTTCGCCAATTTCTTGTTCGTCGGTATAGTTGTTCGTCACTTTATACACTCCTTGGATTAGTTTATGCATCCCGGCTTGATTTTCTTTATTGATCATCTTTGATTTGGGGTTGATTTCTCGTAATTCTTCGTATGGCTTTAATCCTTGTTCGCCCATCATTGATTTATGTTCGCCTGTCAACAATTGCCCCATATCCTGGCTATATGTTGCCCCAGACGAGCAACTTTGTGGCGAGCAACTATAGTTAGGATATTATACTGACGTGGATTTGGACGAACATCATTGGTCCTGGCGAGCAACAAATGGTACGTCGTTCCGTCTCCCCAAGGTCTGGGGGTTGTACGAGGATGACGTGAGTGTCATGATTGCGCGCCGCTCACGCGCGAGCAGCCCCGAGGCGACGCGCCCCTATATTTGCAACTAGGCCCTTTGATTTTCGATCTTGCTCGGGTTTGACCCCGTTTTCTTTCAAGTTGGCTTGTATTTTGTTGAAAATTACACATTATACCCCGTTTTTTTGCTTGGGGTATAAATTGAAGGGGAAATAAATATTTTCCCACTTTTTCACTCTTTGCTACAGTGCTCCGGCGATTCCTTCCTTCTCCGGCGACTCCAAGCTTTCCGGCGTCCGTTTCTCTTGTATTTGGCCTCAACTTTCATTCCCCAGGTAGTTATTTTCTTATCTCTTCTTCTTTCTCTCTTTTTCTTCCGTATCTGTACCTTCGCCGCCGCGTGGGGAAGGTTGCGCCGCCGTCGTCCGCCTAGGATTGCCACCGGAGATCAAAGAACCTCGTTATTCCCCTTAAAGAATTCTTTCACCTGAACTGATGTCCTCCCATTCGAGCAACAAAGGATCTGAGGAAACCCTTGACCCACTTTTCCCAATCGCGGTCCCCGTCGATCAGCCTCCCTTCGAGATTTCTTCAGCGTCGGATCCTCACGTGGATTCGGTGGTTCGTTCAGTTGAGGATACCGGTGCCCGCCCATCTGGGAGAGAAATAGTGGTCGCGGCGAGCAGAAATTCGGAGAACGATTCTTCATCCAGCGCCGAATCAGAAGATCCATTATTTGATGAGCTGACTCACGAATTTCTAGAAGGAATAGGGTTCCCATCACCAAGAATGATGGAAAATGAGATCCCAACTGGAGTTGCTCGACCTTTTGATTGGCGAGCATATGCTGAGGAACATGCGAACAACTTTGCTCGCCCTCAGAGAGAAGTATTGGATCTGGTGAAAACTGAGTACCAGGCGAGCAAGATTAAAAGCGTTGTTCGCGAGCATGAGTTGGATTCGATCCAGGAGACCTACTAGATTCCCTACGATATTCATATGTGGGCTCCCAAGAGAAAAGAGAGAGCTGATCGCCCACCTCCAGGATACACGGCGATCAACATTCATACTCTGATCGCTGGATTGAGACTGCCCCTTCCACCTATTGTTGGTCGCTTCTTAGAGGCGACCAACCTTGCTATCACCCAAATTGGATGGATGAACCTATTGGGGATGATGTGTTTGTTCGCACTAGAGTGGTATGTCGACCGCATAACTGCAGATGAGATCAACTACCTCATGACGATCACGAGATGTCCCCCTGGAGAGGAGGGTTATTTTTATCTTAAGGCCAGGACTGGACTGAAGATGGTGGAGGGAGTGCCGAACAAAATTCGCGATTGGAAACAACACTTCTTATTCATCGGGGGTGATTGGCGAGCATCTTCTGGTTCACACGGTGGTGATGGACGAATTAATTCCCCTACTTCTTATGGGAAATTTAAACGTAAGACTATTTTCTTGCTCGTCTTCGAACTGTACTGTTCTAATTTAACTTTTCTTGTTTGTTCGCAGGCCCTCGTTTGCCCAAGTGGAACTCAGAGGAAGAGGAGATCGGCTCAGAGTTTCTATTCACCTCCTGCTTGGTCAGCCTTCACAACAAAGCAGATAGGACCACCGAGTATTTACGTGAGGGAAAGTGCTTAAGAGCTGCTCGCTTGTTTCCCTACCCTCATCATTTGGAAGCACAAGCGGAGGTGCCCCCAGGTATGAAAAGTTTCCAACTTCTAATTCCAACTTTGCTCGTCATTTTACTTTCACAACTTGCTCGTCTAACTCCCTTTTTTTTTTAGCCGAGCAAGTCACCGTTGCGGTTTCTCCCAGTTTTGCTCTTCTCGAACAAAGAGTTTTCGAGATGGCACCTCCGAAAGGACGAAAAAGGAGAGGTGACACGCCTACCAAGATCTTAGCGATGACGAACAAAACTGAGGGGGCCAAGGTTCCGCGACCAGCTGCTCCCCCAGGTCCTGCTCAGCCATCTTCTCCAATTTCTCCCCCTCGCACGGGGAAGCGCCTAAAGAAGGCGGATGGGACTCCGTTGGCCCATGATGTCCCCATTGTTGGTAAGGGGAAGGAGAAAGTAGGCCACAGTCATCCTCGTCCTGAGGGGGATGCTGTTCGCCGCTCCACCGAGCCTGCGGAAAGAACAGGCAAAGCGAGCAAAGATTCCACTTCTGGCCGCGGCCCCGAGGACCTCACCCATTTGGGTTGGGACGACCGGAAATTCAAGGAGTAAGTCCATCCCAGCCTCTGCCGAACAAGATTCATCATCATTTTTTTTATTATTCTTCAAAGTATCCTTTTCTTTCTTGTTTGCAGATATCATGCTGACGATTATCCCGGTCGAGCAAGTGTTGTACATCAGTACGCTTGCTCGAAGACTCCCGTTAACATAAGGGAGATTCCTGGCGAACATGTTCGCAAGGCGACGGAGTTGGTCGCCCGAGCCTGGACGCGTCCCTTGGACAAAGCCATCCTCCAACAGGGGCTAATGGACAACCTCCATCTCTCTATGATGCTCCACGCCAACGGCCTCGTCACGGCCCAAAGGGCAATTTCCCAAGTTGCCGAGCAAGAAGAGTCTGCTCGTCATTATGCCAGCACTGCTCGGCAACTTACGGAAGAGAAAGATGGTATGGTCGGCCAATACGAGGCTAAAATTGCTCGCCTCAACAACCAGATCAATGTTTACATTGATGCTGAGCACAAGCGCCTTGAAGAAATTCAAGGCCTGTCCAAAGAGCTGAAGGACAAAGAGGCCCTGCTCAAGAATAAAGAGGCCTTGCTCGGCGAGGGGGAGAAAAAGATGTCCGCAGCTGAACAAGAGAACGCCGAACTGAAAGCAGAAATTGCTCGTCTTCGAGAGACGGAAGCCAACCTCTACACAAGCGAGCAACTCGAAGCCGAAGTTCAGGCTCGAATGGCCCCCATCTCAAACCTTGGATATATCTGTGCTTATGCGGACAGCATCCGCACGGCCGATGCTTATGACTTCAAGGATTTGGTGGAAGAAATGAGCAAGGATTTAAATGAATTCATGGAGCACTATCCACCGCCGAAAAATATCGAAATTCAGCTGGCGGATCTGGCAGTACTAGGGGTTAAACTTGACAAACTCGACCCTAGTATTTCCATTACTCATCCTCCGCCCCCAACTGATGAAGGCGAACAAGAGGAATGGGTGGCCGTGGCTGACGAGCAAAATGCAAAAGAGGCTGAGGATAAGGCTGCTGAAGATTTGGCTCGAGAAATGATCATTGAACCTCCCGTCGAGCAGGCTCAAGATCCTCCCCCCGCCGAGCAACAATAGTTCTTTAGGACTTAGCTTTTTTCTTTTCACCTTCTTTGTAATAGTTGGTCGCTCATTTTGTAGTACTTGACCTCTAGGATCATTGTACTATTTTTTAGGCTTAATGCCTTTTTGATTAATGGAATGTCTTTCTCATGTTCGCTCATTTTCTTTATATGTTAATTGCCTTTACATTTTTATCAATGTCTTTGCAATTATAACATATAGTGTTGGGCTTTTGTTCGAATTGAACTTTGCCTTTAGTGGAATTAGGGTTCAGCCTTAGGTTCTGTTCATTTTAAAAAACGAACAACCTTTAAATGGCTTTGGTCCTTAGGTTCTGTTCATTTTAAGAACGAACAACCTTTAAATGGACTTGTACCTCGAGTTTTGGACTTTTCCTCTTTGACGAACAACTATTATATTCACATAATGAACAATTTACAAGTGTTGTAAGACTGCTCGTCACTAATATATACAAATCGACGAATAACTTTGAACACTAATTAAAACATGATCGCTTATAAAAATTTTGCCGAGCAACTCTGTCTATATAAAAGATGAAACAGCACCAAACTATACAATGTGCCGAACAACTTTAAATTCTATACTTTGCAAAATTTTCAAAAAATTAGGCAAGTTTTTGGTTTGCCTTACTTGATTCACTGTCCCTCCGAGACATTTGTTCGCCCAATTAAGAACTTGTTAGTCTCATTGATAGTACTTCTTCAGATGTACAGCATTCCAGGAGTATTGGGCCGGCTTGCCTTCCATATCCTCGATATCGTATGCACCATTAACGAATTTTTCCGTTATACGATACGGGCCCTCCCAAGTTGGTCCCAATACACCTGGAGGTTGGGCGAACAACCTTCTTAGAACCATATCTCCAACTCCAAATTCCCTGATTTTAACATGTGAATTATAATAGCGTTCTGCTCGCTTCTTGTAGGTAGCATTTTTTAGCTCGGCATTCAGTCTTTTCTCCTCGAGCAAATCCATTTCTGTAGCTAGAGCAGAGTTGTTCGCCTGCTCATCAAAGTTGGTCGTCCTGAATGTATTGGTCTTTAATTCAATTGGTATTACAGCCTCTGTCCCGAAAGCCATTGCAAAAGGTGTTTCTCCGGTGCTTGACCTGGGAGAAACTCTGTATGCCCATAGGACTTCCGGAAGTTCTGTAGACCAACTATTTTTGCTTTCTGCTAGCCGTACCTTTAACGTATGCTTGATAATTTTGTTTACGGCTTCAACTTGTCAATTTGATTGGGGATGGTAGGGTGTAGAGTAATGTTTCTTGATCCTCCATTTAGTACATAAATCTCTCAACTCCTTCCCATCAAATTGTGGACCATTGTCTGTCACGATGGTTTGTGGAACTCCAAAACGACAGACAATGTTTTTCCAAATGAAGTTGATCATTTTCTGTTGCGTGATTTTCAACATGGCCTCTGCTTCTGCCCATTTTGTATAATAGTCGACTGCTACAACGGCAAATCGAACTCCTCCAACTCCTGCTGGGAAGGGACCAATAATGTCCATTCCCCATCTAGCAAAAGGCCACGGGCTATAAATCGATACGAGCTGTTGAGCCGGGGTATGAATGTTTGGTGCAAAAATTTGACATTGGTGGCATGTCTTTGCTTTTTTTATTTCATCCTGGCGTAAGCTCGGCCAGTAATAGCCTTGTCTGATAGTTTTGTACGCCAAGGCTTGCCCCCCAGTGTGATTTCCACATACTCCGGCATGTATTTCTTCGAGTATTGCTCGTCCTTGCCCCCTAGGCAAACATTTGAGAAGTGGAAGTGATATTCCTCTTTTGTAAAGTTGCTCACCTACCAGAGTATATCTGGCGGCTTGCTTAATTAGCTTGGCAGCTTCAAAAGAGTTGTTTGGTTTTTCTCCACTTTTCAAGTATTTGACTATACTTGTTCTCCAGTCTTCTTCTTCACTGGTTTGATCGTTTAGTTGGTTGACATTATAACTCGTTGTTGATGGGTCATTCATCTTTGTAATTACAATGTCTGCCAACTCTGCAGGCCCTTCGCTTGTTGCTAGTCGGGCCAACACATCTGCTTGAGTGTTGCTCGTCCTTGGGATTTGTTCAATGAATACTTGGTCTAACAAGGACATCAGGTGAGCAACAATTCGTTGATATTCGATCATATGGCCGTCCTTCGCCTCATATTCACCTCGGACCTGGTTCACAATCAGTTGTGAATCGCCGAATATTTGCAACCGTCTAACACCTACTGCCAGGGATAGATGGAGACCAGCAATGAGAGCTTCATACTCGGCTTCGTTGTTGGTTGCCATAAAGCCAAATCTGATTGCCGAAGTGAATACTTGTCTGCCTGGACTGATTAGAACCACTCCTGCCCCCGAGGCTATGTTAGTCGAAGATCCGTCAACATAAAGATGCCAGGGGTGATCAAGTCCTCTCGTCGGATCTGGTGGGAAGGTCAATTCGACTATAAAGTCGGCTAACGCTTGTCCTTTGATCGCTGTTCGAGGAGCACAAGTCACCCCGAATTGGCTAATCTCCAGTGACCATTTTAATAGACGACCAGCTGTGTCGGGGCGATGGAGAATTTGTCTGAGTGGGAAAGTTGTTAGCACTTCAACTTGATGATAAAAAAAGTAGGGCCGTAACTTCCTTACACTCATGACTAGTGCATATGCCAGCTTTTCGGTTGGGGAGTATTTGATCTCCGCCTCATGCAAAGCTTGGCTGACGTAGTAGATAGGTTGATGGAATTTGCCGTCTTCCCGTACCAGGACGGAGCTGATGGCCACTTCCGACGCCGCCAAGTATAAATATAGCTTTTCTCCTGGGACGGGTTTTGATAGGATTTTTACATCTTCCAGGTAGTCTTTGAGTTGGTCGAACGCCTTTTGACAGTTGTTAGTCCATGTGAACTGTCCTTTCTTGATGGCTTCAAAGAATGGTCGGCATTTGTCCCCCGATCTGGATATGAATCGGTTTAGTGCTGCTAGACATCCCGTGAGTCTTTGCACTTCTTTTATTGAACGTGGTGGTTGCATATCCATTATGGCTTTAACTTTCGTTGGATTAGCCTCAATTCCCCGTTGACTAACAAGATGACCCAAGAATTTACCTGAATGAACTCCAAAGCTGCTCTTCTTTGGATTCAGCTTCATGTTGTAGTGTCGAAGAATTTCGAACACTTGGGTCAAATGCTGGAGATGGTCCTCTTTACGGGGACTTTTGACTACAATGTCATCAACGTAGACTTCTACTGTATCTCCAATTTGCTGGTCGAACATTTTGTTCACCAGTCTTTGATAAGTTGCTCCGGCGTTGATGAGGCCAAAGGGCATTCTCTTCCAACACAACAAGTTTTTGTTTGTATAAAATGCTGTGTTCTCTTGATCGTCTGGATGCATTGGAATTTGATGATACCCGACAAAGGCATCCATGAATGTTAGTATTTCGTGACCTGCAGTGCTGTCCACCAATTGGTCAATGTGAGGAAGTGGAAAATTGTCCTTCGGGCATGCAGCATTCAGATCTGTAAAGTCTATACATAGCCTCCAGGTCCCGTTTGGTTTCCTCACAAGGACTGGGTTTGCTACCCATTGTGGGCAGAGTGCTTGTCGGATTAGGTCGTTGTCTAACAACTTCTTTACTTCTTCGTTCAAAGCTTGATATTTGTCTGGGCCATATTTTCTCCATTTTTGATGGATTGGCCTTTTTGCTTGATTGATATTGAGCTTTGATGGTCCCGAAACGAGTAAACAGGTGTATGGGGGGGGGAATACACCTGTGGTTACAAATTTAAACTTCTTTAAAACTTATCAGGTTACTTAAGACAGTAGCTCGTCAGTGGACTTGAGGTCTGCTGAGAGTTACTCTGTGAAAGCTTACTGAGATAATACCTCCACTGAAAGCACAAGACTTTCAGTTGAACTACTATCTAATTAGCTTTCAGATGCGGATTAGTGAGCCCTTTTAGAAAACTCGTTTTACTTTGATAAACTTTGAGATTAACACACACTTATGAAAAAGCAGAATGTAAGTACACAAGATGTAAAGTGGTTCAGAGATAAATCTCCTACGTCCACTGGCCTGATCAAACAGGAGAATTCCTTTCACTTGGAATTCCTTGTGTTATAGTGCCAAGGTGCACTGATCAACTTTTCCTCTCTTAGGATGATTGATCACTAGGAAATTCCAGGTCCTAGTTCCCAAAACAAACCAGCTTTCAGACTGATACAACAATCAGCTTACTAACACCACTTAACACTAGCTCTCAACCTAAACACTGAGTAGGGTTTTGAGTAGGGTTTTGGTTCCAACTATTTTGAGATAATCCTTACAAGTTTAGCTCAAGGCTTAGGATTGGATTATCTCTTTCTAAGGTTTGGATATAGCTTTAAGCTTGGTTACAGAAGGTTTGTTAGTTTCTCTACAATTGTGAAACACTTGGGAAACAATGATAATTTCGAGTGTTTCTAGATAGTTATGAATGTAGAGATAGCTTTGATCTTGTGAGTTTCCCGTGCTTGTAAAATGTGCACGTCCTTCTGTATTTATAGGCTTCCTTGAAAATCTTCCCGTTGGATTTGAATCTTCTCAAGTAAGTCTTCTTGTATCTGATTGGTTCAAACGGCTCTATTTGAAGCTTTAAGTCTTGTCAAGAAACGGCTGCAAAACCATGCTTGTTCACCAACTTTCTGTAGATTGCTAGCTGAAAGACTTTTGGTACTTGTCAGGCTGGGACAGGTCGGCTGTCAGTAAGGTACACTGACGTGTCATCTTCTCATTGGACCTTAAGTCTGCATGCCCAGATTCTTGTCTTGCTTTAGGTGGAACTCCTCTGATGAGAACCTTCTTATTCCTTCATTTATTGTAAGCTTCACTGAAATTCATTTTGCCTTGTTCCAACCAGATTAACTAACAGCTTTAAATATGTTTAGCATTAAATGTACTTTGTTAGTTCCCATCAGTGGACCTTCGTCCTCTACTGATAGGTTTAGTCTTAGTGAGAATGTACTTAGAAAACATTCAAGACTTAGACTTCTTTCTCAGATCACTTAGTCTTCAGCGGACTTCACTTCAGCGGACTTCATACTAAAATACACTCTAGTTTTTACTAACTGCACTTCAGTTCTTAACACTTAGAACTGTTTAATTTAAACTCTAACTCTACTGAATAATTTACTTACAAACAACTTAGGGAGGGACATGTTGGCATCTAATCAAAACAAGTCTTATACATTTTCCCAACAATTTCCCCCTTTTTGATTATGCCGGAACCTATCTTATTACATATCTTCTTCTAGATGAGGTTCTTCAGATGACATTCAAAGTTCACAGTTTTTGTAAGTAAAACATTCAAGTACATAAGCCTAAATGATAATGAGATATTATCTTGGGCAAACATCAGCAGAGTTCCTTTCATTGAAAAAATATGAAGTACAAATTACATGAAGTCAACTCTTAAGAAGTTTCAAACTTAAAAACATCTGGGACTTATAAACAAATGCCCAGCAAAAGATACATCTTTCTCAGATGGACTCAGACAAAGGTTCAAGTCCATATTGTTTGAAGACTCTGATCTTCAGCTCATTCTTCCTTTCCATCACCTCCTTCGAGTGTCCTCTGAGACCAAGGTGTTCACATAAGGATATCCACTCTTCAGTGATCCTTTCTCTATCAACTGCACCAGTTGCATCTTGAGGGGGCCAGTATGTGATTGGCTCAGGGGCCTTCAAAGCTTGATCAGGGAAGGCATCATTCCAAGCTCCACTGATATCGGGATAGAGTTTGGGATAGGCATCAAACAACCATGAGTTGAAGACTTCTTGAGCATTGTCCCTGCCTAACTCTCCACTGACATAAAAAGAATAAACGAATTCCCTTTTTGCAGTCTCCCAGACATCATTGAGCTTTTTGGGAACCCAAGCATCATGGTGAGGGAATCTGTTCTGAGAAGGTGTGATCTTGTCCTTCTTTAGTTTGGCAGCCCACTTGAGATAACCACTTCTGAATTTCTTAGAAGTAGTTTTATCAAATGTGGCTAACCTCTCCTTCCTTTTCCTCTCAGCCAATTCTGCAATGGTCTCTATCTTCCCAACCACCTTATCCTTCCTCTCCTGCTGCTGGGCAGATAGCTTCCTTGCTCTCTCGTTCATTCCCCCAGCCTCCTTGATTAGCTCAGTGAGCTCCGTAACTCGTGTGGGTGCAGACTTGGGAATTTCAGAAGATAAGGGATCAGGGTTAAGAATGGGAAGTACCTCAACATCGTCAGTAGAGGTTGTGGACTTAGCAGTCAACCTCCCTGAGGTTCTTGTCTTTTTAGCAACCTCTGCTGAGAGTGCATCAGTTGCCTTCCTCTTGGCAGGTTCCCCCTTCTTTGCAGCTCTCTCTTCCTTCTCCTTCAGATGAGCTTCCTTGAACTTTGAGAGGTCCACTGATGCGGTCTCCTTTCCCTTCTTTTCCTCAGCCAGCTTCTGGGCCTCAGTATCAACTTTCTTTATGGTGCTTTTGATTTGTTGACCTTTCTCGAACTCCGGGGTTTCAAAGATGATTTGCATTTTGTTCCTTGGATCAGCCTTCAGCTCTTTAGAAGATATCAATCTTTCCCCCTTTCCGGCATTAATCATGCACTCAGCCACAGTGATGTTTAACTTCATCTGATCGTGAGCGATGGCCTTCAGTTCAGTCGAGCAGTGGTCAACTTCATCTTCCATCCTTTCCAGTGCAGCTCCAGCAGTTTGACCAAATTGCACAAATTGTGCCAATTTCTCATTAATAAGCACGTTGGTCTTTTCTTGAGTTGGGAAGTCCTCAGCAGCCTTTTTGAGTACTTCACCAAGCTTGGCTCCGAGTTCTTCATGCTTTGCCTCGAATTCCTGTATCTTCTGGTTCCACAACCCTTCAACTTTCCCAACAAGGTCAGCTGAGAAAGCTTCAACAGAAGACTTTAGGTTGATGGACACGTTCTCCACTGAGTCCTTCAGGAATTGAGTTCTGGCTTCTTCCTCCTTCTTCTCCAGATCTTTCAGAGCCTCAATGACTAGCACACTTTGTCCCTCAACTACATCAATAACCATCTGCTGTGAATCTTCAATCTTCAGTGTGAGATTTTGAAGTGATGTAGTTGTGGACTCCATGAGTTCGTCAATGTGATCTGAGAGGATGATCATTTCGTCTACCTCCTCTTGGACAATTTCTTGGACTTCTTTCAGTTGAGCTTCAAGGGCAGGGAGCCTTTCTTCTTGAAGTTTAAGCACTTCATCCTTCAGGGGAGTTAGGTTGACCTGGACTGAGGGGATCTCATCAGTTTGAGTGCCTGCATTTAAAACAATGTTAGTTCTTGCTCCCTCAATCTCACAACCTATATCTCCTGAGGTTTCTAACTCCATTGGAACTCCCTCCTCCTCACTCGGCTTACTTCTCTCATCACCATCAGTTTCAACTAATTTCTTTTCAGCCAATTCATCCTTTACAGGAATGATTGCTTTTATCTGGCCACTCACAACTCCGGTGATTTCAACTTCCTTTTCAACACCCTCAGTCTTTTCAACTCCTTCTGATCCAGTCACCTCAGTTGACTCTGAAGCCACCACTGAGGGCTGTTGTGGGAGAATCTCAGTAGACACCTCTACTGGACTCTCCTGTGGCAAATTTTGAGCCTCAGTATCCCTTGCCTTGGATACATCCTTGGCTACCTCACCATCACCTTGCCTTGGTGAGGTCCCTCCTCCTTGTACACTTTCCTCCATCTCTTTCTCCTTCTCCTCCTCTGCTTCAGCAACCACATCAGCTGACTTCTTAGCCTCAGCTATCTTCTCCATCACCAGACTCTCAAAAATTTTCTCATCACAGAGAAGTCTGGATTTGGTCATCCCTGCAAACTGCAACACCTCCATCTCCTCCTTCTTCCAATCATCGGCATTGCTGCCTCTGACTGCCAATAGAATTTCTCCTAGCCTCCTATCTTTGAGCTGGACAAGGAGTCTCAGCCTCAAGAATAAAGCCTTGAGAGTGGGGAAGTTGTCAAGTTCAGGGTACTTAGACTCCAAAGAGTAAGCAACCTCATCCTTAAGGGTGTCTAAGAATGAGTACTCTTCTTCATCGTCTGAAGGAAGGGAAGGGGTAGGGGATCTGATATCAGTGGGTTCTTCTGGAATAGATTCCAGGTGAGTTGAGGTTTGGGTTTCAGGAGGGTTAGGGATAGTTTCAGAAGAGGTTTGAGTGTCAGGTGAGGTTGGGTTTTGGTCAGTGGGGGTTGAGGGAATTGGTTCAGTAGGATTTGATGGGGTGGTTTCAGTTGGGGTGGAGATGAGTTCAGTGGGGGTTTGAGTTTGAGATCCACTGGCTGGCTTTTGAGAGCCATCAGTGGGGGTTTGAGTGTGAGTTATTTTGGAGATGCGTTTGGTTTTGGCTACAGGGGTGCGAGGTTTGGTCTTGGGTTTAATAGGGGTAGGAGCAGGAACATCTGAGTCAGACTCAGTTGAGATAGTGTTGGGGGAAGAGGTAGGGTTACCTGATGAAGACTCATCAGTAGAGTCTGTGACTCTGACTTTCTTCGAAGCAGCCTCCTTCTCTGCTTCAGAAGACCTCTTCTTCTCCTTCCTTGAGGCCTTCTCTGCCACAGCCTCCTTATGTTGAGCCATTTTGTCGCTCATCTTTACCAGCCTCCTCTTCAGTTTAGTTTTCTTCCCCTCAGCTGGGGTATCGTCCTCTTCCTCTACTGCCTCTGGGCTTTCCACAACAGGCTTAATCATCCTAGCCTCCAGAGTCTTTCCAGACTTGAATAAAATTTTTAGAGTGCTCCATTTCCTGTCAGGGATCCAATCTACGCCCAAGTCTACATTCTCTATCAAGTAAGAGATTTTTGTTGCATAGTTCAGCTTACTTGATAGTTGGGGAGTTTTGTCGGGTTGAAACTTTGAGTGCTCCTTATTCAAGGCTCTCAGAAAGAACTGCTGCCAGTTGTATGGCCTTTCCTTGCTCTCAACAATCGCCTTCATCAGCCTGAGCTTTGGCTTGCTCACTTGCTCAGTACTCCCTTGGTTTCCCAAAATACACTTACTCACAATTTCACAGAGAACATTGTAAACTGGCAGGAGTTCACTTCTGTTCATTGTTGGAGTGTAAGGTACCTTCCTCTGCATTATGGTTTTGACCCATTCTTCCTCCTTCTCCACAATGCATGTGTCTGGATTGGGACCTTCAGAAGGAAGATCAAAAAGTTCCTTCAGGACATCTCCGCTTACACGAATCTCCTTCTTTATCTTCTGGTGTTCAATGACCTCCATGTCATCCCTCATAACTTTCTTCTTCCTTTGCAAGATCAGATGAGACCTGATCTTTGTATCTGAGTTGGAGACATTGTTGTAGAAATCAAGAACCTGTCTGTCAAAACAATTCTCTGGATGAACAGATAGGAATTTCTCTAACCCAGCACTTTTTATCATTTCAAGGGCCTCTTTGATGTGAGCGTACTCTGGTCTGGACTCAATTTCTGGGTTATCGAAAACCACGATGGGTTCATACCAGAAGCTATCTTTTTGGGTAAGGAAATTGAGATTTAGTTTCGCCATTTGAACAAGAGGGTTTGAGAGAACAAAATACAGAGTAAGATAGTAAGTGTTTGCTTGGAAGTGTATTCGAAAAGGTTTACAAGCTTAAGGTTGGGGATTTTATATCAGAAATAAACGGTTAGATCTAATTTCACAATCAACGTCTGAGATTGAATGATTTTGAGATCGTGGATAGTTGCAGGGTTTAGTGGGGGGGTTTTAAGAAATCTTGACGGTTTAGAAAAGAACCGCCTAATTGAATGGTATGGATTGAAAAGGTTGGTAACCGGAAGGTCACATCATCCGGCTTTTAGAGCGCGTGAGATAGGAAATTGAAAAAGCATGTCTGACTTGTACCACGCGCATTAAATGCTTGTCATACCAAAATCTCTTCGGAACAGTGGAAAGAGATTTAATTTTCCAGAAAGCACTCATTAGTAAATATTTTGAAACAAATTAAAATATATAACACTAAGAGGCTTTATCTTTGAAAAAATAACATAAGTAGATTTGACCTCTACTGAGGTTCGACCTCGTCTGATATATAGATCTCTTCTGAGATGGGGAGCTTCTTCTGAGAGAAGATCCTCTTCTGAGTATGAACCTCCACTGAGTTGAAGGTAACTCTACTGAGATTCAATCCTTTCTTTACTCTCCTGGATCTAGGAGTCCAAGCTCCACTGACAACTCTTGAAACCTTGCTTCAGCCAAAGGTTTAGTGAAGATATCTGCCTTCTGCTTGTCAGTGTGGATTTTGAGCATCTTGATGTCCTTCTTCTCCACATGATCTCTGATGAAGTGATGCCTTATATCCACATGTTTGCATCTTGTGTGGAGAACTGGATTTTCTGAAATAGCAATTGCACTATTGTTGTCACAGAAAATAGGGACTTCATTGGCAAAGATGTTGTAATCTCTCAGTTGTTGTCTTAGCCAAAGAATTTGAGCACAACAACTTCCAGCTGCCATATACTCAGCTTCAGTAGTGCTTGTGGCTACTGAATTTTGTTTCTTGGAGAACCAAGAAATCAGTTTACTTCCCAAGAATTGACAAGTGCCTGAGGTTGATTTTCTATCAATTCTGCATCCTCCATAGTCAGCATCTGAGTATCCTGTGAGTTCTAGATTGTCATCTGAGGGATACCACAATCCCATATTCACAGTACCCTTAAGATATTTGAGAATCCTCTTGGCAGCTTCCAGGTGACTTTTCTTGGGATTGGCTTGATATCTAGCACAAATGCCAACTGCAAATGTGATATCAGGCCGGCTTGCTGTGAGATACAGTAGAGATCCAATAATGGCTCTGTAGGAAGTCTGGTCTACTGATTCTCCATCCTCATCTGGTTCCATTTTGGTGTTGGTGTTGAGTGGAACTCTTGCAACCTTGCTGGTCTGGCATCCAAACTTGTTGATCAGCTCCCTTGTGTATTTGGCTTGGTTGATGAAGATTCCTTCAGTGGACTGCTTGACTTGAAGTCCTAGGAAGAAATTCATTTCTCCCATCATAGACATCTCAAACTTTCCCTTCATCAGTTGAGAGAACTTCTCACAGAGGACTTGGTTAGGACAACCAAAGATGATATCATCCACATAGATTTGAACCAGCAATGTGTCCTCTCCTTTTGTGATTCTGAAAAGTGTTCTATCAACTCTCCCTTTGATAAAACCATGATCCAAAAGGAATTGAGACAAAGTATCATACCAAGCTCTTGGAGCCTGTTTCAGTCCATATAGAGCTTTCCTCAGTCTATATACTTTGTGACTTTCTTCAAAACCTGGGGGTTGCTCCACATAGACTTCTTCATTGAGTACTCCATTCAAGAAGGCACTTTTAACATCCATCTGGTACACTTTGAATTTCTTGTGAGCAGCATATGCAAGAAATAACCTTATTGCCTCCAATCTGGCTACTGGAGCAAATGTTTCATCATAGTCAAATCCTTCAACTTGAGAGTAGCCCTTTGCAACTAGCCTGGCCTTGTTTCTGACTATGATATCATTCTCATCCTTCTTGTTTTTGAATACCCACTTGGTTCCTATCACATTGCAGTGATATGGTCTGTCCATCAACTCCCATACTTGATTCCTTGTGAACTGGTTGAGCTCTTCTTGCATGGCAATAATCCAGTTGGAATCTTGAAGTGCTTCTGCTATGGAACTTGGTTCCTGGTTTGATAAGAAACAACAAAACAAAGCACTTTCACCATGAAAACTTCTAGTTTTGACTCCTGAGGAAGGATCACCTAGGATTTGCTCAACAGGGTGATCTGAGAGCCAAGTCCTCCTAGGCTGATGCCCTTCAGTTGAGTTTAACTCTTCTGAAGTTGAGTCACTAGATATTGGAATGAAATCGAATTCAGGAAATAAGACAGAGGGTTGAAGTCCTGAGTCATCATTCAAGGTATTTTCATTCTCAATGGTAATTTCATTGGTTCCCCCTTGAATGATAGTTTCAGTGAATGTCTCAGCTGTGACCACATCTTCATTGACATTGGTTACCTCTTGAACTGGGATGGTGTTCATCAGTTCAGTTACATCTTCAGGAGAGCTCTCAGGTGAGCTTTGAGGAGTGGTCTGATTTTGAGTGTCCTCTTTGAATTGTTGATCATTGAGGTTGTCCCAGGTTGGGATGAATGTATCAACAGAATTCTCAGGATATCCTTTTGATTTGATACTCAGTCTAGTTAGCCTTTTGCTTATCATATCCTCATTCTCCTTACTTCTGGACTCAAAAGTAGATTCATCAAATACCACATGAGGTGTTTCTTCCACAACAAGAGTTCTACAGTTGTAAACTCTGAAAGCTCTACTGATTTGGGAATATCCTAAGAAAATTCCTTCATCAGCTTTGCTATCAAAAGCTTTCAGTTGAGTTTTCCCATTGTTGTGAATGAAACACTTGCAACCAAAAATATGAAAGTAAGATACCTGTGGCTTTCTGCCATTCCATAACTCATATGGAGTTTTTCCTTGATGTTTGGTTACCATGGATCTGTTTTGAGTGTGGCAGGCAGTATTAATAGCTTCAGCCCAGAATCTTTTAGGAACCTGAGCTTCAGCTAACATTGTCCTTGCTGCCTCCTTGAGAGTCCTATTTCTTCTTTCAGCTACTCCATTTTGTTGTGGAGTCCTTGCAGCTGATGTCTCATGAAAGATACCTAATTCTTTACAATAATCAGATATGATAGAATTTATGAATTCAGTGCCCTTATCTGATCTTATCTTTACAATGTTCAGGCTCTTTTCATTGCTAACTTTCTTCAGGAGCTCTGGCAGTCTCAGTTGAGTCTCCTTTTTGCTTGCAAGGAATATCACCCATGTGTACCTGGAGAAGTCATCAACAACAACAAGTGTATACTTTCTCCCATTTATACTTACAGGGGTTACTGGACCAAAAAGATCCATATGTAATAGTTGAAGTACTCTGTCAGTAGAGGTTGCTACTTTGCTTTTGAAAGATGCCTTTACTTGCTTCCCCTCCTGACAGGCTTTACAGATATGTTCTTTATTGTATACTTCATTTGGCATTCCTTCTACCAGTCCATGTCTTGCTATCCTGTTCATCATCTTGAAGTTCAGATGACTTAGCCTTTTGTGCCACAACCAATTAGTGTCAGTTGAGCTTTTGGCAATAAGACATGCATTTGGTGTGCAAGACTTCCAATCTGCAAGATAAATATTTCCCTTTCTTGACCCAGTTAGTAATACCTGTTGTGAAGATATATTCTTAACAAAACACAGGTTACATGAAAATTCAACACTGTATCCCTTATCACAGAATTGACTTATGGACAGAAGATTATGCTTAAGTCCACTGACAAAGGATACATTGCTTACTCTTACTGAGCCAATTATTAAAGTACCATAACCTCTAGTGGCTCCTTGAGAGTTGTCACCAAAGGTGACTTGTGGACCTTCCTTCTCAACAAATTCTGTCAGGAGATCTTTGTTGCCAGTCATGTGCCTAGAACATCCACTGTCCAAGTACCAGACTGATGATTTAAGAGCTTCTCCTTTGTTGAGGTCCACTGAGCCCTGCAATCACAGATCAAGCTTTAGGTACCCATTTGGTGTTGGGTCCTACAAGGTTAGCTGTACCTTTCGGAATCCAAATTTGCCTCACAGTTCTAATTATTTTAGATTGGCTAATTTGTCTTCCATAAACATCTACATAGATTGTTATCTCCCTGGGTGCCTTGGGAGTAAACTTTCTATGGGTGTCAGCCTTTGAAGGAACAGGAACCTTCTTCACATTCTTTCTCTTTGGCTTGGGTGCACCTGGTCTTGGTTTTTGTTGATAAAGGTATGAAGGACCTTTTCCTTTAGGCACAAAAGGACTAGGTCTTCCATATGAGTCATTCCTTGAGGACTGCTCATGCCTGGGTGTTTTCAGCTGAGGTTGCTTCATCTGTGAAGACCTCGGCTGATAGTACCTCTGCTGAGATCTATTTTGATAAGTCACCTGAGCCTTTCCATTTGGTTTTGGCTTAGATTGACTTTTCTTTTGTGTGATCTCAGCTGGTCTTTTTCCTTTATCTACAGTCTGTGGTTGAAATGTCACAGACTTAACAAAAACTCTCTTTGTGCCACTTGAAGAAGCAACACTCAGAGGACCTTCTGAAGGTTTTGGAATAAAGCCTATCCCACACTTGTTATTTGGATTGGTTTGAAAACTTTGGATCTCCTCTATGGCAAGAGAGGGTTTGTTTAGAGCATCAATCCTTTTTAACAAGGCCTCTTCAGATTTTTGTAAGACATCAATTTTCAGGAGAGAATCCTTTATTTGGCTTACCAATTTTAAATTCTCTTCAGTTAACTTTGTTTTAGATTCATTGAGATCTTTTATCAGTTGATCTCTACCATTTCCTTGACTCCTGAGGGTTTCCACCTCTTTTGTCAGTTCAATGGTAGATTTGGCTGAGTTCAGATCTTCTTGATTCCCAGACTCGATTAACTTGGAGTTTTCACTCAAGAGTTGTTTGTTCTCATCTTGAAGACAGAAACTTGCTTCTTGCAACCTTGAGAAATCAATCATCAATTGTTCCAAGGCGGACTGAAGATTGAGTTCCTCAGTTGACTCTGAGCTTAGCTCAGGTGTGTGTTCTAGAGAAATGGATGGTTTAGATTGTACCTCTGGTTCTTCTCTTGCCATGAGGCACATGTCATCTTCACTGCTGTCAGAGAACAGTTCATCAGGTGACTCCAGGTTTTCATCAACATCCCCAGCCATCATGGCTTTCCTTTCTCCATATCTTCTGTCTCTTTTGGCTTGCCTTTCTCTTCTTTCTTTAGTGCTCAGTTGAGGACAATCATATTGAAAGTGCCCAATCTTCTTGCACTGAAAACACCTGTTGGCATCATCATTCTTTTCTTCGGTGAACTCTCTGGTCTTTGATGATGAACCTTCAGCCTTGGTGTAATTCTTGTATTCCTTCTTCTTTTCTAGCTCAGATGAGCTTTTCTCTCCTTCTCTGGTAGTCTTTTGTGGATAACTTCTACCTTCCCTGTTATCCCTGTAAAATCTCTTATATTTGCCAAAGCGGCTGTTAAGTTGTTCAAACCTTCTAGCCATCAGGCTGAGTTCCTCCTGCATCTCAGCCTTGCTTTGAGACTTACTTGCCTTTGAACTCTTCTGAGGCTTTGGGGATTTTGGCTCAGGCTCCTTAGCTTTGAAGGCAACTTCCTTCTCAGCTGAGGTCTCATCAGGAGCCCTTTTCCTGTTCAGATCAAACTCATAAGCCTTAAGTTCAGAGAATACCTGTTGCATAGACATGCTGGATAGATCCTTGGTATTCTGCATCATCACAGAGTACACATCCCATCTTGAGGTTAGACCTCTCAGGATCTTTAAGGCAACTTCTCTTTTGGTGTAGACCCTTCCCAGAGAATTAATCTCATTCATGATGTCAGTGAACCTCCCATCAAGCTGGTCTATGGTCTCAGTGGACTCCATGGTGAACTGCTCATACTTTTGAACAGCTACTGAAAGCTTGTTCTCTTTTATTTTGTCAGTTCCTTCACACATGAGAGCAAGAGTGTCCCATAGTTCCTTTGCTGTCTTGCAGTGGATCACTCTTCCCATTACAGAGTCTGGAATAGTGGTGTAGAGAATGTTCATGGCAATGAAGTTGAGGTTGTTTCTCCTCCTCTCATCTGCAGTGAAATTATCTTCATCTTTGGGCCATTCTTCTCTAGGATCTGCAATAGTTTCAGCTGTAGTTCTAGGGTTAGGTGTCATAAACACAAATGGACCTTTAGTAATAACCCTTAACATTTCATCATGCACACAGGCAAGATGAGCTCTCATTCTGATTTTCCAGAAGTCATAGTTTTCCACTGAAAATTGTGGAAGCTTGTGATGAGACATATGGTTCAAGGGATTTACTCCCATGTTGTTCTCTGCAGGTGGTGCAACCCTAGCTGTGTTGTCAGCCATAGAATAAAAACAAGTTTATCAAAAGATCAATTCAGGTGACCTTATAAAAATACCTTTGAGCACAAGGTATACTTAGAACAATGGTCTTTTGAACCACTGCTCTGATACCAATTGATGGTCCCGAAACGAGTAAACAGGTGTATGGGGGGGGGGGAATACACCTGTGGTTACAAATTTAAACTTCTTTAAAACTTATCAGGTTACTTAAGACAGTAGCTCGTCAGTGGACTTGAGGTCTGCTGAGAGTTACTCTGTGAAAGCTTACTGAGATAATACCTCCACTGAAAGCACAAGACTTTCAGTTGAACTACTATCTAATTAGCTTTCAGATGCGGATTAGTGAGCCCTTTTAGAAAACTCGTTTTACTTTGATAAACTTTGAGATTAACACACACTTATGAAAAAGCAGAATGTAAGTACACAAGATGTAAAGTGGTTCAGAGATAAATCTCCTACGTCCACTGGCCTGATCAAACAGGAGAATTCCTTTCACTTGGAATTCCTTGTGTTATAGTGCCAAGGTGCACTGATCAACTTTTCCTCTCTTAGGATGATTGATCACTAGGAAATTCCAGGTCCTAGTTCCCAAAACAAACCAGCTTTCAGACTGATACAACAATCAGCTTACTAACACCACTTAACACTAGCTCTCAACCTAAACACTGAGTAGGGTTTTGAGTAGGGTTTTGGTTCCAACTATTTTGAGATAATCCTTACAAGTTTAGCTCAAGGCTTAGGATTGGATTATCTCTTTCTAAGGTTTGGATATAGCTTTAAGCTTGGTTACAGAAGGTTTGTTAGTTTCTCTACAATTGTGAAACACTTGGGAAACAATGATAATTTCGAGTGTTTCTAGATAGTTATGAATGTAGAGATAGCTTTGATCTTGTGAGTTTCCCGTGCTTGTAAAATGTGCACGTCCTTCTGTATTTATAGGCTTCCTTGAAAATCTTCCCGTTGGATTTGAATCTTCTCAAGTAAGTCTTCTTGTATCTGATTGGTTCAAACGGCTCTATTTGAAGCTTTAAGTCTTGTCAAGAAACGGCTGCAAAACCATGCTTGTTCACCAACTTTCTGTAGATTGCTAGCTGAAAGACTTTTGGTACTTGTCAGGCTGGGACAGGTCGGCTGTCAGTAAGGTACACTGACGTGTCATCTTCTCATTGGACCTTAAGTCTGCATGCCCAGATTCTTGTCTTGCTTTAGGTGGAACTCCTCTGATGAGAACCTTCTTATTCCTTCATTTATTGTAAGCTTCACTGAAATTCATTTTGCCTTGTTCCAACCAGATTAACTAACAGCTTTAAATATGTTTAGCATTAAATGTACTTTGTTAGTTCCCATCAGTGGACCTTCGTCCTCTACTGATAGGTTTAGTCTTAGTGAGAATGTACTTAGAAAACATTCAAGACTTAGACTTCTTTCTCAGATCACTTAGTCTTCAGCGGACTTCACTTCAGCGGACTTCATACTAAAATACACTCTAGTTTTTACTAACTGCACTTCAGTTCTTAACACTTAGAACTGTTTAATTTAAACTCTAACTCTACTGAATAATTTACTTACAAACAACTTAGGGAGGGACATGTTGGCATCTAATCAAAACAAGTCTTATACATTTTCCCAACAAGCTTGTGACAAGCATGTTTTGGATCTATCCCCACCATGTCTGCATGAGACCAAGCAAAAACATCTAGATTTTTGCTGAGGAACTCTTTTATTCGGGATCTGTAAGGCTCAGGAAGCTCAGATCCTATGTATAACTCGAGATCCGGGTTTTTAGAATTAACTTTGAACGCCTCCAGCTCTTCAACTGGAGTTGCTCGTCGTTTTTATCCTTTCCACCGAGGATCAAGTATTGGTCCCTCAGAGTTGAAATCATTTTCGATGTTCATTGGCTCTGCCCCCAGGCGGGGATCTAGATCATCTGTTGGCCCTGATTCATTGTTGTTAGTCAACTTCTGGCCCTCCAGGTTATTATATGAATGTTGCTCGTCACCATCCCTTAGTTGTTCGTCAGGATGATGTTCCTCATGGATGGTGAGGAGTTGTTCATCCAACACCTGCTCGTCATGATGTTGTTCGTCTGTATCCATGTGGTCATCTTCTAAGTCCATCATGTTCTCCAATATTGATGGTTCATCAACCGGATAGCTGGTGGTGGCTTCCATCATGGATACTTGTGCATGTTTTGCTTGTAGTTGTAAGAGGCATTCCCGAGCCTTTCTTTGATCTCCTTTAACTGTGCCCGCTCCACTTGCTGTTGGAAACTTCAAGCAATAATGGTAAGTTGAACAGACAGCTTTAAATTCATTAAAAAAAGGTCGACCAAGGAACCCATTATAGGTCGATTCTTGGTCCACGACCAAAAAATCTACCATTCTTGTAATATTTTTTTCGGGTTCCTCGATCGTTACAAGTTGTACAAGCAAATAAATTTCTCCCAATAGGACTGTTACTGCATTTCCGAAGCCTAGGATTCTATGGTTTGAGTCCCGGATGTGGGCTGAAAAGTCTCCAAGTTTATCGAGTGTACTTTTGAACAAGATGTTGCTATAGGCTCCGGTGTCTACCAACAATCTATGGACTCGAGTCCCCATGATCTTTGCGCAAATTACAAGCGAATCATTGTGAGGGGTCAAAACTCCTTCAAGATCTTTTTCAGTAAAAGTCAACTCCGCCGTTTGCATGATAGTTGGCTTGACCCCCATTTCTTGCACTTGATCGATTGCTCGTAATTCAGCCTTTCTTTTTCGGTTGGAGATTGGTGGTCGTCCATCAGAACATCCTCCTGCAGGACCTGCAGGTTCCATCATATACAAATCTTCCAATGGACGAGTAGGAATGGCAGGAACTGGCCGTGCCGGCTTATTGTTCTTCTGGGATTGATCATCTTCGTCCTCAGAGTTGTTCTCCCGAACTCTTTTTCCGGGTTGTCTTTTGACAAAGTCGGAGAGCTTTCCGTCCTCGTAGAAACGCCAGAGTTATTTTAGTAAATCTCTACATTCACTCGTAAAGTGCTCCACGCTTTGATGGTAGGCACAATACTTGTTAGGGTTGAGTTTGCCAGTATCTTGGCGAATTTTTCGGGGAGGGGAGAGCAACTCCTTATCCTTCACATTCTCATAAACAGTATCGACTGATACTGTTAGCACTTGGTTCAGCTTTTCTTTGAGTTCTGTCCCTTCAGTGAATGCCTTCATGTTTTTAGGGACTCGATAACTCGTTACGCCATATTTCTTGTTATTCTCCTTGGGATCGGCTTTGTTCTCTCCCAAGTTTGACTGCAGGGCCTCATGCATAGAAACGAATATGCCGGCCTGATTTCTAAACTCGGCGTAGCTCCTTGGACACTTCAGATGTACTTCTTTCCATAGCTTTGACCCTTTCTTCAGTCCTGCCATGATAGCAACAATTTTTGTGTCCTCGCTGACGGGCTCACCCTCCAACAACACCTTGACAAACCTTTCCATGAATGCTCGATCTGATTCGTCGTCATTTTGTTTTAGGTCTGACAATCGGTGTTTCTGGGACAAGTACGATCCCGCTGTTGAGAAATGAGACAGAAACTCCCGACTCAGCTGAGTAAATGAATGGATGGATGCTGGTGGCAATGCTGAGAACCATTTGTGCACCCGGTCCCCTAAGGTTAATGGGAAGTTTCGGCATTGAGTGGCATCGCTGGCTCCCACCGAGACCATATAATCTGAGTATTTTGTTAGATGAACTCTGGGATCAGCAAGGCCGTCATACTGTATGCTTGCAGGGAATTGGACTTTCTTCTGAATCGGGGCTTTCAGAATGTAAATTGATAATGGTGAGGATGGCAAACTGGTCGTCCCCACTCCTCTCTGTTGGTCCAACTGTCCCTGCATGCTTTCTATCGCTCTCCTCAAGCTTGACAGCTCATCCAGAGATGCCCCCTGACTTGGAGGCTGTTCGGCGAACAAAGGTGCAAACCTTTCTGTTCGTCGCAGTCCCTCGCTTGGAGTGGGCAACTCTTGGAGCTGCTTTTTTGGGTTGCTCGCCGCATTAGGTCCCAAACGTTTGAAGGCAGATTGGGAAAGTCTTTCATGGACCGAAGGGCGAGGTTGTTCAAATGTTCCTCGCCCATGCTCAGCTTCCTGGCGAGCAACTTTCTCCTGTTGCTGGGGTTGGCCAAGTCTGTCCTGGGCACTGGAGTGGGTTGTTCCGTGGCTCGACATTGTTGTTTGCCCGCGAGCAGATTCAGCCTGGCCCTCTCTTGGTTCGACCATCTTTGCTTTTCCGTTATCCCGCCTGACCTGGGCACTGTTCACCTCGTGTTGTTCGCCCCTGGTTGATCTGGCCCTAACAACTTCCACAGGTTTGTCCTTAGGCCTCACTAGTAAAGGCCTATTCTGATCTTGCTGTCTCTGTAGAGCCTGGAGAGCAGCAATAGTTTTGGCCAGTTCATTAGGGTTGTTCGCCAGGGCCTCCATTTCAGGTGGGAAATTATGGGTTATGGCCGTGTGCTGTGATCTATTCACATGTCTAGGATTTCGATCCTGGTGGTCGGCCGATGAGGCTCGGGTGGGAGATGCTCTCCTTGACAAGCGTGATGCTTGGGTTTCCTTTGATTGTGGCATTTCAATATAAATTGTTTCTTTAATTTTAATATTGAAGAACACCAAGAACACCAAGAACACCCTTGCTTGTATCTTCATATATTTCTTGAGGTTTTCTTTGAATCTTCAAGTTTTCAACTTGAAGTTCTTGAGTAATCACACTAACCGGAGGTTCGAACCCTCCTTCTAGCGCCAAAATTGTTGGTGATCAATTTTTATCGGGTGGATTAGTGACTGTTTAAGTTCGGTTTAAAGATCATCAATCAATTACGTGTGATTGGTTACCACCGTAAATGGTAAATCGAGAGTTCGGGTTATGAACTTGTAAATGTGAAAGTCGAAATCATAATAATTTCGTATGTGTGTACGTTTAGGTGTGTTAGTGTGTGTATTGGGAGTGTTTATGAATTTGAACTTGTATTTCTTAAGCTGGAGAACAACTATTTATAGAAACTAGCAAGCATGAGGTGTTCCTGACTCTTGGTCTCCCTAGCCTGCATGCTTGACATGTGTCATTTGACTCTAGTTTGACCTTATCTAAGCTAAATCTTAGTTACAAAGTCTTCTTTGGTCTTATCTCGGACTTCATTGTTGTTCGTCCAGGTCGGTTTAAATCGATCCAGGATGGTTCTTTCATAGAAGTTGTTCACCGTTTGGGTGTATGGCTCAGAAGTTGTTCGCCTTTGTGTCTTGCACAGATTGGCTTTGGGATCTTGGTCTTTTGTTCATCAGCATACACCTTTTAGGCTGATAACTGTAACACTTTTATCAGTGTTGTTCGTCATTATTGTCTTGGTGGTGGGTTTATATTCGGTCTTTGGTTTTTAAACCTGTTCGCCAATTTCTTGTTCGTCGGTATAGTTGTTCGTCACTTTATACACTCCTTGGATTAGTTTATGCACCCCGGCTTGATTTTCTTTATTGATCATCTTTGATTTGGGGTTGATTTCTCGTAATTCTTCTTATGGCTTTAATCCTTGTTCGCCCATCATTGATTTATGTTCGCCTGTCAACAAGTTTATATGTATATTAATATCAGTGAATGTATGTAATGTTATCAATAAATACATGTAATGATATAAGTTGCATATTATATGGTGTGACACAAATTATCTCATAATATGTATAAAAGTGGCCATATTGATGGACTCCACCTGAGTCGGGGTTTGGAGATCGACGAGAGCAGCTCGACAGATGAACAAAAACAATCCCACATGTCATCCTTTAACGACCTCTCACATAAAGAGATCAGATCACCCAAGATATACAGACTCGACAGGATCGAGGTTCAACATCAAAGAGGATATCAAAGTACAATTATGACAAATACATATATTTGTAAAATAGATCTTGTACATAATTTAGATCTATGCTTGTAATTAAAACTATAAAATAAAGCGTTGGGATGAGTTTTAAACATTTCTTGGCCACTAAGTTTGATCCTCCATAAATAGAGGATCGCTCCCCCATTGTAAAAGGAGTTCTCCCTCGTACACTCATTTATATCAAAAGGACAGGGTTCTTAAACCCAAAGCAAAATTTAGGCAAGAACTCTTAAGTTCTTGTACTATTGTCTGTGTTCATATGATTCACTTATGTTTATAGTTGTTAATCGGGTTTACGTTCATAATCTCGTTAATTCGCTCTCTAGACCCAATAAAAAACTGTATCAACAATTGGTGTCGTCTGTAGAAAATAAAATCTCGTTTACTTTCATATGAACACAAAGATGGATTCCCAAACAAAAAAAATTAAACCTCCAATTCTTAACCCACTTTTCATGTTTTACAACAACAAAAAAAAAAGAAAAAAAAGAAAAAAAAAGAAGTCACTAAAGTTTGTATTATTATTTTTTCGTTTAATGCTTTTTCCAAACCACTAATAGCGATATTGAGTCACCCCCAATTTCACCCACAATATTGAAACTTCAACACAAAAAATTATTGTATGAAACTTTCAACAAAAACTTCTAATTTTTTTTATATATAGATTTTCTAAAACCAAATGTAATAATTTTTTCTCCCATTTGTGAAACCTTGAGAAATATGTGATTAATGCTCAAAGTGTTACACCTATAAAAAAACACTTCAATTGATGATCAAAGTAGTGATACTGGTGAATTCGTTCAGTTTCCAAATATGAATATCATGATAAAAAAAACTTTTATGCACCGAGCACATGGTAATGGATGATGGAGGAAATTGTGATCTCGCCCAAGTTTAAATAACTAACACAAAATGAGACAAGTTTATTTTTATGTGATTGACTTTTTCTGAATTGCCTTTTGTGTATGCATATCGTTGTCAAGTTCTTCCGTGTTGAGCTATTCTTCGTGTTTGCAGGTGCCAGCTATACAATTTCTCTCAAACTAAACTTATAGAAATCATACAAGGTAGAACTAATTGATTCTCAAGGTATATATCTTTCCATTTTGTTGTGTTTGATTAATTATCAGCAGTTGCTCTTTTGGCCTCTTTCTTCAGCTAAGCCTTTCAATTTCCATGAAGTTGTGTTGAAATTTCACTATAGGATAAATTACATAAACCTTCTTCAAGTTAGTGAAGGCCAATTTTGTGTGAAAAAGATGATGAAATGTGAGGATCACAGCTAACCAACACGAGTTTTCTTCTTTGTATTATTATAAGATTATTATTTGATTATGGTGATACCTTTCTAATACATTTGACACATCGATCATATATGCGTCTACATATTTTTGTACGTGTCAATGGGTGAAAATGGTGAGTTTAGAATAATTGATTACATAGTGAAGATTAGTATACCTTTTTTAAATAATTGTATGTTTATAGGAGTTATAATATCCAGGATCATATATTAAACCTTCCAACATCAACACACAGGAGTTGCAATATATTTTAGAATTTAAAGAGCAGCAGGATTTCACAAATGATAAATCTACATCTACACCTGCATCTCTAGTATTTGAGATATTTATGCTAAGAACACCCAACCTGTATGTTTATATCCATACTCAAGATGATGATAGCCTTGCTGAAAATCCAACGAGTTGCATGACACCTAACATTATTCTTACTAACATTTTTTAATTCGTGAAGAACTTTCTAGGAATGATTTAATGCCCCCATGCTAAAAAAATTGGTATGAAATTCATTAATATTTCATCTTCTGCATATGTTTTTTTAAGGTCAATAGGTCATTTATATTGAGGAAAAATGACAAAGTTAAAAGTACCTGCCATATAAAAAGAAGGTTATACGTACTAAAGGGAGAGTAACATTTTTACATAGAATACATTACCAAGAAACGATGGAAGGGGGATTGATTGGTCCATGCCATGGTGAGCAGTCTCGATATTACTATTCTCCCCATTTTTCTTCTCTTACTTAATGATGTGGTTATTATCATCAATCACTGATTTGCTTCATTAACATTTCCATTCAATTTTTGTGATTTGTTCTTCATACAGTGGAATGGGTAGTTTCATGTTATCCTGGATACATAAATAACCAATAATTTACATACACTCATCCACTTTTATTTATGGTTAATTGGTTATATGATTATACCTTTTTTTTTCCTCCAAAAATTTGAAGCGAGAAAGAGATGGGGAAATTGAATGTTATGCTTCAAATGGTTTCCTTCTTGATTCAAAACTAAAGCATATTATTATCAATACATAATTTATTTGAGTCTCAAACTTAAAGATCTGATAATTGGCAAGTTGTGGATATTAAAATGGCAAGGACATGTGATTGTCATTCTTTGTAATTTTTACTATTTATACAGTACCAAGTCATGTAACAGCACATTTCAAACAAACAACTTTTGAGTTCATCGCTTACAAGTAAGATACTGTGGAACCAAGTTAAGGATCTCAATGATAATTAGATGAAGCTTAAGATTCACATCTTTTTTCATAATTCCACGATAAATGTGCAATTGAAGAAATATAAAGAGAGGAGCAGTTGGAATTAGGGCAGAGCAGACCAGTCAGGTAATGTTGAATTTCTCTAAGTGAGTTTTTCCAAAGTAAATTTATGTAGAACAAATTCCAAATGGTATTGTACAAAAAAGGATGACAGTAGAGGAATTTTGCCCGGAGGGAGGCGATCAACAAAGAAAAATTGCTCCCACCAAGAGAGCCAAAGAATGAGCAGTGGACTACTTGATCGCTTTAATGAGAGACGATCCAGGGGACAACTTCTACCCCCTTTGTCGTTGGTACCATTCACACCCAAATGTCAAATATCAACTCTCCCTATTAGCATTAATGGATTAATATATTGTTTAACATAATTATTTGCATGTATCGCCAATCTTCTTATTTTTTTTACTTTTTGTTATATTATATGCATTTTTAGTAATCATTTTATGTCTGCTAACCTTCAAATTTTAGTAGATTCACCACTTTTTTTCTCGTATTTTAGCGAGCGGGTTGTTTATTAGTATTTAAAATATTAAAGTGAATTTTAAGGTAGGGTATGATAGATCTATCACTCGTCTATTATAAAGTGACATAAAAATTACTTTATTATTTAAATAATAATAAAAAAACTCGCTTGCTAAAACACGAGAAAATATTAACTATAAATGTCATTGTGGGACGGAGGGAGTATTGTTAAGTAATAGATGCAAAATGCTAAAATGATATTTATTTTGACATGGAAAGAGTAATAATAATATATTTACTTTAATGACAAGTGACACTATCTAAAATTGTAGATATAAAATAAATTATCAATTAAAATGAATATATATATATATATATATATATATATATATATATACATAATATCATACATTTAATAAAAACCCAAATGACCACCCGTGCCACTAATAAATTGTGGCACGAAGATTATATTTATCAAAGTTACACTAATAAATTGAAATTATTTAAGAGATTAAAAAATTATCAAAGTTACACAAATATAAGTTAGATTAATACTTAATTTGAACTTTTACTTTTATAAGTTCAATATGTGGGTAGCAAAATATGCATCTTAATAGCAAAACCACAACATATTGGAGACTAGGGTTCTCAGAAAATGAAAAGGTGTCAGCGAAGTAGCGGAAAGGACGGGGTAAGCGATATAGAAGAGATAGAAGAAGAGGGGTAGATACAGAAATTTAGAATTGAAGACATTGATGAGATTTGAAAGATGGTAGTGGAATGATAATTTATTTGTGAACAAATGATGAGAAATGGTTTATGATTTACAAATCTGTGAGAATTATTATAACAAATTTTGATTAAGTTGAGAAGCAATGAGAAGGTAGTGGTTACTGAAAATGAAAAATTTGGAAAGAAAAAAATTGACAAGTGAGGTGTGTGTATTTATATATGGAAGAAATCAATTTATATAGAAGGAGAGATTCAATTTAAATTTAGGGAATCATATTTGTTTTTTACAACATGTCAATTTGTGGAAGTTACAAAAGATTGAGAAAATTAGAAAACTTTTAAAATACTCATTAACTAGCCCTTGAACTCCACGAAATACGCCGGTGAAAAAAATTATATTATTAATTTTATATTAAATATGTTTATATAAATTTTATTCTATTAATTCAATCTAATTATAACTATATCCATTTTCTCATAAAATAATTCAATCACTTTATAAAATATTTATTATCCTTTGAATTAAATAATTTTTTATCCTAATTAAAATTTAAATTTATGATCTTTAATTGATTGTTTTCTTAATTAAATTTATGATTAAAATTTAAAAAATTAAATAAAAATAAAAATATTTTCAATGGACGACCAAAATCATTTCTTTGACGAAGTAAATTAATAAATTATAATAAAATATAGATGATATAAAAATTCAATCATTAATCAATTGTAATTCAATTTTAACTTACCTAAAATAAGTCACAGTCAATTAATTAATCAATAAAAAATAGTTAAAAATTTGTAATTAAAATAATTCCATATATAACTCAAACTCATATAAATTCAAGGATTCAAAATGGAGGTTTTAGAGAGAAGGGGGTGATTGACAAATAGATATATAGACTAGTATTAGACCCGCGAAATTTCGCGGGCATGAATACAATTTCTTTTATCGAACAATAATTTTTCACTTATAAGCTAATCATATCCAACACAATTTGACAAAAGTAACAAAATACTCATCGTAGACATATGCGCGAGTGTATATTATATGCAACAAAAACGTAGATAGCAGTTACCATACCAACCAAATTTTTAACATACATTGAACCCCAAACTTAGTTTATAAACTTATTGCAAGCGGAAAAGCTAACCACATCAGACTAATGGTACTTAGAAGATCCACATCAAAATTCTCAAATGTATAGCAAAAAAAACAATAACAACTCGTCGAATATCCTAGATATGCAGTCAAAACTAATAAAGATGAAGTAATAATCCATGTCTAAAGGACACTTATTCCAATAACAAATTAGCACGACACTCTAGCGCATAAGACACATCACATTAATTGTAAAATATTTTCTATCATGACTGAACTATATGACATCATTGGATTTGACCCCAAGCTTGATCACAATAATTTTCCAGTATTTTTCCAAACAAATCATCCTCGAGTTAGAACACTCGGTAATACTTCTGCATTCATAATTCACTATGAAAATATGACCACCGAGTGTGCTTCTTAGGGTAATTAACCTCGTTTCCAATCCGAGCAGTGTAGTAGCCGTCATTGATAGTTTTTACACTCAACAAACCAAAAATATAATTCAACACTTGAGGATTAAAAATAAAAATGACAATATTTCTTACTAATATACTTATTTAAATATGACACGAACAACGTACCAATCAATTTCTCTACTATGTTGAATCACACTTTGTGCGAATCTTGAACTCAACAGGAACTCTACGAAGCTTTAATTAACGAAAAAAGAAAAAGAAAAATGTTAGATAAATAAATTATATAAAATGGACAAAGTCGACAACAACAACATCATATTATAACGTCTGTCCATATACACACATTGAAAAAATAACAACACAAATATACCTCAAGATGGGTAACTGAGGGAGGTGGATGCAAAGACTCTATAGTGAAATTGCAATGTTTGTCGAATGGTACTGAATCTTATCTGGAAACAAAAATTGGAAGAATTATGTGAATAATTATTGATATTGAAAAAATAATAATTTTGTAAAAAATATGCAGACTAATTTATGAGCAATTTCGGACAACGCAAAAGTTAATAGAAGTTATTATATTAGGACAAATTCCGAAAAACAAAAAAGTTAATAGAAGTTATTATTATTGATCATTTTTGGACTAATTTCAGACAACACAAAACTTTTTGAAAAAATACCATATCCGAGATTATGAACATCAACATCAACATCATGAGTTAATACTAAGAATTATGTGAATAATTATTGATATCAAAAGAATAATAATTTTGCAATAAATATGCGGATTATTTTATTTTATTTTATTTTGAATACGTCAATGCGATTGTCATACGCGTCTACTGTTGTGTTATGGGAATTCACCGCCGAAGGGATGATTGGCCGGTCATAGGTTGGTGATAGGTGGCGACTGGTTTGGAACCGCCACTCGATATCGAGCAGGCCCTGTTGCATGCCGGGGAAATCGATGACGCTTGGCCTCCTCGGAGGGTGCACTCGTGAACCACAACCACCTCACCATTGAATCCTAATCGCTGCGAGGTACAATCAAAAGATATGCGGATCAAAAGAATATGCGGATATCAAAAATAATTATTGATATCAAAAGAATAATAATTTTGCAAGAAATATGACGATTTATTTTATTTTATTTTGAATACGTCAATGCAACTGTCGTACGCATCTACTGTTATGTTTTGGGAATTCACCGCCGAAGGGATGATCGGCCGGTCATAGGTCGGCGATAGGTGGCGGCTAGTTTGGAACCCCCGCTCGATATCAAGCAGGTCCTGTTACATGCCGGGGAAATCGATGACGCTTGGCCTCCTCGGAGGATGCACTCGTCGACCACAACTGCCTCGCCATTGAATCCTAATCGCTGCGAGGTCCGATTGGAAATTATTGCCGATAAATAAAGAAAATGGACCAAAATATGTAAAAAAAACCTATAATTGAAATATTAAAAACATACAGGCCTTTTTTACCAACTCAAAAAAATTTCGAGAAGAATTATTCGAAGGTGAATCTCTCTACACACTAACGTTCGACATTAAAATCAGCACAATATTAAAAAAATAAAAAAAATAAAAAACACACCGAAGAAAAATAATATACATCCATAAAATTGATCCTTTATTGACTAATCAACCCACACGTTTTAATAAAGCATGCAATACATAAAGGACGAATATTGAAAATTTACAACCAAAATTTGCGACAAATTTGAGAACGCCTAAGGTAGCTACAAATATTGGACAACAATAATGAAATCACATAATTTAGCACATTCCAATACACTATGTTTAAATATAATTTAATGAAACATTATTGGGAAGAAAAAATGGAGCACATATCCATATCACACATCCAAGTGTATTTCCAATTTTTGGAAATAATACGAAGTGCATTAAAAATTTAACACCAATTTTAGGAAATAGTCCTACACACGCATAGGCACACACACACACACGCACATGCACGCACACACACACACATATATATATATATATATATTTAAATATGGAAGATCACATTTACAAAGAGAACATTAATGGACACTAAATAGAATAATGAACACCATAATGGACACTAAATAGCATGCTATATTATACATAGAGATTTAAACATGCAAGGTCACATTCACAAAGAGAACCTTAATGGACACTAAATAGCATAATGAACACCATAATGGACACTAAATAGCGATGCTATAATATACATAGAACAACCTTAATGATATAATAATGAAATTACATAATTTAGCACATTCCAATACCCCATGGATTAAAAAAATTAACGACACATTAATGGAAAGAAAGAATGTAACAAATATCCATATTACATATCTAATTGTAAGAGATTTTTTTTGGAAATACTCCGAATCACATATTCTTAATCCAACACATCTTAATATTGACAAACACCACTATAATGTACCATGAATGTATGGAGTTAAAATAATGGACACTAAATATCATGCTATAATAGACACTAAATACTGAGCTGAAATAATGGACACTAAACATTGACAAACACCACCATAATGGACCACGAATGCATTTGAAAATTGAACATTAATACTCCCGAAAATGTTATCAGGAATCAAAAGCTATTGTGCCTAATATTACGCACACTAACATAATGGACCAATCTCAACCAAAGGACCAATATTAACAAAAAACGGAATGACTACGAATTCAAGCATAATTACTACAAAGATTGGACATCATGCCAAATCCATACAGCAAACTACCAACATAATTCGGACACGGCAATATATCGACATAATACAACAAAAAATAATCTATTGATTACATTGCTCGAAATGTATGCATAGCAATGTATTAGAACTATGAATTCGAACTTCATTGATTGTTTAAAGAATTGAAAAATGGAAATTCATAGCAATGTATTAAATCTATTGATTACACTGCTCGAAATGTATTCATAGCAATGTATTAGAACTATGAATTTGAACTTCATGGATTGTTCAAAGAAGTGGAAAATGGGAATTCATAGCAATGTATTCCAACAATGAATTCCTCATGACACAAGAAAAAAAATGAACACCATCACATTATATCAATTGGGGATAAATATAATGCCGAGCGGGGAAAAAATAAACCACGGATCAAAAAAATGAAGAAAAAATAAGAGAGTTTTATTAGAACTATGAGGGAGGGCAATTACCCAATACAATCAGTATAAAGACTACAAAGAGAAACTAAAAATTGAGCCTAATCTACATAGAAAAACTATGAAACTATGAAACACTCATTCAGGGTCAGCATTCGACCGCACCGGACGATAAAATACATGAAAATGAGCCTAATCTACATAGAGAAACTAAAAAAATATGAAACACTCATACAGGGTCAGCATTCCACCACACCGGATGACAAAATACACGCAACCACGAAGAAGAGCAGCCCTCCAACTGCAAATCTAAAACGATCGAAATAAAAAAAAAGACATAATCGATCGAAATGAAAAAACGACACCAGAGAATGGTAAAAAAAAATAATGGTAGGGAAAGGTGTGAACCAAAACGATCTATTTATAGGAGACATAGACCAAAGTGGATGGATGAGATCGTACAAATAGATAACAACGATCAAGATCAAAACAAAAAACTTGAACTAAGGAGGGTGGGAGATATTTGAAAATGAAGCAACCTAACCAATGCCACATGTGCAAAGAATGTTTCCTCTATATTAAAGGATTGATTGATGTGTCTCTCTATATCTATAACGATTCTACCTTTTTTTTTTCAAAATTTTACTTATTTTAGGACTTAAGGATTGAATATTTATTAATAAGGGATTGAGAGGAAAACAAACCAACAATGCAAGTCCCAGTAATACACTTCTATGTGTATACTCTAGTTTTTAAAGTTAAATAACCCAACACTTCTACATTTTTATAAAATTCTTGATGTATTGTCTGCTTCTCATTTGCTCACGTTGTCTGTCTCTCTCTCTCTTGCTATAAATGTGTTCTCTTAATATATATTAAGGGTCTGTTTGATAGCCTATATAAGGCCTGTCTGTATAAGAAATATGGGGTTATATGGGTGTTTGATACCCCATATTAAACCCGCTAAAATAAAGTTAGCCCGTTTTACTTATACTACATTTTAACGGGCTTTTACTGTTCATACTTGCATTTCTTGTATAGGGTCCCCCCCATGTATAACAAATACAGGGCAAATTATTTCAGCCCCTATTCCAAACACGAATCTGCAAAGGAGACCATTTCCCATCGCGACCAAAAAAAGCCCTTCGCCAACGGGACGCACACGGCAGCGGGGTCGCACACCGGCGAGACCTTGACGCCTCCTCCAACAGCGCGGCGCCTCCACGAAAGCAGCGACGCATCCACAGCGCGGCCCCTCCTCGCACAGCGCGGCGCCTCCTCCTAGATCGATCTGCCTCTCTGACCACGAGTCGGAAGAAATTGACCCGCGACGAAGGCATTAACGGCGGCGCATCTCACCAACAACCAACGGAGGAGGTCGGAAATAAGCCCAGTTTCAAATCGATCCCAAATTCCAAGGTTAGAAATGCTAAACCCTAATTTATCTAAAAAAAATCAATCGAATTTGGGAAATCTGATATAGATTTTGTATTGTGTGTATTTTTTGCGAAAAAATCTTGGAGAGCGAAAGAAGGAGGAACCCAGGGGAATATACGCTGCTTGTTGGTCCCATTTGTTGCTAATTTTTCAACGCTAAAGCAGAATCAAGGTGAAAATTTGAAAGTTTCAATTGGCTTTTCATTTTGCTATTCTGTGGTTGAGCTGATGAGAATTTTAAGATGATATTTTGATTTTGGTATTCTCTGGTTCAACTGATGAGAATTGATATTGGTATTGACTTTTGATTTTGGTACTACTATTGGGTATGAGGATTTAGCTGCGTAGATGCAAAATTATTGAAGTTTCGTTAGTTTAGATGATATTTGCATTTGTATCGGCATTTGCATTTCATATATATTCTGGCTTGTGGGGTTGCTTCTCACTTTTGATCGAATTTGGGTGTGAGAAATTGGGATTCTTAATTTTGAGTTTGTGATTGGGAAAGGGAGGGGAAACATATATCTACGGTTTTTGATAATTTGGAAATGCGCAGAAGATATGAATTAATTTGGATAAACCCATTTTCTTCTTAATCATCATCATGACTGTCATTGTTTTTCTGCACACATTTTTTCCGAATGTTTTTTACTTCTCATCGATTTTAAAATGGGATCCACTTCCCTTGATCAATTGGGGTTTTACCCTTTTTTTTTCCTTGATCTACATCACTGGAGTCATAGGTTAGTCAAAAGGGATAGTTAAGTATTCCGAATATCTTGCTAAATGAAAGTGGAAATTTCCTTATTTTAAAAGAACTCCATACATGTAATATAAAGAACTCAAATATTTGGGTTTAATTACTAAACTTTTTTTTATTGTTTTTTGTTCCCAAAGTGCGGGCTCAATTTATAATGTCCCTTGATTGATTGTTTTTGTATGAAATATATGTATGTACTACTTGGATGGGTATAGATTTTAGCTGAACCAATTTAGTTGAACCAATTTACAAATCCAGATAATTTTTCCTCTTTTTCAGCTTCAAACTAGCCCGATGGTGTTAAGTACTACACTGAGAAATTTATTTTATTTGTTCGTGGAAGAAATTATGTTCCAGCAGCTTATTGTGTTAATGGTAGTCATCATGTAATGACGTAACAATAGAAATGTTAGGAGACGCATTTCTAATTGGGAGATGATAAACAAAATTCCTCAACAAATTATTAGGCTTGACAGATTGTACTCAACTAGGGATGCAGAATGTGTTGCAAATATAAGAATGGATAGAAACACTTTCGGGAAATTATGTCTTATACTAAGGGAATCAGGAGGATTAACGGACAATAGATAACAAGTATCAATGTTTTTAGGAATCTTGGGTCATCATAAAAAGAATCAAACTATTGGATTTGATTATGAAAGGTCGGGACAAACTGTTTCACACTACATGCATATTGTGTTGAAAGCAATTTTGAAATTGCATCACCTATTCTTAGTAAAGCCAGTTCCTATCCCAGAGGACTCAACAAACCCGAGATGGAAATGGTTTAAGGTAATTCAAATTAATCGTAATAAATAGGTGAATTTATAATGGTTTTAAAATATATAACTTGATTGTACGCTTGTCTATTAACTAGGGCTGTCTAGGAGCACTAGACGGTACTTATATTGATGTTCAGGTCACAACCTCAGACAGACCTCGATATAGGACTCGAAAGGGGCGTGTTTCGACTAATGTCCTAGGAGCATGTGACACAAACATGAGGTTTGTGTATGTTCTTCCTGGTTGGGAAGGGTCGGCTGTGGATTCTAGGGTTCTTCGGGATGCTATTACCAGACCTAATGGTTTTAAAGTTCCAAAGGGTAAATTTAATAGAAAACATCTTGTTTTCTTTCAATTCTAATAAATATTTTAGTACTTAACACTAAAAAAATTAATGTTCATAAAATTTTAGGGTACTACTATTTGTGTGACAACGGATACCCGAACTGTGAAGGATTTCTCGTACCTTATAGGGGGAACATGTACCATCTGAGTGAGTGGGGCCCAGGAAGTTCAAGACCTACAACCCCTCATGAACACTTCAATATGAGACACACTAGAGCACGTAATGTTATTGAGCGAGCTTTTGGTGTCTTGAAGAAGCGTTTTGGTATACTTGCAAGTCCATCCTTCTACTCTATCAAGACCCAAGTGAGACTTATAACAACCTGTTTTCTTCTACACAATTTCATACGCACTGAAATGCCTTTTGACCCTTTAGAGGAACAATTAGACAATGAAAATGAAGGAGAAAATATCTTGAACGATGTTGATGTTGTTGAAACTGTCGAATCTTCACCTGAGTTCAACCTATGGAGAGAAGAAAAGGCTTTGTCGATGTGGAATGAGTGGAGAGCTGGACTATAATTTATTTGTTATTTAAATTGATGTTTATGAATTATGTATGATATTTCTTTGTGGACATTGTCTTTATGGATATTTGTGTTTTTAAGATAATATTTGTTAATTATTTTTATGCGTATGGTGACTATTTATTTTATTCTTTTGGATTGTAATTATAAATTGACTATCCAAATATATTGTATACAGTGCAATGGCTCCTCCACAATGTTTATATGGAAATGGACCTATGCTCGTTAGGTGTGCTAGGAAAGAGAGGCAACACCCAGGAAGGTTCTTTTATGTTTGCCCACTAAATAAATATCACGAGAGGCGTTTCATTTGGTGCGATGAGCACCATAAATATGATCCACCTGAATTGGTCCCTAATTTTCTTGCGACTCAAACATGGAAACCTCCTTCGTCAACCAATTCATTTAATAGTGCACCTGATATACATAGCAGAAATGTACATGGTCGCCGAGATACCGAAGAGGTCTATGACAGTGCTTCATCCCGTGGATTTCATTCGCACGACACACCTTGGAGTTTTATCAGTAAAAATGGATCTCCATCTCTATTTTTGATGTGGTTGTTGGTTGTAATTTTTATAATATTTGTATTATTTGTTGCAATGTTGTTGGGTTTTATTGTGGGTCGGTCTGTTTAAGATGGAGTAGTAATATGTATGAACGTTCTTAACAGGCACATTTGGACCTTATTTTAAAATTGTGGGTCGGTCTATTTAAGATGGAGTAGTCTCGGTTATGTAATATATTTCTTTTGTACTTTCAAGCTTTATTTTATGAGTTTCTATTCAATCAATATGTATCAGTGACAAGTAAATGGTAAAAATCAGATAAATTTGAATGGTGAACAGTGAAAGCAATGAAAAGTTCAATCAAAGGTCATCAGTGACTAATCAATCAAAGGAGATATACATAGCAGTGACAAATCAATGACAATCCTGATATTATGGGAACTGTGTAGTAATACTGTTTGCATGTGAAGTCTACTTTTATTGATGTTGTAATTTGTCGTTTTCCAATTAACTGTGTTCTAAAGTGTCCACTTTCACACTTATTTAAACGTGACGTTCTTCATTATTTTCACTCATCAACAACCTTCTTGCAAAATGGATATCTCACAAATTCCCCCACAAAAAACATTCCTTTATGATGCCAATTGGAGCTATGAAATGGACCATGTGTTCATTAATGCTTTGGTTCTGCAAAAAAATTTAGGTCGTTGGTATGGAAGAGCTGAGGTTAACTTCAATGCAATTTTTACTGCTATTGGAGTGGTGAACGATTCCTTCTCCAAGACTCTCACATGGAGTGATGGTATGGAGCGACGTACTCAACCCGAAAATCGATACGATTTGTTCAAGTTGATGACTGAGCATCCTCGTGTATGGTGGAATCGTGATGAAAACACCCTGCTTACAACACCTAAGACATGGTCTCGAATCATTGAGGTATGTTTCAGATGCGGATTCTAATTTTTTATAGGTTTATATATATTCTTGTTTATAACTCGACTAATGCATGTTCATGAAATTTGCATGTAGGAGAATGAATTTGCAAAAGCCTATGTCCACTATGGGGTGCCTGAATACGCGAAACTTCGTTTCCTCTTTGCTAATCCTGAAGAGCTTGGACCAAATGAGTGTATTGTGTCATCAGACACTGATGACAATGTGGTGCCTATGAACCAAATTGTAGAGATAATCAACATACCCGATAGTCCTGTTGTTGCCAATCGTCCATTTCAAACTATGAATTCGCCAATTGTAATATCTGATGATGATCATCACCCTGAATCCAACCCTCGCACACGTCGTCCTACTCGTGTAAGGCTATTCGATGAACCAGATGTCAGTGAAGAGGAAGTGCCTGAGCCAGATCCCAGTCAGGAAGAATTCACTGAGCCACCACTTGAATGGCCTGTTCCCCCTTACATCCCTCCTCGCTATACACGAATCCCTGCTAGGCCTAGGTTCCCTTTGTGGTCAGGTTCATCTTCAAGCACTCCTAAAAAGGACGACAACTGAGGAGTATGCATCTATCTATCTTCTTCACAATCAAGTCATCTTGACATGCTATGTTTAATTAAGTTTGTATTTCATGTAAGGTTATAGTAGTTGATGATGTTATGTATTTAAGTCTATTTTTAATATTATGTCGCCTATTGCATTACTTGTTCATAACCCCATCAATAGTTATGCATAATACACCCTACATAACCCAAGAATTCCAAACTAAAACACCATATTAAACAAAAAATCCTACATAAATATAACATACGAAATTAACACAATGGTAATAGATAAAACATCCTACATAAACATTGAAATGTCATAGTTCAAACATAAAATAAGTAATACATAACCCAAAATAGATAAGAGAAAAAATCCAACAGCAATTCAAGTTTTAGTGGAAAATACGACACATAAAAGTATCACCATCATGGAGCCCGATCCCCGTTCAACAAACGGTACACAAACCGACCTTGGGCTTCCTTGGAAAACCCAAGAAACATCTCCAGTTCGGAGGCGTTGTTGGCGAGGACTTTTGACACATCTATCTTCTGGTCCAATGTTAAGTTTGGGATGGAGTCAAGCATACCGAAGATGTCATGTCTTGCCTTTCCACGCTCAGCCTCATACCCAATCGTACGATAAATGGTGTCAAGACGTTCAGAAGATGTAGTCACAAGGCTCCCGACAAGGTCAATAAGTGGATCCACAGGACCAGATGTAGAGGAGGATCTCTTCTTCTTTCCAATTACCGGTGGCGTTTGCGGTTGAGTAGATTGGGAATCTCCTTCCACCTCACAGAAGTCTTCAGTCTCCATATTGTAGTCAGTTTGCGCACCAAATGATTCACGGGTATCTTGGGATTGACTCTTACCAGCATCCTCCCTCAATACATTGTTGTAGGAGTCGTAGACATTCTCAGCAGTTTTTCCTGTTGCTCGATCATTTCCAAAGACTTCGATCCAATCCTCATACATCGGCCATGTCTTTAGACGCATATGAGCAGCACTTGGATCCTTCTATTTAAAGAAAAGAACAAAATATTTTAAGCTAAGCATCTTATAAAACTTTACAACTTAAACAACCTAAAAAATTATTCACAAGAACTGAATAATGAAAAGATAGATTTTACCACCACTGCCGTTGCCCACTGGTCATTAGTGCAATCAAGGAGGCAAGTCTGTGTGTTGAAGCCAACCCCGCTACTCTTGCCGTCACCAATCATTGTTCGAAGTGAACCATAAAGCCTTTTCCACATCGTGATTTTCGAGTTGATATGCGGAAGTGCTCGAATGTCAGTCCCCGGTAGTGCCTTGAGCATCCTATCCTCGAGTCTTTTCTGATATCCAGGTTTGAAACCGTTCTCATTCTTCCAGTTTCCCTTGACCATTTCTTTCAAGTTGTCCATCAAAATGCATTCTTCCGTGTCCGTCCATGCCCTTCGAGTGCGGTCTTGGATCATTTTTCCTTTCCCTTTGCTTGAACCTTCCATGACTTTTAAAATGCAGTTTATATCAGCATATAATTCACAGGCAACTAGATCAAACAATATATTTAAATCAACAATTAGAAATGCCTATTCTAGGGAGATTGACATCTGCAACTTATGAGTAACATTATTATTTTTCTTAGCTTAGCCCCCCTAAATTATTTTCTTCATTCGCCACCATTTCAAGCGACACAGAGGACCCAACATTCCTAAAAACATTATAATAACACCAATAAAAAATATTACCATTCCTCAATTCTTTTACTCACAGAGGAGCCACTATAATAACACCAATTCAACATTACCATTCCTCAATTCTTTTACTTACTGAAATAGTATTCAAATACCCATTTATAAATATAGGATATATCAGTTATGAACTTTATATGAGTACAAAATAAAAAATATTATTAAACAGAGAACCCAAGATATTGAACTTCATACGCAAATTCCGTCGTTCGCAATATTTTCATTCTATTGTTTTCTATTTATTAAACAGAGGACCCAAGATTTCTGTTGTTTTCTGTTGTTCGCAAGTTTAACAGGTTTTGTTCACCTATACATTTCTTTATATTCACAATATAAAAAATTGAAAAAAAAAACAAAAAAAAAAAACAAAAAAAAAATAAATAAAAGCAATTAACCTGGTAGCGGGTCAGAGGTGGCGGACCTGGTAGCGGCGAAGGCAGCAGCGGTGGACTCCGGTAGCGCGACGAAGGCAGCAGCTGTCGATCCCGGTAGCGCGGCGTAGACACCAGCAGCGGTGGCTTCCGATTTCCCTTTCGGTGTCTTGGCGAAGAGCAGCGGCGGTCGGTGGTGGGGTCTTGTTGCAGTGCGCGGCGGTGGTAGGGGCGGAGCGGATCTTCCTCAGCGGCACCGTCGTGAATCGCAAAACCCCTATTTCATTCTCACAGCTGTCGTCGAATTCATTCTTATAATTTGTATATATATCTAAACCCTATGTTTATCTCAAGATTTATTTATATCCTATCAAACAACTATATAATTTAAGAAAAGTAAGGTTAAAATTGTAATTTTATATGTTTTATATGGTGTATTTACATCCTATCAAACACAATATAAAATTATAGGAACCCCTATTTACAACCTATCAAACACACATATTAAAGCCTCAATACTACTTTTCCCAATACAACATATCCCTATACTATTTAATCTCAATCTACCCCATACAAATAAAAACCCCTATCAAACAGACCCTAAGAGAACACATTTATAGCAAGAGAGAGAGAGAATTGCAACAGACCTATGCACTATCTAGTTTAAAATAGACAAATTATTATATGAAATATTCTACGTATATATGATCCGTAGAATTACCCATATTTAAAAAATTCACGGATCTTGGTCGGGTCGGGTTTGGTATTTTTTTTCAAAGTCTCACGCAAGTCAAGTTTCAGAATTTTTGCTCCCAATTTTGTGTTACTATATAGACAAATGCATGTTACTGAAGGGAAAAATGTGTGTTACTATTAGACTAAATATTTTTTTTGATCAATTTTTATGTGTTTTTACTGAAATAAATATTTTTTCATTCAATATAAGAGCAAAATGTGTGTTACTATCTATTCAAGTATTGAATTTCACAAATATTTATTTATTTTTACAAAGATAATTATTTTTTCATACAATAACACATGTAAGGTAGTGAAAAATATCTTACTTAATGGATAAAGATGTGTTTACACAAATACATCAAAGCACCCTCTCATATTGTATTACCATAAGGACAATTATACGTTATTGTAAAAGCATATGAGTGTTACTGTTGGAGCAAATATGAGTTAATGTTGGAGCAAATATGTGTTACTGGAGGAGAAAATGTGTATTGATGCTAGAGTAAATATGTGTTACTGCAAATGTGTGTTAATGTTAGAGTAAATGTGTGTTACTACAAATATGTGTTAATATTGGAGCAAATGTGTGTTAATATTAGAGTAAATATGTGTTACTATAAATGTGTGTTAATGTTAGAGTAAATGTGTGTTACTACAAATATGTGTTAATATTGAAGCAAATGTGTGTTAATATTAGAGTAAATATGTGTTACTACAAATGTGTGTTAATGTTAGAGTAAATATGTGTTACTACAAATATGTGTTAGTATTGGAGCAAAAGTGTGTTAATGTTAAAGGAAATGTGTGTTACTATTGGAGCAAAGTGTGCTAATGTTAGATTAAATGTGTGTTAATGTTAGTGTAAATGTGTGTTAATATTGTAGTAAAAGTGCGTTAATGTTAGAGCAAATGTATGTTATTGTTGGAGCAAATGTGTGTTAATGTATGAAACAACAAATCTAAATTTAAAGGGATGAAAGATAAATTAAAAAAAAAACACATATTTGTCTTTATTGTTATTTTAAAGTACAATTTTTTTAAGGACTAGTAGCACACATTTAGTCTTACGGTAATACACATTTGTACATATAGTAACACAACCTGGGCGTGAAAATCCTGAAATAAGCCTTGTGCGAATTTAAAAAAAAAAAATCAATTTGACCCGCTTAGGATCCACGAATTTTGACCTGGAGCGACTCGACCCACAATTTTTTTAATATTTTTCTATTTTAGGTATATTTTATGTGAAATATTTTACATGAGAGTGTCTCTTTAAAATAAAGTTGAGATTAGCATTGATTCATTTTTGTAAGAAAAATAAAGACATGGGACAATTTGATCATAAATAGTTGATGTTATTTTTGAAATTATAAATAATTCTTTATTAAAAAAATCAACACGGCATACAAAGTTGAATAATTTAACACTCAGAGATATATCAAATATTTAATGGATTGAAGGAATCAAATAAAATTAATTATTTAAGTAGACTTAACTATTTTTAGGCCTAAATTCTTAGGTTGAAAATAAAGCATGAATGAAGAATGCAATCAAAGAAATAACCATAAACTTTATTTTGAAAAAGAGGAAAAAATGGAGGATAACAAAATCAATTGTGATTTTTTTTAGTAGGATGAGAAGTACAGAAGAACTTAATGCTCGCAGAAACAAGCTAAAGTTGAGAGATTGAATGCTAAAATGATATTCAAATTTTGAATGAGACTGAAATGAAGAACTTTAATAGCCTGAAAAAAAAATTAATTGTTCTTTTTAGGTAATGAGTTGCTTAGTTCTTGAGATATTCTTTAACAACGAGTTAATACTATATGATACTTTAAACTGGTAAACCTAGATTTTTGGATTTTGGGTTTTGATGGTAAGATAAAGATGTCCTAATAGTACTTAGGCTCAAGGTACTACCCTTTTAGGAGGGGTTTTTTTTTTTATGTAAATTATAGATGCTTTCTTTAAATGTTTCATATCCTTATCTGAAAAAAAAAATGTAATGGTTCAAATGATTCAATAACTTTTTGCAGAATGAGATTGTAATCTTGGAACAACAAAAGACGCATAAAGAAATGTTTAACCTTGTTGATAAACAAAATGTTCAATAATCATTTATTTTCTTTACATACTTGCTTGAGTACCTAACACTTAATGTGTTTTGATAGGTATTGATTGACTTTTAATAATAGAGTGAAAATAAACTCCTACACAAGAAGATAATAAAACTCAAGATAAAACTTCGTCAGAAGCAAATCAATTGAGTTGTAGACTGGGCGCATAAGTGAGCAGTAGAGGTAATGAAACACATAACTGACATAACTGATGGATGAGATATAGACGTTAAGAAGTTGAAATCAAATGAGGGGAAGCTTAAGAATAAAGAAGAAGAAGTTAAATACCTGGAATCTCTAAACAAAAACTTGATTATGAAGGCATGAAAGTCACTTGATTGTTCTATTAAATGCTTTCAAACCTTTTGGGACTCAAGACACGTGAGTTTTGATGGTCCATGAAAATTGATTAGTTTAAATTAATTATAAATAAAGTTTCTTATCGATGACATAAATTTTTATCTATCATTGTGGTAAGCTGCATTTACAGCTCAATCATTTTTACGTAATAAGTTAGATGACATCTTAAAAAAATAAATTACATATGTCTTTTTGTGAGTGTATTTGAATATATATATATATATATATATATATATATATATATATATATATATATATATATATATATTATTATAATATATTTCCAAACCTCTCCAAAATGACATGTCAACACCACCTTATTCTTAGGGTGATGTGACATGTCCAAAATCTCTCTATTTCAAAATACATAATTCTCATTAAAAGTTATTTTAGGCATGGTTTAATTTTTACTAAGACTTAATCTACACCATATATTTTACACTTTTAATCTCAACCATACATTTCATTTTGTATTTTCTATAAATGTCAAATCTCTCTGTAGTTTCATTCTAATTCACAACCCTAATCCTCATCTCTTCTCTTCTCTTCATTTTCTCATTTGTTGTGTACTATGTGAAGAAATATAATTTTTTTTTTTGTTCGTTTGTTTGGATTATTTCTGTAATTTTTTGTGTAGATCACCATCCCTCTTTTTTTACAGGTAAACAAATTTATTATGCACATGAAGATGATTAGGCACACATTATAAGAAAATTATATGTGCATCTTGAAGATAATTCGAACGTATTAAGAAATTATTTGTAAGTTTCTAAAGTATATTTATATTCATATCTTTACATTTGTGTTTTTTTAGAATCCACCATCAATAATTTTTTCTCTTTCAATAAGAAAATTCTCTCATCACACGTCTACGATTTTGATCCAACTATTATTCTTTCCCGAATAAGGTGTGCGTTATTGTTTTATATTTTTTTCGTTTTGTATTGCAGGTAACCTAAAAGTGATGTAGAGACATTTTTTCATGGTCGAACGATATCTCTTCTTAGATATTTTTGGAAGTTATTTTTGTAAAATATTGATAGATGTGAAATTTTTGTTGGAGAAAGATATAGATATTTTTTCTATACTAGGATATCGATTTTTCTTTAATATTTTTTAACATAAAAATATTTAAAAAATATTGTAATTTATAAATAAGTAAAAAGCTGTTATTTCTTATATAATTAATTTATATATTTTTTCTTAAAATATGTGGAATAATTTTTTTATGGATTGAAAATTATAGTGTTGGGAAAAAAAGGACATTAAATTTATTTACTAACAATTTCAGTACTATAACTTTTAAAGTATCTTACTCTAAAATAAAATAAATCTGAGTATATTTTAATCAATGAAAACATAACATTTACCTAAAATATGGAATATTATTTTAAATATTATATTAGTGCAAGTTGATTTTTTCACGGTTGTTTTCTCTTCTAAAATATTTTTGGAAGTTATTTTTACAAAATATTGATAGATGTGAAATTTGTAGGAGGGAATTGAAATATTTCATAACAGATATTGTTATCGAAATAGTGTATGATACTAAAAAAATCTTGACACCAAATATAATATCTTGCCTTCAATAATAGATTATAATACAAAAATTTATTTTTGGATATAATTGTGCCGCCAAAATAGACTATTAAACTGTAAAGTACATATACTCTTTTATAGTCTAGGATTTCAATTTTTCTTTTATATTGTTTTAACATACAAATATTAAAATACTTTTTTCGGACAATTTTTTTTCTTAGATATTTTTAGAATTTATTTTTGCAAAATATAGATAGATGTAAAAGTTGCAGAAGGGAATTGAAATTTTTCAGAAAAGATATTGTCACCGAGATAGCATATAATTCTCAAATAATATTGCCACCAAATGAATACCCTACCTTCAATAATAGATTGTAACACAATTTTTTATTTTGGATAAAATTCTACCTGCAAAATAGAATTTGAAATGGTAAAATATAGATATTATTATGTAGAGTAGGATTTCGATTTTTTTTTTTTAACAATTGATTTTTTTTAACTTTTTTTATTTTCAAAATATCTATATGTAAATTGAATTAAAAAAAATACTAAGATTAATACCTAAACGCCATTTTTATTGTTGAATTGTATTATAAATACCAACACATTAATCAATTGTTCCCACACAAACATCTACACAATATTTAATTTAACTATGACATCATTTTTGTCAAATGTTACCTTTAGATTTGAAATGTGTGATTCTATCTGCAGATTTAAACTTTTGTGTTAGATTGTTATTGTATTTTCATACCATGGGAAAAAACTGGGCATGTAAGTATATAACAACTGTAATTTTAAGTAATATTTAATGTGAGTTTGAATGTGAATTAGTTAATATTTTTTAAATGTTCTATTTATTCATGTTTAATATATTTTTTTATTGTTCATTGAATTATAAGTACAATTTTAATATTATATCAAAATTACAAGATATTTAGAAAAAAGTTAATGTCTATAATTTGAAATAATAATAATAGTTTTTTTCCAATCCGCGAAATTCGCGGGGATACACACTTTTATATATATATATATATATATATTACGTAATAAGTTAGATGACATCTTAAAAAAATTACATATGTCTTTTTGTGAGTGTATTTGAATATACATATATATATATATATATATATGAATATACAAACACATTCACTTATTCTTTTACAAATTACAAAAAACAACATTAAAATGGACTTGTGCAAAAACTAGTAAGTAATAATATCACCTATATTAGAAGATGATTATGTCTTCAAGTAATTCAAATTTACAAGCTACTTCAAAGGCAATTTAACATCATTTACTCCACATCTCTAAAATATAATACTAGAAAAGAAAATTTTCTATATATTAGAAGTTATAAATTTTAATTAAATGTTATATTCCTAATTTTTATTTTCATATTTTACATTTCTTCGTTTTAGCTATATTCTTTAGCCACAATTAACATTGCAGATCTAATTACAATTAAACAAACAAATATCAAATTGTACATATAAATAAGGATTAGACCAATGAAGTCTATCGCACACATCCTCTATAAAAAAAAAAAAATTGTTCATCATGGAAGCAAAGTCTTTCCACTTTGTTTCATACATTCTTCTCCTTTTTTTACTAAACTCAATATTTCTAGTGCTCATTCATGCACATGGTCCCCAAAAACAATCCTCCATGGACTTCCTCAAACCTTTAATTGGAATACGAAAAACATACTCCGCAAGAGGCCTTTCTCAACTCAAATATTACCTTTCAAACCTCGGGTACATGCCATACACCAATGCACACAGTGATACTTTTGATGATACCTTAGAACAAGCTATAATAAAGTACCAAAATTTCTTCAAACTCCCTGAAACCGGAACCTTAGATGCCAACACAGCTAAACAAATGTCAGAACCTCGATGTGGAATGCCAGATATTCTGAGATCACCCCATCCTAAATATCACTCCACCCCCATCACATCATCCCGTTACACTTTCTTCACAAACTCCCCCAAATGGGCTAAGAGAAATCTCACCTACTCGTTTCCACCAGGAACACTAGGCGCCACGAAAAAGGCCATCCTCGATGCAACAACTATATGGGCCAGTGTGTCACCTTTTAGGTTCACATACATACCAGATTACAATGAAGCGGATATCAAGATCAGCTACCAAATTAAAGACCATGGGGATGGAAATCCATTTGATGGCCCTTGGAATATATTAGCCCATGCTTTCGCCCCGAGTGACGGGCGGCTTCACTTTGACGGAGATGAGAAGTGGGTAGATGGGGTTGTGAAGGGTGCATTTGATATACAAACAGTAGGATTGCATGAGTTAGGGCATGTTCTTGGACTAGGGCATTCTAATGTTGGAGATGCTATCATGTATCCTAGCATAGGTAGTGGAAGTAGAAAGGTTTTAGCGCAAGATGATATTAATGGGATTAAGGCGTTGTACCCATCATGAATAGAAAGGAAGACAATATTATACTCTTCCATAATTTATGGTGCGCTACAATGATTATATATTAAATAAATATTTAATTTTACTATAACTTTTCTTGCAATTTCTTGAATTTTATTGATTTCTTTTTTTCATTTAACCATATCATTCTATTATAGATGAAAGTATTCTAGTAAGTGCATTTACTAATGATCATAATATCATGAGCCTATTGGGTTTGGAATAGAAGATCCTTTTTAAAGTTGGGTTATTTACATTGGGCCCGACTATATACCCATCCATACTTATTAGATATTCTCACCCAATTTATATATAATTATAATATATTCAATAAATCACTCTCATGCCCTTTTCATTCAAAAAATAAAATACTGCATATTTGATGCACTCACCAAGAAACTAAAGAGTCACAACCAAACCCAAGAAGTTACGAGAGAGTCAAAGTCAGCGCTTCAACACCAGTGTTAAAAACCTTCTTGTGGTTGCACCGCCATTTTATCAACCTTGCAATAGTGATATAAATTTATAAATTCGATGATAAGTGTGTTATTATTATACCTGCATTTTTTGAAAAAAAATCCGGGCACTAATTTTTTGGACTTGGTTTTGCGGAAAATGGTTACAGTTTCGATAAAATCTTGTTGAAATATAGGTTTTCAAAAAATGGTTATGGTTTGTCGAAATCTCATTAATTTCAAAATCTTATCACCGTGAGTTATGGGTCGATGCTTCATCTCATCGTGTAAAAGGGCTTTGTTGGTGTCGGTGTGCAAAAGGGCAAAAAGAAACAATGGGGAAGGGTTTGGTTTGGTTTAGTGGGGCATTGTAGATGGCTCGCCGATTGTCGATGCCAGAATGGATATCGCAAGACGCGTAAACATAATGGTAGGGGAAGGGTTTGTGGGGGTGTATCAACTTTTAGAACAAATATGAGAAAAGTAAGAGGGGGTGTAGGAGTAAGGGTAGTGTAGGTATATTAAGGGGAGTGTATCTAATAATTATTTAAAATAGGGTGGGTAAATGAAATGAGTGTGGGTATCTAATAAATATGGAAAAGTATATAGTCAAACCTTTTATATTTTACTATTTAATTTTACTAGCTTGACCCATTTGATTTATTTATCAATGTTGTAAGGATTTAAATAGGGCAACAACTAGGGAATGAAAAACAAGCAAGAAACAATTCTCTCACCTCCCTCGTAGCTCCATCTCTCTCCTCTAATCTCTAACTTTATTCCTCTCTTTCTTAATTATTCTTCTCTATGTGTATCACTTTCACTCTTACTTCCTCTCTATAGTGCTTTAATCATTATCATATCTTCAAGAATTACAATTAATATCTTTGAAAATTCATAAAGAAATATGTATAACTCGTGTAGTGTTGGGTTCACCACAATTGGCATCAGAGCTGACGATCCTAGTCCTGAGGACACTTGTCTCACAGAGCTTGAAGATGCACAAAAATAATTAGAAGAGAAATTCCACACTGAATCACAAAAAAATGGAAGCTGAAGAACAACAATTTTATGAACAAATTTTTGGAATTGAAATTAAAATGCAAGAGAAATTTAGTTATATTTAAACGATGATTGATAACATATCAAAAATGTTGGAAACTATGCAATTACTTCTTCAAATGAGGCACAACTGCATAGAACCACAAAATGAGAAATCAAATTTTGGGGAATCTTACCCTGCAACTTTAGGTGAAGTGAGTGTGGACGATGAATCAATATTTAGAGCCCCTCTCTAAAATTTTGAAAAGGAAGACACGGGTAATACAACGAAGATGGAGCAACATGAATCAATCGTTAGAGAATATTATTTCAATTTTACGAGCGAGGAAATTTCTAATCCCATGTTACTAGATCGGGGTACGATTCACCGAGGCAAGATTTAGGTTGAAGTAGCCCACGATTTCACTAACATCGATGATATTGTAAAGGGTTGTGTAGAATCGTTGGACACAGTGAGGAAAAGTACAGGTTCGAGTGTGAAGAAACAAATCTCTTAGTACCAAAATTTTATTTTGGGGAATATTTCTCTAGTAACAGTGCTACCAATGTTGGGAATTTTGGAGAAACCGTTGGAAGTGGGAGTGACTTTGACCGAAAATACTAACTTTCTACTAGTAGTTTCCCCGCAAGCGTATGGGTTCACTGTAGTATGGGCAAGTATAGGGACCAAGTATTATCGAACCCAAGGGAAGGTGAGTATGCGAATAGACCCCTGAAGATCTACGCGTCGTAGTTAATATGAGTGTATGTTTTTGGATTTTTAAAGGAATAAAATCTAAGCTATAATACTCTACTAAGGTAAAAGAAAAATTAAACTACGAACGTAAAAGTGTGTTTTCAAATATGAGATGATGATGCTTAGGATAGGAATTCCTACGTATACTAACGGAGCAGGTACATAATCAAAATAACCGTGACGTGCAAGAAATAACCTAAGTAAAAGATTGTAAGATGAAAGCTCAAGAAGTCAAACCCTAATACTTTATCCTAACAATTGACTTCATTAATCCACTAACAAGTTAATAGATCGTGTTTAATTAACGAGGCCCTAATTTAACTGAGGTGAGGCGGTCTTCCTCCCTAGATAAACCGGTAGATTCATTAACTCTTTCTAAACCCTCTCATTAAGTCTACTCGTTATTAAAGAGTGATAAGGTCGTCCTCTCTCGAATACTTTTCGAACGAAATTCAAAGGTAAAGTTAAGATTGATTTTAAGAATTCATTAATTAAGAGAATTAAAACTTAACGTCACGAATTACCCTAATTACGTACCCACATCCTACTTCTACGAGTTCATCCTACCCCAAGCATACAAGGGTTTTAGCTAGACATGATTTTTACGGAAACAAAAATAATCAAAGAAGTAACGAACATGAATATAATGTTTTTAACTAAGAAATTATCAAACATAAACTAGGGTTTAAAGAAATAAATGCTAAGAACTGAAATTAAATTAATAAAACTAAGTCTCGAGTATTCAAGAACAAAGAACTAAAGGAAAGAAACTAAAAATCAAAACCGAACTATGAATTCGTAAGTAAACCTCAATTATACATGAAAATTAAGCTTGCTCGTCTCTTCCCCTCTTTCTCTCTCCAAAAACTAACTCTCAAAGTGATGTGGTATCAAGTGGTGTGTAAAAACGTGTTCGGGACGAGTATATATAAGTGTCAGGCCGAATCGAGAACTCATGGACCGAAAAATGAATCTGGAAGCAAAAACATGGAAGTGCTCGAGCAGCACCCGCTCGAGCGGGGGCGCTCGAGTTGTGTTGCTCGAATGAAGCAGGGGCTCGAGCGGTAGTGCTCGAGCTGGTCGAGCGGGCAAATTACTCTGTAAGTTTTTGGGCGCTCGAGCAACATGCTCGAGCGGTAGCGCTCGAGTTGCTCGAATGCTCGAATTTCTCTGTTGGTTTTGGACGCTCGAGCAACATGCTCGAGCGTTGGTGCTCGAGTAGCTCGAATGGCAAAAGTTCTCTGGATAATTTCAGCGCTTGAGCAACATGCTCGAGCGGTAGTACTCGAGTGACTCCACTCGAGTGACTCTCCTTCTTCTTCAACTGATACTTTTCTTCTTGCGCACTAATACCATTCGTATTTCTTCGATATATTCTCATCCAGGTATCCGTTTGAGTCGATTCAAAGCCCTACGAACTCCATTTTTTGCCCTTGATTCACCTATGAGCATCAAAGAGACAAATTCATCAATGTGTAGAAATAGTACTCAATTGACTCTAAATTCTCAACAAATTTGACCAAAACTAGGGCATTTTTAGCTACGAATCATGATAATTTCACGCCTAATCATGGAGCAGGGAAAAATATCTTGCAGATGCCCAAAAACGAACATGAGTTGCCAAAAGTTGAATTCAAGGTAACAAAATTGCTTCCCTCTTATGAATTCCTTGGTGATGAGTATTGGTCTCCCCTTTTAATTTCACCAACATTCCCCTATGATTTCTCCAGTCTAATGTTGACATATTATGATGATTTTACTACTGCTATTATTGATGAGTGCTTAGAGACTAAAAACTCATCATATTTTAAGAACATTTCTAAGTGTGTTGTGATCTTACATGAAATGTAAATGTACTAGAGAAATTATAAATAATTATTCACGACATGGTCCTGTCATTCTTGATGCTCAGAGTGTTGATTCTCATTTGGTTGGGAATCATATGGTTGCAATGTTTGGAGAAATTGCCAGGCAATAGATTATGAATATGGTTGTAAATCTTATGGTTAGGAAGTTTCATTCTCTCCTACAGTTATATAATGGTGCAAGAATAGAAAAATTTGTTCATACCTATAATTGGAAAAGGACGCAGATTGGGTTCGTAGTTTGGATTTTTCATTATCTATATGTATGAATGGTGAAAGGGTTTTGGTAGCTCTAATGTACAACAACTGCATTATACGTTTTCTAGAGGAACCTCTTAGTAGTTTTCATCGAACCGAACTTATTATGGTCCATTCAGTTCTTGGCCTTGAATTATGTTCTTGAATTTTAAAAGTGTTCGCCCGCAATATTGAGTGATCTTATGATTCCTCCTTGCATTGTATATTGTTTGAATGCTAGAACAATTTGTCTTATTATTCATTTTCAATGCCTTCAATATTGCATTGGAGGTGCATTACATTTTGACATATCAATGATGTACATCTCCTCTGTAGAAGTTAGATGACCCATATAAGAATGTCCTTCAAAATAATTGAGTATTGGATGATTATGATTACCGTATTTGACCTCCAACTTCCACTGAAACTCTATTCTTTCTGTTCCTTTCAGTAAAAAAGGGCAACCACATTTTTTCAAGCCGGTGTCATTTTTATTTGGTTCTTCTTCCACAATATTTTGCTCAACATTTTTTTTCTTCACTTTTGTTTTCTCATTTTTAGACTCACATTTTCTCTTAGGCTTCCGACACACACCCTCATGCTTGATTAGGCGTAAAATTGTCATGCTTCGTAGCTCGTTTAGCCCGTATTTTGAGTGAATATGATGAGTATTTAGAGTCAATTGAGTATTATTTTCATACATTGATGATTTTGCCTCTTTGATGCTCATAGATGGATAAAGGGCGAAAAATGGAGTTCATAAGACTTTGAATCAACTCAAACGGATGCCCGGATGAGAAGATATTGAAGAAATATGAATAGTATTAGTTCGAGAGAAGAAAAATATCACTTGGTTGAAGAGGAGACCCACTCGAGCAAGTTGAGCTCGAGCGCACCCGCTCGAGCAAGGCGTTTGCTCGAGCGCCAAAACTTACAGAAGACTTTGGGCGCTCGACCAGCTCGAGCGCCACCATTCGAGCCCAAGAACCGCTCGAGCACTTGAGCTCGAGCGGTACCGCTCGACCACCAGATCCATTCGAGCTATACATCTTGAGCGCCACCGCTCGAGCACCCAACGTCTGTGGTCTTTTAACCCGTTTTTTGGCCCATGAGTTCCCGAATTGACCCGTTGCCTATATATACCCATTCCGAACACATTTTTTAGCACCACTTCACGTAGAGAGATCGTTTTTGGAGAGAGAAGAGCACCGAGAGTTCGAGCAATATTTTTTTTACTTTTAATTGAGGTTTTAACATTACGAATTCATAGTTAGAGTTTTATTTTGGATTTATTTCTTTCTTTCTTCGATACTTGTTACATGAGAATTTGATTTCTTCTTAATTCGATTTTCATTCTTCGACTTTAATTCTTTCTTTGAGCTTTTAGTCTTTCAATTTTATACTTAGGATTAATTCTTGCACATCACTGTTATTTTGATTATGTGCCAACTCCATCAGTATACGTAGGGATTCCTATCCTGAGCATCACCTTCTTATATTTGACATCAAACCTTAGATAGTTAATTTTATTCTTTCTTTTGCATACGTAGAGTAATATAGTTTAGATTTAATAATTCGCAAAAAATCCAAAAACATCCACTCATATTAACTACGACGCGTAGATCTCCAGGGCTCTATTCGCATACACACTTTCCCTTGGGTTCGATACTACTTGGTCCCTATACTTGCCCATAATATAGGGATTCCATACTTTTGTGGGGGTAACTACTAGTATAGCTAGTAAAGTTCGGTTCAAGTCAATGACGCCATTGACGGGGATGGCGATATATGTCCATTGAGTAGGACTTGGAGATAGCTTAGTAGTTAGTAGTGAGTGCTTTATTTTTCTGTTTAATTCTTACTTGTTCGGCAGTTGCATTTTGATTCTTCTATTAGTGTTTCAGGTTTATGAAAACACGCTCGCAAGGAGATACGAGCGATGAGAGAATACAACTTGATCCTGAGATAATAGCAAGAAGAAATCGAGCCTTCTTAAGAAGGATGAATACTGCTGGTGGAGACAAAGACAACATGAATCTGGATGGAATTGGGGATTTAGACAAAGCTGCTGCAGAGTACGATGTTATAGTGGAACGGGTGGATGGAGTTGATGGAAATAGCAGTAACCAACAGATACCCATAGGGGCAACTCAGAACCAACTCCCGAACCTGCAAAACCAAAACAACTCTGCACAAACTTAAACCCAAAACCAAAGCCAGAGCAACAACCCGAACATCCCATTCAATAACCCTGTCTACCCACAAAATAACCCTGTCTACCCACAAAATAACCCACCTTATCCTTACCCATACCCACCATATCATTATCCACCATACCCTTATCCTCCACCTCCAGTTCCACAAGTACCTCTACCACCCGTCTATCCTCAGCATGTTCCTCAGAATGCTGATCATGATGTAGCAATCCGAGGAAGGTTTGCGGCACAGCCACAACGGTATTACGATGGAGTGGCATTGTCTCCGGTAGAGATAAACAACTTCTCTATCTCCCAGGAATCCTGAAGCTACTTACTGAGAATCAATTTAAGGGGGAGGTCGGGAAGAAGAATCCTCATACTCATTTGAGGAATTTTCTGATGATTGCCTCAACTTTCAATTATAACGGCATGTCTGAAGATGCCAAGAGGCTCAGGTTGTTCCCATACTCTTTAACTGGAATAACAAAGGAGTGGTATGATAACACGCTCCCACGGGGAGATATAACCACATGGGCCGAACTTGAGCGTCTGTTCCTCGTGCGATTCTACCCTCCGTCTAGAACGATCAGAGCAAGGATAGAGATCTCGTCTTTCCAGCAGAAGCCAGGAGAGGACTTATGTCAGGCTTGGGAGAGATACTCTAATATGCTCATTGAGTGCCCGCAGCACGGGTACAACGCAGGGGATATCATGGCTTTCTTTTACTATGGAGCCAACAAGGCAGGTCAAGCCCACCTTGATGCATGTGCGAGTGGAACATTCTTGAATTATGGTACATCTAGGTGTAGAGAGATCGTTGATAACATTGTCAAGAATGCCAGGCAATGGAATGAGGACCCAGAATTTCAGAGAGCATATCAGTTGGAGGAGAGTGAGGGAACGAGGAAGCTATTGATGGCGATGATGGAAAAGATAAGCAACCTCGAGATTGGGCAAAATCTGGTTGGAGAGAATATGGTAGCGAGTGAGAAAGTGGACCAACCCACGGGTCAGCAAGAGGAGGCCAACTACATGGGAAGGCCTAATTATAACCAATGAGGGTATCCACAATGTGGCAACCAATTTGGAAGACCTCCCTATGGCCATCCATTTGTACCACCTGGTCCATAACCTTCTCAGAATCAATGGAGGAATAACCAAGGATATCAAGGGGGTCAACCATCAAACCAAACCTAATGGAGAAAGAACGAGAATTTCTCATATGTCAATCCGAAGGCCAGAATCACAATTCCTTCAGGTGTTGATCCAGGTCCAAAACCCCCAGGTGGTGAAGGCGGTTCCTCGACTGAGGAGATGTTGAGAGCTATACTTCAGAAAGTGGAGGAAGGAAGCAAGAGATTGTCCTCATTAGAGTATGATGTGAAAGAATTGCATAAGAAAGGTGATCAGTGTGATCAAGAACTCCAAAGAAGGGACATAGATCTAAATAGAGCTCAGCAAGAAAACAATCGCAGGTTCACTTCTATTGAGTATCAAATTAGTCAAATTGCAAAGTCTCAGACGAGAGAGCCGAACAAATATCCCTCAATGCCCAAGGCGAACCCAAAAGAGCAATGCAAGGCTATTAAGTTGAGAAGTGGGACCAAATATGATGGTCCTCAGATGCCTGCTGACTCAGAAACGCCCCAAGGAGAGGTTGAGATAGAAGGAAAAGAGCCTGAGGAGGTGAGAGATGAGATTGAGGAGGTAGGAGTTGAGAAAGAGGTTGAGGGTGAAGGCACTCAAAAGAGCAAAGAGCCTGAAGAGGAAAAGATTGAGGAGGTTGAAAGAGTCCCAAAGAGGAAAAAGGCAAGAGAAGCAAGAAAGAACGTGAAAGAGACCGAGTGAGATGAATGGGGGGTACCCAAATCTGTGATACCCGTCCCATATCCGCAGCATTTTATGAAAAAGAAATTAGATGAGAAATTCGCTAAATTCCTTGATGTTTTTAAATAGTTGCATATTAACATACCTTTTTATGATGCTTTGGAACAGATGCCTAACTATGCCAAGTTCCTGAAGGACTTGATAGCTAAGAGGAGGAGAGTTGATGAGCCCAAGCTTGTGCAGCTGAACCATGAGGTGGGTGCATTAGTGCACAAAACGCTTCCCCCGAAGTTGAAGGATCCCGAGAGTTTCACTATCTTATGTGATATCGGGAATGGAGTCAAGAAGAGAGCCTTATATGATCTTGGAGCGAGCATCAATCTTATGCCCTTGTCGCTATTTAAGAAGTTGGAGGGTGGAGAACTTCAGTCGACAATGATGACGCTTCAACTTGCCGACCAGTCTATTACTCGACCTCAAGGTGTGGTTGAAGACGTCCTTGTTAAAGTTGGAGATCATATATTCCCAGCTGATTTTGTGGTGCTTGACATGGAGGAGGATGAGTGTGTTCCTTTGATCTTGGGAAGGTCTTTCTTAGCTACGGCCGGAATGGTGTTAGATGTGGCGAATTGGAAGATCACGTTGAAAATTGATGATCAAGAGGTGAAGATTTCCCTATACGAGGCCATGAAGTACCCTATGGAGGAAGTCAGTTCGGAATTGAAAAGGGTAGATGTGGCCAAAGGAGAAGAGAAAGGAGGAGTTGAGAAGAAAAAGTCCAAACTCAAGAAATTGCTTAGTAAGCCTCCTCTAGATAAAGATGAGAAGAAGTTGAGACCTCCACCATTTGAGGATGGGAAGGAAGCAAAGGAACTCATGATGAAGGGACATCAAGGAAAGGAATTCAACCACCACTCTTATGAGAGTAAGAGAGGTAATTTTGAGTATCATGTCCCATAAGCTCCTTTGAGCTCGGTCCAGCATGAGGACCTTAAAAATAGCGCTGAGTGGGAGGCAACCCATTTTTATTTGCTTTTGAGTATTTTATGTTATTAGGATGTTGTTTTGAGTCGTATGTTCTAACCTCGTATATGAGTGAGTTGCTTGTAGGCTTGTCTTGAGGGAGTAAAGGTATCATGGAGTTATTCAAAAGGAAGGAACTCAAGCAAGGGAGTGTGCTACGTTGTTGAGAGAAACTGAATTATTTGGATGAGGTAACCCACAACCCCAAACTTAGACCGCTTCACAAGGTCGAAGTTTGGGGGTGGAGTTTTTATATGTTTTATGGTTACATTGCACAAGCGCACACCTTCTCTTTGGGTTGAGTTTGGTTATATATTGTGCCTTGAGATGCTCCTTGAGCTGATATTTCTTTGATGTGCTACTACATATTTCATGTTTATCAATCCTATTATGGTTGTTGATTGCTTACTTTGAGTGTGAGTATGAGTTAGTGATTTGTGGAGTTGAGTTAGAGTCTGAATTGTGTGATTGTAGAAATTAGAGTTGATTTGAGAGGGAACTCGTATGCTTAGGAATTTTCCTTTTGAATACTTGTGTGAGGAGAGTGAGAACCCACTAGGACTAGCATGAATGTGAAAGCTGTGAGATTTGAGCCTTTTTTAGATTAAGATGCATCAATTGATCTATTCGTTTGTGAGTGGATCGTCACCTTAGAGGATGCTAGAACTTGTGTGTGCTCTCGCTTCTTGATTGTGTCTAGGTTGAAATGCCGAAAGTGATATTAGGCCATCTTTGATTTGATTGAGTCACTTAGCCACATTTTTCCTACCAATGACATTTATCCCTTGTTAGCCCGTTTGAGCCTTAGCCTATTTTATTTGCTAGCACATTTTTAATACTTATCCAAATTCCTAAACTTCTTTTGTCCCAATTTGAGTGGAGAATAGGAAAAGTGTGGAAGAGGAAGGATTGAGTTGAGTTGAGAAGGTGAATTATGATGGTTGAGTTGTGGTAAAAGAAGGGTGTGATGAAGTTTTGAGTTGTGGAGAAGACCAAAAATTTGAGAATGAGGAAAAGAAAAAATGAGCTCATATGTATGTGTGAAAAAGAAAAGTGTGGTGATTGAAAAAGTGAAATAAGTTAAAGAAAAGAAAAATTGAAGTGTTGAAACTAGAGGAATTGAAAAATATAATGCATGAAGATGTTTGAAATATTTTGTTCCTCGTCTTGAAGTATTGAAATTTGATTTTCCATTCTCCATTCACTTGAGTCACTTACCCATATAGTTACCCCACCTGTCCAAAGAGCCTACATTACAACCTTGATAAAGTCTTTTTTGATTGGGCATTGATTTCTAGAGTATGGTCGAAGTTGAGAGTGCTTACAAGCCTATGGCTGCTGATATGTGTGATTGATTGATTGATTGAGTGAGTGAGTCCCTTATCATTGATATACACTTGTGAGGGAGTGAAACACATCATTGAGTACACATCCATGTTTGATCTTGGTGTTTCTTGTTGTTATTGCATGAGTATGATGAAGGCGGTGAGTTCGTGTACGTGTGAACGATCTTTGAAACTCGAGTTCGATTACTTGCATGATTTGGGTCTCTGACTCATTCCTAACAATTTCACTTGACTTATTATTTCATTGCTTGAGGACAAGCAATATGGTAAGTTTGGAGGGGTTGATTAGGCGTGAAATTGTCATGATTCGTAGCCCGTTTAGCCCGTATTTTGAGTGAATATGATGAGTATTTAGAGTCAATTGAGTATTATTTTCATACATTAATGAATTTGCCTCTTTGATGCTCATGGATGGATAAAGGGCGAAAAATGGAGTTCGTAGGACTTTGAATCGACTCAAATGGATGCCCTAATGAGAAGATATTGAAGAAATACGAATAGTACTAGTTCGAGAGAAGAAAAATATCACTTGGTTGAAGAGGAGACCCACTCGAGCAGGTTGAGCTCGAGCGCACCCGCCCGAGCAAGGCGTTTGCTCGAGCGCCAAAACTTACAGAAGACTTTGGGTGCTCGACCAGCTCGAGCGCCACCATTCGAGCCCAAGAACCGCTCGACCACTAGATCCATTCGAGCTATACAGCTCGAGCGCCACCACTCGAGCTAGTCCAGCTCGAGTGCCCAACGCCTGTGGTCTTTTAACCCGTTTTCCGGCCCATGAGTTCCCGATTTGACCCGTTGCCTATATATACCCATTCCGAACACGTTTTTTAGCACCACTTCACGTAGAGAGATAGTTTTTTGAGAGAGAAGAGCACCGAGAGTTCGAGCAAGCATATTTTTACTTTTAATTGAGGTTTTAACATTACGAATTCATAGTTAGAGTTTTATTTTGGATTTCTTTCTTTCTTTCTTCGATACTTGTTACATGAGACTTTGATTTCTTCTTAATTCAATTTTCGTTCTTCGACTTTAATTCTTTCTTAAACCCTTGTTTATGTTCTTGAGTTTTTCTATTAGATTAATCATGTTTTTGTTCGTTGTTTGTTTAATTGCTTTCGTTATCGTTAAAACCATGCTAGACTAAAATCCATGTATGCTTAGGGTAGGATGAACTAGTATAAGTAGGACGTTGGTACATGATTAGGGTAACTCGTGATGTTTAGTTTTAATTCTCTTAACTAATGAATGCTTAAAATAAATCCTAGAATTATCTTTGAGTTTAGTACGAACATTGTTAGAGAGAGGACGATCTTATCACTCTTTAATAACTAATAGGCTTAACGAGAGGGTTTAGAAGGGGTTTATTCATCTACAGGTTTATTTAGGGAGGAGGACCGCATCACCTTAGTTGAATTAAGGTCTCATTAATTAAGCACAATCCATTAACTTGATTATTGGTTTAGTGAAGTCGATTGATAGGACAAAGTATTAGGGTTTAATTCTTGAGCTTTTAGTCTTTCAATTTTATACTTAGGATTATTTCTTGCACATCACTGTTATTTTGATTATGTGTCAACTCCGTCAGTATACGTAGGGATTCCTATCCTGAGCATCACCTTCTTATATTTGACATCAAACCTTAGATAGTTAATTTTATTCTTTCTTTTGCATACGTAAATTAATATAGTTTAGATTTAATAATTCGCAAAAAAACCAAAAACACATGAGGCTTTTTCTTCCCACACCCACTATCAGAATGCTTAATTGTTATAACCATTTTGTTTTCAGCTGCAACTCGACGCACCCAACCAATAAGTGCATCACAAAAAGGAAAATAACTTGTATTTGTGAAAATACTTGTATAATTCATCACAATTTCACGACCCGTTCCCCCATTCCCTTCATTTCCTCCTATCTCTTCATTCTATTCCATCCCTCCAGTTCCTTCATTCTTTTTTTCGCCATTCACATTATTTTCATCAACTAGCATAGACAAATCATCTTCGACACAGTCGCCATCAATATAGTCTTCATCATCTCCCAACTTCTGTGAAGGCAAAAATTGTAAAACAAAATAATTAGAAAATATTTTGGAAAAAATCGAAAAAATTCAATTTTTTTTAACAACTAGGATTTTTTCGAAAAAAATATAAGAACTAGTGTTCGATTTTTTTTTTTGGAACATTAGTTCAATGTTCTACGTTCCCGTTCGAATGATTCTCAAATGTTCGAAAAACCAGTCATGAACAATTTAAATATGATAACACGATCAAAAAGCGCGGGAAATATGTATGAACAACATATATTCGTTCTTATTACATTTTAACTACTCAAATAACACCAGCATACACAAAATACTACAAATAAACACAAACATTTCACAAATATATCAAACTTTAACATAAGATTAAAAAAAGAAAAGAAAACTCACATATGTATATTGAGAATAAGGGTGTCTAACATTGATAGCCAGAACAAAATCTCCTTCATTGTTTGGTGCAACCACGTACTATTTAAAAAAAAAAAAAAGGTTTCTTGATTCAATGAAAAGTGCAACCATATACGTAGATAGACGATGATTTTGTTTGTGTTTAGGGGGGTGAAATAATTCCTTTGATTTTAGTAAAATTCTTTAAGAGGATAGTTAATAGTTTAGTCTTTTTATTTCTGAATTAAAAAAAAAAAGAATGAGGGTGGTGAACAATCGAACTGTGGTGCTGAAAATATCCCTACCCTAGGATAAAAGGCCCATCTCCAATTTTAAGGGAACTTAAATTAGGCCCAAAAGATTATTAATAGGCCCATCTACTTCAATTATCAATCCACACCCACACTTCATTACGGATCATTTCGTCTTCCGAAATTGCTGCACTCTAAAACCCTAGAAATTTATCCCCTCTTTCGATCTACTACGCTGCATCGTTGGAACAATGGCGTCAAGCAAGCAGACTGTGCTGCAATTCATGCCATCACCTGCAAGCGTGTCTGCTAGGGTTCATCCGCTCGTAATTAAAAATATCTGCGATTTTTATGTAAGACGCCCCGACCAAGCTGAGCGCGTCATCGGCACGCTTCTCGGATCTGTTTTACCTGACGGCACCGTCGACATTCGGAATTCCTATGCCGTTCCCCACAACGAGTCCTCCGATCAGGTACCAGATACTCCCTCCTTCCCCTAATAATATTCACATTTACTGTTTTCTCGTGTTTTAGCGAGCGAGTTTTTTATTAGTATTTAAAATGATAAAATAATTTTTAAAGTGTTTTATAATAGAGTAGAGATGGATCTATCGTACCCTTACTTGAAATCACTTTATCATTTCAAATATTAATAAACAATTTGCTCGCTAAAACACGAGAATAAAGGTAGTGTGAATATTATTAGGGGACGGAGGGAGTATAATTTTTTTGCTTTTGATGATTTCAAGTATTAAGTAGAAGTTTCCTATTGGGGTTATAGAAAAGTTGGGGTGAATTTTTTTTTTTTTGCGAAACAGAGTTGTATTTGAATTTGAATTTGAATTCTTATAAATTAAAGTATCTAGCAGATTACTATTACATTGATTTTGGATTTTAATTTGACTTGGATGTAGGTTGCACTGGATATTGATTATCATCAAAATATGTTGGCATCTCAACAGAAGGTGAACCCGAAGGAAGTTATTGTTGGATGGTAAATTCCGATTTATTATGAAGTTTGGTTTTCTATTATACTTTTGTGTGGTCTATTAATGCAAATTCGAGATGTATACTGGTCATAGTTTACATAATTTTGGGTTATTATTTTTGGATTGTTGTTATCTTTTCACGTAAGCAAAGACGTTGACACTGATATCAAGCATCATCATATCATATGCATCCTTTTTTTGGGTTAAAAGATAGTAGCCTAGGCATTTCTGTTCTTGCTACAAAAAAATAGTAGTATGATAAGAGTTGTAGGCTCTGATGTTTTTAATTTGTGATACTTATTTTTTTTTAAATATTAATATATTAGCCATTATTACATTTTCATGTACTCTTGTATTTCTTCTTCTGGTCGCATCAATTAATCAAACAATTAGTTACAGGGATAGTGATTAGTTTTTGATATAGGTTTTTAATGCGGAGATCAAGGAATTTATAGAGATACTGATGAGTTTCTGATATAGGTTTTCAACTGGTGGAGTCACTGGTGGTAGTGCTTTGATCCATGACTTCTACTCTAGAGAAGTTAACAGCCCTATTCATTTGACTGTTGATACTGAATTCAGAAGTGGCTATGCTGCGATTAAGGGGTATGTATCTGTTGCTCTGTCTCTTGGAGATCAACAACTTGCTGCACAGTTTCAAGAAATTCCACTGGACCTTCGCATGCTTGAGGCGGAGAAAATTGGATGTATGGTTATATTGTTACATTACTTAGATTCACTAATGAAGTCTCATGTTTTTTCTGTATGGTTGTTTTTATGAAATCTCATTTGTTTTTGTTTGTGCAGTTGATGTACTTAAGCCGACTAATGTTGACAAGCTTCCCAATGATCTTGAGGGAATGGAAGCCACAATGGAACGGTTGCTTGCTCTAATTGACGATGTTTATAAATATGTTGATAATGTCGTGGTGAGATAGATAGCTGTCTATAAGATCTTGGATCTTGTATTTGCATATCTTTTTCATGATTCTTAGTGATACTTTTCCCCCTTTAGGAAGGACGCGTTGCCCCTGATAATAAAATTGGAAGATATATATCAGATACAGCGGCATCTCTACCCAAGCTATTGCCCCATGCTTTTGATAAGTTGGTGAATGACAGTTTGCAGGTATGAACTCCATCCACACTTCGAAACTTAATAGTTTAAAAACTTGATTTTAAATATTTGGTTCACTTTTGCTCAAGGATCAAGACAATATTACGGCATCTTAATCTCATATAAAAGAAAAACACATAAAAGTGTTCCATCACTAAAGTTCTAAAACGGCCCTTCTAATGCCAGGGAGAACGACAGTAACTCATACTCCCCCTGTCCCAATTTTGTTTTCCCCTCTGCACTACTATTCACCCTCTTCAAACACTTCTAAACTACATGTCATTCCATTAATAATTACATAGAAAAATATTTTCATTTTGTCTCATGCACTTAAATTGAATAAAACGCCACCATGAAAAACCCATTTTGTCCATTTAAATACTATAAATTAAGTCTTACATTAAAGTAAAAAAAAAATAATGTCAAATGGGAAACAAAATTGGAACGGAGGGAGTACCACAACTGGTTCATTTGAAAATATTGTAGATGCTAGTCCTTGGTTAAGTCAGACAGCGTGAATGTGAAAGCTTCTTATATCAAACTTGACTTTCTCAAAGAACAAACTGAATTGGTATATTATATCTTGTGTGCATAATTTATTTGAATCTGTTGTAATATTCATTTGCAACAAAGCTGGTAGTTTCAGTAAATTTTACATGGATGTTTTCATTATTGAATGTTGGTGATTTAAGGAGTTATGAGTAAACAAAAGTTCATTTTAAAATTGGTTTGATGCCCCCCTTTGTTATGCTCATTGGAGTTCTTTTTGTCTTGCAATCTGTATAAAATATTTTTTTCCCATTTTTGCAGGATCAATTGTTGTTGCTTTATTTGTCAAGCATTACTAGAACACAACTCAGCATAGCTGAAAAGCTGAATACGGCTGCCCAGATTATTTGATTAGGTACTTGTGATATTATGAGCTTTGCTGCTAGGGTTCTTGTAATATTTACAATCTTTGCTACTGTCATTGTAACCAGATGCTGTGATGGATTGCGCCTTGTGCATTTGTGCATCACTGACATATTTCTTTTTTTTGTTGACATGCTTATGTTTCAATTTTGGAGTCTTTTGTTTTAGTGAACTATATATATATATATATCAGTATGTTTACTTGTGGAGTATTAAATCTATAAATTAGGTAGAAGTTTCTAATATTGTTATTTGGAGGAGTGTTTCTTCTCTTATACAGATACTGATCACAGCTTCCGTTTTTCGTTTAAATTTCATGTAAATTGAAAGGCAGAGAGATTATTTTTCAATTTTTTTATTTACTTTTTCTAAATTTATAAAATATTTATGCACTAGTTGATGAGATATTATTAAAATAATTCTCCTTGCTCTCCCAATGCAATTGAATATCTGAAGCTTGTCCTCTAAATTTTTAGTGTATTTTTTTTTTATCTTAATAATGAAATCTGTACCCCCCATATTTGAAATGCACATTGATCTCAACGCTTTCATCTATATATATATATAAACAGAATAGTGAGTGTACTGCACTTTTCCCGCCTAAAATATTGGGCGCGTGACATTGGTTTTGTTAGTCCAACCAACCCTTCCAATTTCCTTCGCAGTTTCTGCCCAAGGTTATATACCTTTTCTTTTTTATAGGCCCAAGACCATTTACTGTCTCCTCATTTCCGCTTGGCTAATTTTTTTTGGGTCTGATTATAAATTAAGTCACAATCTTTTGTTTAATTGTAATTTAATTTAAATTTTAAATAATTGTAAATAAATCACTATTTTTTATCAATGGTTGCAAATTAATCTTTTAGACAACCCATTTGTGCCCTTAACATGTTTTATACTCCCTCCAATTCAAAATAAATATTATTTTAGAGGTTACATTTTGTTTTAAAATAAGTGGCATTTTTAACTATATTTTTACATTTTTTCCTAATTTATCCCGCTTTTAAATTTAAATTATAAGAAATCTATTAGAGATTATTAAAATATAATAAATATTTTAGAGACTATTAGAATATTATAAAATCTTTTAGAGAAATATAAGAGGGTATATATGTCAAAATTTTATGGTTCTTGAGTTGTCATAAAATCTCTAGAACAACACTTATTTTGATACTGAAAGAGTATTATTTATTTATTAGACCAGATAAAAAAAAAAAACAATGTTTGGTTAAGGGGTTGTGTCATGTTGACAAATCACGTTTCAGATACAAAATGGGATGCCCGAAAAATTAAAGTGTGACATTTTAAACATGGTGATTTATTTGCAACTATTCAAAGTTATAATTAAATTGTCATCAAGTGAATGGTGGTGATATAATTTGCAATTAAACAAAAATCGGTGATTTAATATATAATTTTATTTTATTATTAGTTTTTTTTTATTATTATTACCGATGGTTAAAATTATTATATTACTAGATGGGTGTCCCGCTTATTGCGCGAAATTTTCTTAAAAAAATAATTATACATTATAATACATTACATATATAATAACATTATAAATTTGTTTACCGTAAAATAATATAATTATATTATATACTCCCTCCGTCCAATATTAGTAGACCTACTTTTTGGGCAGTTATTTTTTATCAAAAGTTGGAGGGTATTATAAGGTATTGTGAAATTCATCTATCAATAAAGTTATTGTTTATGGAAAATATAAGTATCATATTTTCCATAAATAATAATTTTATTGATAAATGAACCTCACAATACCTCATAATACCCTCCAACTTATGACAAAAAATAACAGTCCAAAAAGTAGGCCTACTAATATTGGACAGAGGGAGTAATAAATATATTCAAAATAATGTCACATATTAAACACAGTTAATTCAAATTCAAATAATTAAAAAAGTAGTAAAAAATGCAATCCAATAATTTGGAGTAATATGTTTAGATTGGTACTTTTTCAAAAATTCGATTTGTGAAACATCATTTTCAAGTGAATTATTTGCAAGTGAAAAAATAGAAATCACAATCCAATATATCTGGCCATTAAAAAATGCAAATTTATAATATGAATTCTAATATTTTTTTTAAATATATTTTTAACGGATAGACTATATATGCTGAGTTTTTAAGAACTTTATTTAATTCTATAAGTTTTATTAAATTAATTTTAATATCACTTCATAAATTTTAGTTTTATAATGAGTTTGATGTATAATTATAAATTATATAATTAATTTAATAAATATGAAATACCCACATAAACTATTTTTCAAATATCATATATTGGTAAGAAAACCTAAAAAAATTCTCAATATTTAATGAGTAGATGAATAAAATAAACTTAAGTTAAGTTCCTATCACAGTTCTATTTACACTGAAATGTAATTTATCATTATTCAAACTGTGCATCGCACGGGAGAAATACTAGTGATTGATTTAAAATAAGAGAGTGAAATGCTCATTGCGGGTCCGCAAGACGTTGAAATATTATAAGATGAGTGTTTTATGATTTGTTTTATTGTTTTTTAACATTATGTTTGCTTTACCCATGTTTCTTGCAAAGAATATAGTTTAAAATGTTGGTTTTATGTAAAGTGTAATCTGTTTATACGGCTTTGCCTAGTTTAACTGATTTGACTAGTTTGTGTGGTAATTTATAGAATTGGATTTTCATGCTGTAAATGCAGGTCAGTTATCATTGGTACCCTCTATATCATTTGGATCCTTAATTCTACACACATCCAAGTATATTTGTGTATGAGTGAAATGGAGGGTCCAGATGATAACTGGACCCTACATTTACTATAGGGGATTCGCCTCCCTAATTTTTAGGGAAAATATTGTGCGAACAACTTGTTTGGAGAGTGTGTTTATTTCATTTAAAAAATGTTCGTTGTTTTTATAAGGTACTTTCAACGTTCTAAAGTAAATTTTCCATTTGCTTTTACAATAAAAATCAATATACACACTGCAATTATGCAAACTATATTTCTTGTGACTTACTAATATTATTATATCGCTATTGGGTTGTAAAGATGTGTTGAAATATCTTATGACTGAAAATTCATTTTGAGAAATGGATCAAAACTATCGAAAATTAAATTGGCAAAAATAAATTTCGTCCAAATATTCTGGTTTGAATATGTAAAGAATGAAATTGGTTCATACATGAATTATTGAAGGGTATTAGTTGTTTTCACTTAAGCATACTAGTTGTTTTCACTGAAGAGTCTTAGTATGTTTTTACTGAACAACTGAGACTCTCCAGTGTAAACTAGTAATACTCTTTAGTGAAAACAACTAATACTATTTAGTATATGCAACTATTACTCTTCAATGATTCATGTATGAACCATTTTCACTCTATACTTTATCTTCTGATTTTGTATCTTAATCTACATTACATAAATTTGACGTTGAATTGCCAATGATGTACTACATCAGTGGTCCTAAACTCTCATTCATGGTACAACTGTAAAAGTATATATCTCCAATGTTATTTTGAGTTCAAATAAACTTTTTAACTTTTCAAATTAAAAAAAAAATAATTAGATGAGATGGTCTAAACTGTTCATAAATTAACATTAATTAATATTTATTTCTTTCAAAATATTAATACATCGTGTCTAGTTTATATTCCGTCTCACCGGAAGACGGTCTAATGAAAAACATACTCAACAAATAAACCATTTTGCATAATATTAGTACAAGAAAGAAGTTTCTTTCCTAATAAATTAGCTATCTTTTGTTTACTTCAAAACCTATAATCCACCACTAAAATTCCACATAAATGAATGTATTCTCTCCAAGCTCATACGAAAGGAGGTGGATGCCAAGTCAGGTTCTCTATGTCAAGAAGTGTGGCTTCTTTGGCAAAACAAGCTAACAATTGTTGCTCATTAAGGAGATAGAAAACAACGCTTCCAAAATCCGTCAAAAAATGGATGGGTCGGATCCTGATAAGAATATTGGTTTGTGTGGGATGAGGGTTTATAGGTTAGCATAATCAATTTTTAGGATAATAGGTTTTTAGATCAATAAAATTAATTGATTTTTAGGGTAAGGATGTTCAATTCTACTTCTTTTAACATAAAAGGTTAATTTGTTCGAGTTTGAAAAGTTAATGAGTTCATTTGAATTTAAAAGAAGTGGGAATACCTTAAAATGCGTATCATTACCCTTTTAACAATAGAAAGAAGTCTATATATAAAACATTGTGTTTATTATTATAATTTAATTGGGCTTAAAATTAGTCATTCTCTTGATACTCTATTTCAGAAAGTACTTGAGAATTGTGATGGACTGTGTCATTTTTTCTTTTGACAGAAAGAAGGTAAAAATGTTTTGCACAACTGAAACAAGTTTATAAAGGACTGTTTACTTATGACTGGAAGCTACTAAATTTTTAGCCAGTTGGATTCAATTTAATGAAACAACTTTTAGTGTTATTTTTCAGATGAGAAGTTGAGTCAGAATCGAAATACCCTCTCAAATTAATTTATAAAGTAATGGATTTGAGATTTTGTCTCACGCAACGTGATCGGGGAGTATTAAACAAAGGCTTACCTGTTCACATGATATATGTGCACACACATATATAGTATATAATATGTATATAACTAGAAGAGATTTGTACAACAATGCATCACTTATTGTAGTAAAACATAAATTAATTATACTACATAATAAATATTTTATGCTTTGTTGAACAATTGGTCCCGTAGCTCAGTTGGTTAGAGCGTTGGTCTTATGAGCCGAAGGTCGCGGGTTCGAGCCCCGCCGGGACCAATTTCTTCGTGTCAATTATAATTATGCCTAGTTCGTTGTAATTCACTTTCAAGTTTCTATCAATAACCTTTTTTATTTTCCATTTTTTCCCAGTATTAATGAAAAAAACTACACAAAACTTTATTCAAATTTAGTACTATTATATATTATGTAATTATACTCTCACTCTGAAGTGGGTTTCTTCATGTCAATTATAATTATGCCTAGTTCGTTGTAATACACTTTCAAGTTTGTATCAATAATCTTTTTTATTTTCCACTTTTTTTCAGTATTAATAAAAAAAACTACACAAAACTTTATTCAAATTTAGTACTATGCATGGCCAATTATAACAATGATGAGGAATGTTGGAGAAAATAAATAAATGAACTGATTTTGTTATAATGAAATGCAAGAAAGAATTATAAACGTAAAAAGAAACGACACAAATTTAGATGTACGTGGTTCAGCAACGTTGTATTGGCTACATCCATGGTCAAAAGAGAGGATTCGTATATTATTGTGAAACCCCCGACCAACTCAGTGCAAGGGTTCAAAGCATCCCAACAGATTCCACACCAATGATTAGCAGAGACAAAAATACCCACGATCGGATCCAAAATTTCTGTAATCGATTCTTGCTAAGAGCAACTTCATCCATATTAAATTGTCCACTCATTGTGCTCATATGAGTGGGGGGTGTATTAGAGAAATTACATAAATGAAATAATTTCACATCTCTCTACAATTTTGTATTTTTAAATGAGACGAATTCTTTCAAGTAGTAGTATTTTCTCACTTGTAATTTTTCTTTTTTTAATTTCATTCATGATCTTGATATATATATATATATATTTTGGTTTGGACATTTAGAAACCTTATTTTGTGGGGTGGTGTCAGTGAGTGTATGATTGGAGAAGTAGTAGAGATGGCTACTCCAAACAATAAGAATGGTGTCTCAAAAATGGGGGTGTCTCCTCACACATAAAACTGATAACTGCATCCTGACAAATATTAGTGGAGACAACAAAGTAGCCCACGCAAATTAGGGGCCGCCTGGATTTCACACCCCCACGCACATATTTAATATATATATAACTTATATTTCATCTAAGTTAGTGATATTATGCTTCAGTGAAAGCTTTATATTTTCAATTAAATACTTTGTATGTTTATAAAAAATAGTCATATCGCCTCTTGTACTAATTCTAAGAAAGTAAACATATTGTGCGTAAAAATTAAAGAAGATTGCAAGTTAATAGTGTAAATTATTGTCAATTTAAGAAAACTGACCATTTTTATGGACGAACAAATATAGTAACATCTACCTTTTTTTTACAAGGAATATATTGTTTCAGTTAAGACTAGTACGCATTTTAATTAAAAATGGTTTCATATTTCACCTTGCATCCAATTGTACGGTGCACAATCATTAATATAATATTAGGTTGCGTTTGGATGGAGGGATTCGAGTTATAAATTTTAAATCCACCACCTTATTAATTTGGGTAAGATATTCAAATAAATGTATTTTAAATTTCTAGCTTGGATCCTAGTTCAAATTGAAAGAATGTCAAGTACCTAGCAAAACCATGTCATATGAAATTTATGAATTTTCAAATATATTGTAGTTGAAACTTACTAGCTCCATCAAAACACAAACCATATAGTATATAGTAGTGTTTTGCTTCACTTCCAAACTAAAACCCCATCATTAATTTATTAGATATTTAGACTTCTCGAGTAACGCTGAAAAACATTAATTTTGTTGAATCCTGATGTCCGTAAGTGGGATCGTAAACATTTTTCACTTTGGAAATTTAAAGATGTTGTCATTATCTAATTGGATGGTTGGAAAATTGGAAAGGGACAACTTAATACGACGCATCCCACTTTTATTTAACACTGCTTTTGGTTCTTCCAAAGAGTTTCTTATCTATGGGTACAAGACTACATATAGGGATAACCAAAATATCCAAGATAATAAATTTTATTGCAGAAGCATGCAACATAGTCTTAATGTATTTAAATTCCACATATTTTACTTCATTATATTGTTGAACTTTAGATGGACAATAAAAGAAATATGATCATCATTATGTTTATTAAAATACGAGATCGAAAACGGTATTGATAGATATGAAGTGAAGGCAAGTAATATAATTGTAGACCCGTCAAAGTGGGTTGGGCCCGTTGGGCCGGCCCGCCCCACCATCCTTAAAATGAGGGTTGGGTTAGAGATTTCTTAGCCCGTTTGGGTCGCGGGCTTTTGCGGGTTGGGGGCGGGTTGGGGCGAGCCGGCCCGCCTTAAAAAAAGTTTTTAAAAAAAATAATTTTTTGTACACTGTCAAGTAGTATAATATTATTTTTAGGGTAATTTTGTAATATTTATATTCATAGATGATGAATTTGAATTGTATGAGTTTATTTTTATAAATTATTATTGTAATATATTGTGAACTTCAATTTGCAGAAAATTATTTTTCTAATTAAAGATAATAAATTTAATTTTAATATTTTTATAATGATAGTTATCAAGATAAATTGTTTGATTATATTTGATTTTGATGAATTTTATATATTAGAGCTTTTAAATTATATATTTTAATTTTTTAAAAAATAAAAAATATATTAAAAAATTAAAGGTGGGCCGGCCCGCCAAAACCCGCAGCCCGCCAATAAGTGGGTTGGGTTGGGATTTTGCAGCCCGCCAAATTTTTTGCTCGCCCCGCATCGCCCCGCCAAAAGACGGGCTTTTGCGGGTTTTAGCTCGCCCCGCCCCGCTGGCCCGTTTTGACAGCTCTAATAATTAGAGTATATACCACAATATTATTATGTTCCACATATTTTCTACTAGTTAGGTGTAAATCATTAGTTTGAATAAAAAAAAAAAGGTTTTGGATTAATATAGTTGAAGTTAAAGGGTTTCGTAAAGTTTATGATAATTAATATATATGTACGTTCGGATGATATTGAGATATATAAAATTTTCATTATTAAACTTTGATGTCAAGTTATTTATGAGTAACCTTTCAAAAAAAAAAAAAAAAGAGTTATTTATGAGTAAGGCTCGACTGATTTAAAACATGGAGTTAAAATGAATAAGTACATCACTTTTTTTTCTCTCTCCTTTTTTTTTTTTTTTAGTATCGATGCACGTTGGATAAATCCGACATTCGCATAATAATTTGCAAATAATATGAAAGATAGGTTTGACAAAAAAAAAAAAAAAGAAGTGTACATAGAGAATTTGAACTTGACATTTAATCTCAGTACTTTCCAGTTGTTTTTAATAAATATAATACATTTTGTTATCCATTAGAAGAAAGTCATATTTTAAGAATATTTTTTTCAATCAAACACATCCTAAAGTTAAAAGAAATTACTGAAATGAAATTGAATCACATATAAATGGGGTGGAGTTAAAAAAATTTAAAAGAGAAAAGTTAAAAGAAGTGGAAATAATAATAAGTATAATAATATTGCCTACTTAATATATTATGTAAAAAGAATTTGTTGAAAAAGTAAAAACACACACGACACTACAGGGTAGTGTTAATGGCAATATGCATTGTTTCATTGTTTGGGTAGATAATTGAAATTAATATTCATGGAAATTATAACGCTGTAAGATGTAAAAGCACTAGAGGACAAATAATCGGATTAGTAAATTATGGATATTTCATATTGAGATCCAAACATACTTGGGACTTGTGAGACTACGAACTGGCTGGTCGATTTTCCCTGTTCTTGTTTTTTCTAGAATCATGTGCATATCAATTTAATTAAAAAAAAAAAAAAGGACTCCAATTGACTAAGATATTTAGCAAAACTTGATAACTAATAAACAATTGATTCATAATCAATAAAGTAAATATCTATACATCTTGTTAATTTATCAAAAGCAAGGTTATTCAAATATTTTATTATTAAGAGTAAATCCCATGTGAAAGTTCGTATAAAAATGATATTATTATATACATTTAGTGATAACATTTTAAATATTATGATATCAGTGAATACATATAATTGTATCAATAAATATATGTAATGATATTGGTAAGTGCATGTAATATATATATATATATATATATATATATATATATATATATATATATATATATATATATATATATATATCGGAAATGATCTCACGTCCACCGGTGGCTACAATATAATATACCCACCGCGTATGTGGTAATGACACATAAACAAATAAAATCTATCAATAAAATTATAGTGGACCCACTACTTATATGTCATTATCATATTCGCGATGAGTATATTATATTGTGTCCACCGTGGGCATATGATCATTTCCGATATGAAACTTAGTTCATAGGAGATCTTGTGTGTTATTAATTCTCCTAATCATAATATCTTCTACTTTCACATGTTATTTGATTACGTACTATATATATATATATAGTTACATATGATTAAACAAAGGTAAAAATTTGTATTATGAGATCGTCTCACGGCATGAGACAATATAAATTAACACTCACTTCTACTAAAGCGTTAGTTATCAATACTATAATTATACTCATTATCACTGTTTTATGCCATAAGACGGTCACATATCACATTTACTATTAAACAAAATACCAATAAGATTGGCCTAGTATATATCTGGGCAACTACCCTATTTATTAGTTATTAGTATAATTTTTAGATTCATTGAGACTTTTTGATGTACCATGTTCTTACATGAGTCATGTGTGTACATGTTTTCTTAACTCTTTTTAGATAATTTTTTTTTTTTTTGAAAGATCTTTTTAGATAAAATTAATTAAGTGTAGTGTACGTGCATGAGGTGAAAACATATCGTCCTGAATTCAAAGTGGCAGAGATTTTACATGACCCGATTAAATACGTGTTTTTAATTGTATATGGTTTAATTAGTAACAGCAATAATGATATTATACATTTGCAAGTACGTATCGATCGTCTCACGTTCTTGTCCTTTTGTTCTCGTTTTTTGGTCTTCTACTTAATTTGTTAAAGTCCGATCTTTTAATTATTAAAAAAACTGCGCAAATTAAGTAGTAATTAATAATTTGTGTTCCAAAGTGAAAAAAGAAAAAAAGAATTGAAACACTTTAGAGGGGAATGAGCATAAATTGATTAATTCCACATCTCATTATGAAATATACATTTTTCTTTTTTAAAATATCATGGTATTAGAGTAAAAAATTTGTGAACAAATCTAGCTAAAAATACCTATAATTTGGTATTAAATCTGAAAGCTAAAAGCTTTTAACTTTGATACCATAAAAGAATCTCACCTTATTTAATGTTCGAATTTGTAAAGAGATATAAAATTAATTAATTTAGTTATTTTCCCTTATAGCTCACTCTTGCACCCACAAACGCATATTTCTGAATGTAAACATTTAGAAATTCCATTTGATGTATTCCGACATATACTAATCGTAAGAAAGTTTCCGAGAATCTCAATAATCCTCTTGTTAACGCACAAGCACACAATATAAATAAATCGGTTCTGAGCTCAATGTTTGGGTTCCCAAAGAACCCAACTCAACATAAATTATATATTCTCAAAATTAACAATATATATTAATATATCTCACATAATTAATCTAACGATCGTGCGTGAGTATGTATTGCAAAATACTATATGTATATAAATTATCTGAAATTTAAGTGTAGATCATCAATTTGTTCGCGAGACTACTCTCTTCAATATCTTTTTCTTGTATTCAACCTTCTCCCGGTATTAAAACCGTTTTCGTCCCGTAACTTTTTACCTTTTTCTTTTTGGTCCCATACTTATTTACTTTTTCGATTTTGTCCTACAACAATTCTAATTTACTCAAATTAGTCCCAAATGGCCGGAAAACTCGTGAAACAACGTCGTTTTGGTCACGCGCCGGTCACGTGCTAATATTTTTCGATGGAATTGGAGGGATTAAAACCGTTTTCGTCCCGTAACTTTTTACCTTTTTCTTTTTGGTCCCATACTTATTTTACTTTTTCAATTTTGTTCCACAACAATTCAAATTTACCAAAATTAGTCCCAAATGACCGGAAAACTCGTGAAACGATGTCGTTCTGGTCACTTGCCGGTCATATGCTAATATTTTTTGGTTATGTGCCACGTCCGCAAAATAGGACCCGTCACCCTATTCCGCCAAAAAATATTAGCACGTGACCGGCATGTGACCAAAACGACGTCGTTTCACGAGTTTTCCAGCCATTTGAGACTAATTTGGGAAAATTTGAATTGTTGTGGGATTAAATCGAAAAAGTAAATAAGTATTGGACAAAAAAGGAAAAGGTAAAAAGTTAAGGGACGAAAACAGTTTTAATCCCTCCTATTCAGTCGGAAAATATTAGCACGTGACCAAAACGACATCGTTTCACTAGTTTTCTGGCTATTTGAGACTTATTTGGGTAAATTTGAATTGTTGTGGGACTAAATCAAAAAAGTAAATAAGTATGGGACCAAAAAGGAAAAGGTAAAAAATTACGGGACGAAAACGGTTTTAATCCCACCTTCTCCCACATATAAAATAAAAATAAAAAATTCTTGCATACACTAGTAAAAATGGTGCATATTTTCGAACAATATTAATTATTTGTACTGAAGATTATTGAATATTCTTCACCGAACAATGTTAGCTTATCAATATTAATGTTATCACCAAACAATATTAATTTATGTTCATATTGAATTTGAACATTGCAACGGTTACACGTACACTCAAAATGATAATATTATGTTAATCTCATTGAAGAATAGATTAACTTGCAAAACACAACAAATTAAAAATGTTAAAGCTACACGAGTTAATGTTTAATGAAGTTGAATCCCCTCCAAAGAGACAACCCCTAAAAAACAAAACATGCTATCACCAAATTAATTATTAAATATTTATATATCTCCGCATGCGTTTCTCGATCGGGCTAATTAATTTTCTTTTTTCGGTTAACTTTCTTGGATTAATTGAAAATTGAAATTGTATGAAATTCATTACAAAACCCTTAACCCTAGTTTCTTAAGACATAAAACATGGGACATAAGAAAAGCCAATATTTGGTCCCCTTTTACTTGGTATCATGTGTTCTCTTTCTTTCTCAAATCTCAAATTGAAGGCTTTTTATGTCCTCTAGTTTCCGTCGTAACGCCCTCAAAAGGAGGGGTCTTTTTTATTTTTAGTTTTATTAGTTTACATTTTTTCATCCGAACAAGATTTTTTCTTTTGACCGAATTATATTACACAAGTGTTGGTCAAATAATCTGAGTATCTATGTCAGAATATTTTGGGTGATCACATTCACAGCCCCCAACTGGGATCAAACAATGTGAACTTTTGACTTTCATTGCCATGCCCATCAGCCCATCAGCCCATGCATAGTTTAATATTCTTATGTGAAATGCAGTTATATAATTCTTTTAAGCTGAACAAATATTATTGTAAACTTTTCATATTTTTTAATAGTATTAATTATTTAATTAAGAAATAAGTATTAGTTTGATATTAATACTATATAATTCAAATAATTACTATAATTTTGAATTGTATGATGAATTTATTAATTTACAAGATACTTACACTCTTTTTTACATGATACTAGCTTAGTGCCCCCATATTACACGGTTTTTTTCTAATATTCAATATATAATTAATATTTTATTATAACTAATATTTGATTTATGATTATTTAAAAACTGATAATTATTACTAGTATACTAAAATAATAAAAAATATATGTATTTTATATTTTAAATATATTATTACACAAAAAATACATGTGTATGATAATGCATGCATCATTGTAAAATTTGTAATTTCTAGAAGAAGAAAAAAGGGAAGAATGTAAATATGTTTGAATAAAAAAAGGGTCAATATCAATTTACAACCTGTACTATTATCATTTTTTCAACTTGCAACCTATACTATTATTTTTATCAAAATACAACCTGTACTATGTAAATTTTGCAGTTTCCAACCTAAGTTCAATTCTTTGGCTATTTTTCGAGAAAAACTATATTTTTTAAAGGTTGTGTTTGACATTCAATATATTAATTATTTAAGTTTTAAGACATAGGTCTCTAATATAAGTGCACAAACAAATATCTTTTAATATACTAATATGAATATAAATATATAGATAAATATAAAAATTATTCTTATTGTTGTTATTCTTATATTATATTTATAAGTTTAAAAAAATTATCTTCTTTAATATGTTTAGATATATCAAATATGTATGAAAATGTTATATTTTACTTTTAGAAAATATAATAATTTAAAAGAATGAATAATTTCGATTTTATTTTTATTTTATGGAGCTTCTTTTGTTTTCTTAATTTTTTCTTTTTAGGATTTTGTTTAAAAAAAAAATGAATAATTTCATTAAATAACAAAAGAATGAATAACATGAATTTCAATTAGATAAACTAAATTAAAATTAAAATCATTGTAAATTAATAGTTTTACAATAATATTTATTAACTTAATAAGATATCAATAAAAAATTAACTTATTGAATTAAATTTTATAGATATATATTTAATTATTTTTAGGTATATTATTTAATTACTTTTTTTTTTATTACCGACCAATGAATTAAACATGAGCGAATGCGTTAATAACCATAGTGAATATATAATATGGGATAGTACTAAAAGGTAATTGCATTATAAACAATTGAAAATTAATCTAATTCACATGTACTATAGTTTGGAAACGGATAAAATTACTAAATTGATAATTTAAATATAATTAATAAATTGAAAGACAAACACAACCTTGGTGCAATACATTTTTCTCCGAAAATTAACAATTGAATTGAGCTTAGGTTGAAAACTGTCAAATTTACATAGTATAAGTTGCAATCTGATAAAAATAATAATACAGGTTGCAAATTGAAAAAATGACAATAGTACAAATTGCAAATTGATATTAACCCATAAAAAAATTACACAATAAAAGAAATTATTGTGTTTGTTAACCATAAACAGAGAGGGGGAAAAGTAGGCAATTTACCAATATATATACCATTTGTATATATATATATATATATATATATATCATTTGTATTTTAATTTAGTTAAGCGTTATATTGGATTTGAAATTTAATGTTGGATAAAAATAAATGTTTTGATTAAAAGTTTTAGACAAATTGTTGTATGCACTAGTTGTTAGTCGTGGAACTGATGCAATTATGTGTAATTTTAAACAACATTAGTTGGTTTCACTAAACTGAATAATATTAGACCAATATTGGTTGATCTCACTTAATAATATTAGTGGTTTAACATTGGCTAGTATTGTTGCAACAGCGGCCCAACATGCAATAAATATTAAAATTTAACTTATTTGATAATTTTAAATTAAATTAATTCATCGGTAGAAAGATTTTTAATTAAATATATTTAATTCTCTTGTTTGGATTATCCACAAATTAAATTTTTCAAAATATAGCTCGAACCACCAAATACATGATTTTTATAGGATATAATTGCAAAATCGAGTGAGGAAAAAAAATTGTACACATAATTAGGGTCTAATCTCCATTAATGAAAATAAATCAATACTCTTTACTGAAAACAACTCATACCTTTAAATGAAAACAACTAATACTCTTCAATGATTCACTAGTAAAAATTAGACCTTAGAAAGCGGTTGATTTTCCCCTTAGAAAGCGGTTAAAACCGCTTTCTAAGAAACAGCTATGTTAGTCTAAGAGAGCGGTTAAGAAACCGCTGTGCAAGGTAGGAGCTAAGAGAGCGGTTTTGAACCGCTCTCCAAGAGGAAGAACTAAAAGAGCGGTTAAAACCCGCTCTCCAAGTGCCACACTAAGAGAGCGGTTAATAACCGCTATCCAAGCCTCACTCTTAGATAGCGGTTAATAACCGCTCTCCAAGAGCCTTTTTTATTTTTTTTTATTTGTTTAGACAGCGGTTATTAACCGCTCTCCAAGATCTTTTTTAATTTTTTTAATTTATATATATATAAATAAACCTGCTTTTTTAACCGCTTTTTTTTCAATTATATATATATTTTTTTCAATTATATATATATATATATATATATTTTAATAAACCTGCTAATATATACAAAGTTACCAAAACACATATACTAATAATTTATTCGTAACATCAAATAAATATAATATAAGATCCAATAACATGAAATATTAATTCATCACAAATTAATATATAAGTTATATGATGCTACCAAAAGTTATAATAATGTTACAAGAATCGATTGTAAAGATACCCAATCCAATCCATCTTCCATTTCTCCATTCGAGCGTTGTTGTAAAAAGGGATCCGAGGCCTATGCACAAACTGCAAATTACATAGAAAATTTAATTAAATAATAAACATTTTTTATTCAATCATATTTAAAATAAATCGATAATCGACTTACTTCTTCAGGAATGGTCGTCCGAGAAGTCAAGATTATATCTTCAATGTAGCAACACACAAAATGTCCACAGTTATTGTCATCTTGCTGCCTCAGAACCTATTGATTAACAAGTACAATCATGTACTATAACTATGATTATTTTCTATTGATTTGCTAATTTTCTAAAGTAACTTACCTTAATATTTTTCCACAGCACTTTACTAATATTGGTGGTATCTGATTTTTTACCTGGAAGGCTAGTCTGATACATTGCCATCACACTATATAATTATTTTAAAAAATAAATATACATTAGATATGTATAATCTTAAAAGTAAAACAAATCATAATATGAGAATATTAAAAATTAACTTACGTACCCTTCCATAAATGCTATAAGATCGGGACGATGTGTATACACCCCATCCGTAGCTGGATCCAAATAATACACAGTAAGATCCCTCATTCTTATGGCCAACATCACCCAATGATCACTACATTATATTAACAAAATTAAAATTAATCGCTTGTTCGTATAAATAAATTTTTTTATGAAATATTTATTATACTTACCCCACATTGTTTGGCCAAAAAATGAGATGGTCTCTCTCTCTATATTTCAACATATGTTGAACAATATCGTTCATATACTGTGTCCTATTACCAAAAATGCTACACACTTGGGGGCAGATGAAGGAATATTTTGCACTTGCAACGACATCTACGGTTAAATATACCTCGCCCAAATACCTTTAACCAACATACACTAATATTAATATTTAATAAGTAAGTTAAACTATAAATGAAGTAAATGTTGAGAATTAAGTAAACACACCTGTTGATGACCTTTTCTAATCGATGTTGATTAGTGGCTGTTTTTGCTAAGTAAGATCATCAAACAAATACTAAGATCATGTAATTTAGCTAAAAATAGAACAAGAAATAAATTGACAAGAGTTTGGTTAATATTTTGAATTATGGGAAAAGAACCCCCTTTCTTCATGCAAATGAAGAAGTATTTATAGATGTACAAGGTGACTATGTGTCACTATTTTAATGGCTTAACCATTGGATCTTTGCCAAGTGTCAGGACACTTGTACAACATCTAGGCTATTGCTCAATGGATGAGTGCCAAGTGTTAGGACACTTGGACCATATCTAAGTATGGTGACCTTTGGAATTCCCAATGTTGTACTTGGTCTTCATAATCACTCAGCTGCTTTCTTTGGTGACCGATTGCTCGCTAGTACATCATCGTTGGGCCCTATGGACCTCTTGCTCGCCTCGTGTTTGGGCTTGATGCACTCTTGCTCGCGTGCAATATACTTGATTGCTCTCCTGGTCGCCAGTGAAGTTGATTCCCTTAACACTCTGATGGTCGCCTGTTTCTTCGTCTTAGTTCATTAACTTCTTAATATTCGATCACTATTGCTCGCCTGGTCGCCTATCAACATTGCCCCCTGACTTGTTCTTTGTTAGGGAAATTATTGCCTAATGAAGGACAAGACATAATTTCGATAGAATGATAGCTGTGTGTGGAGCGAGTAACAAATTTTTTGAATTCTTTTAAGCGGGAAAATTGGCGACCATTAAGTCATTTGGGCGAACATCAGGGTACTCCGTGTGCCGGTGACGGTTGAGTTCCCGAGGTTCTCGGAAACCGAAATGTCGTGGGCGGTCGATGACGTCATCGCCGCCCACACTTATTTTCTTTTTTGCGTATAGGGGCCTATAAAGTTTTCAAAAATTCCACTTTGACCCCCGATTTTAAGCTTTATAAATACCCATCTTCATTTTTTCATTTCACTTTTTCGAATTCTTGCTTTCTTCTCCATTGGAGCTTTTCTTCAAGCTTTGGCATTTCGATTTCCAGGAGATTCTTGGTCTATTTCTAGTAACTTCTTTAGGTAATCATTGATCATTGCTCTTAATTTTGTTTTTGTTTCGCTTATTTCTTCGATTTCTTCATTTCTGTATTTTCCGTTCGCAACTCCGCCATCGCCGCCGTCTGGACGTCGCCGTACTCCGCCGTATTTTGTCATTTTCATCGTAATAGTCTTTTATCTTTGGTTTCTTCCTTGAAATCCCACATTGTTTCCTTTAAAATGGCCTCTTCGAGTGACACCCCTTCTCTTGAAATTATCGAACGTAATCCTGGGAAACGTCCCATGGAAGAAATCCCTTCCCCTGCTCCTCGTCGTTCTGCTCGCCAAGCCTTTTCTAGAAACCCCAGGACTTTGCTAGTGGATGAAGAGACGGGATCTGAGGTGTCCTCGGTTGCTCGCTCAATGGAAGGCCAGGCTTCAGATAATTCTGGCGAGGAGGAGGTCCAAAACTCTGCTGGTCGCCCAGATGCGGAAGGAGGGACCTCCTCAGACTTGGGAGAGGATTCGGAGGAAGTGGCCGCGGAAATCGATGCTGAGGGCGACCATCCCGAAGTGGAGCGACCACGGTTGGCTGTAACTTGGGAGTTTCTTGAAGAAATAGGTTTTCCTACTTCCAAGGTAACTCCTGAGTCTCAGATCCCAGAAGGCGTTGCTCGCTCCAATGAATGGGAAGACTACGCTGCTCGCTACTCCGAGGCCTTTCCTGTTCGCGCCAGGGAGTTCATGTTCGCCGAAGTAAATGCTTATACGGCGAGCAAGATCTCGAGCTTGGTCATAGAGGACGACTTGGATAGTATAAGGTCCCGGTATAAAATTCCTTATGACATATTCCTGTATGTCCCCAAGCAAGGAGAAACTGCTGATCGCCCTCCGCCTGGCTGTACGGCGATCAACCTCGATATCCTCAATACGGGGTTTACGTTGCCTCTTCACCCCATCATTGGTCGCCTTTTAGAAGATCTTAACTTGGCGATTACCCAAATCACTCCCAATGGGTGGAGCAATTTGCTCGCTTTGATGACCCTCTTCGGCCTCGAAGGATACAAGAATAGACTCAGCACGGCCGAGATTTTATATGCCTGGGTTGTCTCGGCTTGCAGCGAGGAGGGGGTAGGTTGGTATTATGTCAAGGCGAGGACAGGGGTTAAACTTATCGAGGGAGTTCCCAACAAAGTTAAGAGTTGGCATAACCAATTCTTATTCATTGGTGGTGATTGGCGAGCATCAGTGGGATTCTCAGGCGGTCAGGCGCGCATAAATACTCCCGAGCGATTTGGCATAATTAAACGTATGCTTTTCTTCATCTTCCCTAGGACCGCGTTGGGAACTAATTTTAATTTTTTCTTTCTTTTTGTTTTGTAGGTCTAAAGGTGCCGAAGTGGGGTAACCCAGGCCTTAGTGAAGAGTTTTTATATACATTGGCAGTGATCGTACTCCGGAATCCGAGTGATATTCGACCCAATACTCCTGGAATGCGGCTTTGTTAAAAAAATATTATCAATAGACAAGTCCTGGTTGGCATTTGTAAGAGTTTATTCAGTTTTTGCATCACTTGTACAGAGTTGTAAATACAATGAAACTTTCAAGATCTTGTGAATATTTATGTACATGTAGAATTTTTGTTACTAAGTTGTTCGCTCTACAAAGCATTTTTGCTCGCTCAAAAGTCACCATGCAGGGGGCGAGCAATAGAGCTGAATGCAAATGAAATGCCAGGCCAAGTCCACGAAGAGACCACAAGGCCCAATTTTTTTAAGGCTGAGTCTTTTAAAAAAAAAAAGAAAAAAAAAAAAAGACAATAATAGACCGTTTAAGCCGAGCAGGCGAGCATTAGGGCACAGAGGTACTTATTCTAAGAAGAAAAAAGGAAAATGTGCGAACAACAATGTATATGGCAAGTAACAAAAGAATTAGAAATTGATGCAAAGGAGAGGATGTTGTCGTTCAATCTTTTTCATTCATAAAAAGGGGCAATCTGTTACAAGCAAAAGAAGAACAAAAGTACAACCAAGCCCTAACAAAAGTCCAAAATATAAGGAAATAAAAAATACAAGATCTTCAGGCTGGAGGAACTGGAGGCGCATCCGTGGTCGCCTGAGCTGGAGATGCTTCTTCAATAGTGGCAGCTGCAGCAGTGGTCGCCGCGGCGGAAGTGCTCGCCCCATCAATGGGAGTCAAGGGGAGAGAATGAAGGTCGTCGAAGATGTCTGCCTCCTTGCTCGGCTGCTCGCCGGAAGATTGGGGAGGAACAATTTCAATACCTTCCCCAAAAATATCCATGGGGACTCCCATTTCCCCAAGATCAGCCAATGGAAGCACAAACCCTTCACCAAGAGGATTATCTTTAACATAGTCAATGAAGTCCTTCCTTGCAGTGGCCAACACGTCTAAGTTGTGGTCCAAAGCGAACTTCACTGATCTTAGACTCTCAGCATAAGCGCAGACATATCCTAAGTTGGTGTTATCGGCCACATCCTGAGCATAAAGGTCGTAGGCGACCATCCCGACCTTTTCTTCTTTGAGGCGAGCAACCTCGGCCTGTAGCCCCTCCATCTGGGCGACCAGGGCCGTCTTTTCAACCTCTAAAGCCCTTGCTCGCTCGTCGGCCACCCCCAGTTCAAGAGAGAGTTTCTCTGACTGGTTCAGTGCAAACTGCTCGCTAGCCACGGAAGCGTCATACATCTGTTCCAGATTTGCCACTGCTTTGGAATGCTCAGCTCTCTCTTGCGCAAGTTCCTCATCTTTCTTCTTTAAAGTGGCAGCCTTCTCCACCTCAAAGCCTTCAATCTTGCGACCAAGGCTACGATTTGTCCTCTCTAGAAGTATAATTTGATCCAGGAGCCTCTGAGTCATCACAGCCTGGTGACTAGCGTTGTACGCGAGCAAGCGAGCATTGTCGCTTGGCGTTTGCCCCTGAACGATCTCCTCACAGGTTTTGGTCCAAGAACGAGGGACCATCTCAGTTGCTCGCCGGACGTGGGAATCTGCAATATCTAAATAAAGAGGAGGAGTCTTTACACAACTGAGCTGATGGAGCACTTCTGCTCGCCCAGGATGCTCCTCAGGCTTATACCTAAAAAATAAATAAATAACAAACATAAGTACAGTATATAGCGGAGTAGCGATCATCAGAAGTAAAGATTTGAAAACTTACTCCCTCAGTTTTACGGGGTCATACCCCAGATATGAGCGATCACTGGAGGATCGTGCCTTTTTGTTTAAAATAGCGGCAACGGTTTGTTGCTCGCTCACAACTTCGAGAGAAGTATGTTTGGAGGCAGGGGAGCGAGGAGCACGGTTGCTCGCTTCCGTAACAATCTTAGAGCGCTTTGTTGTTCGCTCGATTCCCTCCCCTTCCTCGCGTGAATCGCCCCGCGGAGCCTTCTTTCTCGCCTTGTCCTTCTCCATAGCCTGTGAAGAAGAAGTTGTCTTAGAGGCCCCTTTGGAACGAGCAGTGGATGCTCGCGGGCGAGGACGAGCACCTGGCTCTTCTCCGGCCCGAAGGCGCATGAGTGACAAAGGCGGGTCTTGCCTCTTCCTAGTTGGCTCTTCAGCAGCCATTTGTTTAACCCTCACGGCGAGCAAGTGGTAAGATTGAGGGATGGTTGGCACAGCAACAGTCACCCTTTGACCTATTTAAAAATGGAAAGGGTCGGGCAGGAGAGTTAGCCAAGACAAGCGACCAAGCGAACAAAAATGTAAAGTGTCAATAATAATTACCTTCGGGAATCTCGGCTTGAGCCTCTAGATGATGAGGACTTGTGAAAAGTTGGGCAATCTTACGGCAATGAGCTTTTGAAAGGTGCAGAACGTCATGATCACTCGGATTCCGGAGTACGATCACTGCCAATGTATATAAAAACTCTTCACTAAGGCCTGGGTTACCCCACTTCGGTACCTTTAGACCTACAAAACAAAAAGAAAGAAAAAATTAAAATTAGTTCCCAACGCGGTCCTAGGGAAGATGAAGAAAAACATACGTTTAATTATGCCAAATCGCTCGGGAGTATTTATGCGCGCCTGACCGCCTGAGAATCCCACTGATGCTCGCCAATCACCACCAATGAATAAGAATTGGTTATGCCAACTCTTAACTTTGTTGGGAACTCCCTCGATAAGTTTAACCCCTGTCCTCGCCTTGACATAATACCAACCTACCCCCTCCTCGCTGCAAGCCGAGACAACCCAGGCATATAAAATATCGGCCGTGCTGAGTCTATTCTTGTATCCTTCGAGGCCGAAGAGGGTCATCAAAGCGAGCAAATTGCTCCACCCATTGGGAGTGATTTGGGTAATCGCCAAGTTAAGATCTTCTAAAAGGCAACCAATGATGGGGTGAAGAGGCAACGGAAACCCCGTATTGAGGATATCGAGGTTGATCGCCGTACAGCCAGGCGGAGGGCGATCAGCAGTTTCTCCTTGCTTGGGGACATACAGGAATATGTCATAAGGAATTTTATACCGGGACCTTATACTATCCAAGTCGTCCTCTATGACCAAGCTCGAGATCTTGCTCGCCGTATAAGCATTTACTTCGGCGGACATGAACTCCCTGGCACGAACAGGAAAGACCTCGGAGTAGCGAGCAGCGTAGTCTTCCCATTCATTGGAGCGAGCAACGCCTTCTGGGATCTGAGACTCAGGAGTTACCTTGGAAGTAGGAAAACCTATTTCTTCAAGAAACTCCCAAGTTACAGCCAACCGTGGTCGCTCCACTTCGGGATGGTCGCCCTCAGCATCGATTTCCGCGGCCACTTCCTCCGAATCCTCTCCCAAGTCTGAGGAGGTCCCTCCTTCCGCATCTGGGCGACCAGCAGAGTTTTGGACCTCCTCCTCGCCAGAATTATCTGAAGCCTGGCCTTCTATTGAGCGAGCAATCGAGGACACCTCAGATCCCGTCTCTTCATCCACTAGCAAAGTCCTGGGGTTTCTAGAAAAGGCTTGGCGAGCAGAACGACGAGGAGCAGGGGAAGGGATTTCTTCCATGGGACGTTTCCCAGGATTACGTTCGATAATTTCAAGAGAAGGGGTGTCACTCGAAGAGGCCATTTTAAAGGAAACAATGTGGGATTTCAAGGAAGAAACCAAAGATAAAAGACTATTACGATGAAAATGACAAAATACGGCGGAGTACGGCGACGTCCAGACGGCGGCGATGGCGGAGTTGCGAACAGAAAATACAGAAATGAAGAAATCGAAGAAATAAGCGAAACAAAAACAAAATTAAGAGCAATGATCAATGATTACCTAAAGAAGTTACGAGAAATAGACCAAGAATCTCCTGGAAATCGAAATGCCAAAGCTTGAAGAAAAGCTCCAATGGAGAAGAAAGCAAGAATTCGAAAAAGTGAAATGAAAAAATGAAGATGGGTATTTATAAAGCTTAAAATCGGGGGTCAAAGTGGAATTTTTGAAAACTTTATAGGCCCCTATACGCAAAAAAGAAAATAAGCGTGGGCGGCGATGACGTCATCGACCGCCCACGACATTTCGGTTTCCGAGAACCTCGGGAACTCAACCGTCACCGGCACACGGAGTACCCTGATGTTCGCCCAAATGACTTAATGGTCGCCAATTTTCCCGCTTAAAAGAATTCAAAAAATTTGTTACTCGCTCCACACACAGCTATCATTCTATCGAAATTATGCCTTGTCCTTCATTAGACAATAATTTCCCTAACAAAGAACAAGTCAGGGGGCAATGTTGATAGGCGACCAGGCGAGCAACAGTGATCGAATATTAAGAAGTTAATGAACTAAGACGAAGAAACAGGCGACCATCAGAGTGTTAAGGGAATCAACTTCACTGGCGACCAGGAGAGCAATCAAGTATATTGCACGCGAGCAAGAGTGCATCAAGCCCAAACACGAGGCGAGCAAGAGGTCCATAGGGCCCAACGATGATGTACTAGCGAGCAATCGGTCACCAAAGAAAGCAGCTGAGTGATTATGAAGACCAAGTACAACATTGGGAATTCCAAAGGTCACCATACTTAGATATGGTCCAAGTGTCCTAACACTTGGCACTCATCCATTGAGCAATAGCCTAGATGTTGTACAAGTGTCCTGACACTTGGCAAAGATCCAATGGTTAAGCCATTAAAATAGTGACACATAGTCACCTTGTACATCTATAAATACTTCTTCATTTGCATGAAGAAAGGGGGTTCTTTTCCCATAATTCAAAATATTAACCAAACTCTTGTCAATTTATTTCTTGTTCTATTTTTAGCTAAATTACATGATCTTAGTATTTGTTTGATGATCTTACTTAGCAAAAACAGTCACTAATCAACATCGATTAGAAAAGGTCATCAACAATGTCCTCGCCCGCGAGCATCCACTGCTCGTTCCAAAGGGGCCTCTAAGACAGCTTCTTCTTCACAGGCTATGGAGAAGGACAAGGCGAGAAAGAAGGCTCCGCGGGGCGATTCACGCGAGAAAGGGGAGGGAATCGAGCGAACAACACCTGAGGTAAAAAGTCATGGTAGTTGCACTCAACCACTTGTCACCGAAGACTTCTTCGACATAATCTAGTATGATGAACTCCTCATATCCAACATAGTTAAAGTAAGCATTAATGGACACTGTGATTGTATTGAAGCTGGAGGACACCATGTAGTGCACCGTACTCATTACAGTGACATCGTGGGGTACGTCTCCGGCCAGGGGGTACCCTAATCGCCGTCTGCGCACACCAACAGTTGGTTCCCCTGGTCTCTCCCTCTGTGTAGTCTTTTGTGGAGTCGGGAGTATCTACAATCAATATTTGTAATATTATTTAAAATAAATTGACTTATTAATTACTTTAATAACATGTATTTTACCTTTTTTGTGAGAGAAACCAAGTTTTGCGGCCATTCGAGGAAATGCCCGACCGCGTCTCCGACTGTGGTGGCCACATCTTCTGGTTTTGGCAACAGTGAAGTCTCTTGTCCAATTTCAGGTACAGTGAGGGTGACTTTCACAAAACCAGGAGTGATTGGGCGGCCATGGATCACTCCACTGGAGCTATCGAACAACATTCCAGTGGCCACCAACCGAAGAGGATAATCCAAATAAAGGTAACAAGGAGTCGTTTGTTCGAAGAGGATATTCAGTTAGAAATTTTATACTAGTATTTAATTAAAACAAATACGAGATACATCTGATACCTTGGAGACGTTTTGAAGTGCATCATGAAAGTCGTCTGAAGCATTGTTTCTAACAGCACTCTCTCTAGCCTCAGCGGAAAACATAGGAGCACTGTTTTCACAGCTAGCACCACTAGATGACATCCCGTATCTCATTTGATGGTTTGATATCATCGAAACTTGTTTAGCTAAGTCGGCAACCTGTGCTGAAAGTTGTTCCACCTTAGACATAGCCGCCATACCAGGTGCCATACTCAACAATTTCTTCGTGACGCCAAATCCAAGTCCCCATATGCATCCGGGATGCTCCTGACAATTTATTGCCCGTGCAAACAGATCATCAGTCCCCACAGTGCGAGTCTCGTCGGGCGTCATGCTCTGAGATATGCGCTCCTAAATAACAAACAAATATTATTAAATCATTTCAAATTAAATAATAGTTTATAATGTTAAAGATAAAAATAATGGATGAATTACCACTTCATCAATGATATGCTGTGTTTTGGGATCGGGAACATTCCCATCTCGAGTCTTTTTTGTAGTCTGAAATAACTCATAACGGGTAACAACAGGTGCACTCTCTCCACCTTTCCTTTTTTCTTCTTTCTACGATAATAATAAACATGTAAAAAATCATTAAAAGTGAATATATATTAATGAAGTGAATGATCATAAAAAAAATTAAAAGTTAGCAAATCTCACCAAATCTTCCCTAATGCGTGCATAACCTCTGGAAGATCCACGATATCGCGCCTCCATATTCTTAGCTTGTATGCTATTTCTGTTACTTTTTTCCTACAGTGTAATATAAATACGATAAATACTGAAAAAAAAAAGAATAGGTGAAATAACATTAATCAATTTTACCTTGAAATCATCAAGCATAGATCTACGCACAAACTCCTGCCAATAAGGAGCCACCATAGGGGATTCCGCATAGTCTTTAGGCGGCGTAGGCGAATACAAACCAGTCTTCGGGTCTCGTGCCTTATTCCTCAGAAAAGTCCAAAATTTTTTTACCTTATTTCCAGCTTGTTTAAGTATATCATGCTTCTTTGTGTGATCAAGGCCGATGAATGTTGACTGCATATACATATAGAATATAACAATTTATATTTAGTAATTTCACATATAAAAAATAAATTATACAACAATTTTAATATGCACTACAATTAATTAGCATACCACGAGCTCATCCCATATCGCTTCCTTGAAAGGAGTCATCTCAGGCTTACGCCAGTCATTGCATGGCAGCACGATAGGGACAACTCTCCTGACTGCAGACCCAATGAAGTACGCCAACTTCGCACTCTCTGGTCCTATCGGCTGCCCATACTCATTGAATGATAACTGCAATTCAATGATATCATTAGGTCAACAGACAATTAATTAATATAATATCAATTAAACTGTTCAATTGTATTAAAATTACCTTCAGTAATTTTCCTTTGCTACGGTCTTTTTTCAGTGAAGTCATCGTGACTATACCCCTCTTGCGCTTCTCTCCAGAGCTACTAGAGGTGGGAGCATCAGTGTTATCCTGTCTTGTGTCATCATCTCCGTCATCTGGATCATCTCCATCATCTGGCTCATCTCCAGTATATGGAAAATAAGCTGGATCATCTCCATCATCTCTATCATAGGGCAAATAATCCATGATCCTGCGAAATAAAATAAAAAATATGTAAGAATTATAAAGAAACAACATTTAATAAAGCACAAACAATAACATTCAATAAAGTCATACATTTCTTTTTAGCACTGATTTTTCTTTTTCGTTTTTTGGTTGACTTTTCTTGTTCATGACCATGAATGTTGACGAGATCCGGATTGATATACTCATCATCACTTGTAAGTTTTCTCTGGTACGGACGGGGATTTGCAGAATCATCGAAAGAGGGTACAGAATGAGTGAAGTTCTGGAAAGGATCATCAATCATGTCAACATCTTCATCGACGTGATCGCTGATCTGGTAACTATGGTTAAATTTGTTTGACAGAAGCACAATTGACCATTTCTTGTTAACTGGGTCGGGGACATAGAAAATTTGTTGAGCTTGACTAGCCATTATGTAAGAGTCATCTCTGTATCCCACATTCTTCAAATCAACGCGTACGAACCCAGAACGTTCAACTTGGACCCCATTTGGGATCCTCACCCAACTACAATCGAAAATTGGCTCACGGTGACCAACATAGTCGAGTTCCCTAATGTTGACAATCTGTCCAAAGTAAGTGGTATTCGACTGATTCCATGCAGTTGCAGTAATAGATACCCCACTATTCTGCATTGTACTTGTGGCATCATGATCTCTGGTATAAAACGTGTATCCATTAATAAGATAACACTTGTATGAATACACATGTCTATCAGGTAATCTGGATAACCACTTAACTCTTTCTTTCACCGAGTCTTTATCCTGTGACAACATATTTGCAACATAACCATTGAACCAGTCAACAAACGTGCGATTGTGCTCAATTTCAATCCATGATCTAGTTCTGGTGGGAAAAGACTCAGAAAGTACCTGCATGTGCAGGTCAATAAAAGGAAGCACGTTGATCGTGTTGTGAAGTACACACAAGTGCATCCGTGTTAGCTCCTTCATACTAACACTTACAGGTTGGCCACTGGTAATGCCTTCACCATCCATTCTATTGGTGTATCGGGTACTTGGAAGTCCAATTGCATCGACATTCGGAATAAATTCAGACCAGTACCCGACTGCTTCTTCTACTAAATAGCGTTCTGCAATGCATCCCTCCGGCCTGTACATATTCATCACATACCCTTTCAACACTTTCATATATCTCTCTACACCATACATCCATCGCATATGAGCAGGACCACACATCCTTGTCTCGTGAACCAAATGAACGGTTAAGTGAATCATTATATCAAAAAATGAAGGAGGAAAATACATTTCAAGCTCACAAAGCGTCCCCACAATCTGTCTCTGAAAACCAAGCAATTTTCTAGGATCAATAACTTTGCTACTCATTGCCTTGAAGAACCAACAAAGTTTTGTTATGGTTATGCACACATTTTCAAGCAAGATAGAACGTATTGCAATGGGCAAGAAATTCTCCATGATGACATGATAGTCATGCGATTTCAGATTCATCAACTTCACGCCATCATCTGAAACAAGTTTCTGTATGTTGGACGAATAACCCTCTGGTACTTTCACATCCTTTAGTGTTTGAAGAAGAATTTTTCTCTCACTCTTGGACAAGGTGTGTGCAGCAGGAGGTAATTTCGGTGGTTTACCTTCTTCATACACAGGTGTCAGTTCAGCTCTTATACCCATATCAACCATATCCATTCTTGCATTGTAACCATCCTTAGACTTGTTATCAGCTAGCAGAGTATTGAGCAAACTAGCACAAACATTCTTCTCAACGTGCATTAGATCAATGAAGTGTCTAACATACAACTCTTTCCAATAGGGCAATTAAAAGAAAATTGATTCCTTCTTCCAGCCTCTAGTTGGGAGACTCTTTGCAAAGTGTTTTCCGTATTGTGTGTTGACATTCTTCATCTCGTTCAATACATATGTACCTGACAATAAACATGGTGCTCCACGTGTCTCGATTGTGCCATCGAATGCATCGGCCATTCTTCTGTACTCATGTGTTGGCTCCAACCACCTTCTATGCCCCATATAAACAGTCTTCCTACAATGACATAAACGAATGTGATCTGTGTTCGTGGTACACCAAGGACATGCATCGGCCCCCTTCACACTATATCCAGATACATTCCCATAAGCGGGGAAGTCATTGATAGTCCCAAACAACATGACCTTCAACTTGAAATTCTCCTTTCTATAAGCATCATACACATCGACGCCCTCATCCCACAGGAGCTTCAAGTCCTCTATCAAAGGAGCCAGATATACATCTATGTCGTTACCAGGTTGTTTGGGTCCTGATATGAATATAGACAACATCATATAAGTGTGCTTCATGCACAACTCCGGTGAAAGATTATAAACCATCAGAATCACTGGCCATGTACTGTGGTTGGTACTTTGGATACCAAACAGATTCATTCCGTCAGTTGAGAGTGCAAGACGGAAGTGTCGTGGCTCGTCACCAAATTCTGGATGTCTGGCATCGAATGTCTTCCACTGGGGTGAATCAGCAGGGTATCTTAGCATTCCATCATCGATCCTATCATCATGATGCCAAGTTAAATTTCTAGCATCCACACCGCTACTATACATTCTCCTGAATCTTGGTATTATTGGGAAGTACCACATCACCTTCGCTGGAGATTTATTCTTCAGATATCTCTTCTTCCCACACTTGGGACATTCATCGAGGTCTTCATACTCCTTCCGAAATAAGATACAATCACCCGGGTAAGCATGAATTTTCTGATGTGTTAACCCGATGGACTTAAGCATTTGCTTAGCCTTATATGCTTTCGTAGGCAGTACATTTCCATCGGGCAATAGACCACTAATTGCTTCCAGCATACTTGAGAAACACACATCGGATAACTCGTGTGCTGCTTTTAGGTTGAACAATATCAACACAGTTGACACTTTTGTTGCCTTCTTACACCCGGGCCAAAGGGGCAATCCAGCGTCATCCCTTAATTTTTCTGACATATAAGGGTGATCTCGCAGATTTGTGTCATCTCCACTCGATGTATCAACATTCGGTACATCTCTGAAACTATCCTCATCCACTGTATCTTCAAACCTAAAGTCAGTTCTTATGTTGCTAGAGCTACATCCATCTCTTCTCTCACCATGAAATGTCCAAACGGTATATGTTTTATCAATACCGTGACACATCAAGTGGTCAAACAAACTTTCTCGACCACTAACAGTTTTTCCATTCATACATTTCCAACACGGACAAAGAATGTATCGATGATTGGTGCAGTGTCTAATTGCATGATTACAAAACTCTTCCACCCCATTCCTATACTCCTCTGATAATCTATCTGCCCGAACCCACTTTCGATCCATATAGAACTAGAGATGCCTATATAGATTAACCGAAAAGCACACGTGTTGAGTCTAACATATTAATCCTAACATGCACCCTAAAACAATTTCATCTAAAATTTCAACATATGAATCCTAATATGCATTCTAACAATTTCATCTAAAGATATTCCTAAAGCCTTCAATATTTCCCATCTATAAACCTTTTGAAATAAATTCTAACATTTTAATACTAATTAACATGCACCCTAAAACAATTTCATCTAAAATTTCAACATATGAATCATAACATGCGCGTATTCTAACAATTTCATCTAAAAATATTCCTAAAGCCTTCAATATTTCTCATCTATAAACCTCTTGAAACAAATTCTAACATTTTAACACTAATTAACATGCACACTAAAACAATTTTATCTAAAATTCTAACATATATCCTAACATGCATTCTAACAATTCCATTTAAATTATTCCTAAAGCCTTCAATATTATTTCTCATCTATAAACATCTTAAAATAAAGTCTAACATTTTAATACTACTAATTAAGATATATACATCTAAAATTCTAAAAAATTATAATATGTCCATCTAAAATTCTAACAAATTCTAACAAATTTCATCTAAAATAATTTTAACATATTAAACCTAACTTGCAAAAATTTCATCTAAAATTAATAAAAAAGCCTTTAATGTTTCACCAATAACATACATATATATATACATATTCATACATTATATATATATATATATATATATACACATATATATATACATGCTTATTCATATTCACTACATTTTCATATATATACATATTCATATATATATATATACACATATATATACATACATATACATTTTAATACATTTAAAATACATATTATATACATACCAGTAGAAGACGGCGGAGAAGGCGGCGGTGGAGGGGCGGCGGCAGTGCAATGCCACGTCGGGGGAGGCCGAACGGCGGACTAGCAGCGGCGGTGGCTGGGCGGCGTCACAGCAGTGCTGGGCGGTGGCTGGGCGGCGTCACGGCGGTGGGGTGGGGGGAGGAAGCTTCTTCGCGGCGGTGGGGGTGGAGGGACCACGTCTCTGATGTGGGGGAGGAAAAATACGCGTGGATTAGGTTAATTGGTGGTCAAAAGGGGTAAAATTGGGGGTCAAACTCTTAGATAGCGGTTATAAACCGCTTTCCAAGTAATTATCTAAGATAGCGGTTAAAAACCGCTTTCCAAGTTCCACTTGGAGAGCGGTTTAAAACCGCTCTGTAAGCCCCTTCTTAGATAGCGGTTTTTAACCGCTTTCTTGCACCTGCCATCTTACACAGCGGTTTTTAACCGCTCTCTTAGCCTAACACTAGGAGAGCGGTTAATAACCGCTGTCTTAGCCATTTTTTTTTTTAATATAATTATGTTAAACCGCTCTCCAAGCTTTGTTTTGGAGAGCGGTTTTTTTAATAGCTCTCCAAGTCCAAATGTGTAGTAGTGATTCATGTATGACCAATTTTCACTCTATATATAGTCAATTTCCCAATAGTAGATATAAGATTTACAAAAGGACAAAGTATAGAGAGAAAATGGAACATACATGAACCATTGAAGGGTAATAATTATTTTCTCTAGAAACTATTAGTTGTTTAGTAAAAATAAACTAATACTCTTCAATATAAACAACTCATACCCTCCAGTGAAAATAATCAATATTTTTTAATAAAAATAACAAATACCCTTCAATGACTCGTGTATGAATCAATTTTCCTCTATACATACTTTTAAGAAAAGTAATTTATATATATCAAAAGTATGTCCACTTTTTTTATTTGAGTGTCCACCAAAAGTGTGTATTTTATTTATTTATCAACAATTATTTTAACTTTACACTCACCAATAATTATTATATTCATACTTTATCTATTTTTTTAAAACATGTATCCGAGCATAGTAACTACTATGCAGTTTATTTGGTGGACGGCCCTAGGGGCGAGGGCTTCGCCTTTTTGCTACAAGTAATATTTATAGAAAATTATAAATATAATCTCCTAAGTTAGTCAAAATGTGACAGTGAAAAGAATACATGTCAGGAAAACTCAACTCAATAGTCAAAAGGTTAATGAAATAAATTCAAGATAAATACAAGCACAACCATATTAACTAGTGATAATAGCAGCAAGGACACGCTCGAACCTTAAACAAACCAAGAAAAAGTAATGCTTTTTTTAATCTGAAATGAAGCCCTACTTTTTTAATTAGGAATTCGACGACTCACCACTTTGTCTGCTCGTGCCCCTAAACTTTGAACACTCTCAGCTTTTGCACATCTCTCTCAACACAAAAAACCAGGCAAAAAACAAAGCCCTCAAATCCTCAAACTTCTCCATCATCCCTAAAATCAATGCACTACTGTCACACTACCAAATCCCCTTTTATAATATTATTCCCTAATTAAAAAAAAAATTACTTACCCATTGTTGATCCTATTTTAGTGCTATAAATAACTTCACCAATAATCCCACACTTCACACAGCTCAAAAATTTAAAAAATATACTAATTATGGATGAGTATTGCGTGAGGGGGGGTCGGGGCGGGGCGGGGACGAAGTGCGGGCGGTGGAACCCGACGAGCGAACAGGTAAAAGTTCTGACGGAGCTGTTCAGATCAGGGCTGAGGACGCCCACTACGGAACAAATACAGAAGATATCTTCGCAGTTGAGTTTTTATGGCAAGATAGAAAGCAAGAATGTGTTTTATTGGTTCCAAAATCATAAGGCCAGAGAGAGGCAGAAGCGCCGCAGGGTTTTGGTGCACGATGATCCTGACGTGCACACATTATCTGCAAAACGTAAGCACTTCATTTTTATTTTTTATTTTTTTGCTGAAAAAGTATACAAGGTTACTTTATTCAATTTCATAATATCAAAATGGAAATTAAAATGAAGGAAACAACAACTTTGTTTTAGCAGTGTATATCCTTTATATATTAAATAGTTTATGTGTGATGATTTGAACATGGAATGTTTTCTAAAATGTATTGCTCTTTTTGTTCATTGGAGATTTGCTATATTTCAAAATATAATCAATACGTCACAAGTATAAAATGACATTATCATGACAAATGTTGAATGTAATGAAATATGAGATGAAACACTAATTGAAATAAATAAATAAAAAAAATCCTTTTTTTTCTTTCTATCAAGCTTCCTAATTTCTCAGCTAATTGAGTTCCATAACATATTTTTGCTATCTACAAAGTTCAGCGAAATTTTATATCACTGATCACCTATATAATATTTTATATCGGTTGGAATTTTCTTTTACATAATGATATAAAACATCTTCCAGTTATAAATGATGACATGTGAAATAAGAAAGAGAAATGTATAATAGAAGATGCTTGTACATCATTGTGTAATACTTCTAATTAAACAAGTATATATACTGATATTTCAAATATTAATTATTAACAAGAATTATAGTTTGTTTTACCCAAATCAAAAGTAAAATGGAAAAATAATCATCTTCCTTTTTGTTTTGTTTACAAGGGTATATTAATTATTGATCAATTTGTTGCTATATTGACAGAATTTGGTGGTCCAGAGATAAATCAAGTTCTAGAGAGAGAAAGGGTGGTTGAAACCCTTCAATTATTTCCACTAAACTCTGCAGATTCTGACAAGATCAAGTTATTTGCAGATCATGATCATTGCAAGCCCAATACAACGTTTTCCTACATGGAAATGGATCATGCCACGTTGGATCTACGATTAAGCTTTGTTTAGAAATTAAGGCCATGATTTAATCTTTGTCATATCTTCTCACGGTCCCGAGTTAATTTTAGACTATATATATAGAAAAATGGAGCATGGGGTTTATCAAGAAAATATATATGGGTTCAAAGTAAATTAATTTAATTTAGATGTAAAATTAATTGGTGCACGTAGCTCTAGATGATGAATCTTTGTTTTGAGGCTCTAAAATGTTTGGTCATCGGACATTCTCCTCTATTTGCTCGAAAACAACATTAATTGGGGTTTCGATGTTTGATCTTTTGCTGCAAATTAATGATTCAGTACTATTATTATTGCTCATATAACATTCATTGGAGTATATTTTAAATTAAATACAACAACGTATAGTGAGTACATTTGCATATATGCTATTTAGTAAATATAATTAAGATGGATAAATTGTATAAGAATAAAAATATAATATCATTAAATGATTCCATGAGAATATACATGAGATGTTTGTAAAAAGAAAAATAAAATACTCTTATGTTGGATGATAAATGCATAAAATCATCCAATGTTTAATACCCTCATGTTTGATAAATGTGTGTGTTGTAAATTAAATAAATTCACGTTTCACTTTTACATTGTTAGTATTCTTTGAATGAAATTGGTTAAACGGGAATTTTTTATTTTTCGATCATATTTTTATTAAACATAATAAAATTTTATGCCGTTAATAAAACATGGTTTGTGCATTTATCACAAAAACCATGGAGTGTTTTTTTTTACCCGAGATATCACATTAATGCGGAAAATAGTGGTAAATCCTATCATAAATTTGATGTTGCCCAGATGTATGCATGCGTGCTAATCTTAACTTGATCATTGATATATTTTTCTTTATTATTGCGATTTTTTATTTTTTATTTTGCATGATTTTCATGTTCTATTTCTTTTTGACGGGTAGATTTCCATGTTCTATTAGTAGATGTAATAAAACATCACATATACTAAAATAATGGGAAAATTACTTTCTTTTAAATCGGTAAATTATTCAAATATTGATTTCAAATTTGTTGACTTTCACAAATCAAATAGAGCTCTGTAATTTCATCTATTTGACATTTTGATCCTGTAAGCAACTGTAAGAAATGAAACATTCGATTCACCAATTAAACTATATCATGTGGACGAATAAGGCACTGTCAAATCAGCACCAACCGAGTTTTTCACCTCCAAGTGTTGGGCTATAATATCAAATTTTGGAAATTATAATTATTTGCAATTGGTGAGAATTGTTTGGACTAAACAAAATTAATCTGGATAATTTGCAGGACTAAAAACCTATTTCTCTTAAATAACCTGACGATTTCTTGAATGATGACGTATGTCAACAAAATATTTTATTTTAAGAAGTAAATTAATTTAGATTTTCACAAGATTGGTATTTGTGAATTCAGAAAACCTATAGTTGGACCGAATGTGAAGGCCCAACCCCAGAAAGAAATTATTAGGAGGCCCAGATAAAATGACTCAAAAATTAATAATAAATTGGGCATAATACTTCCAAGTACAAAAAAAACAATAAAAACTTGTGTGATCACATGAAATAACACAAATTAATACATTCCCTATAAATGTGTGAATACAACATGCCCAATTTATACTCCACCATAAGACGGCGTCACACAAGACAAATTCATCGTTTATACTGATATTTAATATGAATATGCCAACTTATTATATATTATATTAATTAATTTAAACTATAACGAAGAATTTAGACAATTGGACCTTATTATGCAGGTTTACTGGGCTTTTAATTAAGCTTTTATAAAGCCCATATTAATATAGTAAAGCCCATCTGCCCTTCACAAAACTTAGGGCAAAATTCACAAACTCCCCCCTTTCCTTCTTCTGGCCTGTGTTATCGGGTTTCGTTTCTTCAATTTCCGGCTGCCCGAAGCTAGAGTCCCGGCGGAATATTACAAGATTTGATAGAGAACCCTGCGTGAACTTCAAGTGAGTTTTTTTTTTTCTTGTTTTCTTTCTTTTCCTGTTTTTATTTTTTAATTTCCGGCTCAGATCGCCGGAAAGCTGTGAAATAGGCAAATTTCCGAGATGATTGCTTAGCCATACCGACAAATTTATTAGTTAAAGCAGGCTGCAAAGAGCTTAATTTAACCAGAAGTAAGATGTTAAGAAGAAAATCGATCTCACCATATTTGTGTAAGCTTTGATTGTTAAGTGCTTTTGGGCGCGACAGTTTGAAATTGAATCCTAGATCTTTATTAGGGTTTCAAGTATCTTAAAGTTTTACACCTATAAGTTTGTCCGATTTGGGTTGGCAAATATGTTTGATTTGCCGAATTGAGCTGTTTTTCTTCTGTTTCTTTTGTTATTGCATAAATACAAATTGATTTTGTTAGATTGTCTATTCGTTATACTGTTTATTATGGATATATCAATATCTGGTTTCAAAAATTAGTATAATTTAAAGTTTTTGCTGGACTTGTAACACAACTTTCTATTTTGATACCAGAAAAGATGGCGCAGTTGACAGAAATTCTTCCAAAAGCCAAATCATCAGTGGCTAGTAATTATGACCACTCTAATGACCCATGGTTCAAGAGTCGTTACAATTTAACCGAGGCTGAAAGTTTTGAGGTTCTCAAGGCTAAGCCAGTGCCTCCTTATTTGAAGCGAGCAGGGTTCAAGCCGTCAAAGCCTGAGGACTTTGGGGATGGAGGGGCATTCCCCGAAATCCATTATGCGCAGTACCCACTTGGGATGGGTCGAAGTACACAAAAACCTGGTTCGAAGACTTTGCCCCTCACTGTAGACGAGTATGGTACTTTGAGATATGATACAATTGTAAGGCAGAATGAGAACTCAAAGAAGATAGTGTATGCACAGCACTCGGATCTTGTTCCAATCTTTGCAAAAGATGTTCAGGAGGACGAGGAAATGGAGGAAGATGAGTTGCAGAAGGAGATCGAAGAAACAACCCAAGAAACCAAGGCTGCGTTAGAAAAGATTGTGAATGTTAGACTGAGTGCGGCTCAGCCCAAAAATGTTCCAGAAACATCTATGGGCTCTAAGTTTATCAAGTACAAGCCATCTCAACAATCGGCAGCATTTAATTCCGGTGCTAAAGAGAGGATCATTCGCATGGTTGAGATGCCAGTCGATCCTCTAGAGCCTCCTAAGTTTAAACACAAGAGGGTTCCAAAAGCTTCTGGATCTCCACCCGTGCCCGTTATGCATTCTCCACCTAGACCTGTTACTGTGAAGGACCAACAGGACTGGAAAATCCCACCTTGTATTTCTAATTGGAAGAATCCGAAGGGGTACACAATACCACTCGACAAGCGTTTGGCTGCTGATGGTCGGGGACTCCAGGAGGTTCAGATTAATGACAATTTCGCAAAGCTATCAGAGGCCTTATACGTTGCAGAACAGAAAGCCAGAGAAGCTGTTGCAGTTCGTTCGAAGGTTCAGAAGGAGATGATGATGAAAGAGAAGGAGAAGAAAGAGATTGAACTCAAGAAGTTGGCTGAGAAGGCAAGATTTGAGAGAATTGGTGTTCAAGCACCTGGTATGACAATGCCTTCTGAAAGGGACGGTGATATGAGTGTGGATAATGATCGGGTCAGAGATGGTCCTAAAGAGACGAGAGAAGAAAGGGAGGAACGTTTACGAAGGGAAAAAATTCGTGAAGAGAGACGCAAAGAGAGGGAGAGGGAAAGAAGACTGGAGGCAAAAGATGCTGCTATGGGAAAGAAAAGCAAGATTACTAGGGATAGGGACCGTGATATCAGTGAGAAAGTTGCTCTTGGAATGGCTTCAACGGGACAAAAAGGAGGCGAAGTTATGTACGATCAGAGGTTGTTCAACCAGGAGAAGGGGATGGATTCCGGCTTTGCTACTGATGATGCTTACAATATTTATGATAAGGGTCTGTTTACAGCTCAGTCTGCTATGAGCAGTCTATACAGGCCTAAGAAGGATGCAGATGACGATATGTATGGTGGGGCTGACGAGCAGCTGGATAAGCTGAAGAAGACTGATCGGTTTAAGGCTAATAGGGTGTTTACGGGTACTTCAGAGAGGAGTGGCCCGAGAGACAGGCCTATGGAGTTCGATAAAGACCAACCTGCCCCTCCTGAGGAAGATCCATTTGGTTTGGACCAGTTCTTGACAGAGGTGAAAACAGGAAAGAAAGCAATTGATAAAATTGGAAGTGGTGGTACCATGAAAGCGACTGCTGGATCGATGCGAGATGGGTATGAGGGATCGAGTAGATCGAGAATTCAATTTGATAAGAGCCAGCGATGAGGTAACATTTGCTCCAGTTGCATCTTGATTTGTTTTGAATTCTGTACTGTTAAAGTTGTAGCTGTAATGGCGTATGCTATGACTGTTCTATGGTATGATGATGGTAAGTTTCTTTGTGATTTTTCAAGTTGAATTTCCTAATTTTTGTTATTTTTTTTATGATAGTTTGATACTTATGGTTTGGAATAGAAAAATGAGGTGATTCAGAGATATCTATCTATTGAGCGAAGTTGACATACTCTCCTCGTTCTTTCTTCCTCAATGCCTTGAAAATGCAAAGGTTGCATTCTTTTGGTGCACACCACATGATAGTGAGGTAAAATATGAGTTTATACACTATTTTGTGAATAATTTTTGTTAAAGTATATAGTTTTCTCCAAAAACACCCCCTCCCCTACTTAGTATAGTGAAAGCTTGATCTCAGCTTGTTTATATTAATAAAATAGTTCACGTCATGAAATATTCCATTTAGGCTCAAGCTTACGCTCGATATTTAAGAACTTTCTTGTCATATAATTGTAAAGTGGTACTCCCTCCGTCCCGGTCTAAGTGTCTCATTTCTTTTGGTTGAATGGTTTAAGAAAGTGTATTTTTTTATTAATATATGGTGGAAAAGTAATGAATAGTGTTGAAAAGTGGATTGAATGAGTGTCATTTTTGGTAATATTGTGTGAATTTAAAGGTTAAAGTTTATATGTAGTAGAGTGTTGCTTTTTCCATTTATGGAATGAGACACTTAGTGTGGGACAACCAAAAAAGGAAAGTGGGACACTTAGAGTGGGATGAAGGGAGTATTATTTACTAACTCGGAACTCTATTTTCATCTCGTAAATGTAATTGAACGAGCTTCTAATTGGTTCGATAAATGTTCTGAGACCAGTTTGAACATCGAGTACTTGGTTCGATTTGAATTGAATAACAACGTTAACCTAGTACCACCCAAAGAAAGTCATCCAAAATTTTAAGGCATATTGCAGGAAACATAATAAGTATAGTTGGACTTATGATAAACAAATTTACTTTGTAATTTGTTTGCAACTATCATTTTATTTTAAATAAAACTCCCTTCGTTCCGTTATTACTTTTTTTTTTCCTTGTATTTTAGTGGGTGAGTTATTTATTAATATTTAAAATGATAAAATGACTTCTAAAAAGATGTATGGTAAATCTATATCTCTTCTATCATACAGTGACTTAAATATTACTTTATCATTTTAAATATTAATAAAAAAAATTACTCGTTAAAACATGAGAAAATAGTAACTGTGAAAGCAATCTTGGGATGAAGGAAGTAATTAAGAAAATTTTAATGAGAGAGCTTATACTAATCTATTCAATAACGTATTTAAATAAAACAATTAATTTTGTTTATAAGTATAAAAAATGCAAATTAATTACAAGATTACACAAGGTAAAATAAAACAATTAATTTTGTTTAAAAGTGCTCGAAAATGCAAATAATTTGCACGATTAAACAAGACTTTACCTGATAATAATAAAACTTTTGTGAGTTTTCGTTGTCATTCTATAAAATTATTAAATTTAGTCATCTGGTAATAATAAAGCTTTTGTGAGATTTCGTTGTCATTCTATCAAATTATTAAATTTAGCTGGGATGTAAAATTGAGAATCCGGTAAATGTGTTAATTATGTGTTGCAACTTTAAATGAATTAGTCAGATGATTACTTAATAAACATGAAGGAGTTTCTTTGATTTGAGAGTTGTTCGCAAAAGTCGTATAACTATTAAATCCAAGTTTACTCACATTCAGCCGACTTTGATCCAGTTCCGTATAAGAAAATGAATTGCAACTGAGAATGCAATTAATCAAACCAATTCAGCACAAATAATTCATATGCATCTCATTTAACCACACTAAAAACATCAAGTGGGCAACTTAAGAGTATACATAACGTAAAACGTAACATAATTGAATTCGAAAAATACTAATTAATTAATTTAATTAGAAGCACAATACTCGACAACATTCTATCCAGTAAAGTTGCTCATATCTAGTTCAGGCAAAACTAGTGAATTCCTATTCAGTTATAATAGCCGGAAAAGGTGAAACATTCTGGACGAAGTTTGGATAACAAAATTCAAGCAGCGTCCAGGAAGAGATTGATGACGGAGATTGAGATTCGACCTGCATTTCAAGAGCAACTTCCTTTCTAACATTGAGGAAAAAGCAAACTCAGAGCCCAGAAATCACAATCTGCTATTATCTCCTGTAAGTTTTGCATTCAGCTACTAGAACCAGTGGGAACAGCAACTGGATTCCAGTCTTCGGACTTCTCAAGTTCTTTGTTAACCATCTGAAATCATAGAGATCATATGGCAAAGTATTGAGATTTAAAACTTACGTTGTACTTTTAACCCTAGTCAGAAGCCTAGACCAGAAATTTCAATGTATAATCGATTATCACTAAGATAAAAAAGATTCCAATTTTTTCTGAAGTTACTTATGATCAAGAACATCTCACCTTGTTGCTGATTAAATTATGTAGAGCAATCACACTTCTGATAAGGGATGATAGATATATGACCAACATCATATCGTTCGTTTTGACTGCAAAAAGAGTCGAAGAACAATTTCAGGGTTATGTTTAACCTTGATAGAAACAAACTGATGAAGCAAACAACAAAAAATATCACATGTAACTAATTTACCAGCAAAAGCTTTAACAAGTTCAGATACATTCAGATTTGGGAGAAGATTGAACACATCCTGCACAAATCGGGTAACATTTGAACGTGAGATATTATGTCAAAATTTAAAATATTCAAGAACACACAAGGAAAGAGATAGAATCCTAATTACATGTGCAGTTTACAGGTTAATGTGAAAATGATACCTGTAGATGGTAGAGGATTTCGTGATTTAAAGGGAGCTTTTCTTCTATAACAAGGTCAAGATAACTCCTAATCTCTTTCAATCGTGCATCCAATCCCTTTAAAGCAGCAAGTTTTCCAGTCACCTAAAAAAGAGAACTTTTTTTTATTATTTCCGCTCGAGGAAAAAAAAAAAGATAGACCAATTCTTTATCACAAGCATATAGGCAACTAATAATCAATAGTTCAGGAGTTAAGAGTTAAAAGAACCTCCGTTGCAAGGGTGCTGATAGTCATGTCCTTTACATCCCTTAGCAAATGTTCAACTCCTGCCATAAACAATACAAGTGGGAGCAGTGAGGTGTACGTATACAATGATCCACAAAAGATTTTATTAAAAGTTGACAAGAGCAGGAGATTCCATGAATGAAATAACAAGGCATGAAGTAAAGCAAAAAGGACATATCCTAGGGCAGTAACAAACCAATTTCTTCAACTTCATGAGCAGCAATTTCAGATGTAACATGCACAAACACCTTCTGACTTTTCTGAGTAGCATTCTGCAAGATCATCCAACAAAATGATCACATTATGGTTTATGCTCAATAACTGGGCATTGCTTTTTCACAAAATTTAGCTTTAGATATAACATATACTTAGGGATGGCAACGGGGCGGGTCTGGGACGGGTTTGGCCAATCCCAGGACCCGCCCCGCCAGAATTTTAGGGGACCCGGGACCTGCCGGGTCCAATCCGCCCCGATTTTTTAAATTAGTTTTTAAATATAAAATATATAATTTTTTGCATTCGAAAAATCAGATTTAAACATATATTTGCTTCAAATAATATTTAATAATCATCTATTACTTAAAAATAACATATATAATCAATATATTAATAAATTTATGTACACTAGTTTGAAAATAAGTCCATATATATGCATATAAATACATAAAATAATATGAATATATTATGAGGCAGGCCCTACCAAAACACGACCCGCCCCGGACCCGCTTGACCGGGTCTAAACCCGCCCCGAGCGGGTTCAATGCGGGTCCGGGTTTGAACCCGCCCCATTGCCATTCCTACATATACTCATAGGAATTAATTTGGTACCTAGAGAGAGCAAACCTCAAAAGGACGAGGAGCCAAAAACAAGTCATGCACATAAATAAGCACTTATAATGTTGACATACCTCTTTAACCTCTTCGACAGCATAATATGCTTTGGTGGGTATTCCAAGCTCTTTTGGCTGGACATCAATAATGGCCAACACTGGATTGGGGACATAGCTGCAACAAAGTGTAGATTACATTATCATTGGATATGTAGAGATGACACAGTTGACAAATCCTCTACACCAGTCATAAAAGCAATAAGCTGTCTAGGAGACGTGTCAAAATCATTAGACTGATAACAAGTAAAAAGCGGGGCAATCTCTAGAAAATATGTATTAAGTTTAACTAGGATAACACCACTACACCAGTGAGGGAAGGGATAAACTTCTCAATTAAATATCTGGATTCCATAAAGAACTGAAGAAAAAGCCACAAATGGAGGAAGACCATAATACTTCAAAGACATATATTAATGAGACAAGTCAATTGTCCAAACCAAACCATCAAACGTATGCTTCACAACTATAATGAAAAAAATGTAGCTGAAAACATGAATACTTGGACAATATAAAACGGAAAAGGCCAGTAATTACCAGCAGAAGAAAACATTTCTCATGAACGAAATCTTAAATCCCAACAACTGAAAACAAAATTTCTTGTGCTTTATTCAGACAAAAAAATCTTACTCATTGAAAAGTCCATGAATGCTCAGGTCATTTTCCTTCAGTTTTGGACCAGTGCTATACCAACCAACAACATGCTCCTTGGCTGACACAAGATGCACGCTCATCAGATTAGGCTGAAATTCACACACACACACGCACAAAGTAGAAACCTATGGCAATGGAAAATCACAAACCATTTATTCTTCTGAACATAGAAAACATTGACTCATGGTAAATATGATCAAGAAACCAGATGCTTGGATCCTTATCATCTTCTTCAAAAGGCACTGCATAAATTGGGTGAACATGTTAGAAGTAAGAACAATAGCATAACCTTAACATTAATTGGGATAAGATTCAAAAGTTGGAAAATGTATCACAAAGGAGGAAAGTTGGACAATGTGCTCCAGTTGCTAGTGAAAATAAGATATAACCAACAGAGACGGCTTGTTATGTAATTGAATTAACAGTTTGAAATGCAAAAAAGCGTAGGACAACCTAGTACAAGAAATGACTATGCTCAGTGATTCCAAAAAGTATGTCAATGTCATAATAATCACATATCAAGGCAGAGGTATGAAATTGAACAGTACTAGAATCAAATGAACTCCTAAAGACAACAAAATCTTGAGACTTTGGGAAATGCCCGCACTGAATTTGCAAAGGCATCGAATCACCGATGAGCAATTACGGCACAAAAATAACTTCATCTACGTGAAATTAGGCAACCTATCTCAGAACTGAAATCTACACATCAAATTTACTTGATTAAGTTATAGAACATATAATGACTCATTTTCAGAAGTAACACATCATACCTAACTTAAATTATAACAAAAATTCATATCGAACTTGCTATACTTCGAAATTCACTAACCTAGCTCATATGAATTCAGAACGTAAGAGGCCCTTAACCAGTTAAACAAACAAAAAAGTAGAAAAATTGATATTTAGAAGAAGATGAGATATCAGATCCGGAATACAAACCGGCATAGCTGTTGGTAACGTCAACGACTCCCTTAAAGGAAGATCCAAGAAGAACTCCGACGACGCGCTTCTTGGTATCACGCGCCACCCGATTATAGTGGTCGACGATGCTCAGCAGCACCAGGGGGTGCACCACCACTTTCTCAATCGGCCGCGACGAAATTTGCTGAGATTTTATCACGTCCATTTCCTCTCAATTTCTGCGTTTTCTTCTTCCTCTCTTTCCTGGGGTTTTGGGGAATTTTGTTTCAGTGTCTTGATCGTAAAGAAAAAGGGATTCTTATTTACCCTGTTTTTCGATCTATAAAATAAAATATACTCCCTCCGTCCCACCATTATTTGCGCAATTTCCTTTTTCGTCCGTCCCAAGATTATTTGCACACTCTAAAAAAGGAAACATTGATTTGCGTGCACACTCATAATAATATACACATATTTACCCATATACCACTACTTTACTCAAAAAGTAATTTTTTCTTAATATGTGTGCCGTCCCAACTATGCAAATAATGCTGGGACGGAGGGAGTAGTATTTTTGAAAATCAATTTTCTTACTTTCAAAATAAATAGGCCCAGTATTTGCACTAACCTCTTTGGTAAAGACACTATTCGATGAATACACCATTTATTGTTCGGATTTTTTTTTTTAAATTGTTTCAATTTTTTTTAACATTGTTTCCGAACATAATGGAATGCACAATATTTTGAAGAAAAAAAAATCGATTTTTATATTTATTTTCGAAAAAAATCATTTTTTTTTATTTTTTGAAAAAATAGGTGATGTATTCATTCAAATAGTGTCTTTACTAAAGCTAGCGTGAATAAATATGGCCTAATAAATACTATTGCTGGCCCATTATTAGGCCCAAAAAGCTTCACAATGCCAATGGACATTCATTAAAGACCCAGGTTATTTGCACTAGCCTCTATGTTAAAGACACTAATCGGATGAATACACTATTTTTTGTTCGAATTTTTTTTTTCGAATTTTTTTCATTTTTTCGAACATTTTTTCCGAACATAATGAAATGAACAATATTTCGGAAAAAAAATTCGAATTTTTTGTTTATTTTTGGAACTTTTTTCCGAAAATGTTGCAAATTTTCGAAAAAAAAAGTAGTGTATTTATCCAGATAGTGTATTTAACATAGAGGCTAGTGCAAATAACCGTGGTCTTCATTAAATATACACAGTCTGAGAAAATTATGATAAAATTCTATAGAAGATTATTTCTAAGTATGATTTTATTTTATTTTTAACCCCAAAATCTAGTGACGAGCTATATTTTAAAAGTGGAAACGGATGTTCAATCGGACACCCTTAGGGCTTGTTTGTTTCGGGATTTAGGTGGGCGTGTGAAGTCATGACTTTACGCCCACAAGATGTAAAGTCTTGAATGATAATAAAAGTGTGTGTTTGTTTTGGGATTTTAGTAGGGTGAAATTTTACTTTATGTCAAATCATGTGTAAAAGTAAAGTATGATGTGTAAGAGAAAAGTAGGAAAAAGAGTGTAAGTGAGAGAAAAAACATGAAAGAAAAAAGTAAGAAATAGAGTGTAAGTGAGGAAAAAAAGTAGGAAATAGAGTGTAAATGGGAGAAAATATGTATTATAGGTGTGGATGAAGAATGAGATGTAAAAACGGATTGTTTCATCTCTAACTAGAATGGGGCGGGGGCCGGAAAGTTCTAGTCATGTCCGTGTAAATCCCAAAACAATGGTCGTATTACATTTGACCATTAATAAAGAATATGACTGTGCAATCATATAATATTATATCAAATATATAAATTATAGATCTTACAGTATTATATATATTTTTCCCTTGGAATAGTATTAAAACTGTTAACAGACAATTTTCTCCACCTAGTAAAAAAAAATTAAGATGAATATTTGAACATTTACGAGAGCTTTTATGCAAATAACTTGATCGAATATGGATTATGTAAGTTGATCTACTTGCTTAATTCCTCATTCGATTGACTAGGTTTTGCCACATATCCTTAATTCCTTTATACTATATTTATAGGAGTGTGCAACGGTCGGTTTGGTCACCGAAACGAACCATATTAGCCAAACTGAATATCACATCGAAATTTTATTACAAACAAAAAACCGAACCATATTTTGAAAAATCGTTCGGTCCTAAACCAAATTTTTTTACACTTCTCTTTTTTAAAATTTAGCTTAATTTTTTTAGCATCAACACACTTGTTTCATTCAATTACTTGCAACATGTCAACATCTAAATACTAATTTAAGCAAAAATGCATCAATAAACTTACTACATAATCAAATAAAAACATCTAACACAATAGTTTTGAAAAACACAATCAACACAGAACACCACTCCTCAAGTATTTTATGCAAAACAAAAATCAACTCAAGTCCTTTATGCGCGAATCTAAATTATTTAATATCAATATTATTATACTATATTAGACTATAAGTGATTATATATTAATTTAAGTGAATGTTATATATAATATTATTTTTATTATTAAAAATATTTTGGTTCGGTTCGGTATATATGGTTTTTAATTCGTAAAAATCGTAAACTAAACCATAAACCAAAAATCGAACCAAAATTTATATTTTGGTTTGGTTTGGTTTGATCGATTTTTTCGGTTCCGTATTTTACACACCTGGTACATTTATCCGCGGTTTTGGTATGATCAATTATCACTAGAAAATCAATTGCACAATTGGTCCGGTGAGTCAATCTAGTTTGTGAGCTATCATCATTCCATCAACATGCCATGGGTAGACGTTCTATTTGTCAACATAAATATTAAAAATAATGATAATAATTATATCAAAATTTTAAATTTTTGTTCTCTATAAATAGAGACCAATATTGATATATTTTGAATCACAATCTCATATTTTATCTTTTCTCTCCTAATTTCTATCACCTCTCCTAATACTTTTCATTTTCATACATATTTGCATTAAAATTTTAATTTGTAATTTTGTTATTGAGATTGTATTTTATTTAAAAAGGAAAATAATTTTTTTTTAGAATTGAAATTTTTGGATACAAAAAATTTAATATATTTCATACACATTTAAATATATAATTTTATCTTTTGCGTTTATCTACAGTTTTACTCTCTAAATTTTGTAATTTAAATTTTATTATTAAAATTATAAGTTATTTTAAGTGTATAGTAATTTTTTCTTTAATATAGGATGTTGAAGTTCATTCTACTTCCCTCTTTTTCATCACATATTCTCCATTTTTAATTTTAATTTTCCTTAATTTCTTCGCCGAATCGGAGTCTGTAGCCTTCTTCTCCCCGATATTCATGTCCACGATACTAATTCTTAATCTTTTTTTTCTTGAAAAGTTGTTGGCCGCCGAGTCGACCGGTTCTACCGGCGATTGGTTCGACCCAGTTTTACGGTATTTGGCCAGTTCATGGTCGCTTCAGGCTGGCAGCGGTCCAATGCTTGCGAGCCATTTGGAAGGCTGTCCAAGTAGCAGTCGGACCGGTCGAAACGACTAGTCCGATCCTCTTTTTAAAATATAGGTGATGAGTATAGTATTCACAAGGATTAACCCTAGTATCTACCACAATTTTAATAATCTAATTTTATTTAGAAAATCGCAATACTCCACGTAAATTAGCTTTAGTATCTATCACGATTTTAATTATCTTTTTATCTAGAAAATCAATAATTTGGAAGGAGGGTTTTGTTTAAACAAAAACAATTAAAGTAACTATAAGTGACCAATTGATAAAAGGCATATAACAATTCAACGAGTTTAAGACAATCAAGAAAGATTAAGTAGATCCTTGGACTTAGGACTTACGATTTCAATTAAGATCAAATTCACACGAATCAATTCAATCGACTACTTCGTTAAATATTCTTATTAAGGAAATCACTAAGGAAGATTAAATCATCTCTCGATCTTATTAACCTTGTTAGATATACAGTACTTTACCCTGTTGATAGGCGAACATCATCCAGCATGAAGCGAACAAGAGTTACGGGCTTAAACAAAGATAGTCAACATTGGGGTTCATCTACCAATCTGAGAGGTGTATAAAGTGACGAACAACTCCCCCGACGAACAACTAATGGGCGAACAGGTATTAAGACCCGAGACCAAGAATGAGCCAACTGTGAAGTTATCAATGACGAACAACTTGGTCAAACTATGATACAACAAATAGCCAAGGAGGTGTGTACAAGTGAACAAAGGACAAAGATCTCAAAGCCAAGCTGAACAAAGCCATAAGGCGAGCAACTTCCAAAGTACAACCTCAAGAGGCGAACAACTTTCGGTTGGGGAATCAACAAGATCAATCAAGCCGACCTAGGCGAACAACAATGAGTCCGAAATAAGACCAAAGAAGACTTTGTAACTAAGATTCAGCTTAGATAAGATCAAAGGGACACATGTCAAGCATGCAGGCTAGGGAGACCAAGAGTCTTGGACACCTCATGCTTGCTAGTCTCTATAAATAGTTGTTCTCCAGCTGTGAAATACAAGTTCAAATATATAAACACTCCCAAAACACACACAAATACACCCAAACCTACACATACACGAAATAAGTCCAATTTCGACTACCGAATTTACAAATTCGATAAATTTATTCCCCGATTTACCATTTACGGTGGTAATCAATCACACGTAATTGATTGGTGACGTAAAAACGGATTAAAACAGCCACTAATCCTTACGATTAGATTCGTTCACCAACAATTTGGCGCTAGAAGGAGGGTCCGAACCTCCGGTTTAGTGTGATTACTCAAGAACTTCAAGTTGAAAACTTGAAGATTCATAGGAAATCTCAAGAAATATTTGAAGATACAAACAAAAGTGTTCTTGGTGTTCTTGGTGTTCTTCAATTTAAAAATTAAGAAATAATTTAAATTGAAATGCCTCAATCTAAAGAGACCCAAGGATCTCGTTTGTCGAAAAGAGCATCTCAGACCCGAGCCACGTCGGCCGACCACCGGGACCGTGACCCAAGACATGCGAACAGGTCACAGCATACAGCCATAACACATAACCTCCCCCCTGAGATGGAGGCTTTGGCGAACAACCCCAACGAGTTGGCTAAAACCATAGCTGCTCTCCAGGCCCTCCAGAGGCAACAAGAGCAGATTAGGCCAACACAAGCAAGGCCAAGGGACAAGTCCCTAGAGGTTGTTAGACCCAGGACTACTAGGGGCGAACAGCGAGAGGTTGATAGTGTCCAAGTCAGACGGAATAAGGGAAAGGCCAAGGTGGTCGACCAAAGAGAAGTACAGGCTGAGTCTGGTCGCGGACGAACAACTATGTCTAGCCATGGAACAACACGTTCCAGTGCCCAAGACAGGCTTAGCCAACCTCAACAGGAAGCTGCTCGCCGGGGAGCCGGAGATGGGCGAGCAACTTTTGAACAGCCTCGCCCATCAGTCCATGAAAGACTCTCCCAGTCAGCCTTTAGGCGCCTAGGGCCAAATGCGGCGAACAACCTTAGGAGGCAAGCCCAGGAAGTGCCCACTCCAAGCGAGGGACTGCGACGAGCAGAAAGGCTAATGCCTTTGCTCGCCGAACAGCCTCCAAGTCAGGGGGCACCTCTTGATGAATTATCAAGCCTAAGGAGGGCTGTAGAGAACATGCAGGGGCAACTAGACCAACAGAGGGGGATGGGAACGACTAGCATGCCATCCTCACCTTTGGCAGCTCACATTTTGAAGGCCCCGATACAGAAAAAGATTCAATTTCCGGCTAGCATTCAATATGAAGGCATCGCCGACCCCCGGGTCCACTTAACGAAGTATACGGACTACATGGTCTCCGTGGGGGCCAGCGATGCCACCCAATGCCGGAATTTTCCGTTAACATTGGGCGATCGGGTTCACAAGTGGTTTTCATCAATGCCGCCGGCATCAATCCACTCGTTCGTCCAACTAAGTCGAGAATTTCTTTCTCACTTTTCTACGGCGGGGTCGTATCTTTCCCAAAAACACCGGCTGTCGGATTTGAGACAAAATGATGATGAAACTGACCGGGCGTTTATGGAAAGATTCGATAAAGTTTTGCTAGAAGGAGAACCGGTAAGCGAAGATACAAAGATCGTCGCTGTGATGGCCGGATTGAAAAAAGGGTCGAAGTTATGGAAGGAGGTACGTCTGAAGTGCCCAAAGACTTATGCCAAGTTCAGAAACCAAGCTGGCATTTTCGTTTCCATGCACGAGGCCCTACAAACAAATTTGGGGGAGAACAAGGCTGATCCTAAGGAGAATAACAAAAAGCCCGTCGGGACAAGCTACAGGGTCCCAAAAAATATGAAAGCATTCACCGAAGGATCGGATTTGAAAGAAAAATTGAACCAAGTATTGACAGTATCAGTTGATACTGTGTATGAGAACGTAAAGGAAAAAGAGTTGCTTTCCCCACCACGTAAAATCCGTCAGGATACTGGCAAACTCAACCCAAACAAGTATTGTGCCTACCATCAAAGTGAGGGGCATTTTACGAGTGAGTGTAGAGACTTGCTTAAGCAACTCTGGCGATTTTATGAGGAGGGAAAGCTCTCCGATTTCGTTAAAAGGCAACCTGGGAAGAGAACCCGGGAGAACAACTCGGAAGACGAAGAGGATGGTCAACCTCAAAGAAACAACAGACCCGGGCGACCAGTTCCCAGTATTCCAGCTCAACCTTTAGAAGATCTTTTCATGATGGAACCCGCAGGTCCCGCGGGAGGGTGTTTTGATGGACAACCACCCGACTCTAATCGGAAGAGGAAAGCGGAGCTACGAGCGATTGGCCAAGTACAAGAAATGGGAGTTAAGCCGTCTATCATGCAAACGGTAGAATTAACCTTCACCGAAAAAGACCTTGAAGGCGTCTTAACTCTGCACAATGATTCACTCGTAATCTGCGCAAAGATTATGGGGACCAGAGTCCACAGACTGTTGGTGGACACCGGAGCCTACACCAACATCTTGTTTAAGAAGACCCTCGATAATCTGGGAGATTATTCGGGTTATGTTCGAAATACAACACATAGAATCATAGGCTTCGGGAATGCTGTGACAACACCGTTGGGAATTGTAACATTAGCAGTACAACTTGTAACGGCTAATGAACCCGAAAGAAATATAACAAGAATGGTAGATTTCTTGGTTGTAGACCAGGAGTCGACCTATAACGGGTTTCTTGGCCGACCTTTTCTCAATGAATTTAAAGCTGCATGTTCCACTTACCACTATTGTTTGAAATTTCCAACAGCTAGTGGAGCAGGCATAATTAAAGGAGACCAACGGAGAGCACGAGAATGCATTCAACAGCTACGAGCAAAATTTGTACAAATATCCATGATGGAAGCAACAAGTTATCCCGTCGACGAACCATCAATACTGAACAATATGATGGACATGGACGACCACATGGATACGGACGAACAATACTTGGACGAGCAAGTGTTGGACGAACAACTCGTTACCACCCGCGAGGAACCTCCATCTGACGAACAACAAAGGGGTGATGACGAACAACCCTCAGTGGGGGACTTGGAGGGCCAAGTACAAACGAACAACAATGGGACGGAGCCAACTGATGATCTAGAACCCCACCTGGGGGCAGAGCCCATGGACATCAAAAATGATTTCAACCCTGAGGAACCCATACTTGATCCCCGTTGGAAGGGACAAAAACGACGAGCAACTCCAGTCGAAGAGCTGGAGGCGTTCAAAGTTAATCCCAACAACGAAGATCTTGAATTATTCATAGGATCTGAGCTCCCAGAGCCTTACAGATCCCGAATGAAAGAGTTCCTCACCAAGAATCTAGATGTCTTTGCTTGGTCTCACGCAGATATGGTAGGGATAGACCCGAAACATGCTTGTCATAAGCTGAACATAAATCAAGCAAGAAAGCCCGTCCATCAAAAGCGAAGGAAGTACGGCCCAGACAAATACCAAGCCTTGAATGAAGAAGTTAAAAAGCTATTAGACAACGATCTGATCCGTCAAGCACTTTGTCCACAATGGGTAGCAAACCCTGTGCTGGTGAGGAAATCAAACGGAACCTGGAGGCTATGCATAGACTTTACAGATCTGAATGCAGCATGCCCGAAAGACAACTTTCCTCTCCCGCACATCGATCAATTGGTGGACAGCACTGCGGGTCACGAGATGCTAACATTCATGGATGCTTTTGCTGGATATCATCAAATCCCAATGCATCCTGACGATCAAGAAAGCACAGCTTTTTACACTAACAAAAATTTGCTGTGCTGGAAGAGAATGCCCTTCGGCCTCATCAATGTCGGGGCAACTTATCAAAGGCTGGTGAACAAGATGTTTGACCAACAAATCGGAGACACGGTGGAAGTCTACGTAGACGATATCGTAGTCAAAAGTCCCAAGAAGAAAGACCATCTTCAACATCTGACTCAAGTGTTCGAAATTCTTCGACACTATAACATGAAGTTGAATCCAAAGAAGAGCAGCTTTGGAGTTCACTCAGGGAAATTCTTGGGCCATCTTGTTAGCCAGCGGGGAATTGAGGCCAACCCTTCAAAGGTTAAAGCCATTATGGATATGCAACCACCACGTTCGGTGAAAGAAGTGCAAAGACTCACCGGGTGCCTAGCAGCATTGAACCGGTTCATATCCAGGTCAGGGGACAAGTGCCGTCCATTCTTCGAGGCCGTCAAAAAAGGAAAGTTTGCATGGACTAACAACTGCCAAGCGGCCTTCGATCAACTTAAAGAATACCTGGGAGATGTCAAAATCCTATCAAAACCAATCCCAGGAGAAAAGCTCTTTCTATACTTAGCCGCATCAGAAGTTGCCATCAGCTCCGTTTTGGTGCGCGAAGACGGCAAATTTCACCAACCTATATATTACGTCAGCCAGGCTTTACACGAAGCAGAGATCAAATATGCTCCAACCGAAAAGCTGGTGTATGCTTTGGTTATGAGCGTGAGAAAGTTACGACCATACTTCTTTGACCATCAAGTCGAAGTTCTAACAACTTTCCCGCTCAGGCAAATTCTCCATCGCCCCGATACTGCAGGTCGTCTCTTAAGATGGTCACTGGAGATTAGCCAATTCGGGGTGACCTATGCTCCTCGAACAGCGATCAAAGGGCAAGCATTAGCCGACTTTATAGTCGAACTAACTTTCCCACCAGATCCGACGAGAGGACTTGATCATCCTTGGCATCTCTATGTGGACGGATCATCAACCAATATAGCCTCGGGGGCAGGAGTAGTTTTAATCAGCCCAGACAGACAAGTATTCACCTCGGCGATCAGATTTGGTTTCATGGCAACCAACAACGAAGCTGAGTATGAAGCTCTTATTGCTGGTCTCCACCTATCTCTCGCAGTTGGTGTCAGACGCTTGCAAATATTTGGCGATTCACAATTGATCGTGAACCAAGTCCGAGGAGAATACGAAGCAAAAGATGATCATATGATCGAGTATCAACAGATTGTTGCTCACCTAATATCCATGTTGCAGCAAGTTTTCATACAGCAAATTCCAAGGACGAGCAACACTTAAGCAGATGCGCTTGCTCGACTAGCAACAAGTGAAGGCCCCGTAGAATTGGCAGATATTATAGTTACAAAGATGAAAGATCCATCAACAGTAAGCTATAATGTCAACCAACTCGACGATCAAACCAGTGAAGAAGACTGGAGAACAAGTATAGTCAAATACTTGAAAAGTGGGGAAAAACCAAACAATCCTTTTGAAGCTGCCAAGCTAGTAAAGCGAGCCGCCAGATATACTCTGGTGGGCGAACAACTCTTCAAAAGGGGAATATCAGTCCCACTTCTCAAGTGTTTGCCTAGGGGGCAAGGGCAAGCAGTACTCGAAGAAATTCACGCCGGAGTATGTGGAAATCACACTGGGGGGCAAGCCTTGGCGTACAAAACCATCAGGCAAGGGTATTATTGGCCGACATTACGTCAGGATGCGATCAAGAAAGCAAAAACTTGCCATCAGTGTCAGATTTTTGCCCCGAATATTCATACACCAGCCCAAGAGCTCGTGTCGGTATACAGCCCATGGCCTTTTGCAAAATGGGGGATGGACATCATTGGTCCTTTCCCGGCTGGAGTAGGAAATGTTCGATTTGCCGTTGTGGCAGTCGATTATTACACTAAATGGGCAGAAGCAGAGGCCATGGTGAACATCACGCAGCAGAAGATGATCAACTTTATTTGGAAGAACATTGTCTGTCGTTTTGGAGTTCCACAGGCAATTGTGACAGACAATGGTCCACAGTTTGATGGACAAGAGTTGAGAGAATTTTGTGCGAAGTGGGGGATCAAAAAGCATTACTCCACACCTTATCATCCCCAGTCAAACGGACAAGTTGAAGCTGTGAACAAGATAATCAAGCATACATTAAAAGTAAGACTGGCGGAGAGCAAAAGTGGTTGGTCTATCGAACTCCCGGAAGTCTTGTGGGCATACAGAGTTTCTCCCAGGTCTAGCACCGGAGAAACACCCTTTGCTATGGCTTTTGGGACAGAGGCTGTAATACCAATTGAGTTAAAGGCCACTACATTTAGGACGACCAACTTTGATGAACAGGCGAACAACTCTGCTTTGGCTGCAGAAATAGATTTGCTCGAAGAAAAAAGATTAAATGCGGAGTTAAAAAATGCCACATACAAGCAGCGAGCAAAACGTTACTATAATTCCCATGTAAAAGTTAGGGAATTCAGAGTTGGAGATTTGGTTCTAAGAAAGTTGTTCGCCCAACCTCCAGGTGTATTGAGACCAACTTGGGAGGGCCCGTATCGTATAACAGAAAAATACGTCAATGGTGTATACAATATCGAGGACATGGAAGGCAAGCCGGCCCAATACTCCTGGAACGCTGTACATCTAAAGAAGTACTATCAGTAAAGTTAGGCGAACAAATGTCTTGGGGGGCAAGGGATGCGTATGAGTTGAAGGAAGGCTAAAAACTTGCCTAATTTTTTAAAATTTTCCTAAGTATAGATTCAAAAGTTGCTCGGCACATTGTATAGTCTGGTGCTAGTGCTTTTGATTTTATAGATAGAGTTGCTCGGCAAAAAATATTATAAGCGAGCAAGTTTTAGTTTGTGTTTAAAGCTGTTCGTCAGATTGTATATGATAGTGATGCAGTCTTGCAACACTTGTAATTATTTCGCAATGTAAATATAATAGTTGTTCGTCGAAAAGGAAAAGTCCAAAAGCTCGAGGTACAAGTCCATTCAAAGGTTGTTCGTTTTACAAATGAACAGAACCTAAGGACCAAAGCCACTTAAAGGTTGTTCGTTTTTTAAAATGAACAGAACCTAAGGCTGAACCCTGATTCCACTAAAGGCAAAGTTCAATTCGAACAAAATCCCAACACTATATGTTATAATTGTAAAGGCATTGACAGAAATGTAAAGGCAATTAACATATATAAGAAAATGAGCGAACATAAGAAAGACGTTCCATTAATCAAAGGCTTTAAGCCCAAAAAATAGTACAAGCTGGAAGCAGCCATTACAAGTACTACAAAAAAGAGGCGAACAACTATTACAAAGAAAAGAGCCAAGTCTAAGGCCTATTGCTGCACGGCTGGAGGAGGATCTTGAGTTTGCTCGGCAGGAGGGTCAACAATCAAATCTTTGGCCAAGTCCTCTGCAGCCTTCCGCTCAATCTCTTCGGTATTCTGCTCGCCTGCGGCAGCCGGCTCATCTCCCTGCTCGCCATCATCAACAATTGGTGGAGGATGAGTGATGGTGATACTGGGGTCAAGTTTATCAAGTTTAACCCCTAGCACAGCTAAGTCCGCCAACTGGATTTTAACGTTGTTCGGCGGAGGATAGTTCTCAAGGAACTCGTTCAAATCCTTGCTCATCTCCTCCACCATGTCCTTGTAATCATAGGCATCAGCCGTGCGGATGCTGTCCGCGTAGGCACAAATATATCCAAGGTTGGAGATGGGGCCGGTGCGAGCTTGAACCTCCTCTTCAAGTTGCTCGCGGGTGAAGAGGTTGGCTTCTGCCTCCCGGAGACGAGCATTCTCTGCCTCAAGCTCAACAATTCTTTGTTCAGCCGCAGTCAATTTCTTCTCCCCCTCACCGAGCAAAACCTCCTTGTCCCCAAGCAGGGCCTCTTTGTCCTTCAGCTCTTTGGACAAGACTTGAATCTCTTCAAGGCGCTTGTGCTCAGCATCAATGTAAACATTGATCTGGTTGTTGAGGCGAGCAATTTTAGCCTCGTATTGGCCGACCAGGCCATCCTTTTCTTCAGTAAGCTGCCGAACAGTATTCGCATAAAGGCGAGCAGACTCTTCTTGCTCGGTAACTTGGGCAATTGCCCTTTGGGCAGTAACGAGGCCGTTGGCGACGAGCATCATTGAGAGGTGAAGATTGTCCATTTGCCCCTGTTGGAGGATGGCTTTGTCCAAGGGACGCGTCCAGGCTCGGGCAACCAACTCCGTCGCCTTGCGAACATGCTCGCCAGGAATCTCCCTTATGTTAACGGGAGTTTTCGAGCAAGCGTACTGATGTACAACACTTGCTCGACCAGGATAATCGTCAGCACGATATCTGCGAACGAGAAAGGAAAGGATACTTAGAAGAATAATAAAATATGATGATGGAACTTGTTCGGCAGAAGCTAATGTGGACTTACTCCTTGAATTTTCGCTCATCCCAACCCAGATGGGTGAGATCCTCAGGGCCGCGACCAGAGGTAGAATCCTTGCTCGCCTTGCCTGTTCTTTCCACAGGCTCAGTAGAGCGACGAACAGCATCCCCCTCTGGACGAGGATGACTGTGACCCACTTTCTCCTTCCCCTTGCCAGGGACATCGTGGGACAAGGGAGTCCCGTCAGCTTTCTTTAAACGTTCCCCCCATGAGGAGGGGAAACGGGAGGGGATTGGATTTGGACTGGGGGGGCAGCCTGTCTCGGAACTCTAGCCCCCTCAGGCTTGTTCGACATGGCGAGCACCGCTTGAGGAGGGTCACCTCTCCTTTTCTTCCCTTTTGGTGGCCCCATTTCAAGGACCCTTTGCTCGAGGAGAGCGTAACTTGGGGGAACGGCAACTGTTACTTGCTCGGCTAAAAAAAAAAGAAATTAGGCGAGCAAGTTAAACAAGATAATGACGAACAAAGTTTGAACCGGGAGTTAGAAATTTTCATACCTAGGGGCACCTCAGCTTGAGCCTCCAGGTGGTGAGGGTAAGTCAAGAGACGAGCAGCTCTTTGACACCTTGCTCGGCAAAGATAGTCAATAGTCCTATCTGCCCTATTTCGGAGGCCAACCAAGCACGAAGTAAACAGAAACTCGGAGCTCAACTCCTCCTCTTTCGAATCCCACTTGGGTAGACGAGGGCCTGCGAACAAACAAGAAAAGTGAAATTAGAACTACTTAGCCCAAAGGCGAGCAAGAAACAAACTTACGTTTCAGTTTTCCATAGGCTGCTGGAGAATTTATTCGTCCAGGGCCGCCGTGTGGACCAGAAGATGCTCGCCAATCACCCCCAATCCAGAAGAAGTGTTGCTTCCAGTCACGAATCTTGTTCGGCACCTCTTCCACCATTTTCAACCCAGTTCTTGCCTTGAGATAGTGATAGCCTTCTTCTCCTAAGGGGCAGCTCGTAATCGTCATCAAGTAGTTGATCTCTTCCGCAGTGATCCGATCAACATACCCCTCCAAGGCGAACAAGCACATAGAGCCTAGAAGGTTCATCCACCCAATTGGAGTAATTTGGGTGATGGCCAAGTTGGTCGCCTCCAGGAATCGACCAACAACGGGTGGAAGAGGTAGCTTTAATCCAGCAATCAAGGTGTGAAGGTTGATCGCCGTACATCCTGGGGGTGGACGATCAGCTCTTTCTTTTCTTTGAGGGGCCCACAGGTGAATATCATATGGGATTTTGTATTCCTCCCGGATAGAGTCCAGTTCATCTTCGCGAACAACACTTTTTATCTTGCTCGCCTGGTACCCAGTTTTCACCTTATCCATTATTTGTCTCTGGGGACGGGGAAAGTTGTTCGCATACCTTTCAGCATATGCTCGCCATTCAAATAGACGAGCAACCCCAGCTGGGATCTCGCTTTCCCGCATCTTTGGGGATGGAAAATTGATACCCTCCAAAAATTCGCGAGTGAGTTCGTTAAGGTCTGGATCTTCAGATTCGGCAGAAGACGAAGAGCTTCCGTCCCGATTGTTGTTCGCCGCAACTGTTAGTTCTCTCCCAGATGGGCCCACACCGGTGTCCTCTACAGAGCGAACAACTGAATCCACGTGAAGATCCGACGCCGAAGAAATCTCGAAGGGGGGTTGATCGACGGGGACCGCAACTGGAAAAAGTGGGTCTAAGGTCTCCTCAGTCTTATTGCTCGAGTGCGAAGACATAGAAGAGGAAGAAAAATCCAAGCGGCGGTAGAAAGAGTTGCAGACGGCGGCGCTATCCCGGAGAAGACGGTGGTGCTCGAACCCACACGGCGGCGATGGCGTTTTCGAGAGAAAAAGTAAAGAAGAAGATAGGAGAAGAAGAGTAACTACCTGGGAGTTGAAATTTGAAGCCAAACGCTGAAGGACGGACGTCGGAAAGCTTGGAATCGCCGGAGGAAAGTAGAAATCGCCGGAGCACTGTAGCAAGAGGGGGAAAAGTGGGAAAAATTTCAGTTTTCCCACTATTTATACCCCAAGCAAAAACGGGGTCCCAGATATAATTTCTCGAAAACTCAGGGGCCGAATGGAGAGAAAACGGGGTTAACTCCGAGCTAACCCACAAGTTGAAGGACCTATAAACAATTATAGGGGCGCGTGGCCTCGGGGTTGTTCGCGCGTGAACGACGCGCAATCATTACGCTGGCGTCATCTTCGTGATCTCCCCAGATCATGGGAAGACGAAACGGTTATCCCGATGTTGCTCGTCACAAAGATGATGTTCGTCCAAGTCTTGACCAGAACAATATCCTAACTACATTTGCTCGCCACAAAGTTGCTCGTCTGATGCAACATCTAGTCAGGATAGGGGGCAATTGTTGATAGGCGAACATCATCCAGCATGAAGCGAACAAGAGTTACGGGCTTAAACAAAGATAGTCAACATTGGGGTTCATCTACCAATCTGAGAGGTGTATAAAGTGACGAACAACTCCCCCGACGAACAACTAATGGGCGAACATGTATTAAGACCCGAGACCAAGAATGAGTCAACTGTGAAGTTATCAATGACGAACAACTTGGTCAAACTATGATACAACAAACAGTCAAGGAGGTGTGTACAAGTGAACAAAGGACAAAGATCCCAAAGCCAAGCTGAACAAAGCCATAAGACGAGCAACTTCCAAAGTACAACCTCAAGAGGCGAACAACTTTCGGTTGGGGAATCAACAAGATCAATCAAGCCGACCTAGGCGAACAACAATGAGTCCGAGATAAGACCAAAGAAGACTTTGTAACTAAGATTCAGCTTAGATAAGATCAAAGGGACACATGTCAAGCATGCAGGCTAGGGAGACCAAGAGTCTTGGACACCTCATGCTTGCTAGTCTCTATAAATAGTTGTTCTCCAGCTGTGAAATACAAGTTCAAATATATAAACACTCCCAAAACACACACAAATACACCCAAACCTACACATACACGAAATAAGTCCAATTTCGACTACCGAATTTACAAATTCGATAAATTTATACCCCGATTTACCATTTACGGTGGTAATCAATCACACGTAATTGATTGGTGACGTAAAAACGGATTAAAACAGCCACTAATCCTTACGATTAGATTCGTTCACCAACATACCCCCTTTATCATTTAGGTAAATAAATTGTTGATATTTTTTTCAAAAGAAAACTCAATGGTAATATCATAAAAAATTGTTTGATGTGATCTCACACATAAAGATGTGATGTTTTTGCAAGTTTGTGTAATACTTTATAAATTTAAGTAATACAAAAACTTGTAAATGTATTACGTCTCACAATGAGGCGATCTCATATAAGACTTGTGCTAATATCATAATTATCATACATAATTAAAATTGTTGGCTCTTGATGTTCCAAAACACTACAAATATGTGTTGCTTTGGACTGTGGGGGGGGGGGGGGGTTTGAGAAATTTTTGTTGAGAAATATTTTAATAGTAAGAATGTGAATTTGATTTTTGTATTCTTTTTTTTATAAAATGCAGGATTGAGAAAAAACAGTAAAAAATAAATAAATGATAGTGAAATTATTACATTGTGAAAAAAATAAATGTGTGTGATATTTGGAAAAGAAAAACTATGAGAGAAGGTAGAATTTTGATGGATTTTAAAAAATAATTTACACAATCCTAAAAAAAAAATTGCATAAAGATTTTGAAATGTTTTGTAAGCATTAAACAAATATACCTATAAGATGTATTATGTGTGTGATGACTGATATGAGATTAACATCTACTAACACTCACAAGGTGAATCAAATGTTGAGGTTGAATGAAATTACTTCCAAGGAGAGCTCCACGTCATGCTCAAAAGGACATGCAAGAACACACTGTAGGGATTCTTGGCATAGACACTCCAACGTTCAAGTAAAAAAAAACCGTAATAAATCTCAATCGATCAATCAATATCAAAGCTACCCTCTAGGTATTGTGCGTACACTTTTGTAGATGTTATCCAAGAAAGCTTACTTTGTTTTTATAATCAAAGGATGAAACTACCTCACTAATATTTTCTCACCTTATTTTCAATTCCTCCCACAAAGTCCACATGTATATCTAGCCAGGGGCGAATCTATGTATTGACTACACAGGGCGTCTCCCCAAAATCTATACATTATGTATAATATTTTATAAATAGCCTCTCAATAATAGAATCAGCCCATCCCGTTTAAATTTATTGTATTCTAGTCAACTCCATTAGTAATTCGTGGATCCGCCATTGCCTCATGCTTATCCTCCTAGAGTCGGTCCTTGACTCAAGTCTCCCACTAATAGAGGGGACTTTCAATTGAGCACCTCTCAATATTGTTTCCTCTCGAATGTTTTTTCCGACTGGAATATGGCCCAAACATATGCATTCTTCTCCCAATGCCCTCTCATGTATGGCTCAAATTAACACTCTCCTCTTTAGACCCTTCTTGAGCATGGCCTACACCCATATTATAATAGACACTATCTTACCACGTCGGCTCTTGAGTGATGATGTCATTACTGGCAAACACGTTTCCTCTCCTCTATTTAATCCGCATCGATATAAATCTTGAAGCTCTAGATATATAAAAAAATGAATGTTTGGAATTTAAAAAGAAGTGAATGAATATAAAACACAATTCTCATGAAAAGTGAGTGTAAAATTTATCGATGCATGCTTAATTAGTATAATCAAAACAACTATTTATGACTTACATATTACAACTACACTTGTAATAAATACTTTAATTTTATGAAGTTTTGTGTGCAATCAACGTGCACATGTTTCAAACCCAATCCAATTCAATTTCATTTTGAACATTTGACTATTAATGGATCATCTCAAATCATCTGATTTAATTTGTTGATGTTGAATCATAAATATATGTCGTTCTTTATAAACTAAATTTAAATTCAAAACAATATTAATTATTTTTATGATATAATATTACTATCAAAATAATAAATTTTAATGAAATAACTAATATTATTTCAAAATACATACAAAATACAAACAAGCTGTGTTGAAACCAATTCATAATATATTTTGCCGAATGATTCACTGTTTGACCACGAGCGAGTTTTTTAGACTTTTGAAAAAAAATAGAACAAACAACTTATCTAATCAACAACAATTAAAGGTTTGTATAATTAAAACAAGAGTCACTCTCGTGTGAAACATACTAACATAAAATTTATTCCACTACTTAGTTATTTAAACAATTAAACCAGAGTTTTTAGTGGACACTTGAATGCATGGTCTGCACTTGAATTTTGAAAAATATACCAAAGTAGAAGTCAGTAATACCTAATAAATAATCAACAGCTACCTAAGAAGTAATCAGTAATACCCTAATTGCAACAAAAACACACAGTTCGGCATGTCCAAGCAGAAATCAGTAATACCCTAATTGCAACAAAAACGCACAGTTCGGCATGTCCAAGCAGAAATCAGTAATACCCCAAGAAATAATAAATAATATCCTAAGAATTAATCAGTAATACTCAAATTGCAAGAAAAACACACAGTTCAACGTATTTGTGTGTAATTTGAAAAAAAAATCAAAATTAAAGTCAAATCTAAACATGAAATCCAAGTGCATGACTTGAGTGCATGCTAGAATTTGTGTTAAACCCTTTAAAAAATGTAGTCGGGTTGGAATCCTACACAATCTCATGCAAAAACTTGTGAGAACCCGAATTTATGTGAATTCAATTTTTTCATGTATCATTATTATGTATGCACACTATCATTATTTTACATATATTTTATCACTATTTAAAAATTAAATGTACTTTTTAGCCCAATGATAATGGGCATATATAACAACTACGGATTTGATATAATGCCCACCGGTGGGCATAAACTTATATGCCCACCACTACAAAAAAGACGGAGATTAGCGACGGCAATTTTGCGACCGCCAGAATATCCGTCGCAAATACAGTGAATTTGCGACGGATTTATGTAAGTCGTCACAAAAAATGTCAATTTGCGACGACTAAGGAAGTCCGTCCTTTATAAACTAAATTTAAATTCAAAACAATATTAATTATTTTTATGATATAATATTACTATCAAAATAATAAATTTTAATAAAATAACTAATATTATTTCAAAATACATACAAAATACAAACAAGTTGTGTTGAAACCAATTCATAATATATTTTGCCGAATGATTCACTGTTTGACCACGAGCGAGTTGTTTAGACTTTTGAAAAAATAGAACAAACAACTTATCTAATCAACAACAATTAAAGGTTTGTATAATTAAAACAAGAGTCACTCTTGTGTGAAACATACTAACATAAAATTTATTCCACTACTTAGTTATTTAAACAATTAAACTAGAGTTTTTAGTGGACACTTGAATGCATGGTCTGCACTTGAATTTTGAAAAATATACCAAAGTAGAACACTACAAAAAAGACGGAGATTAGCGACGACAATTTTGCGATGGCCAGAATATTCGTCGCAAATACAGTGAATTTGCGACGGATTTATGTAAGTCGTCGCAAAAAATGTCAATTTGCGACGACTAAGGAAGTCCGTCGCAAATTATAGTAATTTGCGACGGATACGTCGTCGCAAACACTAGGGCCCACCGACTTCGTCTTGAACCGGCTACATTTGCGACGGAAAGGTCGTCTCAAAATATACTCGTTTAAAGGTGACCGTTCATGAAGCGACCCGTTTGACTGATTTGCGACGGACTTTGCCGTCGCAATTTTTAACTTTGTATTTGCGACGGACCAAAGCCGTCGCAAATCTTACATTTATATTCGCGACCTTTCGGGAAACGGCCCATTGACTGATTGCGACGGAATGTCCGTCGCAAATCCGAACCGTTTTACGCGTCTTATCGGGAAACGGTGCGTTGACTGATTTGCGACGGAAAAGCCGTCGCAAATCAGTAAAAACGGCGTCGTTTTGCTTTTGACGGGAAAAATTTGCGACGGACAACCGTCCGTCGCAAATTTTTTTCCACTTATATATACAGACCCGCCGAGTTGCAGACGAAAGAGAGAAAAGAAGAAGAAGAAGAGGATAAAGAGAGGAAAAGGAAGGAGAAGTCGGGTGTCGTCGCTGTAGAGCCAATCCGTCCCCACCGAGTTCTCGTTTCGTCATCTTCTACAAATAAACCGTAAGTTTTCTTCATTTTTACCGTTTAAAATTTAATTTTAAAGCATGTTTAGAGAATTGATTTTAGATGAATTATTTGAATTATATTAGTAATGAATTGATTTTAGTTGATTTAGTTGATCGAATTTTAATTTAAAGCATTGTTTAATTTTTGTTAAGTTTAGAATTGAATTAGTTGAATTGTTTGAATTATATTATAAATGAATTGATTTTAGTTGAATTAGTTGAATTATAATTTAATTAGTTGATCGAATTTTAATTTAAAGCATGTTTAATTTTTGTTAAGTTTAGAATTGAATTAGTTGAATTGTTTGAATTATATTAGAAATAAATTGATTTTAGTTGAATTAGTTGAATTATAATTTAATTAGTTGATCGAATTTTAATTTAAAGCATGTTTAATTTTTGTTAAGTTTAGAATTGAATTAGTTGAATTGTTTGAATTATATTAGAAATGAATTGATTTTAGTTGAATTATAATTTAATTAGTTGATCGAATTATAATTTAATTTTAAAGCATGTTTAGAAATAGTTGAATTTGTTAAGTTTAGAATTGATTTTAGTTGAATTGTTTGAATTATAATTTAATTTTAAAGCATGTTTAGAAATAGTTGAATTTGTTAAGTTTAGAATTGATTTAGTTGAATTGTTTGAATTATAATTTAATTTTAAAGCATGTTTAGAAATAGTTGAATTTGTTAAGTTTAAAATTGATTTTAGTTGAATTGTTTGAATTTTAATTTAATTTTAAAGCATGTTTAGAAATAGTTGAATTTGTTAAGTTTAGAATTGATTTTAGTTGAATTAGATTAGTTGATCGAATTTTAATTTAATTTTAAAGCATGTTTAGAAATAGTTGAATTGTAGAGCCGAATTGATTTTTTTTCGAATTATCTTATAGATTTTTAAAGCATGTTTAATTTCATTGATTTTAATTTAATATTTCAAATTTTGTTATAGATGAGCGGACAAGGCAGTGGCAGTGGCAGTCAGGAGCCTCCGAGGGATGAGGAGGTTCGTCGAGGAGAGCAAGGAGGGAGGAGACGACGGGCCTCACTAAGACCCGTGGTTCCACCTATTTTCAGACCGAGGTCTCAATCAGAGACCTCTTCACAGCCTGGTGCGGGCTCCTCCTCCTCCTCACAGCAGACTGCTGAGGGCTCATCCTCCTCCCGACAGCATCCGATTGTTCAAGCACGGATGACTGTTCAGCCACATGGTTCAACGTAAGTTTTAATATTTTATACTAAATTTTTTTATTAATTAAAACCTAATTATTTTACTAACTTTGAAGTTTTAATTTTACAGTTGGATTCCTGGTCATGAGGCTACTAATCAGGTTTACCGGTCCATCCTTGGATGTGGATTCGAGCACACTGTTACAGTTGGAGGCTAGTGTCCGATGCAAAGAAAAAGACTTACTTCGAGGAGTTTAAGGTATTAATTTAATTTATTAATTCATCGTTTATTAATATCAAATATATAAACAGATATTTACATTTAAATTGTAATTGCAGAAAGAATGTGTCTGGGCACCGGAGTACGATGACCAGATGTGGAAGAATTTCGAAAAATATGCGGCGGAAAGGTACAAAGACCTCCTTTTTAGAATGAGGGAGAAGTGGTACAAGAAGGGAGAGGCCACCGAACTGGGGACTGACAGTGAAAACCGGCCGATTTGGGACCAATTCCTCCGCTACTGGGATTCCGCTGAATTCAAAGAGAAGTCGGCGAAAAACAAGGCTAATCGGCGTAGTGACCCTGATGGAGAAGGGATGGCGAGACATCGGGCCGTTTCTCGGTCCATTTATGAGCACGAGTTGAGATTTATAAGTTTCGTCTTTAATTTTGTAGTTTTTGAATTTATATTATTTTTTTCCTAATTTTTTATGAGTGGTATTAATTTTTACTATCTTTTTTTCTAATTAGGCGGCGGAGCAAGGACGCGAGCCCTCTCATTTTGAGAGATTGCAGCTCGCCCACTGATTAGGCGTGAAATTGTCATGATTCGTAGCTAGAAACGCCCTAGTTTTGGTCGAGTTTATAGAGTATTTAGAGTCAATTGAGCGTTATTTCTATACATTGATAAATTTGTCTCTTTGATGCTCATAGGTGAATAGAGGATGAAAAACGGAGTTCGTAGGACTTTGAATCGACTCAAACGGATGCCCGGATGAGAAGATATTGAAGAAATACGATCGGTATTAGTGCGGACGAGGAAAAGTATCACTTGGGAGAAGCTTTGAAGTCACTCGAGCGCCTTACTCGAGCGCCACCGCTCGAGCGCCTTACTCGAGCGCGCAAACGTACAGAACAATTCTTGCGCTCGAGCAGCTCGAGCGCCACCGCTCGAGCGTCCAAAACATACAGAGTCATTTCAGCGCTCGAGCGCGACCGCTCGAGCGAATGCATCATTCGAGCTACACTGCTCGAGCGGGACCGCTCGAGCGTTTTGCTCGAGCGCCCATATACTTTTGCCTCCGGATTCGTATTTTCGGCCCATTAACTCCCGTTTCGACCCGTGCCTATATATATCTCGTCCAAACACGTTTTGAAGGATCCCCAACTTTAGAAATCACTTTTAGACTTAATTTTTAGAGAGAGGAAGAGGAGAAGAACGAGCAAGCTTTACTTTTACGTTGTTGAGGTTTTTCATACGAATTCTTAGTTTCTTTTCGTTTCTTAGTTTCTTTTCATTAGTTTGATTACTTTAAACGTTTTAAACTTCGTTTTAGTTAATTAAATTTCAGTTCTTAGAATTATTTTATTTTAAAACCCTAGTTCATGTTTCTTATTTTCTTCGTTCAATTCATTATGTTTTTGTTCGTTGTTTCTTCTATTGCTTTTATTTTTGTTATAACCATGTCCGGCTAAAACCCTTGCATGCTTGGGTTAGGATGAACTCGTAGAAGTAGGATGTGGGTACGTAATTAAGGTAATTGGTGACGTTAGTTTTAATTCTCTTAATTAATGAATTCATATAATTAATCTCAACTCTACCTTTGAATTTCGTACGAAAGTGTTAGAGAGAGGACGACCGCATCACTCAATAACAATTAGTAGTCTTAACGAGAGGGTTTAGGAAAGGGTAATTCATCTACCGGTTTAGCGAAGGAGGACGACCGCATCACCTTAGTTAAATTAGGGTCTCATTAATTGAGCACAATCTATTAACTTGTTAGTGGATTAGTGAAGTCGATTGCTAGGATAAAGTATTAGGGTGAGAAATCTTGAGCTTTCATTCTACGATCTTTTACTTAGGTTAATTCTTGGTTGTCACAATTACTTTGATTATGTACCTGCTCCGTTAGTATACGTAGGGATTCCTAACCTGAGCATCACCATCTCATATCTGAAAAACACCTTAGATACTTAGTTTAATTTTCCTTTTGCATTCGTAGAGTAATTTAGTTTAGATTATTTTCTCTTTTAAAAAAAAAACCAAAAAACATTACACTCATATTAACTACGACGCGTAGATCTTCAGGGATCTATTCGCATATACACTATCCCGTGGGTTCGATAATACTTGGTCCCTATACTTGCCCATACTACAGTGAACCCGTTCTCTTGCGGGGTAGCTACTAGTAGAAGCTAGTGTAGTCGCTTCAAGTCACCCACCCACTCGTCGAGGAGACTGGGAAGTCTACCTACGGCCGTACCACCGAGATCCACGTAAGTATTATTTCAATATTAATAGTATTATTTTAATTTTTAAAATTAAAAGTATTATTTTATATTTTGTGTTCAATTTATTTAATTTTTTGTATAATTAATTTGCAGAGAAAGATGCTCGAAGACCTTGCCTCCCAGCCTCAGCCTGAGGAAACGGCACAGGGGTCGATGCCCCCCACACAGCCTTCTGTTGACGTTCAAAATGAATTGTACTTCAAGAACGTCAAGGCTAAAAAGGGGCGGTTCGCTGGATTGGGTGGTTTCGGAAAGAACTTTTTCCGACCTCGTGGCTCGGGCTCATCCTCCTCTCAGTCTTCCATTGACTCTCATCCCAGTGAGGTCGAGAGGCAGCTTGCCACGGTGGTGGAGCAGATGAACAACATGCAGAGGCAACAGCGAGAGAAGGAAGAGTCTGAGAGGCAGTATACACTCCAAATACAGCAGTATACAGCCGCCATGCAGGAGTGGTGGCGGTTGTTCACCTCTGATGTGCCACAAGAGCTCATGTCTGCGCCACCGATGCCGCCGATCCCGCCGACCCAGCCGTCGATGCCACCGATGCCCCCGATGCAGCCGATTGTTAACCTGGGCGAGGATGAGGAGGAAGAGGAAACCGGATTTAATTCCGACGGGTAGAAAATTTTTAATTTTAATAAATGTGAAATACAATTTTTTTTTAGTTTGAATTGATGTTATTTTTATTTAATTTTTGTGAAGTACTACAATTTATTTACTTTTAGTTCAAAATAAATAATTTTACCAAAATAATAATTGCGTACAAATGAACGAATTATAAAATTATGCAATTGTCGAAATAAATAATTTTACAAAATAAAAAAAATAGTTGGGCAAAATAATTTTATAAACAAATTAGATACGAAAAGAAATTAATTTGGTGAATTATGGAAAAAAATGAATCAATTTGAATACATATACAATTAATTGCGTACAAATGAACGAATTATAGTTTAATTATGCATTGTCGAAATATATAATTTTACAAAATAAAAAAAATAGTTGGGCAAAATATTTTTATAAACAACTTAGATACGAAAAGAAATTAATTTGGTGAAATATAAAAAAAAATGACTTAATTTGAATACATATACAATTAATTGCATAAAAATGAACGAAAGTAGCTTGTGCCCTAGTGGCGCGCGCCCCCTCCTCTTGCTCAAGAGGTCCCGTGTTCGATTCCCCTTGGACGCAAAAATGGATTAATTGTTCAAGGCCTAATAAGACTAATATAGAAGGTGGGCCGCATGTATTAAGCAATGGGCCGAGTGACCCAGTGGTCTGCGCACGCCCCGCCCGCCCCGGGTGCCCGAGTTCGAACCACGCGAGTCACTTTTTTTTTTGTATAGGCTCGGTAATTTGCGACGGCCAAATTCCGTCGCAAATATTGACTTTTACGACGCAAAACCGTCCGTCGCAAACTCTAACCCGAAAAAATAATAAAAAAATATATATAAACATTTGCGACGGAATGTGTCCGTCGCAAATGTTGTTGACCCGATCGGGTCTAACCAGAAAGATTTGCGACAGAATATTGTCCGTCGCAAATTCTGTGCGACCCGGCCGGGTCTGACCCGACATTTTTGCGAAAGATTTATCCGTCGTTAATTTGCGACGGACCTCCAAAATCCGTCGCTGTTTTAGGAACGGACACGTGTCCGTCGCAGAATCCGTCGCAAATTCCGTCGCAAAACAGTGTTTTTTTTTGTAGTGGAAATCAGTAATACCTATAATAAATAATCAACAACTATCTAAGAAGTGATCAGTAATACCCTAATTGCAACAAAAACACACAGTTCGGCATGTCCAAGCAGAAATCAGTAATACCCCAAGAAATAATAAATAATATCCTAAGAATTAATCAGTAATACTCAAATTGCAAGAAAAACACACAGTTCGACGTATTTGTGTGTAATTTGAAAAAAAATCAAAATTAAAATCAAATCTAAACATGAAATCCAAGTGCATGACTTGAGTGCATGCTGGAATTTGTGTTAAACCCTTTAAAAAATGTAGTCGGGTTGGAATCCTACACAATCTCATGCAAAAACTTGTGAGAACCCGAATTTATGTGAATTCAATTTTTTCATGTATCATTATTATGTATGCACACTATCATTATTTTACATATCACTATTTAAAAATTAAATGTACTTTTTAGCCAATGATAATGGGCATATATAACAACTATACTTAATAAAAGAACTTTGAGTAATTAATAAAAATCTTATTCCAATCTCATAGACCGTATAAGATAAATTAATGATTTCTATCTCATATATAAAAATGTGTCATGTAAGTTTTAGTAAAAACAATAATCCTATGCCCATTTTCCATCATATATATGTACGAATTGAGCTTAATGGTTTATATTTTTAATCAACCTTACCATGAGAAGAAAAATATAATGAAGTATTGTGCAATGATAAAGTGAACTGCTACTTTAATACTGGGTTGCACATATTTTACGGACACCACTATTTAATTATTTATTTATTTATTTATTGTACAAGTCTGACTAAAACCGGATCACAAAACGGACACATACTGCATGAATTCCGGATCAGACTCCAAACCCGCCATAGTCTCGGGCGCCAGAACCACTTCCAGATCCACCGACCCGCCCCCTTCCCGACCCGGAAACGCCGAAATCTTCCCGTCAAATTTATTCGCCCGCCCGCTCCGAACAGCAACGGGCCGACCCCACCCGAAATCGTTATCATACATCGGAAACCTGGGAGAACTCCCCATCATCACCATCGCTCCGTCGGGATTCCCCAGCGGAAAACACCGCGGCTGCCGCTCCCAATCCTCTACGTACTCTCTCACCGCAGCGTTACCGTGCGCCGCCACGCTTTCGTTCAGCTGCTCTGCGCACCACCGTAGGTCCTTCTCCAATACCTCTCCAGCCAATGCGTACGTCGGAACGCTCTGAATCGCGTTGCCGAAATACAGCGGATCAAGCCTCGGCTCGAGCCGGTGCCGGATGTTAACCGCCATCCGAAACGTCGTCGTTTTGGAGGCGGGTAACTTCCTCGCACGTGTGATCCCTCGCCATAATAGCGCGGATAGTGACTGGAATGATGAAATCTCGACCGTCGGATTTATATTTGTCTGACTCGGCTCTCTGGAGACCACGCTTTTCAGCCAGGCTAACGGCGTTAACTTCCGGTTAGGAAATTTTAACGTGTCGTTGGCATGTTTCCCCATTAGCTCGGCGGCGTTAATCCCGCCGTCATTTTCTAAATTATTATTTACTTTCGCTTTCAGCTTCAGGATTGATTCTCTGCTGAAGCTAAAAATCCTTTCCCTCACCGGAGCATCGCCGGAGAAAGTAACCGCCGGTCCACCTTCCGGGAATTTTAACACCGCCGGCGAAATCAAAACCGAATCACGGCTAAAATCCGGCGTCTTCGACACCCTCTTAACTCCCCTGCTTCGCTCCGCGAAGGTATTAATGAAATTCCAGAGGGAGGTCCCGTCCATAACGGCGTGATTGACGGCGTAGCCAATGAAGACGCCGTCAGCCAAAACCGTCACCTGCACAGCAATAATAGGACGAAAATGACCCTCGTAACTCACCGTATTATCGTAGGCGAAGCAGCTTTTAACAATCTCCGGAACGTCACCGTCAATCGATCCGAGCAGATCGCTGACGTGGAGGTGGGACCCGTTCGCGTGAATGAAATCGACGCCGGCGTCGTTGCAGGTGATGTAGAGGTGGCCGTCGGGGGCGGTGGTGAGGCGGCCGGCGAGCGGCGGGAACTCGGAGAGCGTCTGGGAGAGGCTGCGTTTGAGGAGAGAAATTAAATCGGGGATCGGAATTGGGGGAAATGTGTAGAGGCCGCCTTTCTGAATGTAGTGGCAGGAGAGCATGGGGAGGTCGGAGACGGAGAGTTTGAGGTCGGGCATGGTGGATGTTTGGTCGGGGAAGACTGTGCATTTGGATAGTATGGGTAGGGATTGGGAAACCATTGTTGTTGTTGGGAGTTTCTCTCTCTAGAAAGGAGTGGGAGGGGAGGAGTGAGAGTGAGAAAATTAGGAGGGAAAGAGGGGTATATATATAGGAGGAGGAGAGAGAGTGGATTCATGCATTTGGGGTTGCTGAGGATTTTGTACTTTGTTTTGGTGAATAGTTTGACCGTAGAGGAGACGTACGTATGTATAATTTGTTGATATTTCCCCTTTTTTTTTATCAGACATTTGTTGATATTTCTCTGTCCCTCAAGTTTAATTTGACTTCTATTTTTAATCAATATAAACTCATATAACTGCCCAAAAATTTAAAGGGAAGTTGTTATTTTGTCAAACTTTTGAAAAAAGATATTTTTAATTAAAAAGATGGGAAAATGATTTGTTTTAACTTTACCTCTTTTTAATTTTCGTTCTATTGACTTTCAAATTTTGATTTTAGTCCTGTAACTTTACTTTTTTTTTTTTTAATTTTCGTCCTACTAACTTTCGAATTTTGATTTTAGTCCTGTAACTTTACTACTTTTTTATTTTAGTCCTACAAGGGTTAGTAGGTTGTAGGACCAAAATAAAAAATATATATAAGTTACAGGACGAAAATCATAATTTAAAAGTCAACAGGACGAAAAACAAAAGAAGATAAAGTTACAGGACTAAAATCAAAATTTGAAAGTCAACAGGACAAAAATAAAAAAAAGTAAAATTATAGGACAAAAAAGTAATTTTCCCTAAAAAGATTGACAAAAGATTGACACACAGGCCAATTGTTTTGCCAATTTTATTTGGGCAAAAAAGTTTTTACATGACAATTATTTTTTGTTCAATTTAACAAAAAAATGTTTTTTTCTTTACCTAAAGAAGGTGGCAAAAGGTTGGCACCAAGGTTAGTGTGTCAATCTTTTTGCCAACTGTTTTACCAACCTTATTTGGACAATTTTTTTTTATTGGACAAAAAACGATTGCCATATAATTTTTTTTTTGGCAAATGTGATATTTTCTCTTTTTATAATTTAGAAATTTTGTAGTATGTAAAATTTCTAATACATATAGTATAGGACTAATTGTACTAAACTCAATAAATTATCGGCGATTTTGCACCTAAACCATCAAATTGTATTTTTTGGCGCTAGTATTAAATTTTGGCACATAAACCAATAAACAATGTTTTTTTTTATCAATTTTTCAAAAAATAAAAAATGAAAATGCATGTGCCTTGGAAAATGGGATTTTTCTCAAAATTCTTCATAATTTCATTCCAATTGGAACAAAAAATATACTAAACTCATCATTACTTCCGCCATCTATTGTTTCACGTCTTCGTTCAGCTGTACACAACCTTGTGTGTCCATCCCTTTAACGTCGTTCTCCATCTCACACGTCATCTTCTTGCGCCGTTTGACATTAGTTGTACTTTTTTTTATATATAAAATTAAATATCCCTCATATATTGAAATTGAAGAAACCTTTGACTAAAACTTAAGTTTAGTGGTTTATTTGCCAAAATTTGATACTAGTTTATATGTATAAGTGTCAAAAAATAAAGTTTGGTGGTTTAGGTGTAAAATCACTGATAGTTTAGTCGGTCTAGAGCAATTAGAATATTACAGGGTTAAGAAAATACATATACATTTTATTATTCGCGAACTTATTCCGTTTATAAATCATGTTTTAAAGTAAAGTGAAGTCTAAATGTTAAAATGAAATTATGTCTTATACATGAAACCATCCTACATAAAAATTCTCTTCTATTTAATATGAAAATGGTAGTTATATTATACTTTTATAAATATTTTAGTTATTTTCACTAAAAGCACTATGTAGTTGGCATTTTGGTAAATATTTATATGACTAAAACCAATACTTTTATAATTAACTACTAAAATTATATTATAATTTTCAGAAGTGATTATAAAATAAAATTTGGTCCATATTTAATTATTGTATTCAGTTAGCTATATTGTATCAATGTGAATATTGATCAATGAGCACTTGGTATATAAATAACTTATTCAACCTAGTCTCTACATTATCAAACGTGTCCATTTTGGTTCCAATAATTATGACAAAAAAAGTTGCATGATACCGCAGGTGCAGCCGAATTAATTTTATCACATATAATTCATTTTACACAGATTTTTGTACATACTCAAGTGCATAATGCACTTGAAATTATTACTGTCAAAACACATAGTGCACATCGAACTTTGTGTATTTTTGTTATTGGGGTATTACTGATTACTATTTCAAGTATTATCATACCATACATACCGAATCAGAGGCGGATCTAGAATTTCTAATATGGGGGTACATAATTATTTTATTTAATATTTAAAGTTTCATACCTTGACGCAAACTAAACAAAAAATACAACATATTAAAATAAAATTACAACTAAGTTTGTCGAATTTTTTTAAAATGTAGTCTATGATAACATCATCATCATTTTTTTTTTTTTTTTGTAAAAACACATTATTCTCAATAAAAAAATTATTCTCAATAAAAGTAATCAAAGCATTACACAGAACAGAAGGCCAAAACAAAAAAACTCAAAAGCTAAAAAAATTAATTGGGCCAAAAAAAAGCACAAATTGGTCAAGTAAAATTGTAAATGGAAAAGCCCAAGTGAGGTAAATCAATTCATTCGCAAGAATTTTAGGAACGACCACCGAAGAACCAGCCAAATGAATTCTAAAAATGAACTACCAAAAGACCAGAAACGCCTGAATGACGACTGAAGAACACCAAACCCAAATCGAAATTGGTTTCATAAAACCATTAGAATTAATCTTTAGGAAATTCTTAGCATACAAAAACACAACTTTTTTCAACTCCATATATAAAAAACAAGGAGTTTTTTCATTTTGGGGGTGCAATTGTACCCCCTTGGTCCACATTGGATCCGCCTCTGTGTAACCGAATTATGTATTTTTTTTTATCGGTAAATGTTAGTTGTTACGTGTTAGTAGTTAGATTAGTTCACCAAGTCCCCAAATACTCCAAGAAATCTCCAAGCCCACCTTACATACCGAACTATGAATTTTTTATAATTAATTTTTAAACTACAAGTGTATATTAGGGTGCACACAGGAATTACTCTGCATTTCACTAATTTTTCACGCTCTCTCTTAATCCTAAATATCCATGTTGATCTATAATGGAATTTTCGTTTTACCTAAATTTCATTAAAAAAAGTTGAAACAAAATTGGTAAGTGTTTTTGCTGCGCGCACATGTCGGTCCGATTGAAGCACATGCAAAAAATGGAGGGTTAAAGGTTTACGTTTGCGGCATCTAATTCCATAAATTACACAACCACATGCTGCCCTAATCTTGTCCTTCCATTTTGGGAGATTATTTGGGTAATACATTACGCAAGGACATTGAAAATATATTCTTTGGTAGATGGTACAACTCTGAAAATTAATACACCAAGTTTTTAAGATGATGTTCTTTTTTAATACTACATCTTCATTGGTATGCTGGACGATAATTCTCCGATGAAACTTGCATTCATTCAGAATTGATAGTATTATAATATTCATTCAACAAAATGATTATAATTATAAATTAATATGTGTAAAATAATTAATTTGGTAGTTTATAAGAGTAAATGTATTACTTTTCTTTGTAATAAAAAAAATATGGTAATGAAAATTGTATTACTAAATGAATGTAATTGTATTACTAAATAAATTCAGTTTCTTATGAAGAACAAATTTAACAAAAATGTTTGTCTTCATATAATTAATCAAATAAAACATTGAATATTTTGTTCTGTTTGATAAAATCTATGATGCACGGATTCTTCTAAAAATATCATAATCCAGTATTGGATTCACATCCGACCCTTAAATGGGGTGATATTTTTTAATCCGCAAATCCAACTAACAGATTTTCAAATCCGCTGCATTAATTTAACTTGCTAAGCATTAACTATGTTATTTCAATTGAATTTAGATTGAATTCATTTTTATAACTTATGTACTAATGAAACTTGAATTGATGTTTTATACCTTAACTATATTAAATTATTTAAAACGCTTAAGTTTTGGGTGAGAGATAATGTAAATTACATATATTTGGTTTACAAATTTTTAATATATATATATATATATATATATATATATAGGTGTTAATTATATATAATAAAAAAAAATATAAATAGACGTCTAAACAGATTGTGCGCACCCTAATTTTTTTTTTTAATTTGTATCTTCAAGTTCGTATCATATCGTCCCTGCGTCCTCATACTCGTGCAACATAGGGTGAAATTGATTCAATATTCTACTTTTTCGAAAATTTTACGTTGAACTTAGTAATATATTTTAGTTATACAAATTAAAATAATATCGTTTAACCGAGTAATTTGAGAAGAATTTATAACTCATAAACAAACACTACAAGAAAAACATATTTTCTTGACATTTATTAGTGTAGTTACTTGTCACTTGTTAATACACTTAATTTAATACCACATTTTCTTAAAGTGTCTTGTAATCTAATGTAGCGATAGATAATAAGCTATTACTACACTAATAAACGAAACCAGGTGGCTTAGCCCACCTGGCCACCGGGTTCCTCACTCTAGTGAGCGACCCGGGTTCGATTCCCTTTGGGAACGAATTATGGTAGTTATAAGGTGGGCTTGGAGATTTCTTGGAGTGTTTGGAGACTTGGTGAAATAATCTAACTACTAACAACTAACATTTACCGATCAAAAAAAAAATAATACACTAATAAACGTGGTGATAAAATTGGTTTTCACTACACTTAATTAACCACCAATTTTCAACTATTAGTAATTAATTAATTATTTAACCTTCAATTTATCATCTATTTATTTATAATTCAATATAAAGTGTACTAACAGGTGTTTCATAACGACACTAAATAATGTCTTACTAGATTATTATTAAAAATAAAAATTATTATTATTAACAATAATAATCACATAATTCATAAAAACATATATAATAAATATTTAATTTCCAACAATAAAGTATTAAAAAATTACATTAACAATAGTAATTCAAACAACCTCTGTCTTCCTATATTTATCAAACAAAATAACTAAGCATAACTCATTAACATTGTATCAAGTTTTCTTTCGTCCTCCAATCTATAAGAAAAATCTTAAGATCAACAAAATGATTTATCCTCACATCTCTATATCCAGCCGTACATCTCGATATCCAGCCATTTATCCCCATGCTTCACAAAAATATGTAGCATTTCCCCCAAGTCCAAATCCTGCAAAAACATATAGTCTGGATAATGTACATTAAGAGAATGATTAAATAGAAATGTTAAGTTTATGCTTGAATAATGTGGAATCAACCAATGACAAGCAATCTAAAAACTAACCTTTTGATGTCTCCTTCGAACACTGCAATCACGGCCGTGCAAAGCTGCAACATTTCCATATTGATCACAAAATAGTATCACTTCAAGATATAAACTCTACAGCTCTTAGGTAATGATAAAAAAGCAAGTCAGTTGATTACAGTAAACAATAAACATGTACATTCTCAAGTAATGTGAAATATGATTATCAGAAATGTTACACACCATTACTATCATAAAAGATATTGTGTTGCCTCCATCTTTCATGAATAACACATATGTCTCCTCTGCTACTGTAACTTGGAAGAAACAATAGCATGATATATAAGCATATGATCAATGAGATGAAAACCTGAACATGTATGCTCCTGATTTTTTCGAGATATGGGAAAAAAAGACTAAACAATAACAAGAAACTTGATTACTTGTAACATCAACCAGAAGTTACAACCAAAAGAACAAGAAAATAACATCAACCTGCTTACCTTGCTACATTAGAGGAAGACTTCTCGCAAGCTTCTTGTAGTCTTTCCTTATCATTATCAAGAACCACATGACTCAGAGATATGATTTCTATCTTAATATTGTTTCTTGGATCCATAGAATAAAAATTGACAAAGAAAGAATAATACACGTTCACTCTCTAACCTTTTCTTTCATTTTCCCCAATCCTTATTATTATAATTGTTATAACTTCTCATCAAAAAGTTCCAAAAAGATAAAACAGAACACTGGAAATAATAGGGAAATAATTGTCTTACTTGATATATATTTCCACTCACAAACTCCAAAAATAGACAAAAGATCAGCCTAATTTCATAGGATTCTCTGGGAATATAAAATGGGATGAGTGAATCAAAAGTGATACTCCCTCCGTCCCTCAATTAACTTCAGAGGTGAACGGACACGAGTTTTAAGAAAAAATTGCTTTATTGACTTATTGACCAAATAAAGTGTGATAAATCTGGTGGATTAACTTTAAGTTAATCCTCCCACAAGATAAAAGGACTGTAGCAATGACGGCTGCACTGTTCATTCATACAGAAAATAGTCATTTTACATACAAAAATTACTGTTCATAAATACAGAAATCACTGTTCATTAGTCAAAAAAAATTCTGGTCAAAAATCTACTACTGCCTACATTCTTCATTCTTCATAACCGGGCAATACTTGAGCTCAAATCTTTTAAATTTTCAAACTTCCCACCACTTTTTTTTTGGCCAAATCACTGTCATATCACCATAAATTAACCAACCCTTCAGATTCCTTGCTGTTAAAACACAATAAATACCCACATTAGTGAATTGAATGCAACATTCAATACATCTACACCAACACAAAATGCCACCCAGAAAAAATCTGACCTCAAATGAGAAAAATAGACTTGCACAATTCCTCATTGCAAACTGCAAAAATGGGGTTGTGTTAAATGGAAAGATTAGGGATGCAGCTGCAATGTTTGGGATTTCAAGAAGGGCAGTGCACTACATATGGAAAGATGCAAGAACACAAATGTCAGAAAATGTTCCAGTCCAAATGAAGAACAACAGGAAGGGGCAAAGCAAGAAGAAGCACTTACAGTTTAATTTTGAAAGGTTCAAGGCCATTCCCATAAACAAAAGAACCACATTAAGGAGTATTGCCAGGGAGTTGGGGGTAAGCAAAACACAAGTAAGCAGATGGATTAAGTCAGGGCAGATCAGGAGACATTCTAATGCAGTTAAACCAACTCTCACAGATAGTAACAAGGTAGACAGGATCAAGTTCAGCTTAAATGAATTGGTTCTTCAGAGTGTTGCCAAAACCATCAAATTTTCAGGTATGTTCCATGTAGTACACATAGATGAAAAATGGTTCTACATGTCAAGAACAACTGAGGTTTTTTACTTAGCTGAAGGAGAGGAAGAACCTTATAGATCATGCAAGTCAAAAAGGTATATCCCCAAGGTTATGTTCATGTGTGCTGTAGCTAGGCCACAAAATGCAATTGCTGGACAGCAAGCATTTGATGGGAAGATAGGCATTTGGCCATTTACAAAGCTGGAACCAGCACAAAGGAACTCTAAAAACAGATTGAGGGGGACATTGGTTACTAAACCAATTGATTCAATCACAAAAGAAGTCACAAAAGCATGCCTATTGAATCAGGTATTTAAATGTCAGACTTATTGTCATCATACATTAACATGCTTTTTGTTTGCATAAATTTCACATTTCAGCATATAAGGACCAAAAGGGACTGTCAGATTCAAAAATATCATCATACAGCTTAAGGAAGCATAGTTAAGTCTCCATAATAGGTTGAATAGGCCTATTGGTGACATTAACTTGCTTTTTGTTTGCATACATTTCACATTTCAGCATATAAGCAACAGGAAGGGACTGTCAGATTCAAAAATATCATCATACAGTTTAAGGAAGCATAGCTAAGTCTCCATAATAGGTTGAATAGGCCTATTGGTGACATTAACATGCTTTTTTTTTAAATTTTCTTCAGGTTATACCAACTATTAAGGCTAAATGGCCTCCTAATGCAAGCAAGAACATAATCATTCAACAAGACAATGCCAAACCACATATAAGCAACGATGATCCAGACTTTAGGGCAGCTGCAAGTTCAGATGGATTTAACATCATAATTGCATGCCAACCCCCAAACTCACCAGATACAAATATTCTAGACTTGGGGTTTTTTAGGGCAATTCAGTCACTACAAGTGGACACTGCTAGTTACACAATTGATGAATTGGTTACAAATGTGTTGCAGGCATTTGATAGAATGACTCCAGTTGCACTTAACAATGTTTTTGTTACTCTACAAAGCTGCCTAGTGGAAATCATGAAGAACATGGGACACAACAAGTACAAAGTGCCACATATGAACAAAGAAAGGCTCATAAGGGAAGGTAGACTGCCAGTAAGCCTAGAAGTGGATGAAGAAGTTGTAAGGGGCTGTATACAGTTCTTGATTGAAGCTGGGGAGGTGGATGGACTCACAAAAGAAGTAGGAGATCTAATGACAGGTCTAGGATATTGATCATGGATTAAGCAACATAGTTTTTTGCTCACCTTTTGAAGTTTAAAGCTTAAACACATTTAGATTTGTAAGTCTTTTTGACCAAATAGGAGGTGTTTATGCTGTAAACAAACCTTTTGTGTACAAGATCAATCATATTAATAGATTGACAGTTTATGTTTAACCCCACTTGCCCTCAGAATAATTTCATCACAGGGCAAAGAGACTCCTAAACTAGTTTGTTAACCTAGTGGTGACTCTAATGCATAAATACAATTGCATATGGTCTCCTAATCTAGGAACAATGCCTAGTGGTGACTCTAATGCATCATACCATTGCACAAAGTCTCCTAATCTAGGAACAAAGCCTAGTTGAGTCAAATTTCACAAGTACAGACCCATATTCATCAAATATGGCATAAATATGACTGTCAACCAAGTAATTCCACATTTACAGACTCATATTCATCAAATATGGCTGGTAAGTACCAATTCCTGCATAAATATCAGTTGTCAACCAACTAATTTCACATTTGCAGACTCATATGCATCATACCATTGCACAAATATGACTCATACTCTAGTTATTTCACATTTTCAGACTCATACTCATCATAAATTGCATAAATATGACTCATACTCAAGACATTTCACATTTTCAAGCTCATATGCATCATACCATTGCACAAATATGACTCATACTCAAGACATTTCACATTTTCAGACTCATACTCATCATAAATTGCATAAATATGACTCATTCTCAAGTTATTTCACATTTTCAGACTCATACTCATCATAAATTGCATAAATATGACTCATACTCAAGTTATTTCACATTTTCAGACTCATACTCATCATAAATTGCATAAATATGACTCATACTCAAGTTATTTCACATTTGCAGACTCATATGCATCATACCATTGCACAAATATGACTCATACTCTAGTTATTTCACATTTTCAGACTCATACTCATCATAAATTGCATAAATATGACTCATACTCAAGACATTTCACATTTTCAAGCTCATATGCATCATACCATTGCACAAATATGACTCATACTCAAGACATTTCACATTTTCAGACTCATACTCATCATAAATTGCATAAATATGACTCATTCTCAAGTTATTTCACATTTTCAGACTCATACTCATCATAAATTGCATAAATATGACTCATACTCAAGTTATTTCACATTTTCAGACTCATACTCATCATAAATTGCATAAATATGACTCATACTCAAGTTATTTCACATTTGCAGACTCATATGCATCATACCATTGCACAAATATGACTCATACTCTAGTTATTTCACATTTTCAGACTCATACTCATCATAAATTGCATAAATATGACTCATACTCAAGACATTTCACATTTTCAAGCTCATATGCATCATACCATTGCACAAATATGACTCATACTCAAGACATTTCACATTTTCAGACTCATACTCATCATAAATTGCATAAATATGACTCATTCTCAAGTTATTTCACATTTTCAGACTCATACTCATCATAAATTGCATAAATATGACTCATACTCAAGTTATTTCACATTTTCAGACTCATACTCATCATAAATTGCATAAATATGACTCATACTCAAGTTATTTCACATTTGCAGACTCATATGCATCATACCATTGCACAAATATGACTCATACTCAAGACATTTCACATTTTCAGACTCATACTCATCATAAATTGCATAAATATGACTCATTCTCAAGTTATTTCACATTTTCAGACTCATACTCATCATAAATTGCATAAATATGACTCATACTCAAGTTATTTCACATTTTCAGACTCATACTCATCATAAATTGCATAAATATGACTCATACTCAAGTTATTTCACATTTGCAGACTCATACTCATCATAAATTGCATAAATATGACTCATACTCAAGACATTTCACATTTTCAAGCTCATATGCATCATACCATTGCACAAATATGACTCATACTCAAGACATTTCACATTTTCAGACTCATACTCATCATAAATTGCATAAATATGACTCATACTCAAGACATTTCACATTTTCAGACTCATACTCATCATAAATTGCATAAATATGACTCATTCTCAAGTTATTTCACATTTTCAGACTCATATGCATCATACCATTGCACAAATATGACTCATACTCTAGTTATTTCACATTTTCAGACTCATACTCATCATAAATTGCATAAATATGACTCATACTCAAGACATTTCACATTTTCAAGCTCATATGCATCATACCATTGCACAAATATGACTCATACTCAAGACATTTCACATTTTCAGACTCATACTCATCATAAATTGCATAAATATGACTCATTCTCAAGTTATTTCACATTTTCAGACTCATACTCATCATAAATTGCATAAATATGACTCATACTCAAGTTATTTCACATTTTCAGACTCATACTCATCATAAATTGCATAAATATGACTCATACTCAAGTTATTTCACATTTTCAGACTCATACTCATCATAAATTGCATAAATATGACTCATACTCAAGACATTTCACATTTTCAGACTCATATGCATCATACCATTGCATAAATATGACTAAATCTCATACTCATTCACATTTGCAGACTCAATAAGGTTCAAATATTGCATAAACATGACTAAAACTCAGGTAATTGACATTTGCAGACTCATATTCATCATAAATTGCACAAATATGACTCATACTCAATAATTTCACATTTTCAGACTCATACTCATCATAAATTGCATAAATATGACTCATACTCAGGACATTTCACATTTTCAGACTCATACTCATCATAAATTGCATAAATATGACTCATATTCAAGACATTTCACATTTTCAGACTCATACTCATCATAAATTGCATAAATATGACTCATACTCAAGTTATTTCACATTTTCAGACTCATACTCATCATAAATTGCATAAATATGACTCATACTCAAGACATTTCACATTTTCAGACTCATATGCATCATACCATTGCATAAATATGACTAAATCTCATACTCATTCACATTTGCAGACTCAACAAGGTTCAAATATTGCATAAACATGACTAAAACTCAGGTAATTGACATTTGCAGACTCATATTCATCATAAATTGCACAAATATGACTCATACTCAATAATTTCACATTTTCAGACTCATACTCATCATAAATTGCATAAATATGACTCATACTCAGGACATTTCACATTTTCAGACTCATATGCATCATACCATTGCACAAATATGACTCATACTCTAGTTATTTCACATTTTCAGACTCATATTCATCAAATATGGCATAAATATGACGGTCAACCAAGTAATTTCACATTTGCAGACTCAATTCCATCATAAATTGCATAAATATGACTATGAAAAACACAAATACAAATAGAAATATACCTAAGCCCTGGGACAGAATATTTGAACCATAGATCGAACAAATGCCTTAAAATCATCACTTTTTTCTTCTGGTCCTTCATACAAAGGGCCATAGTAAGGCATCTGCAAGTCAGAACCGGCCACATCTACCCAAATAATTTTGGATGGTGGGGCGTAGAACGAAGGCATCTCAGAAGGATCGGGAAAAACAAACTTGGACTTCTTATAACAGGGCAAATCGAACATAAATGGCTCAGAATGGACATCATCGACCATCGGAGCCTCAAATCGGACATTATCGACCATCGGAGCCTCAGATCGGACATCATCGGCTATGGGTCGCTCAAAATCGAACAATCGGTCTTCCAACATGGTGGGTGGCTCATAATCGGCCTCCGACATCATGTGAGGCCCAGAGTCGGCCTCAGATCGAAGCAAATCGAACATGGTCACATATTTTTTCACCGTCAAAGAATCGGCATAGGGGAAATCGGAGGACATGGAGTTGTGTACGAGAGAGATGGGGGACTGGATAGAGGGAGGGAGATGGACGCGAGAGAGAGGGAGTTTCAGTGCGAGAGAGAGAGGGGCATGGACTGGATCGAGAGAGATGGAGATGGAGACTAGGGTTTCGTATGAGAGAGAGAGAGGGAGATGAAAGGTTGAAGAGGTAGAAGGATCCAGAATATTTCGTGTAAGGGTTTCGTATGAATAAGTATACAAAGAATATGTATTGAGATGGGTTTGGATCATATGTGATGAATATGTATTGGGTTGGGTTGAATAATTAATTTAAGTATGTATTGGGTTGGGTTTGGTTTTTAATTGGAGTATGAATTTTTTTTGGGTTGGGTTGGGGTATTAATTGGAGTATGTATTGGGTTGGGTATATTTATGTATAGGTTTGTGTATAAATTATGGTATGTATTGATTGGGTATTTTATTTGGGTTTTAATGATGGATTAAGTGGGTAAAAGTGGGCCACCCACAAAATTAATTTTGAAATTAAGAGGGTATTTAGATGTTGAAAACTTTCCAAAAATGGGGTGTGAAGTTTATTGTGGGACGTCCCAAATAGGAAAGTGTGAAGTTAATTGAGGGACGGAGGGAGTACTATAGTAGTATAATATACTAATAAATTTGAGAGAAAGCTCGGGATAATATGCTTACTAATAGGATGGTCTAGAGAAAGTCTCCCCTCATTGCTGCCACATGTTATGATATTCTTATAATCAACTTACAACATTTTCAAGTTGCTCAAACTTCTGCAATACCAAGAAGATCACTATTCTTTTTCTATTGGAGCGGAAAACATAGATAGTAATGCTTCAGGCTGTGCATAAGTACATTTTACAACACAAATAATAGACTTACCACACCTCTTTCGTCTTCTCATCAGATTAACGCCAACAGAATTTTGATTTGTTATTATGATATCTTCAATTTGTTAACATTGTTTCATTGTGTGGTCTTTAGCATTCAAACATAGATGTCATTCTATGCAAGATATCCTACCCTTTTAAGAGGGCTTTGGTAATTTAAAATTCTCAATAGATTATAGTGCTTAAATCATTTTTAAGGATACAAAATCATCACAACTGTTCCAAGTAAAAACAACAATTTTTTTTACATCAAACAGGGGTATATCGAAGCTTGGGAATGTGGTGGTTATGTCCTATATATTCCGTAGACATTTTCAAATTAAGCTTAAATTAGGGCAAAGACAAATTAGGGCATCGTCAATAGAAAAAGTTGAATAAAAAACAGATTAGGACACATCTTTAAAAATTAGACATCAAACGACAGTCAAACATAAGAATGGAGGTCCTCTTGAGAAACAAAAATATACCAGAAAGCTATTAGGATTCAATTGAGAGCTTCTCCGTTCAGTCGTTACCTTTCATGCCTTTCATTGAACGATTCCGAATCAATTTCGATCCAAGGAAGCTAGCACTTCTCCAGTTTTTGAAGTATCCTTCATTGCCCTTTCTCGAACAATGAATTCAACGCTGCCATTAACGAATCACATGAAATGTTTTAGATGGATTTGGGTTTAGATAACCCCCAATAGATCGTTTCTTCAGCGGTTCAAAAATGGATGGTTAGTTGTGGCGTAATTACTTTCTTTCTTCAGCCCAAAAAACGTCAATTTGCCCATTAATTTATGTCATTATATTACTTCAAATATATATTTTATAATTAAATATTTAAAAAAAAATAATGAAATTGAACTCAAAATTGAAATGCATATACAAATATTTGTGTTAAGAATAATCATACAAAAAAAATTAAACAAAGTATAGAGTGAAAATGGTTCATACATGAATCATTGAAAAGTATAAGTTGTTTCCACTAAAGAGTATTAGTTGTTTTTGCTGAAGGGTATTAGTTGTTTATACTGAAGAGTCTTAGTTGTTTGCTGAAAATTAACTAAAATTCTTTAGTATATACAACTAATACTCTACAGTGAAATCAACTAATATTTTTTAGTGAAAATAACTAATACCCTTTAATGATTTATGTATGAACCAATTTCACTATATACATAAAGGCATATTTAAAAAAAAAAAAGTGGACGTGAACTTAACTTACAAAAAATGTACTTTTTTTTTTTTCCTATTCTGCAGTATAATTAACGCACACAAGATGAAATATTATATCGACGTTTTTAGGAAATCAATCTCAATGTGAAGTACTAAATTTATCTGCGTTGCTTGTAACTCGAATTACAACTTTCTTAGGAAACCAATCTCAATGTGAAATACTAAATTTATCTGCGTTGCTTGTAACTCTAAGTACCTAATTAATATGCAAAGAAGGACATTCAAATTCATATTTCAATTATGTGATGGGTTTGGGTCGAGTTGGAGTTTCTCACCTCCGTTATGTCTAAAACACAATCTGCCTCTACTGACGTGTCAATACATTTTTTTTTTTATATAATTATCTCTCATTAAGAGTTGAATTTTTTTGTTTAAAGAGAGGTTATTGGAAAAAAAAATATGTCTCTTCCTATCCCTCTATTTAATTATATCTTCTCTCTATATATAGTAACTGCAGCAAAATGCCCAAAACGGAACATCAATATTCAATAAATAGGTGAACTAAATTTGATGAAATAGCTAGAGAGGGTTGAACTGAGTAGGAAATCAGTGGTTGGAACTTTGAATACAATAAAAATTCTGATTTATAGAATTGTATAAATAAATATACAGATACCAATAGAAATAACAGAAGATAAAATTATATTTAAAAAAAAGAAAATAAAATTGAGTCAAAGTTAAATTATCGTCTACAAAATAACATGGACGTAGATAACGCGTGATAATTGCTCCTTAACCACTGTAATTTGAACTATTTGTAGCACTGAGAAGTAATTTAACCCTCACATTTGTGTGATAATTAACACGTACATAAGTTTATTTTCTCAACTCCCTCAACTTTAAATATTATTCTTATAATATTATTTCAACTTCGTATATTAATATTACACTTATTAAAATTCGATTTTAAGATTATAAACATACTATAATTATTCACTTCGAGGGTTGATCAATCCTATGTTGTTTAATTTCTTGAAAATAAAAATGTGTGTTCTTATTTAATTGGTCAAATACGAGTATCACACACTCTCGTTAAATGAGAATTTCAAAATATATAATTTAATTAGTTTTAAAATCAATTTCTCCAACAATATATCTCTAAATTAGGCATAATTTTATATAAAAATAGTTCATGATATATAACTTTATTATGAAATTATTTTAAAGTATTAAATAGTTAATTTGGAGTATCAAAAATTTCTTTAAGAGTATAAAAAATCGGGGTCAGTGTTATTATTTTGTAATTGTTGTGATTTTCTTCATGACCCTAACTTTTAATACTCTTGTTGATTAGATATTTTCAATCAACACTAGTCCTCACACCTAATTGGCCGCTGAGTCACCATGATTTACCTCCTCCACCCAATCATGTCGAGTCAGGGGGTGGGGGCACTGGGGGCGAGGGTTTCGCCTTTTGCTACATGATATTTCTAATCAAATATTCGATATTTTAAAATAGTTTCATAATAAATTTATTATGAATCATTTTCATATAAAACCTATCCCTGTAAGTACATATATATATTAAAGTACGTTTAGTTGTACTAGTTGTATATACGTGCGTTGCACGTTGCATGTAATTTAGTTGAAAAAATAAAATCAAGATTTCAATATTTTAATTTTTCAAGAAAATTGTGCAGAGACTTCGCTTATACACATATATGTGATTCACAAGGATTTTTCAATGAATTTAACATAAAAAATAATTTTTAAGAGAGATCGAAAAATAATCTGTCACATGATCTTCTACATTCGGGTATAATTTTTAGGTTGTCAACTTCTTCATGGTATCTTATTTGATGTAGGTGCTTTCTTAAATTTTATTTGATAATTTTTTAAAAGATTTATGAATTATAAATATTTTGTTTAGAAAGGCTCTAATTTTTATATTATATTGGTTTTAAATTTTGTTTTTTGATTTTAAAATTTAATGAAATTAATCATAATTTTAATTTATTAAATTCTTTTCCTGATTAAAGAAATTAAACAAGTTTCTTTGATCCTTAATCAAACATCCTAGATACATATATGATTGATCTTGCCAAGTTTGTTAATATATATGAGAGAGTAGGTATAGAGTGAAATTGGTTTATATATGAATCACCGAAGGATATTAGTTGTTTTCACTGAAGAATATTAGTTGTTTTTACTGAAGAGTATTACTGGTTTACACTGAAGAGTCTTAGTTCATTTTCACTGAACAACTAAGACTCTTTAGTGTAAATCAGTAGCACTCTTCAGTAAATACAACTAATATTCTTCAATGAAAACACATAATACCCTTCAGTGATTCATGTATAAACCAATTTCACTCTATACTTTGTCTATATGAGAAGTCGGAGAATTGAAAAATAGCATACTTGATTAATAATACTTTTCTTGGATGAAAAAAAAAAGGTTTTATAAGCATCAATAACAATGTCAATTTTAAAAACACTATATGAATAAATCAATATGTAGAATACTCTTCCTATATAAATTAATAGTTAAAACAATCTACAATTTGTAGAATACTCTTCCTATATAAATTAATAGTTAAAACAATCTAAAGTTTATAATTAATAATTTTTAAATTTAAGCTCTCTTCTCATCTTTCATTCTACGAGCTTCTGCCATGAATGTATAAGAGAAGTTCATTTGAAGATTTCTCTTGTCAAGTGTATGTGACTGTTAACCTCAAAATTAAGAAGAATAAGATTTTGTTAACTTATAGGAAACAAGTAGTATTTGAATTTTGAATTTGAAACCAATAATAATCCACTAATAAACATATACCCCGAAACTAATTAACTACGATCTCCTCGTTTCTATTACATCTCTCACCAACCCCTTCAGCCTTTCTGATATGATTGTTGCTTGATTATTATGACACCTTGTATCAGAAGAAGTCTTCAGTTTATCTTTTTTTAGCACATTATGCAACTTTCTGAGTTCCTTCATCGATCATTAGTCCATCTCATTACGTAGGTCGCACTTAAAACCAAACACTTCACTGGAAAAACAAAGAACATTGTAACAAAATTAACATTTACTATGAAATTAATAAAATTGAAGGGAACTATTCGACATATTTTGCAATTGAAAATAGAGAGAGCTAGAATCTCTGAATATATGATTGAACGAACTCAGATTAAAAAAAAAAATTAAATTTGAGTTTTGAATCATTAATTGCTACCACTCATGACAAATTAACATTTATTGTGCAACTAATCAAATAAAAGAGAACTATTCGACATATTTTGCAATTGAAAATAGATGGAGCTACAATCTCTGAATATATGAATGAACGAACTCAGAGTCAGAAAAATTAAATTCGAGTTCTAAATCGTTAATTGCTACCACTTATGCTATTACAATAATCTATGAAATAAATAAGCAAAATGTGTATTATAATTACAGAAATAGAAAAATATTGAATTGACTTTATAGGGAAATGGAGGAGTACCCGACAAAAATGATCTTATGGCTTATTAGATTACTGCAAATACTATATAAATAATACTAATTATAATTTTTAATGTAAGAATTTCAAAGGTTGTAAAACAAATAAATTAGATAGTTAGGAGCTAAGATTAAAATATATCATGACTCATTTATTGTAAGAATTCCAAAAGTTATAAATATGACTATATAAATAATACTATTTATAACTTTTAATTTAAGAATTTCAAATGTTGTAAAACAAATAAAATAGATAGTTAGGAGTCAAGATTAAAATATTTCATGACTAATTTATTGTAAGAATTCCAAAAGTTATAAATATAAAATAGATGAATATAGGTAATTGGGGTGTAATAGTAAAAATTAAAATATGCTAAGGACAAAATTGTCCAAAAATATTTCTCAACCTCTTGTCACTTTTTAATATAGTATAGATATATATAATTTCTATAATTAATCGAACAATTGGAATTTCTCAAGGATGTATCCACCTTTCGGGTTAACCGAAGAGGTTCATTACATCAGGAAAGATAAGTTCGGTTAGTACTAAGGATTTAGTCAGCAATATTATAACCGCCAATTTAAAAAATGCAATGCAGTATTTAATTAGCAATTATTTAATCAAACACCAGATGTATTTGGTTAAATTTAATGATAGCTATTAGGTTTGGTAGGTACTATTTCTTCATGCTTAAATTATTGATATATTTTTTTTTTGTTAGAGAACTTGTATGTAACCGTGACCACTAGATAATTTATATTTCGTACAATTTACAAATTACAATAACACACAAATCATAAAAAAAAAAAAAAAAACTTTTGATATTGTAGTTTGAACTCGTAATATTTAATTGATACGTTTATCTATTGATCAAATTCGGACACCTGTTTTTTGATTATTTAAATTCGACATGTCATCAGGATTTAGGAATGAATAAATTAATGTTGGCTTAAAGTTTATCGCTAAATTTTGGAATCTAGGTTCTTGGATCTCATTGGGTTTACTTTTACAAATAACGACATTTTAGTCCATGATTTTCAAAACATGGCACAAATAAGTGTTAGAAAATATATTATAAACAAATTCGTCACAATATAACGAATAGTTTTATAGTATAATAAAATTGTTTATCGTATAATGAACTTTTAAATCTATTTATAATGTATTTTATTTTTTACACTTATTTGTGTCATAAAAAAAATGGATTAAAGTGTAATTGCCTTTTAATTTTAATTTTTTCCTTTCAGAAAACATTAAGGTTGTGTTTGTTTTGGGATTCACCCATTCGAATTAGAGATGTAAAATCTAATTTGTATATCTTATACTTCATTCATACCTACAATGCCTATAAAACATATTATTAGTCTTCCCAATAACATTCACTTTATACAAGTTACAAAATATATCTATAAATTTATTATTACTCTTTCCAATACAATTCATTTTATATTTTTTTTTCACTTATTCTTTCTCTTTAATTCCTACTTTACTACTTTATTTTTACACACATTATATTATATTAAAATAATACAACACCAATTATTATTAAAGTTAAATTTTATTCACTAAAATCTCAAAACAAATACGTACTTTTATTATTTATTAAAAAATTTACATTTAATAAATATAAAATCATGACTTTACAATTTCATGGATCCCATTAACGCTGGGATAGGTTCGCATAGGACATATCTCATGTCGTGAAATAAAATCTGATAATGGGCATATATACGTACTCCTCCATCCCAATTATATGGACTTATTTTGTTTGTGTAGATGTCCCATTTATATAGACTTGTTTTCATATAAAGTACTATTTCCGTTCCAAATTAGATTTCACAATTTTTTTTTTTAGATTTTAGTATGAAAGTTAATTTGTAATATTTAAATAGATAAAATAGTTTTTATGATGAAATATTGTTCAATTTGAATAAATGAAACATAGCAAATGTATTTCTAAGCGCAGTTTTTAGTGAAATGAGATGTAATTTAGAGGTTTTTATAAGGGATGAATAATACACTGTGAAAATTGGAGAGAGTAATTTTTTTTTTAATACATTTACTAATATAATCCGTTGCGTTAATGATAATTGGAAAGTATAACACTTTATAATATAAATTTGGCCCCGGCTAAACAAACCCCCATTTCTCCTATACATACCCCAATTTATTTTTGCCAAAAATAGTTTTAAGTTAAAGGTCAAGATTACCCATTCATAAATATATTTTAGAGTCCCACTAATCAAACCCCAAAATCCTCTAAACAAACCACATAATTTTAAAGAAAAAAATAGGCATAAATAAAATGACTAAGTTGTCCTTATATATATATGGAATGAATTATAATCTAAATTTATGTTGATTTTGACTTTAGTCCTTTAAGTCATTTAATTTCAAAATTAGTATTTTAACTTTTAATTGATCAATTTTTTTCCTTACATTTTTTTAAACCCTAAAAAATATGTTTAAAAATGTATTAAATATTTAAATAATCAAATTAAATGGAATTAAGAAATCCTTAAATATTTGGAAACAAAAGAAAATAAATCAACTAAATCTTCAAAATAATTTAACTAAAACAAATCCAATTTTTTTTTTAAAAAAAATAAACTGAAATATAGTTAAAAAGATCAATTAAATTTTAAAAAATAACTAAATTAAGAAAATTATTTAAAAAAATCATCAAAATTCAATCGAAGCTAAATAAAAATAATTTTTTAATTGATTATTCAGTTTAATTATATACGACAATTTAATTAAGATTTATAAAATATTTTTCTGATTTTATTTATCTTTAGTCTTTTCCTTTTTGAATATTTTTTATTTATTCTTTTTTAAATTTAGTTTGTTTAGATTTAGATATTTTTCTTATATTTATGTAGTTATTTTATTTTTCAAATTTTCATTTTAATTTTTTTTATTATTTAATTTTTGTCAAAAATTTTTAGGTTTAAATGATTTTTTTAAAAAAAATTAACTAAACTTTTTTAAAATTATTTTATTTTCTGAATTATTTAAAATAACTGTCAAATTTACTTTTAATTTTTTTATTCAAATATATTATACAATTTAATTGATTATTAAAATTGTCTTTAATTTATTTTATTTTTTGATATTTTTTAAGGTATTTATTTTGATAAATACTTATTTAGAAGATTTAGTTAATTATCTATAAAAAATCCAAAATATATTTAATTTTTAATATAATTTTTTTAATTTTGATTAAAACCAAAGAATATGAAAGAATAAAAAAATTAAAAGAAAGATTTTAATGAGAATATGGAATGGTGAGAATTTTTAGTAAGTGATGTGGATTTAATGGAATTGTGGCAATAATAATGGAGGAAGGATATTATAGGAATGAAATGGAGTATGTTTAGTAATATATGTTGATTTTTAAATTTTAATGGGGTATGTTTGGTAGGTGAGGTAGATTTAGAGGATTTGGGGGTTTGAATAGTGGTACTCTATATTTTAATTATGAACTAAATTTTCTTTAGTTTTCCACTCACTTTTCTCATTTTCAGTATCACAAAATTAACATTTTGAAATTTCGAAAAATCAAGTTTTTGGATTATTTTCGTTAAATCCCTAGAACCCAAATTCCTGGATTATTTTCATTCAAATTAACACAAAATAATCTAAGTTTATATGCTAATTTATGGAGTCAAACGACATAACGGATCACATTAACGTAAGTATTTTTTTTTTCTTACACTGAATGAAAGGTTAACATGTACTTGTAGTGCATCAGTATTATTTCGTGCGAGATACTGTTCGAGTTTTTTTTTTTTTTTTTTTTTTTTTTTGTGTAGCACCAGTGACTAAAATTAATAGAAGTTAAATTATAGTTCGCTTTGTAAAGGCAAAAAGTTCAACGTATTTGGAGTAAAATTTAAACACACTTTGTCAGCCTACATTTTGTTTTGTTTTTTTTTTTTTTTTTTTTTTTGCAAATATTTTTCTTGCAAATCATTTTTTTCTTTATTTTTTTTAGATTAAGAAATCACCTTTTTTTTTTTATTGTATTTGAATGATTTCGAAGGTCAAATTTGTTGTTCTTCCTTTAAAATCTGGGAACTCATCACTTTTGTTTTGATCGTGTATAGGTTTAAGTGAAAAAAATTGTGAGTTTATAATTATTTACTTTTCTTTTTTGTGTTTTAGATTTAGCTTAATTTTTTTTAAAAGGACATAATTGTCTAAACTGGGGTATGTATTATGTATAGTAATCTTTTAAAATAATTATATTTTTAATGAGATTTGTATAGTAATTGGGGTATGTATAAGAAAATCGGGGGTTCGTTTAGCCGCGGCCTATAAATTTTCCGTGTATAATTTGTTTTTTAAATGTGAAATACTAATCTTTGTGAAGTTAAATAAGCCTATATATTTGTCGGGGTAAATTACAGTGATAATTCATAAGAATTTTGTCTTTCCAATTTTGGCCGCACATATATATTGAGCGGTATTGAATGAATAAATCAAAATTAGCCATCTCCATTAAAAGTTGATTGTTAACCACGGGAACACAATAGCTTCGTTTTTTTAAAAAAAAAATTGGAATTAAAGTTTAATTTATGAGAACTTACATGTGTATTTGACATAAATTTAACTATAAATTATTTTTTGACTGAAAATGATTAAGCATTAAACACTTTTAAAATGATTTTATTCCTATGACCAAAAGTGCAGTTTACTAATCTAATTAATCTGCCGCCTACTTTTTGTATAATATGTTTAGGTATGCATCTATATATTCTAGTACATATTATTTAGAAATATAAAACGACAATATTAATAATGTAACATCATCTAAAATGATGCCATTGCTTCTGGATACAGGTCACCTAATTCCTTTGAAGACTACATTTTTATTTTCTGAAAGACTTTAAATATTACTCACCAACAAATTAGCTGATTAACTACCACAGCTTAAGGTTCCGTTAACAGTTACATGTATTATAACACTGAGTAGCTGGTCTACTGTCTTTAGGTTCACTGTACAATTCAAACACATTTTTAATTCACTTGTTTTTCACTTACTTGTTTTTCACTGAAAAGTGTTGTTGCTTTCACTAAAAAAATACAAAATTCTTTAATACTCTTCTTACTTGTGGACCGAATTCTCAATTGTTCACCTTGAAGAGGAGACCCAACGAGTGACATTTTAGTACGAGTGAAGTTGTTTCAATGAAATTTGAACCGAAGACTTTTGCACAAATACCATAAAAGAATTTTATCTCATCTAAAAATCAGAACTTGTCAGCTGGTGTAAAATTAATCTGTAAGGAAAATAATTGAATGAATAAATTTCACACATCTACAAGTTCAAGCTTTTAGTTGAGGCGTAACTCTTTCATGTATTAGAGTCAAAGACTCACGTCCTCTATAAGTTCGGACTTTTAGTTGAGGCGTAATTCTTTCATGTATTACAGCCAAAAAACTCACGTCCAAGTGTTCTGGGTTCAATTCCCGCTAAAACCATCTTAATTCACCCATATTAAATTTTCCACTCATTGGTCTCCTCCCTAAAAAAGGGAAAGTTGACAATCAAGTCAGTGTGTTAATTAGGGGCAGTGATGTAAATGGAGGCGGCTGCCTAGGTGCTTGACAACCCCTACTGCCAACGATTAGGGCAAATCGACCGTATTTGGTGGAAACCTTATTTGGCGGCGCCTAGGCGGCCTTGGCGGTAGGCGGCACCTAGGGCTTTTTATTTTATTTTTTTAATTTTTAATAACTTTAAAATGTTATATAATATATACACACATATATATATATAAGCTGGTTGAAGGCTTGAAGCCATAATTCATTCAGAATTCAGAATTCAGAAAACAAATTAATATATAGTTGGACTATGATAGTTTATTAATTTGGACATTTTGTTGGAAATGTGTTTAATATTTTATCAATATTACTTAATTAGTTTAATTATTAAGTTGAATATTAAACAAATCTAGGCGGCCGAAGTTGGATAATAAACAAATTAAGTTGAAAATGTGGAACTTTATTACTTTGATAAACATTAAAAAGGTAAAAAAAATATTATATTTAAAAAAAAAAACCTAGGCGGCCTCGGCGCTTGGCGGCCATATACCACCTGCCGAGCGTCAAACGCCATCTGCACCCTTGATTAGGAGGGTGCAAGAGAAATAATTAAATAAATTAATTGCCTTCCTTTTTATAAATTCGAACTTGTAGATGAGATGAAAATTCTTTATAATCATTTATATTAATTGTTTAAAAAAAAAAACAATCAATTTTGTTTAAAAATATATTTAAATTGCAAGATAAAATTTTATATATATATAACACGTTTTTATATAATAATTTGTTCTTAGCTACTGTTTTTTTATTTATAGATGACCCCTGGAGGAATATATAGGTGGTGGTCCTTACGTTCATGCTTAACAATATCGGGTAAATTAAATTGAGTATACATTCACCAATAATTTGTATAAAATTTCTCATTCACATATATTCACACACACCATACTCTCCATGTGACCTATGTGCAGAATGAATGGTGGATATATATAATAGATTCAATGCATTGCATTTAGGACGTATATAAAAAAATGTTAAATATATTTGATGAATAAAATTATATGTGATGATAAACACAATATTATATGACACATAAAATTACCGTTGCACCGGACAATTAATTCACAATTGATATTATTCAATAGAAATAATTAATTAAGATTGTGATGATCATTGCAAATTTTTTTTTTTTTACTTTCTCGTTTCTATTAATATTTTTTTTAAGGTGAGAATGTTTTATAAAAAACTATTAACTTTACTATGGGAATCACTGTTTAATTTTTTTAGCTTAAAGTGTGAAACTGATTGTGATAAGAATTTAAATTAATTTTTGTAAACACCTAATAATTGTTTTTTATTGATTTCTTACTATTTATTTTAGTAGTATAGGAACTTATTTAGTGATATAGTGTATATATATAAATATATATAAGTATCTAGAAATTTTTATATATGAATTAAATTTACCACAAATACTAAAATTTATTAAATGATATTAAAACTAATTCAAACTTATATAATAAAAAAATCAACTCACATAATTAAAAGAAATAAAAAAATATTTTTAAAAATTAAATTAATATTTCAGATTTGAATTTTGAATTTTATGTATGCAATATGACATCAAATCAAAATCGTAAAGAGACAATTAGTTTGATATATAATGCATAACAAAGTTTAATTTTAAAATAAACAACTTTACTATGGGATTCACTGTTTAATTTTTTTAGCTTAAAGTGTGAAACTGATTGTGATAAGAATTTAAATTAATTTTTGTAAACACCTAATAATTGTTTTTTATTGATTTCTTACTATTTATTTTAGTAGTATATGAACTTATTTAGTGAAATTGGTTTATATATGAATCACTAAAGAGTATTAGTTGTTTTCACTGAAGAGTATTAGTTGTTTTTACTGAAGAGTATTACTGATTTACACTAAAAAGTGTTAGTTGTTCAGTGAAAATGAACTAAGACTCTTCAGTGTAAACCAGTAATACTCTTCAGTAAATACAATTAATATTTTTCAATAAAAACAACTAATACCCTTCAATGATTTATCACTACAACATAATTGACTTTAAGTAACATTTTATTGTAACACATTTAGTTTATGTAACACATTATGGTAACACTTATTTTAGTTTATATATTATATAACACTTCATGCAACACTTTGTTAATATGAAACACTTTTAAATAAGTAACGTTTTTAGGTAACACTTTATAGTAGGTAAGTAGGTAACGCTTTTTAGGTAACATTTTTATATATGTAACGTTTTTTTAGTAACGCTTTTACAAATGTAACATTTTTTAGTAACACTTTAACATAAGTAACACCTTTCAGGTGACACTTTTATATAGGTAACATATTTTGGTAACACTTTATAATAAATATTTAAATTCAGCATATATATAATCATACATTATCAATAAGAATAATATTATTAGTTCGATATATATATATATATATATATATATATATATATATTTATATATATATATAATATAATATGCATATGATTTAAAAAAAAATCATATGCATAAAATTTATTTATCATTTAAATCAATTTATTAATTAAAAAATATATTAATAACATACGTACAAAATAATTTATATTTTTTATTTAAAATTATTAAATAATACAATTATACTATTTATGAATTTATATTATATGTATACAAACACACACACAAATATATATATATATATATATATATACACGCACATATTATTTTATAAAGTAGGTAGAAAATTATTTGGTCCATTAAGAATTAGTAATTTTAATTATTAATGTGAATTAATATTACCATTGTTCTACTATTAAAAAAAAATAAAGAAAAAAAATATTAATAAGTTAAATAATATTGAAATCCAAATTGTGTAAAGTGTTATAAGTAGTCTAGATGGTAAGTACCTTGTTTTCTACACAAGAGGTCGAGGGTTCAATATCCAGAGACTATATTTTTTCCCCTTTGTTCATTATTTATTTATTTACACAAGTGTTACCTAAAGTTTTTATATAGGTGTTACATATATATGTAACATTTTTTTAAAGTGTTACATGTTCATTATTTATTTATTTACACAAGTGTTACCTATGACATTTTTTTAAAGTGTACATATATTATAAAAAGTGTTGCATTAGACTTTAGGCTACGCCAGCAACTGCAACGCCTTTAAAAGTGTTACTTATTGTACATAGGTAATACTTTATACACATTATGTAACATTTTTTTAGGTGTTACATAATATCACTTATGTTGTAGTGTATGTATAAACTAGTTTCACTCTATATATATATATATATATATATATATATATATATATATATATATATATATATATATAACTTAATTGATTGATTTTGTAAGATCACACCACTCTCCTCACTTTCCTTTGTGAAAACTGTTTATATTTTATTACAAAACTTATGTGATTTAATACTTGCTCAAATAAAATTGATAAATTACTCCACTAATTATATACACATTGTTTAGTAGTGTTTTTTCTTTTAATCGTTCCCATTCCTTTTTCTTCTTCCATAACTTATTTATCATCATCCACAGTGAAAACGACATGACACATTGATAGGGGTGTGCAACGGTTGGTTCGGTCACCGAACCGAACCGAACCGAACCGTATTAGCTAAACCGAACACCAAACCGAAATTTTTTTACAAATAAAAAACCGAACCATATTTTAAAAAACCGTTCGGTCTCAAACCGAAATATTTCGGTTTGGTTCGGTCCCAAACCGTACAAACCGAAATCTTTTACACTTTTTTTTTAAATCTATTTAATTTTTTTTAGCATCAAGACACATGTTTCATCCAATTATTTGCAACATGTCAACATCTAAATGCTAATTTAAGCAAAGATGCATCAATAAACCTACTACATAATTCAATAAAAACATCAACATAATAGTTTTCAAAATCTAAGCAATAATTTGAAAAATATAATCAACACAAAACACCACTCCTCAAGTATTTTATGCAGAACACAAATCAACTCAAGTCTTTTATGCGTGAATATAAATTATATAATATTAATATTATTATATTATATTAGAATAAAGCTATTAAATATTAATTTAGTGAATATTAATATAAATATAATATATTATTATTATTATAAATAATATTTCGGTTTGGTTCGGTCTATATGGTTTTTAATTAGTAAAAACCGTAAACCGAACCGAAATAAAAAAAATTAAATTTCAAAACCGTAAACCGAATCATAAACCAAAAACCGAACCAAAATTTGTATTTCGGTTTGGTTTGGTCGGATTTTTCGGTTCAAACCGTATTTTGCACACCCCTACACATTGATGTGAAGAAGTTTAAATGCATATATATAATAACGCCACATACCCTACTCAAAAAAAAAAAACCAAATTATCAATATATATATATATATATATCTTATAATAATATATTCTCAAACCTCTCCAAGATGATGTGTCAGCACCACCTTATTCTTAGGGTGATGTGGCATGTCTCAAATCTCTCCATTTTGAAATCCTGCACTCTCATTAAAAGTTGGTTAAACTTTTAATCTCGACCCTTCATTCTATATCATTAAATCTAAACCATTAATTTATATCTGCATAATTAATGCAAATAGATATTTTTTCCATTTTCTTATTTAGTTATTTTTAGAATTTATTATAAATCATATTTTTTCCAAACCTTAATGTAATTAAATATGATATACTTATTGAATGAATCTAAATTTATCATTTCTAAGTTTGAGTTAGTATATATAGTATAATATAATGTTCGATTATTTTTTCCTAAAATAAAAGGTATATAGTTATATATTCCAAAGAATATTCTTATGTGATATATTCTTATTATGGATAAGATATAATATTGCATGCATTTTTTTTATTATAAATAAGAGCATATTGTATTTCATTTTTTCACATCAAAGTTTCATTTGTTCCACTATTTTGCTGAGATTTCTCCCAACAATTGTTGGTTAGTTATATATCTATTGTTATTATTATATTTATTTTATAATTAAATTCATCATTTTAAGTGCTCACAATTTGATTAGATTTAAATATTAATATCATTATGAATGTAATAATGATTGTTGATTTATGCTCTACATCGTTCAGTTTAAATATTCTTCATGTGCAAAAATAATAGATTTAATTATACCATGTATTTTTATTTGAATAATTATGATGGTTTAATTGTTGTAATTTAAATCTCATTTTAGATTTTAAGAGTATGACACCTCAATTTTCTCTGATTTCTAATATCAAGAGTGAGAGCCAAAAATTGACCGTTAAAGTTAGGATTGAAAAAGTTGGACAATTTTTTTTTATGATTTTAACATAGACAAGTTCTACTTGGAACTCATTTTGATCGATGAACAGGTAATTGTAACTTTAAAGTTTATTTCAAATTTTGTATTGTTTCTTATATAAATTAATTTCTTACCATATACTCCCAATAACTAATAATGTTGATTAATTTATAAATTATTCAATATTAAAATGGAAATTGATTTTTATTAAATTATTAGTCTAAGTAATATTATTCCATAATTGTTATTAATTTATGTGAATTTTGATGTTTTTTTTTTAATTATTTAGTTTGTAGGATATACCTATAGAGTTTAGTGAAGGGCACGGGTCACAACTAAACAAACCTCATAATTTATTGTATATACCTCGAAATTTTTTAAACAAAAATACTCTTATATTAAATGTCTACAGAAAATAAATATAATATATTTTTTCAGTACGCGAAATTCGCGTGGATACACTCTAGTATATATATATATATATGTAACTAGGGACATATCTAAAATTTGTCCCCAAAAGTGAAATTTAAGGGAAACAAATATATTTGCCCAAAAATATATAAGATAATTGTTTTTTTACATACTTTTAAAAAAAAGTATTTTATTCAAACAAGGTTGGAAAAACAATTGGTAAAAAAGTTGGCACCATGTCAATTTGGGTGCCAGACTTTTGTCAATTTTTTTGGGTAAAAACACTTTTTTTTTTAAGAATAGGACAAAAAACAATTGCTCTATAAATTTAAGGGCAATGTTATGGATTTACATAAGAAAAATTAATAAAGAAGAAATAAAATGACAAAATTTCAAAAATTCAAAATATATATATATATATATATATAATTTTTTTTACATATAATACATAAAATTTAAATTTCAAGGGCCCTATATCCGTCCCCGTATACATAACATACCTCTCACAAAAATACGTACTAATTATCCAAAAAAAAGTATATTCAATCACAATCACACTCCACATAATTAAAGTATAAATTATATTCACTTCACTTTTCACTTATTCTGTGATCCTATCTTCTACATAGTATACGTAATTTTCCATAATAAAAATTAAAAGGGACCGCCCCAAACAACAAATTAAGTTAAAATGAAAACACAAACAAAGAAATGACACAATATTCATAAATAGCTAGATACTATGAATGTGTGTTGTATTATGATCCATCGATATATATAGCTGCGTGGAAAAATTGCATTACTTCCTTCGCCTTTTACTTATTTATTTATCTGCATGTGTCAAAAAGGTCAAGCCACTAGACATGCAATATATTGTACGCGCATGCAATAACTTTTGAGAAAAAAAAAAAAAAAAAAAAAATATATATATATATATATATATATATATATTTTTTTTTTTTTGGTTCAGCAAGTTACCTTGTTCTATTTTAATCCTATGGTTTTTTTACAAATTGAATATAGTATTGTCATATTTTTTTCTCTATATTTTGATTCGATAGCCGGTTACAAGAGAATAAAAAATGAAGCATCTGATTATCGATCCAATTAAACTCTGTTATGTGAATGAATCAGACTCTTCTGCATTAGCATGAATTCTCGATGTTTCGCCTTCTACAATTGATTACCGACCAAAATATTGAAATTTAAAAGTTACAAGATTATTTTCAATTCATAAAGTTGATAGGGCTGAAATAAAAAATAGAGATAATTTGACGAGTTATTAAGACTATTTTCCCTATTTTTTATTGATGAATTTCGGGAAGTTAAATTTCGGCCATAATTCATAATACGATCCAAAATATTGAAATTCGTCATAAATGGCATGCACAAATTCTGAACTCAGATGTATTGCCACCAAATTAATACGGGTGCATAAAATATCTTTTTCAAATAATTAAATGCTATACAATGACTAACGCAAAATCAAATTATTTTTTTTTGTTATTTTCACTATTAAGAAAGAACTAATGCACACTATTCATTCTTATATTCAAATATCGATTAATGATACTGTTAATCACGGTTTCGGATTCACAAGAAAACTTGTTTCCGGGAATCGGAATCAAATGCAATGAGAACAGAATTGAAAGTCACACAAGAACACCAGAATTTTACGTGGTTCGGAGATGAATACTCCTACGTCCACGTAAAATTCTGGTGTTCTTGTGTGATTTTCAATTCTGTTCTCATTGCATTTGATTCCGATTCCCGGAAACAAGTTTTCTTGTGAATCCGAAACCGTGATTAACAAGTGGCGCCGTCTGTGGGAAGCAATCATGGCTGCAACTAAGTTCGATATTGAGAAGTTCACGGGGAAGAACGATTTCAGCTTATGGAAGATCAAGATGAAGGCACTCCTGGTACACAATGGGTTGTACGAAGCCTTGTTGCCACCGGCTCAGGTGGCTTCTGGATCTAATCCGGCGAAGGTGGAGGAGAACAAGAGGAAGGCGCATAGTGCCCTTATCTTGTGTCTTGGGGACAAGCCATTGAGGGAAGTATCGAAGGAGGAAACCGCTCTTGGGATCTGGAATAAGCTGGAGCAGTTATACCAGACCAAGTCTGTTACGAACAAGTTATACATGAAACAGAAGCTTCAAGTCTTCAAAATGAGTGAAGATAAGAATCTTGGTGATCAGTTGGACGAGTTCAACAGATTGGTGGATGATCTGGAGAGTTTGGATGTTACAATTGATGATGAAGACAAGTCATTAATGTTGTTAAATTCTCTACCTAAGTCTCTGGAAAATTTCAAGGATGCCTTACTATTTGGAAGACAAGATCAGGTGATGTTTGATGATGTTCAAACTGCCCTGAAAACCAAGTTTCTACAGATCCAAGCTGATGGGAAGAAGCCTGCTGAAGGATTGAATGTGCAATCCAAGAAGAAGAAGGGGTTTCAGTCCAAGAAGAAGGATGGTGGAAAAGGGAATAAGGGTGGGAAGAAATCTGATTTTGTTGAGAAGAGGAAGTGTTTCACTTGCCATAAGGAAGGTCATCTGAGAAAGAATTGCCCTGAAAGAAAGAAGAAAGACAATCAAGGTGATCAAGATGGAGATGCAGCTGTTGTGGAGGTTGAAGGATATGATAGTGCAGAGGTCTTGATGGTTAGTCATGAGAGGCTAAGTCAAGAGTGGGTCCTGGACTCTGGGTGTACTTTTCATATGTGTCCACATGAAGACTGGTTCCTGGATCTTGAGAAAACTGATGGAGGTCTTGTTCTTTTGGGTAATGATGAGAGCTGTAGAGTGCAAGGATCTGGTTCTATCAAGATCAAGATGTTTGATGGGGTGGATAGGATCTTATCTGATGTCAGGTTTGTTCCTGAGTTGAAGAGAAATCTTGTTTCTCTTGGTACATTGAATTCTAAGGGCTTTGAATTCAAGACAGACAAGGGAAGTCTGTCAATAACCAAATCTGGAAGGATTGTCATGAAGGGGGCTATCAAGAATGGTTTGTATACTTTGATTGGAAGAACTGTTACAGGGTCAGCTGATGTTACCATGGGGTCTTCTGAGGTTAACTTGTGGCACAAGAGATTGGCACATGTTGGTGAGAAGGGCCTGGTGGAGTTATCCAAGAAGGGAGCAATCCCTGGGAAGAGGATATGTAAGCTGGAATTCTGTGAGAGGTGTGTTCTTGGGAAATCAAAGAAGCAAGCATACCAGAAGGGGAAGCATACCACCAAGGAGGTTATGGATTATATACATTCTGATGTATGGGGCCCAGCAAGGGTATCCACTCATGGTGGAGGCAGGTATTTCCTTACCCTTATTGATGATTATTCCAGAAAAGTTTGGGTTTACATTCTTAAACAGAAGAGTGATGCCTTCTCTAAGTTCAAAGAATGGTTGATTGAACTTGAGAATAAGAGAGGCAGGACTATCAAGCACTTAAGGACTGATAATGGGCTTGAATTCCTATCAGAGGAGTTTCAACAATTCTGTAGGGAGAAGGGTATTACTAGGCATAAAACTGTTCCTTCAAACCCCCAACAGAATGGTCTAGCAGAGAGGATGAATAGAACTATTCTGGAAAGGGTTAGGTGTATGTTATCTGATGCTCATTTACCTAAGAGTTTTTGGGGGGAAGCTGTTAACACAGCTGTGTATCTCATTAATAAAGTGCCATCATCTGCTATTGAGTTTAAAACCCCAGATGAGGTTTGGTATGGAAAGATATCAGATTACTCAAAGTTGAAAGTTTTTGGGTGCCTAGCTTATGTTCATGTGAGGCAAGACAAACTTGAACCTAGAGCTTTAAAATGTGTATTCATTGGGTATCCCAAAGGTGTTAAGGGGTATAAGTTGTGGTGTCTGGAGCCTGGAAACCAGAAGTGTATTACCAGTAGAGATGTTGTGTTCAATGAATCACAGATGGGATACAAGTCTGGTGGAGGTAATGGAGGGCCATCAGCTGAGGAGATGGATGGTGTTATTTCTGAGCCAATTACTCAAGTAGAGGTGGAGCCTGATCATGACAAGCATGATAGCTCATCTGGTTCTGAACCAGAGCAAGCACCAGGGGAGAATGAGTCATCAGATGAGGATAGCGCACCAGTAGAGGAGGAAGAAGGAGTGCCAGAAGCAGACTTGAGAAATTATAGTTTGACAAGAGACAGATCCAGAAGACAAATACATCCTCCAGCAAGGTTTGGCCGTGTGGATCTGGTCTCCTATGCACTTGTTACAGCAGAAGCCATAGAGTACCAGGAACCTAAAAGCTACAGGGAAGCCCTTGAGTGTGATGATAGGGAGTCATGGGTGACAGCCATGACAGAAGAGATGGAGTCTCTCAAGAAGAATCAAACTTGGATTCTTGTTGATAAGCCACCTAGGCAGAAGCTAATCAGTTGTAAATGGCTGTTTAAAAGGAAGCTTGAATCTGGTTTGAAAGATCAGGTGAGGTTTAAAGCCAGGCTAGTTGCCAGAGGATTCACTCAGAGGGAAGGAATTGATTACAATGAGGTTTTCTCACCTGTTGTTAAGCATTGTTCAATCAGGCTACTTCTCAGTAGAGTTGTCCAAGAGGATCTGGAGCTACAACAACTTGATGTAAAGACAGCTTTTCTGCATGGTGATCTTATTGAGGATCTGTACATGCACCAGCCAGAAGGGTTTGTTGAACCAGGGAGTGAAGGGAAAGTGTGCCTGCTCAAGAAATCATTGTATGGCCTCAAGCAAAGTCCAAGGCAGTGGCACAAGAAGTTCAATGAAGTTATGCTATCCATTGGTTTTGTAAGGAGCAAGTATGACACTTGTGTATACCTGGAAAGGCAAGGTAGTGATGTGATAGCCTATCTTCTGATCTATGTAGATGACATGCTTATTGCCAGTAAAAGCCTTCTGAAGATTCAGAGTATAAAAAAGAAGCTCAGTGCTAGATTTGATATGAAGGACTTGGGAAATGCTAAAAGGATTCTTGGAATGGATATTCTTAGGGACAGAAAAGCTGGAAGACTATTCTTATCCCAGAAGAGTTACATTGAGAAGGTCCTGAAGAGGTTTAACATGCATGAGAGTAGAGCTGTGTCAACTCCTCTGGGACAACAGTTCAAATTATCTAAGGAAATGGAACCAAAGTCTGATGAAGAGAAGAAGACTATGATGAAAGTACCTTATGCAAGTGGGGTTGGAAGCCTGATGTATGCTCTGGTCTGCAGCAGACCAGATTTAGCTTATTCATTGAGTATGGTGAGCAGATACATGGCTAATCCTGGAAGATTACATTGGGAAGCTTTGAAATGGATCTTCAGATACCTTAAAGGGTCATCTGATCTGGGATTGATGTTTGAGAGGATGACTGACCAGAAGAGTCCACTGGAAGGTTTTGTAGATTCTGATTTTGCTGCTAATCTGGATACCAGAAGATCTTTAACAGGGTATATCTTTACACTTTACAATACTGCTGTGAGCTGGAGATCTGTTCTGCAGAGTGGAGTTGCTTTATCTACTACAGAAGCAGAGTTTGTTGCAGTGTCAGAGGCTGTTAAGGAGGCTTTGTGGTTAAAAGGCATAATCAAGGATTTTGGCATAAACCAAAGGGCTGTGGTTGTTCATTGTGATAATCAGAGTGCAGTACATCTGGTTAAACATCAAGTGTTCCATGAGAGATCAAAGCACATTGATGTAAGGTTGCATTTTGTGAGGGAAATCATTGATAAAGGAGTGGTTCTCATCCAGAAGATATCTACAGATGACAATGCTGCAGATATGTGTACAAAGTCTTTACCAGGTACTAAATTCAAGTTTTGTGTTGAATTGGTAAAGATGAGTGTATGGGATGTTCCTTAGGCCCAAGCTGGAGCATGGAGGAGAGGAGGAGAGGATTGATACTTCTCATCTGAGGTGGAGAATTGTGAAGTGTCATATGTGAAGTATGAAGTCTACTGAGCTTAATTCAATAAGGAGCTATGTTGATGAAGTGTTAGCCGTGGGAGTCAGTCTATTTGGGGTATCAGAAGAGTTATATCAGATGAGGTTGATCAGATGAGGTCTAACAGTGGAGTCCCATCAGAGGATGTCTAGACCGGAAGTCATCTGATGGTAAGTAATCAAGTCAGCTGAGGTCAAGTCATCTGATATAAAGTACAAAGACGCGAAACACCAAGTTGAAGCTAACTGAAGGCGGTTCTAACTGAATCAACTGAAGCAGTTATTGGAGTTTGTTAGCCAGCTGGATAACTACTTCACTTATGAGTTTGTTACAACTGAATCGAGTCTAGATTCTTCTCAATCTCTGTAAATATAAATAAGTGCTTCCAACTGAGAGAAGAACTAAGAACTTAAGATCGTTTTTTGAGAGCAAACACTGTGAGATTGAGTGCTCTGTAACTTGTAACTTCCATTCTTTGTTTAGTGAAAAGTCTATCCTCTCGGATCCCGTGGACGTAGGAGTATTCATCTCCGAACCACGTAAAATTCTGGTGTTCTTGTGTGACTTTCAATTCTGTTCTCATTGCATTTGATTCCGATTCCCGGAAACAAGTTTTCTTGTGAATCCGAAACCGTGATTAACAGATACAATAATAATATTGTACATATAAAGCGGTATGTGTTAATAGTATTGAAATAATTAGAAACGAAACAAAATTTAAGTTATGTGACATATGCGTACGTTAGTATAAATACTTCCACTGTCACAAGTGGTGCTACTGCTAACAAAAAGATATTAAATGAATCTACTTTAGTTTTCTTGTCTAATCATTATCATAAAGTTGATGGGATTCAAAATTCTAATGGTTTTTTAAGTTGCAGTTAGTAATTAATAAACAAAAGCGGATCAACTTTTAGCAGCAAAAACATTATGTCCCAGTGCAGATCATCGCACTTCTAATTAATAATGAGAATTATTACAATATTTTAATTCTCTTAAATTTGTGCAACACGATAATATTTATATGTTTTTTTTCCGAATAGAGATCGAATGCTTTTTCAGTCCGATCGATATCAAGTTATCAACAATCACATTCAATCTTGTTTTACATTAGCTAGTGTCATTTCATAATTGCTATTATGCTCTATATATGTGTGCGTGCATAATTATTAAATTATTTGAAAATCTGTAAATCATGAAAATTATAAATTAATCCAAATAAAATATGAAAAATCATTAAAAGAAAGTTCCTGCCAAAGCGTCAATCCACGGTCTGTACATCTCTTTCCCCTTCAGTTTTCATCAATTTTAGGGCAAAATTGATTTCTTTGTAATTGGGCACTTTTTGTCTCAAAGAAAATCCGTTAATACGTTGCAGTTTTAGTCTCAAAGAAAAAAAAATAGAAGTACCATAAAAACTCCTATATAGCTAAAATTGATCAGTTTTAACCACTTTTACAATCACCATACATCTTTTAAACCACTATTGCAACTAATCCTACATATGGAACATTTGTTTTCCTAATGCCTAGCTAGCTAAGCTACCAATGATTTCTCTCTTGCAAAATTGGTGTAAGTTAACTTTGAAACGTTTCATGTTTGATGCACCATGTGTACACGCAATTATCATGTTATAACTTGTATAGCTATATTGAGATTAACGATATTAATAATATAAGAGATAAAACATCTTTGTATTAATGGAAAATCTCGAATTAAAAATTTATAATGTTTAAAAAGATTCAATGCTTATGATTAAAAGCAGCTAACCTTGGCATCATTCAAATAATTATAAGACACTATTTGCCTATTTGGAGAATCAGATGCATGCATTTTGTGAATTCAGAAACTATAATAAGGGTTTCCGTCACACACACATATACATATTAACAAATTTTTGGTTGATTCTTATAAATAGAAAAAAACTAAGTTGAAGGTGTTTGTGCGATTTTCGGGCTGCTGTTGGATTATGGAGTCTGAGGGGCTACTTCACATCCCTGATCAAGCGGACCATTAAAACAGAAATCGAGTTTGATGAATTTTAGAGTTATGACTTATGACTCAATTTCGGGTACTATATATATCCCTTTGATTTATTGTAATCGAATAGTCACAAAATTTATAAATCTTCTTATTTGGTAGTGCCCTAAATGTAGTTAATTTTTGATAAATTGAGTCAACAAATTGTGTGTTCCTTATTTTTATTCTTGTTATCTTTTCGTAATTGCAAATCCATTCCTTTGCTTTAAGGTTTTAGATATAGAAGTTTTATTTCATCATATATCCTATGTAGGAAATTTTATTATATTGCAATTTTATATTAAACAGTCATTCTATTGTTGAGAGTAGTCGTGAACACATATTGAAACCAAAATGCAATGCCGGACGGTCGAAAAAACAACACTCTACTACATATAACCTTTAAATCCAAAAGTCAACACTATTCAATTTACTTTTCAACATTATTTATTATTTTATCCCAAAAGTCAACATGTGACCCACCATATATTAATAAACAAATATATTTTTTTAAATCATTCAACAAAAAGAAGTGGTAAACTTATTTGGGGACGGAAGGAATATTATAATTTTATACAACAAAAGAATTGTAATTATGTAACAAATGAACTCTAATTATGGTCTCAGTTATAATTGTATTTATAAATATTAATAAAATAACAAATATTCCTCCCGTCTCAAATGACATTGCATGCTTTTTATTTTGGTTTTTGTTCCACAAAAAATTTACTTGCATGCAAAAAAATATTCATTAAACTTACAACACTCATATAATATACATAAAAGTGTACTTAATTATTAATTATTCTACCTTTTTTTAAATCTGTGTGTCAAAAAAAGTACGATAATGTGTTCTGGAACGGAGGGAGTATATAATATTATATACTACGTTCGTTCTAGAGGAATTTGTACATTTTCTGTATTTGGGCATCTCATATTGATTTACATACTACCTAAAAAGAAAACATTAAGTTGTAAGCACATTCACAAAAATGTATATATATTTATACATATGCCACTATTTTTTTTTTTTTAATTCATGCGCAATCTCAAGAATACTCTTGAAACGAGTATAAATTTTGAATCGTAGATCTCATATATAAAGTACGTTTTTCAAACTCTACTTTCAAAACTTTAATATAAAGTACCATTAGAGTAGAAAGCGTCCTCTACTTCGTAAAGTATCATTCGTCAAATTGAATAATTGTATAAAATATTAAAAATCATATGATACACTTATTTTTTTGAACTCAAATTGTTATACACAATCAATTATCTAATAACATTCACCAGTTAATAACTTCACTCAATTATTACAATACCATAATCCAAATGTCTCCTACTTTTTCAAAATTCTACGCTATCAAAATCTTTACAATTCTAACTTCCAAATTTGTACAAAAAATCCATATACACATTTTACTATTTATAATTTCAAATATCAACTAATGAGATGGGGAATAAAGGATTTTTAAAAAGCTAAGTATGGGGCATATGAGTTTCTGGGGGAATGCAATTTGATGCGTCGAACGTGTGTCCGAATCTGTCCAGCATTTATTCCTGACTTGTCTGTGCCTGCGCTCGAGCTATTTGGTATAAGGTGTATTGGTTTTATTGAGAAGCCATCCCTCCAAAAAAGTTTTGGTGTCTTTTTGCAATTTTGATCAAAGGTAATTAAAACAGCTAAAAAAAAATCTTTGATCTTTTAACAACAAATTTTGAATTTAAAATTATTAAAAACAAAATTGCGATACAAAGAAAATATGTATTGCTTCAAATGCGAAAGCCGAATATAATCTCTAGAATTCCTCTGATTCTTCTATTTTTCTTCACTTTTTTTTATTGTCTTTGAAGTGTGGAGGAGAACTCTATTTAGAGGGAAGGGAATGGAGACATTCCTTCTTCGCATTGTCACGTGGCATAATTTGATTGGCCAATATCGATTTGATTGACTTGATTTGACAAATCAATCTGATTTGATTTGATCTTTTTTATTTTCTTCCAATTTGATGAGATATCAATCACATATGATTTGATTTGATTGATTCTCTTGATTTTCCTCCATTTTGGTAGATATGATTTGATATCTCCAAAACACGGTAAATCACAATTTTAATGTGCTTACAAATGTCCCCTCGTGCTTTGTTCACAAACGTTTCTATCTTAGTGTGAATGAAGCACGAAAATATCCCGATATCGAACTTTCAATTTAAGGGACTTAGATAGTTTTCCCTCGTATCAAGGAGTCTTGATTTGAGACTCAATTTGTGAGTCATAGATAGTTTAGTCTCGTATCGAGGAGATATGATTTAAGGGACTTTATATAGTTTTGGCTCGTATCAAGGAGCTTTGATTTGATTGATAGATAGTTTATACTCGTATCAAGGAGTCTTCAATTTCAAATTTATAGACAGTTTTGGCTCGTATCAAGGAGCTTTGATTTGAATTTGATAAATTGTTTATACTCATATCAATGAGTTTTCAATCTACCTTTGGCTTGAGAGCTTCAGACATATTTAATTTGTAAAAATATAGTTTTGGCTCGTATCAAGGAGCATCATAGACAGTTTATGTTCTTGTCAAGGAGCTTTTTTATTTGGAAGAGAAGAGATGAGAGGTAGAGATGGTCCCACCAGGCGTGCCAAATTTGTAACAACAAATTTTGTGAAAACACGAAATAAAAATTACAACTTGAATGTCTGTGAATTCGGTTTAGGAATTTGTGCGGGTTTGACCAACTCTGGATTTGATCCTCTGATTCTCCTCTTCAAAGACTTTGACTTTGACTTGGACGACTCTTGTAACGGCCTTGTCTTAATCTTGTCTGGAGCTGAAGTTGGAGATTTGAAAAAAAAAAACTTTGACTCAAGGACTTGACGTCTTGTGTTGAATCAATCGTGGTTTTTGGACGAACTTCTTCGACAGGGATGAAGAACGCCTTGAATGCTTGATGAAGATCCTTGAATCTTCAACGGTTGAACGAGGAAGGCCTAGGGAGAGAAACGCCGAATCGGAGGGTTTCGAGCTTTGATCTCTGACTTGGAATTGTTTCTAGGTGTGTTTCTTCGGAGACCGTTCTTGAGTCTGCGAAGAACGGCTTGAATCTTCGAATATCTTCAGGTATAAACGCCGAATCGGAGGGTTTTAGGACCTTGATTCCGGATCGAACGTTATTTCTGATGGACTTGCACGAAGAACGTTGAAGAACACCTTTGAATCTTCAAAGGCCTTGAAGAATGTTCTTTGAGTTTTTTTGAATCTTCGAAGAGAAACATCGGATCGGAGGGGCTTTGAGCCTTAATCTCTGATCTGGAGCTATTTTTGGCGGGTTTGCACGAAGAACGACAAAGAACACTTTGAGTCTTCAAGAACGATTGCAGAGGAGGTGATTGTTGATCGTCTGAATGCTTGTAGACTTCGGATGTGTGCGTGTGAATGATGAAATGACCCTTATTTATAGGGTTAGGATTAGAAAACCTTCCATATTTACAAGGCCACGTGACACGTCCTGATTGGCCAATGTCATTTGATTGGTGTGATTTGCGAATTAATCCGATTTGATTTAGTTCGCTTCCTTTTTTGATGAAATATCATTTAATTTTTGGCCTTATGGTAAATAAACTATATTTACTACCCAATATGAGTATCGAACACTCATTTAATTCGACCAACTTATATCGTGTTCATTTAATATCAAGTTTAACTATTTTATTCGAGAATTAATTTAATTAAATTCTTAAAATGTAATAGTAAATTTTATTTGATATTAATATTTGCTTGCACACGTGTCACCATTTATTTGGGTGCAAAATTTATTTGCTTACAAATGCCCCCTCGTGCTTTGTTCACTGCCGTTTTGACTTGGAGTGAATGAAGCACGAAAGTATTTTGCGCCCTCATATGCATTTGGCATTTTGAATCATGACTGAACTTAAAGGATGTCTAAGACGTCTACGTACCACTTTAAAGAGGATCAAGTCAAAACGTAGTTCAAGGGGGTACATGATTTTATTTGGGAGTGCCATAAACAGTTTATACTCATGTGAGCTAAGAGTGACATACAGTTTAAACTCGTGTGTCAAGGAGAGGTCATTTGTATTTGATAGATAGTTTTGACTCGTATCATGGAGTTTTCAATTTCAAATTTGTAGATGGTTTATACTCGTATCAAGGAGCTATATTTTGAATTTGTTTGATAGTTTATACTCGTTCAAGGAGTATCACTTGATTCGGGAATGGCTTCAATTTGATCTCCAGCTTGAAAACTTCAGACAGTTTATTCTCTTGTCAAGGAAACTGGATTTGATGGAGACTTCAATTTGATCTCCAGCTTGAAAACTTCAGAGAGTTTATTCTCTTGTCAAGGAGAATAAATTTGATGGAGACTTCAATTTGATCTCCGGCATGAAAACTTCAGACAATTTAGTCTCTTGTCAAGGAAACTGGATTTGATGGAGACTTCAATTTGATCTCTGGCTTGAAAACTTCAGACAGTTTATTCTCTTGTCAAGGAGAACGAATTTGATGGAGGCTTAAATTTGATCTCCGACTTGAGAACTTCAGACAGTTTATTCTCTTGTCAAGGAGGCTTGATTTGACTTTTAGATAGTTTTCGCTCTTATAGAAAAGAGTTCCATTTGATTTGGAGAGGCTTCAATTTGATCTCCGCCTTGAGAACTTCAGACAGTTTTGTCTCTTATCAAGAAGAGTTTTAGACCGTATATGCTCATATCAGAGGAGCTTCACAGACAGTTTATGCTCGTATCAAGGAGCATTGATTTGGAGAAATTTAGGTAGTTTCTTCGAGCACGATATCTCCTTGCTTGACCAATTGCATGACCTTTTCCTTGAAGATGAAGCAGTCTTCAATTGGGTGGCCCACTAATCGATGGTATTTGCAGTACTTTGGATTGTCAGTGCGTCCAGCTTCTTCTGGTCGTTTCATCCTAGGCAATTCAATGAGCTTTGCATCTATCAGGTCATCAAATATCCCCGAGACGTCAGAGTCTAAGAAAGAATATTGTTTTTGTCGTAGCTCTTTCAGAGTCAAGCCGCTCTGCCCCCTAGCGCGAGGAAGGTCCGTTATGTATTTTTTACTTGAAGGCTTATCACGATGCTTTTGAACTGGTGGTCCGCTGGATCCACTTTCAGCAATGCTTAACTCCATGTCATGAGCTCTTGTAGCAATATCTTCAAAGGTCTTTGGTTGAATTCCTTGAAGAATATATTGTTGGATTTTAGAGGCACGAACACCATGTTCGGCGCAGCGGAAGAACATGATTCACCAACAACGAATCTGAAACATGGTTGTATATAAAACATAAAGGATAAATAACAAGTATATAAATCCTCACAACGACTTGTACGTGGAATCCTCAACTATGGTATCCACGTAACGGCTCTTTACCAACCCGCACCGATATGCCAGCGTTGAATCTCGAGACGAATTTGTTAGGAAAATTCTGACTAGAGATTTTATGGAGAAATTATATTTCTTGTTTTTTTTTTGGAATTTCCATAAGACACATATTTATAGGGATTAACTTGGCTTAATTCCTAAGCAAGATATTGGGCTAGCCCGTAATATAATCTCTACGGATTATATTTCCCTAGATATGTTCCTACGAATAATATCTTTACCATATCTATTATTCTTGTATAATAATATTCCAAATATTATTATTGGGATTTCATATTTAATTAAATCTAATTTAATTAAATAATAATAATAATTAATTCCAAATATAATTATTATTATTATATGCTCCATAAATTAAATATTATATCCAATACAATATTTAATCAACCAACTATAATTGGTAAATTGTCATTACTTGTTGTGTGACCCATAGGCCCTCGTATATCGAGCGATTAGTCAAACTAACTGTCTTAATTGAACCCTAGACAATAAATTTGACATTCTCAATATACGAGGTACGTTGCGAGGAAATCTGCAACTACCTGTAATACTGTAGGTTATTGTGATATCTTCCTTTCATTCACGAATACTCGATTAAGCCTTGAACATGATGAAGTGTCTATTCAAATAACTTAATCATATTATCTCCAATCACTAATTGATCAAGTATATCACACTTAGCCACAAAGTCTAAATTGATGTGCGTCGGCCGACGACTTAGATCCAATTATGATGAGAAGACGAGTATTCTCTCTAAATCCACATTGAGGAATGAATCATATTCTTGGCTCAACTACCACGCACATCCATTTCGTGATAAACCCAATCCATGTCATATCTACCCGTAGAAGGGTACAAGCGTCGGTCATGGTCAAAGTTCACCACTCCACACATGTCGTGCGTATTGACCTCAAGTCAGAGGAGTATCACATCGCTCCCACTAACCGAGACACCCGTAGACACATTATGTGGAATTACATCAAACGGTTTCTCGGATGGGTATACCAATACCCTCTAAGGTATCTGTGCATCCATCATGAGATACCCGGTATCTCGTAGTAAGTGAGATCTTACTACACTCTCTAAGAGTATGATGCAGATCGCACACCTATCTCAATTGCATCATCAATATCTAATTCTTGATGATCCTTGATCGGGGCTATTTGAGAATTATACTTAAGTTATCTGAGTTCTCACTCACTCAATGACAGTAGTGATTCATGGAAACACAAATAAGAATATATGCAAACAATCAAACATCATATCCAGATAAGTGTAACGCCATACATTTAATATTAAACCAATAATAATATTAAATCAAATCTGAATATTATCTTAGTATTATGTCCTTTCGATGGATTGTCTGTAGGACACTAACACTAACATATATCGGAGAACCCACTGCATGCCTTGAATGCACATCTCAATTGTAGAAGCCTCAGACAACCGGTCTTTGCAGTTCAGGCTCAAGTTCCTCCATCGATTAATATAATCGATCATAGGCGCATCTTTCTTCTGGCGAGTGTTGCTTAACTCGATCATGCTAACTGTCCTCCTTGTGCTGTAGAAGCGGTTTAGTAACTCTTGCTCCATTTTATCCCAACTATCGATGAAGTTAGCCTCCAAATCAATGTACCAATTGAAGGCGTTTTCTTTTTAAGAACAAACAAACTGTTTGGCCAGGTGGTCTCCATAAGTCCCGGCATTGTAGCAAGTTTCCAAGTAAGCAACATGTTGCTTCGGATTCCCTTCGCCATCGAACTGCTGGAATTTTGGAGGTTGATAGCCTGCTGGCATCCTCAAGCTGTCAATCCTCTTCGTGTAGGGTTTGACGTATGTGAAGGTTGACCTGGGTCCATCCTCAATCCTGCCCTTCACAGTCTTCAGTATGAGCTCCCTGAGCTGATCAATATGTATCCCTCCTTCAGGCGAGATCTGCAGCTCCCTGGTTGTTTCCTCCGTCTCTGCTGGTTGACGCTTGTTGGAGGTCTCTCCAATTTCTTGGCCTTCAAGCTGCTTTCCACTGCTGTAACTTGTATCACCATTGTCCATCTTACTCATCAACTGAGTAATCTGGGCACCTTGGGTCTTGACTTGTTTTGTGAGTCCCTCGACAACTTTGAGCAGGTTGGCAATCCTTGCATCGACAATTGGGGCATCCGTCATTATGACTGTTGATATGCTTGAGGTTGATGAGGTGTCTGACAACGAGCGTGGAGTAGAGCCTGCAGAGTCACTCTCTTCAACCTTGCTTGAGAATAGAAGAGATGAGAGGTAGAGTCGGTCCCACTGGGCGTGCCTAATTTGTAACAATAAATTTTGAATTTAAAATTATTAAAAACAAAATTGCGATATAAAGAAAAAATTTATTGCATCAAATGCGAAAGTCGAGTACAATCTCTAGATTCCTCTGATTCTTCTCTTTTTCTTCATTTTTTTTGTTGTCTTTGAAGTGTGGAGGAGAACTCTATTTATAGTGGAGGGAATGAAGATCTTCCTTCATCGCATTGCCACATGGCGTAATTTGATTGGCCGATGCCGATTTGATTGACTTGATTTGACAAATCAATCTGATTTGATTTGATCTTCTTTATTTTCTTCCAATTTGATGAGATATCAATCACATCACATATGATTTGATTTGATTGATTCTCTTGATTTTCCTTCATTTTGGTAGATATTATTTGATATCTCCAAAACACGGTAAGTCACGATTTTAATGTGCTTACAGATCTTATTTTACAAGTGTGTGTTGGAGACTCTGGAAATCTAGAAATAAAGCGATTTTTAATGAAAATAAAATTGTGGGAGAAATTATTGTTGGCTAGTGGAAATTTCCAATTTTTCTGAATACAATTAACTCACAACCATATAATTAAAACTAATTTGACTGAAATATCACTTCTTTATCGCTTTAGAAAGTGAAAATTTGCTTTTTTTATTTTTTATATTTAAATCAGTGTGAAAATTGACTTAGAGTGAATGAAGTATATGTTAAAGTAAATGAGGGAGAACATGTCAAAAATTGAAGATGGTATATATAGTTTTCTTGAAGAACCCATTAGTTGGGAAATTTTCAGTCAACTCAAACTCTATAATATGCCTCAATTATTTGTGTTAATCATTAAGCAGTGCATAAGGCATAACCCATTTGGGTTTTAATATTTTATCCAATTGGAGTTTCCCACCATTTGAAATTGGAGAGAGTACTTAAACGTTAAGTAATTTTTCCACTTTATCTAGATTAACAATGATCTACCAACGATTTCTTTTACTCCTTGCCTCACCTATCTACTTTTTACATTTAAAAAAAATGAGTTTTTTCTAATTTTCTTATTTCTCCGGGACAAAGAGACGAGTCCACATGTATAATTTAAAAAAAAAAAAATAGGGCATTAGAAAAACAATATAAATTATTAATTTTACAATTTTTCATGGTATCAGAGTTTGTGGCTCACGTCCATATAAGAGAATTGAGGATTCAATTAATAAGTGATGAGAAGTATTTAAGAATTAATAAACAAAACAATTCCACAATTCAATTTTTTTTTTTAAAAAAAAATCAAACATTCAGATGAGATAAGATTATGTCATACAAGTGCCCAATTTAGCTTGCTCCGTCGCTGTAATGAAGATAATATATATTTCAATCCAAGTTCACAACTTGGTTCCATTAGTCAAGATAGAATCAAATGCATGGAGTAGATACGGTGCATGCAAAAGTGTAAGGACAATTCATCTATTCATTCTCCATCTTTTCACAAGATATATCTTTTATGTATTTTATTCTCATATTAATGTCATTTCACCATAGTGCTTTGATGTGTATTTACAAGGGTTAATTTAAAAATAATGCACGAACTTTGGATCTAATTTTAATTATGATACGATCTTTAAACACGACAAGAAATTTAAAGATTTGCCTACAAAATTTGTTAATATGGCTACAATATTTTCAATAAAAATATTTTGTAGTGGAAATTGCCTACAAAATTTTTAAATTATATATGCATCTTCATTCCTTACCTGTGGTAGACATATTGTTTGCAGATAAATTTTTGTAGGCAAATTGTTTGTAGGTAATTAACTACCTAGGAATTTAATTTCGTAAGTAAATTGTTTGTAGGTTGAGGAATGAAGATGCTTATATGATATTTTTCTTTTAAATAATATGCAATTGCATAGACAATTTCCACTGCGAAATTTTTTGTTGAAAAATTCTGTAGATAATTCTAATTTCGTAGATAGTTCTTTATATTTTTGTAGTGAAGAAAATTACATACGGTATGATACGAGTTGTATTTTCAGCACACATTTCTTTTATGTATGAGACGAGTTAGTGTTTGGATCGAAGATCTATCCATGTGGATAAAATCGTCTCAAGGAGGACAATATAAATATTTGGTGTGTAGTTAAAAAATCATTCTTTATAACTTAAAAGTGTGTATCATATCAAGCTGCAACAATTTAAAAGATGGCACGTGCATTTATTTAAACAAATCGTATCATAATTAAAATTAAATCAAAAAGTGCATACCCTATTTATTGTTTAAATTTTTTATTTATTTATAATCATATTAACAACTGACATATAAAATATTTATATATATGGATAGGTGAAGTGAAAGTCTGAAAGATTGTTAATCTTGAATGTAATTGCAGCTGACAGAGTACGTAGGTAAGCGTTTAAGATATTTACTCTCTCAGTAAGATATTATTCTCATACAAATAATTATACAAATGTTAATAAATGGATAACAATTTATTTTCTATATGTCTGGAACAAAACATATACGTAAATTATATCTGGATAAGAGAAAGGGTTTTTAAGGGGTTTTCTCCTTTTAAATGTTATTAATGTGTTGGATGCATGTATTGATCATTGCCGTGAGTTGGTTGGCAATGGCATGCATCCTTAATTTCACAAAACTATAATTTTTTTGAAAGAAATTAAATCTTCTCCAAGAAATATCATTAGGGAGAAACGATTAACTTTTCAAAACGGCATAATTTTTTCAGGAAAATAATTACTCTTAAAAGACATGATTTAGGAAGAAGACAGTTAGTTTCTTAAAAAGAAATCTCGAGAAAACTTTTTTTTTTTTTGGTGGACATGTCTTTAAGGACAAAAAAAAAAAAAACACTTTAGGTCATTCGCCTATTATCAATTTACCACAAATATTAGTATTGTAATTGTACACTTCTCAAAATATATAATACCTATTGTGAGAAATCAAATATATATCCAGGTTTCACCAACTATATTCTAAAATTACTACTTGTTTGTTAAAAAAAACTGCAGAAAATAGAAAATAACAATAGAAGATGGTACAAAATTGTTTATTTTGATATGTCCAGAGTTGCTTGTACACTAAATTTCAAGAGGTGGGATTATAATTAAATTGATTGACCATTTAACTAGAGATGAGTCCTTATTTAGTTTTAACTTTTACGTAATTAAATTGACTAAAATATTTTATTTAAAAAAAATAGATTAATTCATCATCGGATACCAGTTTACATTTGTCATGCTTCACAACCCAACATTTATTTCTAATTTTTCAAAACCAACCAATATACATGTTAATAAAAAATAAAAAAAATTGTATGATGCTAGATTCATGCATGAAAAATGTCCTTTTTAAATATTATATAAGAAAAAAATAACATTATTATCATCATCCTTAGTGGGATCTCTTTTTCAACAGTCCATCAATTGAGCGCATACAAACCCACCAGGGATAAGGCTTGCAAGATTAAGTGGACTTGAATATTTTATACTCCCTCCGTCCCACTCTAAGTGTCCCACTTTCCTTTTTTGGTTGTCCCACACTAAGTGTCTCATTCCATAAATGAAAAAAGCAACACTCTACTACATATAAACTTTAACCTTCAAATTCAAACAATATTACCAAAAATGTCACTCATTCAATCCACTTTTCAACACTATTCATTACTTTATTAAACACTATTCATTACTTTTCAACACTATTTATTACTTTTCCACCATATATTAATAAACAAATACACTTTCTTAAACCATTCAACCAAAAGAAATGGGACGCTTAGACCGAGACGGGGGGAGTAGTAATTATATATATATATATATAAGTAAATGAGAAATACATTGCACATACAACATCTGATGTTTTTATAAGAATGTCAATTATATCCCATCCAAAAAGAGGCACATTAAAGAAATGATCACACACAATAATTGAAAAAAGACATGCAATTTGTTGTCTCTATTTGTTTAGCTAGACAAACATGTTTTTTAGCAAGTACAGTAGCCCCTACATGTTGACTTAGATACTGAATATTAAATGATAAAAAAGTTTTTCCCCTCTTTGGGTGGGGGGTGGGGGGGGGGGGGGGTGGATTTTTTTAATAATAAAAAAAATTAAAAATATTTAACGAATTTAATAATAATTACTTGGATTTTTCTGAGTACAGTGAGAAATGATGTACACACTGCCTAACATTAGAGAACTAATAAAAAGATTGACGCATCATCTAACTTCGTCCGATGTGATATAGCATCACATGGATGGATTAATTAATTTTGGTTTAGTTTTGTATGCACCAGGTGCACGATGCTAAGTATATTTTTAAAAATATATTTTTACTATTACTGAAAAGTTACGCCGGTTACTACTGAAAAATTGCCCTATATAATTTGCACTTTTCAGAAGTAATTTTTCAGTATTAGTAGGAATAACTTTTTAAAAATGCACTTGAGTTGCATGATGCATCTAGTGGCTAATGCACAAAAAATTTACTCATTAATTTTAATATATATATATATATATATATATATATAATTACCAAAATAACCTTATAATCTTTTTTTAAAATAAATAAATATTTATATACTTATAAATTTAACCTTCATAGTCATGTTTATGTTTGAGAATTGACGACGGTACACACTAGGCATAGCAGCCAGAACCACTCAACAAACACATAGAAATAGCCGATCAAGATCTCCCGAGGCAATAGCAATTACCCAATGATTTGGTAGAGGGAATGGTGGAGGATCTCAGCTGCAATATCGCTAGAAACAAAGGGATCTCAATTTCTGGAAATTTGTTTTGAGAAAAATATTTTTAATGATAACAAAATATATATACTACAGATTTTGAAAATGTGAGATAATTTTTTTTTTTCTTTTAATACAAAGAAAGTGTGATTGATGTAGGGAGCACTATACGAGAACTACCGCCAGAACAAGTGTAATGTGAAATCATATGTGAAGTATGGAATCAGTAGAATTGAAGTTTCAGTAGTCAGTGGAGTTAGTCAGTCCACTTGGATAAAGTCAGCTGAAGTGCAGTTAGCTCAGTAGACTTGAAGTCTTCTGCAGTTGAGGAGAAGTCAACTGACATTCCGTTATCAGAGAGACTGCGAATCTAAGCGAAGGAAAAGACGGTTGTAACTGAAAGCTGTTACTTACTGGAGTACTACTATATATATGAAGCGTGCACAATTATCCAAAACAACGAGGGAGAAGTATAGAATTAGAGTGCTAAGCTAAAGTTTTGCAATTGATATCTTTGTAACCGTTTTAGTGTTTCTTCTTGTTGACTGTACAGAAGAAATTCCTTGAATATTTTGTGAGATTGAGTGATTGTAATTCCTTTGAGTTCTCATAGTGAAAGATCGAATATCTCCGATCCCGTGGATGTAGGAGTTATCTCCGAACCACGTAAAAGTTTGGTGTTCTTGTTGTGTTGTTGATTTCAATATTCTTGTTTATTGTTTTATAATTCAATTCCTTGATAAAAAGTTTTCTTGTGAATCTAAAACCGTGATTCAACATGTAAATTACGAGCATTTTTAAAAAAATTCCTTGGAAATGACATTTTTCTACAAAGAAAATGATCATAATTGAGAAATTAAGAAAATAAAGGACCAGTTACAGGATCATTTGTGATATTTTCTCACAAAAATCAGGACGACTCTATTTTCAGAAGAAAAAAAATTAGGGCTCTGATCAATATGGTTGCTTAGAATATTATAATATTTTATTGATAATTTAAATTATATCTAAAAGTATTTTATTTAAATATAAAATATTAATAGGAATATATGTATACTTTATATCTCTAAATAATAGGATTAATTAATATCTTATTGTTTTAAATTAAAAGGGTTATTTTTTATCATTTTATATTTATTAATTTACTTTATTAGTAAGACAATATAATGCAATGCACAAAGTAAATGTTCTAAGACAAAAAGTAAAATTATTTGAAAAAAAAATACATTAAATTGAGGATCCAATGATATCCAAAAGGTTCTCGAAACATTGGGAAGAGCGAAACCTTACCCATAATAGAAAATCTCTGAAATAGTTTGAAAATAATTCGTAAATAAAGAATAACATACTTATCTACAAGTGTTGCTCGTGCAAAATGAGTTAGAGATAAATTCTATGTTTGAGTGAATGTGTGACAAATGATTTCATCATGCATTCATGAATATCAAAATTGATCTACTTTTCATTTCCCTAGCGAATGAATGTTTTTTAGTATATATATATTTTTTTTATATAAGTTATATGTCTCTAAAAAGTAAATTCGACTTCTCCTTTTTCGATAAATTTAAATTAAACACGGCCACTAAAAAGATGAGTGATGACTTTATTTATATTAAAAAAAAAAGGATTAGTGATGGAATTAAATTATAATTAAAAGAAAGTAAAACACAACTTACACATGAGATAGAGATGCAAAATTTTCAGCATACAAGATGATAGTCTAATTTATTTTTTTAGTCAAACGAAAGCACTATTAATGGTGGGATTTTGATTGTCCAAATATCATTTGTTGCACGTAACACCTTTAATCTAGATAAATAACATATAAACAATATAATTAATGAGAAATCTTAAGATCGATGATAAATGTAATTAATCATAAATATATAATAGCAAAATGAATTCTATAAATAGTTTTGGAGGGAGAGATTGTGAGCCCTTGATCTTTCTCTTTCATTCACTAACTCATCATAACCGTTCATTCTTATATCCTATAACATATGGAAATTTTGTCAATCAAGGATCCAGTTAGCAATCAATTATTTGTTGGATCAATTGCCAAAATTTTAGGAACATTTATATTTTTGCTCCTATATATACCCTTCATCATTTGTTGATTTTCAACATATTTCTTTAGTTTCACTATTCTTTTTTATCCGATTAGAGATATATAGATCAGTGAATTCATGTGTAATATTTTTTAGTGGATATAAATTTGTGGTAAATATTTGAATCAGGATAGGGAATCATATTTGTTACCAATGTTGATCAGATTTTCAAATCATTGAATAATGTATGTGAATACATATAGACTTCACTAAGTTACACATGATTTTGTATATAGTCAAATTAGTTTGATTGCGAGAGTTTAGAAATTGAGGGATGAAGGATATGAAGACGATGATGGACGGAAATGAAGATTGAGGCTACAACTATTTTGAACTTCAAGGCTAATTTTAATTCACATGTATTTTGATCCCTTCTTTTAAATTTAATTTAGAGTTTAATTTTTATTATTTCCACTCACCTAACTTGGTGAAAATAGTTTTCCGTAAGTCCATGGACTTGACATCCATTTTAGTTTTAGAATTCTACCACTTATAATATTTAAAAAAATTAATTGTTTATTTTTTAATAAAATACCCCTAATAAGTATATTTATTTTATGTAGAAATTTAATATATATTGGTATAGTTTTGATATTCTAATCAATGAAAAAATTGGTTTATGTGAATATATAAAATGAGATAGACAAAGAGAGTATTATTTAATTTCACATTTTTTTGTAATTTGGACAAAGGATATATTTTTTTTCAATTAGAGATGTTGAAATATTAGTTTTAAGGATCAATTTAATAATTGTGTATATTAATTTACCTAATAAATGTCATTCATATGGATAAATTAATTATTTGTTTATATTCACCTAATAAATTTCCATCAATATTATTTTTACTAATCTATTTTCGGAAGGTTAAATTAATTAAGTCATATATTGTTTATATTTACTAATTAATTTTTTTTATATCACGGTAATATTAGAAGATTAGTATATATTTTTTTTATAATAAATAATTTTTTAACTTTATCTACTAATTAATTTTTTTTATTTCCATTTAGGAATAACACTAATTACGGATTTAAGGTTGATTGTATTACAAAATTTGAAAATTCCAAATCCAACATCATTTTTTTAATGTGTGATTAATTCATCGTGCATTTTTAATTAGTCACATTTTTAATGTGACTAATTACATCATTAATTATTAATCCATAGTGCATTTTTAAATTAAGGTATTATTACCCAATATTTCTATTTTTATGTCTAACATTTTGTTCGTTGGTTATGATTTTTTATATTCATTGATTAATAGTTGGTTATGATTTTTTATATTCATTGATTAATAATATCAGTTATTCTTTGAAAATAATTATAAGAGAAAATTACCAATGACAAGACTAAGTATTTCAATTGTTCTTATATATTGAATATATATTCGTCAAATATTTTAAGGCATCATATCTCATGTTTCCAGATTTTATTATTTTTTGTTGTTTACGGATTAATTGAATCAGTAATGTCACAATTGAGATTTGATATTAAATCATAAAACTCCAAATCCCTATAATAAATACTCATTTAATAATATATATATATATATATATATAAAAAAAATTTAATAATTTTTAATTTGAAAAGATGCACAAGTCAATGTAGATCCATATATATGATGTTCACAACAAAATTTATATATCTATTTTTTTTTTTATTATCTCCCAAAATATTAATTATATTTGAAATAATTTATAGTTTATCTACTAGAGGATATTTAATTAGATTGTAAATATATATGATCATATTCTAATATTATCTTCCAAAATCTTCATTTAAAAAAAAAGTTGAAGAACTATTTTTCTACAGCTTTCACTTAGTTAATTAATGTGTATTATCTTATATTTACAAGTTTTCCATTTAATATTATATTTTATTTATAACTCATTTTGAATTTTGAATTTTAGTATATTAATTTTATAAATTAGTCATGAAAACTCAGTTCATTAAACATATCAAATAATTGATTCAAAATGATGGAGAATCTAAACAATTTACTAAAAGTTAATTTTAGTAATTTTAATATATAATTATTAAATGTTATAGTTTATAGGTGCGTAAGTTTTGTTTATAATTTTTTGAATGCCAATTTATTGGAGCTAAGTTTAAGATTGAAACAAAAATTCATATTCCTTATCTCCCTTGCAACATTCAAGTTGCTAAGGTTATTTTAATTTAATTTTACAAGTATTGTATTTTCTAATTGACTTATGTTTCTGACGTATAATCATTTATTTTCTCTTCTAATTTCATGAAATAAAAAAATCAATTTATGAAGTAATTATATATGAGTTCTAAAATTTGTAATTATATATATATATATTCTTATGAAATACAATTTATATATTATCAGAGATTTAGTTTTAGTCATAATTATATAATTGTTTGTGTATTTATAAGGTAAAATCAACCTTTCTTAAAATATTATTTATTGTGTAATAAGTTACATCAAATATAATTAAATTTTGTACTTAATGTGTCAGGTTATTTTTGTTTATAATACACTTTTTCAACTTTCCATAATTTATTCACATATTCTTCAATTTGATTCTAGGTCTAAGGCTAATTCAATGAGTTTGTCCATGTATATGTTGGTAGGAAATTTATTTTTAAGATTAAGATTGATGAATATAATTAGTAACTACTCAAGTTTACAATTGATTGTTGGTGTACATAGACAATGAATCAGTGACTAAATTATAATAAAAGTCTTGTGTGAGACTGTCTCATAGTATGATGAGACCAATACTATATGACTCACTTTTAACTTAAAATGCATCACTTATTAATTAAAAAATAGTCACTTCTTTGAAATGGGTCTCATATTATGAGACGATCTCACATATATTTTGTCATTATAACATAATATATATATATATATATATATTATTAAATAATTATTATTTAATTTAATTACTTCTGGATTATTTTGCTATTTTATATAAATTTTCACATTACATGTTAATGATTACAAGTTTACAACATGTTAATGATTTTTACCAAATCTAATAATGTTAATATTAAAGAAAAATATAACTTATATATCATCATTAAAGTTAATTCATAAAAGAAACTGTACCACACAAGTGTTATTCATTACACACAATTATATGAATTCCCATATACAGACTTCTTTATACATATGTCACATAATTCTTAAGAATTTTTTTTTTTTTTTTTTCAATTATACCATCTCAAAATCAAAACTACATTCTTTAATTCGTACTTTGAACACATATTTTTATAAGCAAATATATTTATTTTACCCATTTCATCTTCTAAAATATTGTCGTAGTAGTACTATATGAGATATAAATATTTATTATTTTAGAATTATTATTTTTACCAAATTTTTATCTTAATATTCATGATTTTTTTATGACTCATCATCTGGCTCAAGGTTCGATTAATTCAAGAGACCCACAATCCACCATCCACTTGCGGGAGGGCCCATTCAAAGTCAGAACATTTTTGCTTTTGTAGAATTACCCCCTCAAGAGATGATAGCAACTTGAAGGTTTCAAATCTATGGAGGAGCACACTCCTAAGTGTCCGCCCTACACCACCGGTCAACTCTCTGGGGTTATTATATTCTTAATTTTAATTTATGACTATACGTATGTACTGAATAATTATCGAATTAAAATAATCGTAAGTATTTTATCTTCTTTATAGATTATATTATAATGTATAATTGCTTGGTTCTTTCCACTATAACCAAAGATAAAAAAAATTCTAAAATATAAGAATTGAGACGAATCTTAAAACATGTATTATGTTTCGTTATTTGGATATGTTACACAATTGATGGTAACTTATATTGATGGTGTGAAAGCCTGAGGGGGTACTTGATTAGCAATTCTTCAATGATAATGAAAATTAGTTTAAAATCAGTGCAGTTATGATGGTTTATTGGAACAAAATCATTATCTCCCCCTCTAAATAAGATAATTACTACTTCTTATTGATTATCATATTTCACACCTACAAGCATCCTCATCAATCACTCTTTTATTCCTCCACCAACAACCACCAATAAATATTCATCTCACTCTTTTTATTATGGGGACATAGATGAAAAATAAATTTGCATTCCTATTACCATTGAAGTGTTGTTAACCAAGTGCCCTCTCATAACTAAAACCACCAAAAACCTTGCAAAGAGTCCAAAAATATTAAGGTATTCAATATAAATTGTGATTAATTATATTCTTATATCATACACTATTTTTTCTTAAAAGAGTCTATTTTGTTTTCAAGGAAAATGATTATATATTTGTGTTGATAGAATGTGAATATGCTTGTGCTTTAGTGATAGGAGATAATATTTATAAATCACAAAAACCTTATTCAGTTGTATAGATATCCAAAATAACTCCCTACATAGTGTTAGTTACAAATAAAAGACTTCTTTTTATGTCTGTCATTCTCTTCTGCAATATATCAACAAGTTCTCACTTCTTTTTTTGTAGGTATATTTTGTGCATATCTTTGTTCAAAGCACGATGCCTAAAATGACATTATCAGAAGGGGAGTCTCAATCTTCATTATAATAACTTATTACCTTCGTTCTTATTTCAAAGATATGAATTTTCACCAAAGGTACACTACAATAAAATTGTTTATCTAATTATTTTACAAATATTTTGTGTTCAATATTAAACGACGGTGCATTGGATGTGACACTAAGATATACGAAATCCATCAATTTATTTCTTTTAAGTCTCTCAAAATTAATTTATCTATTAATTTTCATAGGTGGGGTGACACACTTTTAAGAAAAAACTGTTTTATTACCTTTTTAAATCAATAAATGAAGAATATTTTGAATAAAGTGAGTAACGTGAGAGTGTTTATTTCCATTTTTTAATTTGAAAGTTAGTGTAGGATGTCCAAAAAAAAAGTATGAAGTTTATTAGGGGACAAAGGGAGTATATGATAGTTATGAGTGTATATAAATATGTTTGCTACTTCATTCATGACAACAGTAGTAAAATCTTTAAAATTTTGGTCAAAGGTGAAAAAGGCAGAAATCGGTGATCGGACGTTTTCTAGCTGACTAGCGCTAGAGAATTTATTTATAATTCTTTATTATATAATAGGGCCGTTTAGGCACACCTATGGCCGGACCGCCTACGGTCGACTACAGCCACCTAGGTGGGGCCTTGGCTAAAAAATGTCTAGAACCACTGATTTTGCAGAAATTGGATCATGGGAGGCCGTCTAGCCCCATTCTGCATCACTGATTTTAGTTGATGTAATCACCTTTGCAATTTTTTTTATGTATACTTCAAATTGTAATTTTAATTGGATATTTCTTTTCAAGGACCCTAACTTAGTAGGAGTGGCAAGATAAGGATCATAACTTTTCAAGCAAACAAATTGAGGATAATAATTTCTTAAGTTGAAAATCTAAAGACCGTGACTTCTAAAAGTGGCAAATTAAGCCCAAATCAGTTCGAATTAACCAAAATCGAGTCATATTCAGTCTGAACTCAAGTCAAATCGAGCGAAATTGCCATATTTTAGGTTTATTTTGCCTCAATTTGCCACCTTTTTAATTTATTGTCATTAATTTGTCAACCTGAAGAGTTATGTTCCTCATTTTACCCCTATAAGTTATTATCCTTAAATATAAACTTGAAGATCTACGTGTTGAGTATATATACTTTTCCATATCAATTTAATTCAATCCAGTTTCAATATTTTTACAATTAATTTCCTATTAATGTTGAAAAGATTGATAGATTTTGATGTCCCCTGGTATCTAAGTTTTATCTTTTTTTAAATGTGTTTTTGTTTTTTATTTATATTTTAGTTATGAGTAGGATGAGTGTTAAATTGACTAAAAACATGGTCATTAAAAATAGATATGTTCTAATACCTTATGTGGTTGTCCAATATTATATTATAAATAATTTCAAATTGAACAAACTCAATTATATGGAGAGAATTATAAAATGAGTAGTTTTAGCATCAACTATTTCTCTAAGTTCACCTACTTCAAAATTCACCCATCTTATTTCATAATATGTACTAAATACACCCATTATAAAATTATAATTTTATTCAACATACATGTACATCCCTGAAAATATTCAACTACTAATGTCATTTAATTTCAATAAAACCACATAAAATATCTATTCCCCCACCTCTTTAATCCGTTGGTAAAAATCAAGATTAACGTATTTACACAAGAGTGTCTATTAAACAGAATGATTGAAAGTTGAATGTGAAAGAAACCACCAAAACAAAGTAATTTATTGATCCGTATTATATTTTTTTAATGTCAATGCGATAGTCTTTTTTTTCTTTTTATTATATTCTTTTATTAGTTTCTGTTTGAATAATAAAAAATACTACCATGCATAGGAAATTAAGTTTTCCTCCAAATAAATTTACTGAAAGTCAAATTGATTATTTGAAAATTATGTTGAAGGAAAATTAGAGCCAATAAATATTGGTAAAATTACTGGACTTTGTATGAAATGATACAATGTTTAAAGTACTGGATATTGAATCAGATTTTACTATATTGAAGTACTAGATATTTTGCCCAATTTCTTATCAATACATGTTTATTGGTGGCACGAATCTATGCATGCTTCTACTCACTAAATCTTGGTTTAAATTTGATAGAGTGTTGGATTTTGTAAAGATGATTAAATTATTTTTAACAAGTATAATGATATTGATATCAGAGTAAGAATGAATTTTTTTTTTTTTTTTTGTTTGTATACCAAGGTTGTTTGGTTGATATGATTTTTTTAAAGGATTGTAACTTAAGGGTGGTGGCAAACCTAGGATGTTAAATCCCCGGACGGATAATTTAAGAGCAATAATTTTAAAAGTCATGAATTGAGGTCAAAAACTAAAATCAAGTGGGGCTAATTTGCTGAATTTGGCTTTGATTAGGGTTAGTTCGAACTAATTTGGCGTGAATTTGTTATTTTTAAAAGTTATTGTCCTTCAATTGCTACCTTGAAGAGTTATGATCTTCATTTTGCAAGCTCGAACAGTTACAATTCTCATTTTGTCACCATAAAGTTATGGTTCTTAAAAAAATTACTTGCCCGCTTGATTGGATCTTTATAATTGAGTCCATTTGTTGGATTTTTTTTTTTTTTTATAAATTTCATCAACAGTATAATAATTTGTTATTTTATAGAATATTTATTATTTTATATGGATGTTAATGTTTAAATATATGTTAGAAAATTGATTTAGTACATAATGATATGAAATACTATACATATATTGTATTAAATCAATTACAAAAAACTTATCATTAATTGTTAAAAAACTAATGTAAATTGTTTGAGTCTTTTGTATATTGCTATATTTTTTAAGAAATAGTGAAACATTTAACATAAGTATATATTTGAGTGTTCTTTTATTACTGTAACTTTATTAGTAATTGATGTTATAACTTATAACTATTGATCATAGAAGATGCATATTCTAATGCCTTTAGTGGTTATTATATATTATTTTGTAAATAATTTTAAACTTTACAAGTTTAGGTTATTTACAATTTATATAAGACACATAATTTCACTAAAATGAGTTGGTAAGAATTATAAAATAATTTATTATTCTTTATAAATATATATTTTATAATAAAAATAAGAAAAAAAAAACGTGTGTGAGATGGTTTCACGGTGAGACGGTTCACAAACTAGCGCAAAATAACACACATCTCTTATAAAATGTTAATACGTCATGTTCAACTTATGATCCATCACACGCAAACCTACTTAAGAAAATAAATATTTTTTAATAATACACTTATGTATAATAAAAAAAGGTTGTATTAATTTTTATTTTTTTTATAAATCATTGCCCTAATATATTGTGACATTTGTTAAACATAAATATATATAATGGATTATATTGAAATTTTAGTAATGAAAATGACTTCTGTGTGAATTGCGGGTAGGGTTGTAGTTTAATAAAAAAGTAGTTAAAAAAAAGTGGTTACAATTTTTAATTATTTGTAGAATGTCATCTCATCCTTTTAATCAATAAAATTAATTTTTACAAATATTCAATAAGTCATAAATTACTCTTATATGTTTGATCTTGACATTTAATTTATTTCTTTTTAAAAGAAAATGTATTTTTTTTTAAAATTATATTTTAGATTATTGTTTAAGTATTTAAACTATAGCTTAAAATTGTGTGAGATTGTCTCGTGGAATTAGATAATACAAATTTAAATACACGTACGTTGAAATATTAGTGTGTTAGGTCCAATTTATATTCTATTCCAGGAGTAGATTTTATATGAAAATGAATAATGATAAACTTATAATAAAACTGTTTTAAAGTATTAAATATTATAAATGGAATATGAAATTTTTTATGAGAAGTATATAATTTGAGTTCAAGAAAAAATTTAGGTATACTTTAAAAAATAAATTTGTAGCTTTTTAGTTTTATAATTAAAATTTGGTAATTATTATAGTTTAAATAATTATTTAACAAGTTTCGACCGTGCGAAGCACGGGATTTACGATCACTAGTTATTTTACTAATAGAACAATTCTTACTTTTAACTTAAAAGCTCATATTTTTAGTGAAACAATACATATTCTTTATATTTCTCCAACTCATATTTTTTTTAGTGAAAACAATTTATACCCTCTAAAACTAATACATACAATTTAATAAAAATAACTGTTATTCTTTAATAAAACAAGTCAATGTACGAGTCAATTTCAGCCTTTATTCAATATGCAACATCTTATATGTTGTTAATTGTGCAACAAACCTATGTTTTAATTCTTATTTGTTAATAATATGGGTAAAAGAAGTAATTAAATAAATTAATTTCACACTTCTCTATAAATTTTAGATGTGGTAGCATTCTTTTATAGTATCAGAGCAAAAAAAAAAAAAAACTCATGCCCAAACAGAGATTTTGGGTTCAATTTCCACTGAAAGCAACTATACCCATATTAAATTGTTCCTTTATTGATACTCCCCAAAGAAAAAAAAATTGAGAGTTTGACTCATGAGTGAGGAGGAGTGTAAGAGAAATAATTAAATGAATTAATCTCTATAAATTCAGACGTTTAAATGAAGTGAAATTCTTTGAATATTTATATCACATGCACGTTATGCTAATAATATAAATTAATAAAGATCACAATATGAAACACTATAACGTCTAAAAACGGTCTAGTTGGTGACTAATCGTTAGTCGGTCTCAATCCATTTCAATTTTAGTTAAATCGGTGACAAAAAGTGTTGTAATTAGTCGGCGAGTAATTTTTATATAAATAAATAATAAATTAAATATGTAATTTACTTTTTATTTTTTTAACCTAACTATCAAACTTCTCTACCACGAACACCGAACGCCGTACCAATACCACCGAAAGCCATACCCTAGCCATCTTCCACCGAACGTTGTGTCACGACCCTCCACCACCAAACGATCTCAATCCTCTACGCTGCTCCCCCAGCCTTTCAATAAAATTTGGATGACAGTCTTTTGATTTATATTAATAAGCATTCTGGCTACTTTATTGAATTTTATGATATTGTTTACGGTGATAGATGATGTATATCACTTATAATTTTAATATTGAAGGTGGTGGTGCGATTTTTTTTATGTATTTAATGTACTAATTTATTAAAAAATAATTATTTTATTCATTTAGGTGGTTTCGACTAATCTCCATCTAGTCGTTTTAGACGCTAGACCCCAATAGTTCGACCGACTAACTATTTTAGAACACGTAAATATTGCTAATGGAAATATTATTATTTTAATTAAAAATATTTTTTGTATAGATGATCAATTTGTTTGTTCTGGGCTAGTACGCCGAACAATAAAATTCGAGCAGTTCAGGTTGTGAGCCCAAAGACCGAACCGAATTCGGAGAAATTGCAACATTAAAGAAGAAATAGAATTTTAAGGGTGCGTTTCTAATTGAGTGTGCTTTTGAAATAATAATTTTTTTTAAGGTGTCCCTTGAGATGAAGTATAAATTAAACATACCGCATTAATATTTAAAAATGATGAATATTAATTTGTGTTAATTTATAAACATTTTACATAAGTTTTTATCTAATTTAAATTGATTTAGTAAAAAAAAATGTATAATGTATACAAAAGCATGAGTACGACTACTTCTACTAGACAAAAAGTAATTCTCTTGTACATTTGGTGTATGGTGCATTCACTCAACAATTGATATTGTTTACACTGAAAATTGTTCTCATTTACACTGAAAAGTTTACACTAAAATCTATTTTCAGTGTAAACTTTTTAGTGTAATTTGGACCAATTTTTCACTGTAAATAGTATCAATTGTTGAGTGAATACACCGTGTACTTGTTGTGTATGAGAGTTTGCCCTATACAAAAACACTTCCCTTTTTTCTTTTTTGAATTAATAGTGTGAGAGATAGTCTCACAAATCTCATAAAGATGAAATAACTATAAATTTGAACCTTATCTAGTAAAACAAATCTAGCCATTTTTTTCAATATTGATTAAATGATATTATATCTCATGTTTTTTTTTTTTTTTTTACAAGAGATAGCCCCACACATTTTTTTTTAAATGATACACAATTGTTTGTCTAGTTTTTCTAATGCTTCTACCCACTCATTTGTGTTTTTGCAAAAACTAAGAATTCCTTTAATATTGCTCTCACGTTTGGATGTTAATATTATTGGAGAAGTATATACAAATGAATTAATTTCATACATTTCTATAAGTTTTAAATTTTTAAATGAGACATAACTCTTTTTAAATTATCAGAGTCAACAAGTTCGCGCCGTCCGTACGTCCTAATTTTGTTGGGTGTTTATGTACGTATCAAACATTTCCTTGGAAATATTTTGTTCGGTGTATATTATTTGTTAAGATCAAGTGATTGAATGAATATTTTTTGTCGCAGGTAAGAAATGAGCAAGACAAATACTAATATAAGTTTGGAATAATATGCATGAGACAGATTTATAAATTAGTATAAATTAACACTTTTTTTTTAAGTGTTAATATGTCATGATCGAATTGTACTTCATCTCAGTGTACGACGGTTTCATGTATCAACTACTCATAAAGTTTTGTGTTATTAAATGAGATTCATATAATGAGATTTGTGAGGATGACCCCAAATTAATAAATACTCCCTCCGTCCCAAACTCAAATTCCTGTTTACTGTTTGCACGGTTATTAAAAAAAGAATTGTTTATTAGTATTTAAAGTGATAAAGTGATTATAAAGTGATAAAGTAGATGTTTTGGTTATTAGTGTATGGAGAATATAATATTAAAAAGTATTGTTACTTTTTTGCCAAAAATAGATGTAGCAAATGAGTATGGGACGGACCTTTTTGGCAATGTACGGAGGGAGTAATATATTATTTGAATTTTGTATTATAGCATGTCATTTAAGTCTCATCAGACATTCTGAGTGCAACTATTCAAAATCTCTGCTGGAAATCAAAGTACATATAGTACCTTTTTTTTCATGGGAGCAAAAAGCAAAAATATACTCCCTCCGTTCACGAAATACGGTCCTATTACTTTTTGCACGGTTATTAAGAAAGTTGATATAATATGTAAAAAGTAAGAATATTGTGTCAAATCAAGTACAAAATAAATTATTTTAAAAATGTTATGTGTGTATGTTGAAAAAGTAGATAAAGTTTATTCTTTCCATTTTGGGCAACAGGACTATTTTTCGTGAACGGCCCAATAAGACAACCAAACCTATATTTTGTGGACGGAGGGAGTATTTAATTTCTAGACAGATGGTAATCTGTATTAGGACCTAAAATATATCCCACTAGTACTAGTTCACAACCCCAGCAAACCACTACCAGATTACAATGGAGTGATAGTTACGGCTACATTTCCAATTTCTGTTCTCTTTTGTATTTTAAAAAACAATCATTGATCTGTAATTTGCATATAATAGTATCACTAATTAAAAAATTGTTTATAATCTTGGATGAAATATGAGATCTTTAAACAATAATTCCGCTAGCTGTCATATATAAGGGGGAAATTAGCTAGAGAAGCACACTAATTTTGAAGATTAATTGGACATAAATTTTGCATACCTGGAATGCAGTCAATATGTCATCACGTTTGGTGACATCATAAATGTCTAGATTCTGGCACTTTAAATGGATCAAATAAAATAAGGGTGACGCTAAATGGGCAGACTCAGCCCAGGACAGAACCCAAAAAATAATAATTAAATATTAATTAAATTAAATAATTACTATTAGTTTTAGGCGCCTAATTTCCCTCCATCCACTAACTTCCCTCCCTATTTTGCCTCCATTCATTCCCTCCACTCCAATATGCATGAGCCGTTATTTTGCTTCTCCCAAAGTGATCTTTGACATTCTCAAAATATAATTAATGACAGAATCACTCTTCCATTATCATACGGCTATTTTTCAAAAAAATAAAAAATCAGCAAATTAGTGTTTAATCTCATTATTCAAACGGCTATTTTTTATTTTTTTTGTAGATGAGTGGATGAGATAATGCTTCTTCAATTTAATAAAAAAAAAAGTGTCGAATATTTTTATAGAAAGACAATTTTTTTAACTAAAAATGAAAAAAATCGTGTGGGGTTTTTTATAGGAAGTTGAAAGATCTAGTCAAATTGGATTGTTAGGGGGTTTAGTGGGTGAGTTAATGCATGATTCGGGATTTTTTTTTATTTGGAATACAATTGATTTGAAATTTAAAAATTGAAATTTACAATTCTTTTTAATTTGACCGAATTGTTAGGATTTAGTGGGTTTTTTTGGTCTTGTGAAAAGATTTTAAAATCTTATTTTCTCCATAAAAGTAGTTTAACTTAGATAAGATTGTAAACGTCATTTAAATTTCCCCCAAATTGCATCTAATACAATTCATAGTATTTTATTTCTTAAATAAATAAATAAATACAAACTGACCATATATATTTGTCAAGTACTATAAGTTAAGTTAATGAGAACTATTTGTATTAGGAATAATTGAATGTTCGGTGTTGGGAACTACTATATTATGGGATTTAAACCAAATCCGTCCTCTATCTTTTCACCTTTATCAAAATGGTCCTCTATTTATTTGCTTTATCAATTTAGTTCTGTATCTATTCAAGTTTCGCCAAAATGATCCTAATTGGCCTAAAAATGTACAAAACCTCACCGTTTTGGTCCTATATTTATTTTATTTACCAATTTAGTCCTGTATCAATTCACATTTCTCCAATTAGGTCCTAATTGAACGCATAAAACATAAAATGCCACATTTTTAGTCATGCGCACTAGTTTTTTTGGGGGAAGCTTACGATGTGGTTTTTTTTTTAATGTGGCACTAGCGGTGGCCAGCTTTGCATATAGACCCAGTTGTTTAACTAGGTTCGCATTTTTTTTCCGTTTGACACCGAAAAACTCCTCCACAGCGATTCACCTTGGAACATGGTTCTGATAACATAATTAGGGCCCCCGATGGACCTCCACCTCTGCATTGGTATGATATTGTCCACTTTGGAACGAGCTAGCCGCACAAATTTATTTTTGGGCCTTCCTAAAAATGTATCATACCAATGGAGAACTTGTTCATCCTTATAAACCCCAAGAAACTCACATATTATTTTGATGGGATTTAAACCAAAATCATCATCTATCTTTTCACCTTTATCTAAATAGTCATTTATTTTATTTTTATCAATTTAGTCCTGTATTTCTTCAAGTTTCGCCAAATTGGGCCTAATTTTGTGAAAAATGGTTTTATACTTTATGCATTCAATTAGGACCTAATTGGAGAATGCGAATTGATACAAGACTAAATTGGTAAAGAAAATAAATATAGGACCAAAACGGTGAGGTTTTGTACATTTTTAGGCCAATTAGGATCATTTTGGCGAAATTTGAATAGATACAGGACTAAATTGATAAAGCAAATAAATAGAGGACCATTTTGATAAAGGTGAAAAGATAGAGGACGAATTTGGTTTAAATCCCACTATATTATTATTATTTAAGTTAATGCTACTCTTTTATTTATTTGATGAAAATGATGGTTGAAATGATTAAAATGGAGGAGTGTGAAATGCATGGCATATAGTGTAGGACGGTTTCAATGGAAAAAAAAAAGAACGGTTAAAATGAAAAAATTGGACGGTTAAAAATGGCCACATTTAGAGTTTAGTGGGGTTGTATATATGTGTGTGATTTATTGTATAGGACTTAGTCAATTTAAATCAATTTTGAAAATTGTACATCAACTTTAATTTTTTTTTAATTAGGTTTAAAACGGATTAGGATTGAATATCAAACTTTAATTCCGGACTTATTTTTTAATCAACTTTTGTTATTCTAATCCAAATTTTATTTTAAATAAAATTCAATTATATTAATAAATTATATTACATTTTGCTACTTTATTGGTACGGTTAGTATATAAATATTATTGAAATACTAATTGGTACGTTAGTATATTAACCTTATTGGTACGGTTAGTATATAAATTTTATTGAAATATTACTAAATAAATTTTAATCAACTTTTGCTTATTGGTACGGTTAGTATAGTTCAATAATGATATTTTCAAGTGTGTATAATATATATTCAAATTTAATATATAATCAAATTTAATATTTAAAAAAATCTTAGTAATACTTATAAACACGATTAGTAATATATTGAAAAACTATTAGTAATACTTATAAACACTATTAGTAATACATTGAAAAACTATTAGTAATACATTGAAAACTATAAGTAATACATTGTAAAACTCTTAGTAATACTTATAGACACTATTAGTAATACATTGAAAAACTATTAATAATAGATTGAAAAACTCTTAGTAATACTTATAAACACTATTAGTAATACATTGAAAAACTATTAGTAATTCATTGTAAACATTATTAGTAATACATTGAAAAACTATTAGTAATACTTATAAACACTATTAGTAATACATTGAAAAACTAATATTAATACATTGAAAACTATAAGTAATACATTGTAAAACTCTTAGTAATACTTATAGACACTATTAGTATACATTGAAAAACTATTAATAATAGATTGAAAAACTCTTAGTAATACTTATAAACACTATTAGTAATACATTGAAAAACTATTAGTAATTCATTGTAAACACTATTAATAATACATTGAAAAACTATTAGTAATACTTATAAACACTATTAGTAATACATTGAAAAACTGCTATTAATACATTGAAAACTATAAGTAATACATTGTAAAACTCTTAGTAATACTTATAGACACTATTAGTAATACATTGAAAAACTCTTAGTAATACTAATAAACACTATTAGTAATACATTGAAAAACTATTAGTAATACATTGAAAAACTCTTAGTAATACATTGAAAACTATTAGTAATACATTGAAAAACTCTTATAAAGCCTAAACCCTAACACTAAACCCTTAACCCTAAACCCCTAACCCTAAACCCCTAACCCTAAACCCTAACACTATTAGTAATACATTGAAAACTATAAGTAATACATTGTAAAACTCTTAGTAATACTTATAGACACTATTAGTAATACATTGAAAAACTATTATAAACCCTAAACCCTAACACTAAACCCCTAACCCTAACACTATTAGTAATACATTGAAAACTATAAGTAATACATTTTAAAACTCTTAGTAATACTTATAGACACTATTAGTAATACATTGAAAAAATATTAATAATAGATTAAAAAACTCTTAGTAATACTTATAAACACTATTAGTAATACATTGAAAAACTATTAGTAATACATTGAAAAACTCTTAGTAATACCTATAAACACTATTAGTAATACATTGAAAAACTATTAGTAATACATTGAAAAACTATTAGTAATACATTGTAAAACTCTTAGTAATACTTATAAACACAATTAGTAATACATTGAAAAACTATTAGTAATATATTGAAAAACTCTTAGTAATACTTATAAACACTATTAGTAATATATTGAAAAACTATTAGTAATACTTATAAACACTATTAGTAATACATTGAAAAACTATTATTAATACATTGAAAACTATAAGTAATACATTGTAAAACTCTTAGTAATACTTATTGACACTATTAATATTACATTGAAAAACTCTTAGTAATACTTATAAACACTATTAGTAATACATTGAAAAACTCTTAGTAATACTTATAAACACTATTAGTAATACATTGGAAAACTATTAGTAATACATTGAAAATTATTAGTAATACATTGAAAAACTCTTATAAACCCTAACACTAAACCCCTAATACTAAACCCCTAACCCTAACCCTAAACCCTAACACTAAACCCCTAACCCTAAACCCTAAACCTTAACACTATTAGTAATACATTGAAAACTATAAGTAATACATTGTAAAACTCTTAGTAATACTTATAGTCACTATTAGTAATACATTGAAAAACTATTAATAATAGATTGAAAAACTATTAGTAATACTTATAAACACTATTAGTAATACAATGAAAAACTATTAGTAATACATTGAAAAACTTTTAGTAATACTTATAAACACTATTAGTAATACATTGAAAAACTATTAGAATACATTGAAAAACTCTTAGTAATACTTATAAACACTATTAGTAATACATTGAAAAACTATTAGTAATACTTATAAACACTATTAGTAATACATTGAATTTAAAGAGATATAACACATAAATTAGAGGGGGAAATTGGACAGATACGTGGGATAAAAATTATAGGGGGAAGTTGGACAGATGATAGTGGGAAGTTAAACAAATAAAATCTTTTTTGTATTTAATTCAATCTAATTTTCAATGTCACTTCTCCCACTTATCCAAAAAAAAAAAAAAAAAAAAGACCGTTTCAATTTTGGTAGGTATTCAGTTAAAAATTAAATTTAAATCTTCCCCTCACACTTTCAACATTTTTTTAATTAAATTCAATTATTTAATAATTTCTTCACACTCCTTCCATCTCTTTGTCTTCGACGGTTGGTTATTCAGAACTCACTTTGCATGCTTGAAAATTTTATTTATGAAAACCTTCAATGATGGCAATTATTATTGAATAATTTTTGTGCGGTTTCTAATAATTTGAGATTATGATATTGGTTCTTAATGTTAATTTTCTGGCGAATTTTTACATTTTAATTATGGATTCTACTCTTTTTACATTTTTTCGGTGTTTAAAATATTGCTTTAAAATACTAATAAATAAATTATCTTTACCCGTGTGGGATTAGATGAGACATAATATAATTAGTAAAATTAAAAGATAAGAAATGTAGAATTTATCTCAATAAAAACTTCAGGGATAAGTTTGAATTATTTAAGGGGAATTTTCTTGTATTATACATAAAATTATTAATATAAATTATGAAGTAGCAATAATTAATAAGAAATATATATAAACAACGTATGCACAAATCAAATTTAATATACCAAATTTATGTATTTGATATAATATAATTTGAAATTTCTTTACATAAGAAAATATCTCCACTATTTTGGAAGTTACGAAATAATTAATTAGAGAGTGAAGATAGAAGAAATTTTCAAATTTCAAATTTGAAAATAGAGAGAGAAGACGGAATTTTGGTTTCGGTTTTTTCAAGGCTGACTAAGTCATTTACCTAAATTAATTACATGTGAATTGCCGTTAATACCCCTATTTACATGTAGATTACCAATAATGTCTCCTTCTGTCCTGAGCTGATTCTGCCTATGTAGCATTACCGATAAAATAATACTCCCTCCGTCCCAATTTTGTTTTCTCATTTGACTGTGCGCGGAGTTTAATGCGAGAGTTGAATTTTAGTATTTAAATGAATAAAGTAGTTTTGAGAATGATGAATGGTGAATAAAGTAGAATTTAAATGAATAAAGTAGTATTGGGAATGATGAATGATGAATGGTGAATAAAGTAGTTTCCATTTTAGGGATGAGAAAACAAAATTGAGACGAACCTTTTTGGCAAATGAGACGGAGGGAGTATGATTTAAATGAGATATTTTTTGTCAATTCAAAGGTTGAAAGTTGTTAAAATTGTCAATTTTAGGTTTAATTTTTCGAAATCTCAATTCAAAGATCTGCAAAATAAAAGAATTATCAATATGAGATGTTATGTTTGTTGGGGAATTGAGAAAGTTTGGATTGAAAAATCCATATATAATAAAAAGGTAACTTTAACTTTTTTGTTTTTTTATATGTTTATTTATAAGATGTACTCTTTTAACTCCGTCCGTGAAAAATGGTTCATGTTGTGTTATTAGTTCGTTAAAATGGTTTTTATTCCTAAAATGGAAGTAATTATATTTATCTACACCCTTCAACATATATTTGTTTACATCATTTGTCATTGAAGCCCAAACGGATTTTTTTTTTAAATAATTTATTTTGTATTTAATTTGACACAATATTCTTACTTTTACACATTATATCTATTTTCTTAATAATCGTTCTAAAAGCAACAAACCCAATTTTCACAGACGAAGGGAGTAGTAGAGTAGGTTTGAGAAAATATGGTGAAAAAGTAAAAGACGAAAATATTATTATATTATGAAAATAAAAAATGTATGTTATTGGCAAAAGAGTATATGTGTTTACATTAGGATTTTAGTGGATTTTGGAATCTAATTTGTGTAATCCTGAAAACAAACATGTTAATGGATTTTGAAAGACACATCTTGTGTAAGCTTGAAACAAACATACCCTCAGGTGATGTTTTTTTGGGGTTTTGGAATTTAAAACCCAACTATTTTGCATTTTAAAATTTGGTTTTTAAATTAAAGCCTAATACTACATCTCTATAAATAAACTATAAAACATATCAATTATTTTTACTACATCCAATATTAATTTACACTATTTCACATATATTTTAAAATAATAACAATCATCTAATTATTATAGTCACACTCAGCAAATAATATGATAGTACAACTTTTACATATAAAATTAAATCATACTCTACTAAAAAGTCCAAAACATTCCCTTACAGATTTAGGACTCGGAAGCTAGCAATTTAATACTCTCTGAATATTATTTTATTTTTTGAATTTGTGATTTATAAGTAAATTGTTGGATAATTAACTAGAAATTATAAAATATCAAACATACTTTTAAAATGTATGAGTTCTAAATTGATAGATTAGAAACATCTTTTTAGCTATAAATTATGATTTTACCAACTTTCACGCTCTAACTTCATAAAATTCCTTTAAATTAATAACTTATTTTCACATTATAATAATGTTTAGCTATATACAGCTCCAAATATATATCTTGTGTGGCTAGGGTTCTTAAATTAATAATGAGAAAGAAACAAAATCTTGCGCGGGACTACGAGTGTTGTGTGACAGGTTCAAGGATCAATTAAGTGAATTGAATTTATTAAAATTGAGACGATCTCAAAAAGTCTCCCACAGGAGTTCACACATGAATTCACTTTTTTAAATATTGTTATTATGTATATTAATTATTATTGTTTAAAAAAATACTCTATGTTAAAATGATAATAATGTATATGCATAACAATGATATATATAATGTGCATAATTGATATTTGAAGAAACCAAATACACGTAAACTTGAATGCGCACAATTTTTTGCCAAAATAATTATGCATAGAACTAGACTTGTTAATGAATTACATTATTATGCTAGATAGTAGGAAATTTTATACATATCTCAACCACGCATGACATGCATTTTATCAGATGATTTTAGTCTTTAGATGTGGGTAGCTCTAAATATTTTATGCCCAAAATATAATCGGTAAAAGGAATATAGCAATTGAACACGCGACTTTAATTATCCAATAATAGAGCACACATTCATAGTTTCTATACGTATTGTGCAAAGCTCCTAATAGAGTACTTAATAGAATCGAACTTTGACCACACAAGTCAAAAATTCTTACACAATATATCGTGCATGTACCTGTAGCTAGCTAACTGTGTACCAATTTTACAATAGTCTATGTTACATGAACCTTAAAAATGACATTTTGTCATCCAACTATATATATCTACGAGCAATATATATTAAATTTGAATTTAGCTAGTGTACTTTACTAGTTAGTTGGACCACAAGTTTTTAATATCATGTTTTAAACAAAAATAATATTTTCGCATGAGATGGTAATAAAATTGTAAAGTGAAAAGAGTTTTGACTGCGGAAATAAAATTCAAAAAACAAAAGTACAACTCGAATAACTGGTTACAAGTAGAGGAAAAAGAAAATAAAAAAAAAAAACTGCAGCAGTGACGAGTCGAGGAAGCCCTCTTCCCGCAAGACAAAATTTCCCCGGTAGTGCTCTTCGGTCTCGGAAATTCGTCCCCAAAGGTAAAACGTCACAACGTCTCCAAGAGTGTAGCACCACAGGTCTTGGAGCTCCGGCGAACAAAACGAGCGCTTCGAACTGGACTGTCTCTTAAGACTCTATATGCAGAGAGACAGAGAGAGAGGAGAAGATTTCTGAATGCTTTGGCCAGGCAAATGAATGAGGACGCTATTTATAGGCGAACCTCCACTCAATGCAGAAGGGAAAACCGCGTGGGCATTAAATGCGGACGCGTTTTCGTTGGTGGCAAGAGTTGACCCAGAACGCGTTTCTGTAAATCACGCTGGTAACGTCCCACTAATTTAGCACACGTGATTTATGTGCTCTTATGAAGTATGTCGATCCGGTTGACCTCTCTAACCGGGTGGGTTTCTGATCCGAATTGACCCAAACTCTGTGGACCCGATATCCTAATTTTTGTTCTCCAAAAAATTAGATACCCACTGGGCCCAAGGCCCAAAGTCCACTCAAAGTCCAATTGCCAAGAACCAAGAACCAAGACCAAGACCAAGACCAAGTCCAAGTCCAAGTCCACGGGCACGGGCTCGGGCGCGGGCGCGGCGCGGCTCGGCGCGCGCGCGCGCACGTGTGGCAACTTTGATTGACTAGCAATCAACTACAATTTATTATACTTCATTATTCCCATACTAATATCATGTATATTAGTATTCCAAAAATCCAATGTGGGATGAATTAAATGACTCATTTAATTTCCAAATTAGGTGTTGAACCTTTCGACTTTCCGATTCAATTTCTCACTCACCGAAAATCGGTTTTGCGAGTATGAATACACAATTCTCATCTACTCCAAGAGTAGAACGCACTTGTAACAATTAATTTCCGAGAAATTAATTTTAACACCAAGAATTAATTGGTCAACTATTAAAGTCTCAAATAAACTTTAATACCAATTAATGATAAAATAACACCACCAACCAATTTTCTCTAACAATTCCCCACATGAGTGGAAATTGAACCTATAGACATGCAGACTCACAGTCCAGTTCAAACACAAAACATTATTGCATCTGGATAGGTAGTTTGTGGCTTTGAACCTTCCATAGTCAAGCACTACCGAGTACACCGGCAGCCTGGTGGACACATTGCCTTGAACCATTCCGCCTTGGTGTGTACTTAGACAGTGGTACTGACACAATAATATTTCTACGCTCATTTCTTGTTCTCACGTTTTTGTCCGTTTCGGCCATGGACACCCTTTGGATTCATAAGTGTTTTAATATCCACTGATATTTGAGGCGGCCTCTCACCTCACACTTACATAGGTGAACTCCTCTTGAGTATCCCGCAATACTCCGTCCCCCCACATGGACTTAGGATTCATTAAAAGTCGTATAGACTTAGCCTGTACCACATACGGGTTCTCACTTGGTGCACTGTCCTCTAAGAAATGGTCGGGTTACCAAGTGCATCCTCTAACTTCCACAGCTTAGTTTTCCCATTGAACCAAGATCATGGGATCTCCAGTCAACTTGGTTGGGTTACCACTGCTTCAGTTTACTTTGTGGATTTTTAGACCCATTCCTTCTGACAGTTTAGACAATTGATCTCGATTTATACTCTTAGTTAACGGATCCGCAAGGTTGTCCTTAGACCTCACATAGTCTATTGACATCACACCACTTGAGATCAACTGTCTCACGGAATTATGTCTACGACGAATGTGTCTAGACTTTCCGTTATACATGTCACTTAAAGCCCTACCAATTGCGGCTTGACAGTCGCAATGTACCATTATCGTAGGTACGGGTTTATCCCAACATGGAATATCCTCGAGGAAATTTCGAAGCCACTCTGCTTCTTCACCAGCTATATCTAAAGCTATGAATTCTGATTCCATGGTGGATCGGGCTATGCATGTTTGCTTAGTCGATCTCCAGGACACAGCCGCTCCTCCTATAGTGAATACAAATCCACTAGTGGAGAATGACTCTTTAGTGTCAGAGATCCAATTAGCATCACAGTATCCTTCAAGTACAGCAGGATACCTAGTGTACTGTAGCCCAAAGTCGAGAGTATACTTTAAGTACCTCAAGACTCTCCTGAGTGCATTCCAATGCTCATTGCTTGGATTGCTTGTGAATCTACTGAGTTTATTCACCGCACATGCTATATCGGGACGCGTACAGTTCGAAATGTACATTATGCTACCGATAACTCTAGCATATTCTTGTTGAGCTACAGGACTACCTCTGTTTTTTCCCAAATGCACACTCATGTCCAAAGGGGACTTTGCAGGTGGATCATCAAAGGCATTGAACTTTTTTAGCACTTTCTCTACATAGTGAGATTGTGTTAAAGATATACCATTTGATGTCCTACTGATCTTGATTCCTAGAATCACGTCAGCAACACCCAAGTCTTTCATGTCGAAGTTTTGACTCAACATGCGTTTCGTACTAATGAGTAAGTCATGTTCATTACTCATAATGAGCATGTCATCAACGTATAGACACAATATGACAAATCCTTTTGGTGTACTTTTCACGTACACACATTTGTCACACTCATTAATCCGAAAGCCATTTGATAACATAGTGCTATCAAATTTCAAATGCCATTGTTTTGGAGCTTGCTTAAGCCCATACAACGACCTCACTAGTTTGCACATCTTTTTCTCATTTCCAGGTGCTACAAACCCCTCTGGTTGATCCATATAGATATCTGTATCCATTTCACCATTGAGAAACGCAGTTTTAACATCCATTTGGTGAATTTCGAGATTGTGCAAGGCAACAATCGCGATTAGCACCCTAATGGAAGTAATCCTCGTTACAGGTGAATAGGTATCAAAGAAATCGTACCCTTCGATTTGTTTGAACCCTTTGGCCACTAAGCGGGCTTTGTATTTTTCAACTGACCCATCTGCTTTATACTTTCTTTTAAGGATCCATTTGCATCCTAAGGGTTTGCAACCTTGTGGGAGATCAACCAACTCCCACGTGTGGTTTTGCATGATAGAGTCGATTTCACTGTTAATCGCCTCTTGCCAGAGCGGAGCGTCTGGCCTAGATAGAGCATCTTTGATAGTCCTCGGTTCCTCTTCCAACACGTAAGTGATGAAATCGGGACCAAAGGTTTTAACTATCTTAGCTCTCTTGCTGCGTCGTAACTCGCCACTATCTTGAGTGGATGGACCAGCTTCATTATCAACCTCCTCATTACGAGGTCTTTTGGTTGATATCTCATCTTCCTTGGACTTGCAAGGAAAGATATTTTCGAAAAACACAGCGTTTCTCGACTCTATATAAGTGCCTTCTGTCATATCGGGAACTTCTGATTTGTGAATTATAAACCGATAGGCACTACTGTTTAATGCATACCCAACAAATATGCAATCAACCGTTTTAGGGCCGATTTTAATTTGTTTAGGTAGAGGCACTTCAACCTTTGCTAAACACCCCCACACTTTGAGGTATTTATATGACGGTTTCCGCCCCTTCCACAATTCATAAGGAGTAGCATCTTTACTCTTATGTGGAATTTTGTTCAAAATGTGGTTAGCCGACAGAATGGCTTCTCCCCACAAGTTTTGCGGTAAACCAGAGCTAATAAGCATAGCATTCATCATCTCTTTGAGTGTTCGGTTCTTTCGTTCCGCAACACCATTAGATTGAGGCGAGTAAGGAGCAGTAGTTTGATGTATGATTCCGGATTCGGAGCATATCTTCTCAAACGGTGCTACATACTCTCCTCCTCTATCACTACGAACCATTTTGATTCGTCTATTCAACTGGTTTTCCACTTCACTTTTGTACAGTTTAAAAGCGTCTAACGCTTCATCCTTACTGTGCAAAAGGTAGATATGGCAAAACCTTGTACTATCATCTATAAAAGTGATGAAGTACTTTTTCCCACCTCTAGTTTGTACGAATTTTAAGTCACACACATCAGTGTGAATTAATTCTAGAGGTTCTGAGTTCCTTTCAACCGAAGGGAAAGGCAACTTTGTCATTTTTGCTTCTACACAAACTTCGCATTTGTTATTTAAATCGATATTTTTATGTCTAGTAAATTCAAGCTTACTAGTCGTTTTATCGATTTAACGTTTACATGTCCCAATCTGCAGTGCCATAAATCTGAAAACTCAGCGATGTAAGAAGAAGTAGAAGCTTCTTTATTCATAACAGATTTCCCCTTGGGGTGTACAACAATGGCACTCATCTTAAACAGACCATCGTGGACATACCCACGACCTAAGTACACTGAGTACTTGCTAAGAACAACCCTATTAGACTCAAATACAAGTTTGAAATTATTCTTCACTAGTACAGAGCCGGAGATGAGGTTCTTGCGAATGTCCGGGACATGCAGGACATCTCTCAGTGTGATGTTCTTCTCACTGATCAGCTTCAGAACAACGTTGCCAACCCCAGCCACCTCAGACGTGGCCTGATTTCCCATGTGCAGCTTTCTCCCATTGGCTGACTCATAGGTTGAGAAAGCATTCCTGTCAGAACAGACATGACAGGTAGCCCCCGTATCAATGAACCATTCCTTTGGGTTGCCCACGAGGTTCACTTCAGTGGTCACCGCAGCAAGGTCCTCTTCAGTGAACTCCCCTTCAACCACGTTCGCATTGGACTGTTTGCCCTTGCCTTTGTCATCTTTCTTCGGGGCCTTGCAGAATCTTGCAATGTGGTTCGACTTTCCACAGTTGTAGCAATCACCCGTAAATTTGGGTCGAGTTACAACTGGTTGTTTGCCTTTGTCAGAATTTGGCCTCTTACGCTTCTTTGACTCCATCAAATTAGCTTTGGCCTCTTCCTGACCCTTGTTCCTTTCCAACCCACCTTCGCGAATCTGAAGTTTGCCTATGACCTCTTCCAAGGTCATACTCTTCTTCTTCAACTTCAAGTGACTTTGAAACTCCTTCCAGCTTGGAGGCAGTTTCTCAATGACTGCAGCGGCTTGGAAAGCGTCTGGCAGTATCATTCCTTCGGCAGCAATGTCATGCAGAATTAACTGGAATTCTTGAACTTGTTCAACGACAGACTTCGAGTCCACCATCTTGAAGTTCAAGAACTTCCCAACCAAGTACTTCTTAGTACCGGCATCCTCGGCCACATATTTGGCCTCCAAGGAATTCCACATTTCCTTGGCCGTTTTGCACTTCTGGTAGACACTGTACAAAGCATCTGCCAGACCACTCAGAATGTAGTTCTGAGCATAGAAGTCGTGTTCCCACCACCAGCGGGCACGAACTTCCTCATTCTGCGCATCGTTCTCAACGACCGCAGGCGGGTCCTCAGTAAGGAACCTCGCCAACCTCAAGGTGGTCAGAAAGAATAGCATACGCTGTTGCCACCTCTTGAAGTTCTTACCCGAAAACTTTTCGGGTCTCTCACTTTGGACCACAAATGGTCTCGAATTGTCAAAGGGGAAAGGGCTCACCACTGAGGGATTAGAAGTTTGCCCAAAATGGACAGTTACAGGGGGAACGGGGGTAGTGGTGCCCTGGGGAGTGGGATTACCAGGAGGAACAACAGTGTTTCCCTGGTTAGCAGACTCCGAATTGTTATTTCCGTCAGTCATTTTGAAAACAGAAAAGGATTTTGTCTTGCGATTGTAAAGTGAAAAGAGTTTTGACTGCGGAAATAAAATTCAAAAAACAAAAGTACAACTCGAATAACTGGTTACAAGTAGAGGAAAAAGAAAATAATAAAAAACTGCAGCAGTGACGAGTCGAGGAAGCCCTCTTCCCGCAAGACAAAATTTCCCCGGTAGTGCTCTTCGGTCTCGGAAATTCGTCCCCAAAGGTAAACCGTCACAACGTCTCCAAGAGTGTAGCACCACAGGTCTTGGAGCTCCGGCGAACAAAACGAGCGCTTCGAACTGGACTGGCTCTTAAGACTCTATATGCAGAGAGACAGAGAGAGAGGAGAAGATTTCTGAATGCTTTGGCCAGGCAAATGAATGAGGACGCTATTTATAGGCGAACCTCCACTCAATGCAGAAGGGAAAACCGCGTGGGCATTAAATGCGGACGCGTTTTCGTTGGTGGCAAGAGTTGACCCAGAACGCGTTTCTGTAAATCACGCTGGTAACGTCCCACTAATTTAGCACACGTGATTTATGTGCTCTTATGAAGTATGTCGATCCGGTTGACCTCTCTAACCGGGTGGGTTTCTGATCCGAATTGACCCAAACTCTGTGGACCCGATATCCTAATTTTTGTTCTCCAAAAAATTAGATACCCACTGGGCCCAAGGCCCAAAGTCCACCCAAAGTCCAAGAACCAAGAACCAAGAACCAAGAACCAAGACCAAGACCAAGACCAAGTCCACGGGCGCGGGCGCGGGCGCGGGCGCGGGCGCGGCTCGGCGCGCGCGCGCGCGCGTGTGGCAACTTTGATTGACTAGCAATCAACTACAATTTATTATACTTCATTATTCCCATACTAATATCATGTATATTAGTATTCCAAAAATCCAATGTGGGATGAATTAAATGACTCATTTAATTCCCAAATTAGGTGTTGAACCTTTCGACTTTCCGATTCAATTTCTCACTCACCGAAAATCGGTTTTGCGAGTATGAATACACAATTCTCATCTACTCCAAGAGTAGAACGCACTTGTAACAATTAATTTCCGAGAAATTAATTTTAACACCAAGAATTAATTGGTCAACTATTAAAGTCTCAAATAAACTTTAATACCAATTAATGATAAAATAACACCACCAACCAATTTTCTCTAACAAAAATGCTAAATCATAATAAGTTCGATATATGATCAATGCAAAAGGGTGTTGAATACTGGGTACAAATCTCCTATTACAATTAGTGTTTCATGTGGAGTATGTTTTACTACTTCAACTTTTGACACTATATTAGTGGACAAACACACTTATTAGGTCATGATAAAAAAAAATTCGCGCATTTAGATCAAATTAATTCAAAACACGTCAAGTCAAGCTAAAATTGCAAGCGTGACTCAGGTGTTGGGTTGAAATTGGGCCCAATGCTTGAGCGTGCAACATCTAAGCTCTTCGTCAGTCAAACTTTGGTTGATTCCTGATTATTTTTTAATCAATTTACATATCGATCTCTCTTTTTCTCTTGTCAAACCGTCAATTAATTTGGTACCCCAAATTTTTTATTCCGTATACCACATCGCCAAAATTATGTGATTTTGTATCATAATCAATACTCGCTTATGATTCAGTCTATTTCTCTAGTCGAAGGTCAAACCATATACCATTCTCTAGTTTCTCTGAGTTCATTGGTTTGATACACTTTGATTTTATATATATCAACGCCGCGAATTTGTGTTCTGATTCGTGATTTAGTTTCTTGTTGGCCAGATTTCAGGCAATTTCCTACAATTAATTCAAGGTACATTCAATACACTAATGTCATCGTCTCTATGCACCCATCGATTTGGTTTGCTGATTTTATATATTACTGCATCGCATATTTAAATTTATGTGGTTAATTTGCAGTTTTAGGTTATTTTTGGGCCCTACACATGAGCAACACAAAAAAAATTGCATAATTTTTGGGAGTCTAAGTTGATTTGATCTGAATGTGAGAAAGCTAAAATGTAATGGTGCAATTTTGTCGGTCCATTAACATATTGTGTTGTCTTATACTATGAGAAGCTCTCGTATAAATTTTTTTCTATAGTGTACTATAATTTTCAACCCTTAATAACGGGCCTAAACTTTTTACCGAACTTATCGTTGTTGGTAAATAAGATAATAAGTTGAAACATAGAGTTTTATTAGTAATTTTGGAGCAAATATGTTAGTAGGATTTTTCTATAGTCAGTAAGGTTTCGCCCTTCCTGACATCAGTAAATTCTTTAAATACCGTTGGATATTCGATCCAACGTATTATATCTTTTTCAAATGATTGTACTTTGCATTAGAGCGTTTGCACTGTGTATATTGCAATCGCACTGTATCGCCCTTATAATAAATTAAATTAATTAATATAATATTACAAAAATACCCATTTTACATTAAAATCATATTTTTACATATTATGAAAATAAAATATTAATCTCTAATCAAGTAATCAACCATATGCGCCTTAAGTTTTCCTGAAAATGTAGTAGTCGGAGATAACGAAGTCCTCGACGAGTTTTGCAGGGAACACTCTTCTCGTATATAAAACATATGTACCAGAAATTCTTTTTTTTTTTCCATTGTACTGCGTGAAAATTGTGCTATTATTTGCAAGAAAAAAATTTATGAAGGCGACTTAAGGGCGTAGAGTGGCGACGGTAGAACAACTGTCGGTTGGTGCATGACTTGACCGTAAAATACTAGCTTTTAACCAGCAGTTATCCCACAAGAATATGAGATCATTGTAGCATAATCAAGTATAGGACCAAGTAGTATCGATCCCGTAGGAGGATTAGTATGCGCGTAAATTCCTGAAAATTTGTGTGTCGTAACTAATATGAATGCGATGTTGGGTTAAATGACAAATATTAAAAATTAAATTTTAGATTACTACTAGCAAGCAAACAAAGAATAAATCTATACTAACTTCGATTGAAGTGAAATTAAGAGGAATGATGCTTTGGATAGGAATTCCTACGTATACTAACGGATTTGGTTCGATAACTAAAATGATCGTGGTATTCACAGTAGAACCTACATGTGCATAAAACTAGGCAATCAGTTTCCCTAATCCAGCACTAAGAATTGTAAAAGCAAAAGCTCAAATACTTACTCCAATACTCGACTCTTACGAAACTTGCCCTCACTAACCCATTAATCAAATTATATAAATTGTGCTTAATTACTAAGACCCTAATTCAACTAGAGTGATTCGGTCGTCCTCCCTAGATAAACCGGTTAATCACAAATCCCTTCAAAAATCTTTTCCTTTATATCTATTCGTTGAAAAAGAGTGATTCGGCCGTCCTCACCTTAACAATTTATTTACTTAATTCTATGATTATTCTATAGTTTGTTAGAAATATTCAGTAATTAAGAGGAATAAAACTCAACACACCACGAATTATCCTAATCACCTACCAAATTCCTAATTTCTACGAGTTCATCCTACTCTAAGCATACACGAATTTAGTCAATTATGTTGATGACCGAATCAAAATTAATAGATACGATAATCACAGACATAATCAAAATCAACAAGAAATTCAAAAACATATAACGAACTATGGAATTCAATTGCAATTAAGAATCCAAAAAACTGTACTCTAAGTATGTAAATAATCAGGAAAATCAATCTCAACAATCTTTAAACAATTAATAACGAAGAACAAAAATAAACCATGAAAGTAAAGATCGTCTCGTATTTCTTGTGGTGTTTCAATCCGTCTAATCTTGTCTTGCAAGCCTTCAAAAGTACCCTAGGTATGTTCTAAAACTTCCTCCCCTTGAAATTTCAAGTTGTCTCCCCTAAAAATAGGGTTTTCTTTTGAATTTATATGATTTCACAAATTTTATCCCAGATCTGCTCGACCACGCTACCTGGTGCTCAAGCACTCACCCTGGTCGAGCACCCTCTTTCTCTAGCACTCCAGTGGCGCTCGACCACTTCTGGTCGAGCAGATAGTGCTCGACCAAGTGCCCTGGTCGAGCACTTTCGGCTTGAACTTATATTTGTTCGAAAAAATTTCATATCAACCGGGAGTCCGTTTCAGTCGCTTTAAAGCTCTACGAGCTCCATTTTTCGTCATCTTTCCTATTATGCACAACAAAGTGGCAAATTGATGAGTTTATGAAAATAGTATGCAAATAACTCTAAAATCTCACCAAAAGCACTCAAAATGTGGCCTAAATGAGCATTAAAATACTACAATTTCACGTCTAATCAGTGCATCACCATCAAATAAAAAGTAAAACCATGAAAATAGATTTGACCCAATTTAAAAAATATAAATAAAAAAAAAATCGCTCCAGTTCCAGTAAACAAAAACTTGTTTCTTGTTGCAAGCTAGAGACCTCTACTATGAGTTTTCTTAATCGGAATAAAAGCAGAGATATTAAAGAAATGATCGCCCATAAGAGTATTAATTTTTTATTTGAAGAAGAGTTTTCTCTCTTTTTCCCTTTTTCTCTCAATTGAGTTTTGAGCAAAGTTCTTTCATTCCACTCTCCCAACTCAATTCTCGAATAAAATAAAAAATGATAAACAAATTTTGTTGTGTTTAGTGAAAGATAACTTTACTTTAAAAAAAAAAAAATTAATTGTATTGGATGTACAAAGTAATCAATTCTCTTGCATAATCACGACTGGAAGTTAAACTTATGAGTTTATAATATATGTGTTTTAATTGTTAAAAGGGTATTTTGGTAATTATATATATATATATATATATATATAGAAAATTAATTAACTCATGACGAAGCTATATTGCATTGGGCGAAGTAAGATGATGTGTTATTTTTCTACTGGCTTCCTGACGATCCTTCCTGACCGTAGAAAAGCTAGGACATGTTAGTATTTAAAATACACATAAACTTATATTAGAAAATTAATATTTTTCAACTTAAAAGCAATGTTATTTTAAAAGGTAACATTCATATTTACTTAGAAAAATAATTTATTATACTATTTCAAAATAAAGTATCCTTTTTTGTAGTTTCAAACTATTAACAATTTTACTTTAAAAATATTTTTAAAAAGATTATTATCTCACAAACGCATGATGCTTGCTATTCAAAACATAAGAAGGATTTGTGTGAAATTGTTTTACATTATGATTTCGTAAACGAATTTTCAGTTAATCAATTTTTTTTTAAAATTGAATTTAATTGGATCATGCATATATATAACCCATCTCACATATTAAAACTATAAATGAATTAATTCCCTATTTTTTTATAAGTACAAATTTTTAGATAAAATATAATTTTTTGTATGATATCAAACTTAATAAGCTCAAGTCGCCGCACACCTACATCAAAACATTGATCCCAACTACAAACTGCTTTTGCGTTTTAATAATATTCAAAATTCGAGTAAAGTTGGTCCCTAACCAAAACATACAGTCAATTAATGATTAGTTAAGATCAGAATCTTGTTTGCAAAATAATGGAGTAATTAAATATGTAAACAAACTAAATGGAAATTGTCACATCATGTCAACATCTATGCGACACAACTTGAAAATGGCAAATCTTACCATCATTCATGCATCTTGCGAATCCATAAGGGGGCCTCATGAGAATACAACTTGCCACGCCCACACCCCCGTACAAATATATTATGACAAAAATGTGGTTATTTTGTACCATAAAATCTTTCGCACTTTTCTTTTGTTCTACAATATTTTTCACATTCTTAAAATAAAAATATTTTTCTCTACCAGAAGTCATTATTTTATTCAAGGGAAATACACTACTAAGTACATGATTTTGGGTGTAATTGTTCCTAAATAGCCAAGTTTCACCAACTTACTATCAACAACTAAAACATATCTTACACCTATTCCAAGCAACCTGTGGCAGCTAGGATCAAGGTTCCTATCAAACTCCATTCCCAAAATTCCTTCAGCAAGTACAAATGTCACTTCTTACTTTAATTCAAATTTCAAATGATCCCGCTCAAGGAATCGGTTAAAATGGAGAGCAATCTATTTTTGAAGCTTATTTGAAATCCCCAAATCATTTATCCGATTCAAGTATGGTTGCTCATATTTTGCAATTTTCTGATTGATTTTGCGCTATTTTTTGAATTTCAAACTCTATTCGCGATTAATCCTAGTTTCTTGATTCCATTTACAGATGCTTTAAATTATTCATCAACACTTGTGTGTGTTGGGTGTTTGATTGCTCATCTACATGAGTTCCAAAATTCTAATCACTGTTAGATTCAATGGCGATTGCAAATTGGTTGCTTGTGACGAGAACACGACATTCGAAAATTTCTTGGCCCATGTCACGGGTAAGTGGAAGGAAATAAAAAAGTCCGATATCAATTTTTATTGCTCGGTGGGTAGTTTTAGTAATGTTTCTCTTGATTGTGATGATGATCTTATTAACTTGATCACTATTTGCTCCATAGTTGAAACGCGTATTGTTAACGCCGATGTTTTCCCAAATATTAAAAACATTTTACCTATTGTTGAATGCCCCCATAGTGACTCTCAAAACTCTTGTAGTGATCCCAATAAATCCCAGTCTGGTAGCCCAGAATATCTATCTAGATTTGCCAAGGAATCAAACAATAGCAACAACAGTGACTCATGGGATGAGAAACAAATAGAGTTTGATGGCATAAATGATATCCCTGTTTTTGATATGTCTCTTGCTAGAGTCAAAGAACCTTTGTTATCCGATGATTGGTCAAATATAATGAAAGACGGGGTTGGGGCAGAATTTAGAGGTGGAGCTGATCATTTTAGAACTTGACTTATTAAGTACACTGTTAAAACTGGCTTTAGGTTCAAGTTTATTAGGAATGGTAAATTCTACATCCATGCAGCCTGTCATGAATCCAATTGTGGCTGGTTCATAAAGGCCAAGCTTCACAAATTGACTAGGTATTTTGTTGTATTTAAAGCCAACCTTGTCCATAATTGCGTTGGTAAGCTCATAGGCAAAGACACCAAAAGGCTTGTGTCCAAGATTGTGGGTGATTTCTTGTTGTCTGAGATAAAGGATAATCCAAACTTTAGTGGGAATCTGTAGTCCAGAAAATAAAAAAAGTCATATGGAATAGATATCCCTTATTGGAAAGCATATCGAGCAGCTGAGCGGGCAAAGTCTATTATATTTGGCAGTTTCAATGATTCATACGATGAATTATGTTGGTATTGTGATGTTATCAATCGCACCAATCCCGGAAGTGTAGTTAAGCTTTAATCTAACAGTGAAACTCACCAGTTTGAGCATCTTTTTATTGCATTTAAAGCATGCGTAGATGGTTTTCTCAGTTGTCGCCCTATGCTATTCATTGATGGGAAATTCATGAAAGGGCGAGCCAAGGGAACTCTTCTTTCGGCCACTGCTAAAGATGGTGATAATGGTAAACATATATTATAATGTGCCCATTTTTCATTTAATATTTTCTACAACCTACTAGCTAATTATTTGATATTTATTTGTTATAGGGTTGTTCCCCGTTGCATTTGCCCTTGTATCTGCCGAAAACAATGAAAATTGGACATGGTTTTTGCAGAAGGTCTGTGATTCAATCAATCACGATCAACAAATATTCTATATATCTGATAGGCATCTGGGAATTTTGAATGCTTTCCCTAATGTGTTTGATGAACCAGTCCACTTCTTCTATCTCTTTCATTTATTAACCAATTTGAAGGGTCGATTTTCCAATGGTTGGAACAATATAGATCGTGAGAGGCTTTGTGAACAGTTCAAGGAGTGTGCATATGCTCCAGACACCACCATATTTCAACAGAAGCTGGCTGTTTTTAAGAAGATAGCTGGGGTAAAGGTTGAAGAATTTCTCGAGCAGCTTCCATTTGAAAAGTGGGTTGTGGCTTATTCTCCTCACATTTCACGATATGGTGAGATGGCATCGAATGCTGCCGAATCATTTAATGCTTGGATCCAAGATTCCCGTGTCTTGCCCGTTACTCACAGGGTTGAAGACATTCGTTCCAAAATCAGCAACTGGTTTGTAAATCGTCAGTTTGAGAGTTCTCAATGGACTGGTGCATTTGTTCAAACCAAGGAAGAATTGTGGAACAGATTCATCAAAGTTGGCCTTACATGGAATGTAGTGATTTGCCCCAGTGGTGTCTTTAATGTTGATTATAAGCCATCCGTTGTGAATTTGACAAATAAAACGTGTTCATGTTACCAATGGCAGATCTGCGGCTTCCCATGTGTTCATGTTATTGTTGTTATCCGCGCTTCAGCTTAATCTATTTTCCCCTACGGTCATCGGTGTTTTTACACTTCCACATATCGGGAATGTTACTCCACTGACCTCCATCCTATTCCCGAGACTGAAAAATTCAAGTTCCACCCTCAAGAACCTCAGCACAAGATCTTACCCCCTCGTTTGAAACGTCCTCCCGGACGTCCCAAAAAATCAAGAATTCCCTCCTTCGGGGAGTATCGAAGAAGGATAAAAATGGTGTGTACCCGTTGTAAAAAATCTGGCAGTCATGATCCTTTAACATGCGTCATGGCTGTTGACGATCAAAGTTGCAATTCTACAGGTCAGCAACTCGATGTTTGACATTAGCCTTTTTAAAAAATTCCATATTTTTATACACACTGGTCTTGACACATAATCTTGTTCCTAAATCTTTCAGGTCCTGCATCATACCACCCAGACGAAGTTGAAGATCTTTATCCGTTCTTTGATGGCGTCCAGTTAAATATTCCTAGCAGCTCAACTGATGATCCATGGGGTTTGTTTGAATGATATTGGATAATGAAGCATAGCAGGGGATGGTTGAGGCCATCTTATTTTTTTTATTTTTGTTTAGTTGTTAGTATAATCAGTCAAGTGAAACTTTATTCTTGCAACAACATTGTTTGCGAATCAGTTTCACTTGGGTGATTTTAAAACAGTGTTCTCCCCCTTTTTTCTTGTTCTTTTACTCAGTTTCACTTGGTTGATTGTAGGTGATCACCCACGAGAAACTATGTAATGGAAACCTTTTTTAACATGAATTTGACTGTTAACTTATTTCTTTTTTTCCCATTCTTTATCTGTCCAATTCTGGGCAAATTGTTATATAGTTTTTTTTATTTGTAAACATCCACTCACACCAATTACGACTTTCTGTCTTCAATTTTTTTCAAACTTTATTAATGAATTAATTTGAACTTTATCACTCTTCGTTTTGAACTTTTAATTGTTTATTTTCAGACTTTTTTATTTATTTTGAACTTATGTGTAAATCTGCTCTTATATATTACCTCAAATCCAAGGATAGCTATCATAACTTTTTTATCTCATATCAGTAAATATGACCCAAGAACCCTCCATATCCACCCCAAACATGATTTTGCTCCCAAATCTTCAGATTTCCACTCTTCTGGATCATCATCCCACGGCCAAAGCACACCAAAACAAATAACCCCCTGCCCTGCACACGGTTTAACACCTATTGTGTACACTTCTTACACAGAGCAAAACCCGGGCAAGTTGTTTCTCAGATGTCCACTTTGGGAGGTAATATTTTTAATTTTACATATTGTATATTTTCCATTATATCTTTTCATAATTATTTATTTGTTTGCCAGACATAGAAGTGCCGATTTTTTCAGTGGTTAGACGATGATGATCCTACACAATACAAGATCTACGTCACTAGGGTTGCCAGAAGGAAGAATAATGTTGAGGCTCTACTAAACCAAAGTCTTAATAAACAGTCCATATTACAAGAACAAGTCATTCTTCTCCAACGGAATGTTGAAGTATTAGAAGAAAGACACAAGGAGCTGCAAGCTATTAACATTGATCTGGGAAGGAAGCTGAAATCAAGAAAAAAGATTGCTAGCAAGCAAAACCCTGGATGCATTTGTTTGAACCTATTTATTATTTTTAATTATTTTAGTAATTTGTATCATGGTAGTTTTTTTCCCAGCCCCCATCAATATCGTGAAGAAATTGCCTTAAATCGGTATTTTGAAATTCAGCTTTATTTTACTTTTATTTTATTTCAGTTCTCATCCATGCCCTGAGGAAAAAATTTCTTGGATTCTACTGATATATTTTTTTAAATATAGAAATTAATATATATATATATATATATATATATATATATATATATATATTCTTTGTTTATCATTATTCACTTATTAATACAAGTATTCAAGTCATTATACATCTATTCTTTGAACTTTATTGAATTAATATAGAACTTATTGGTCATAACTGAGTTTATTCAAGTCAAAACATTACATGAATCAGATGAGGGCTCAATTGAGTATCCCAAAGTTTGGATTATAGATGGATAGCCCAAACTCACCATACACTAATAACTATTTGGGCCTGCCCAATTATATTGTTTATTATCTTATTTCCAGGACTTAAATATTTCTATTAAATATATAAATAATTCTCAACTTATAATATATTCTGTTATTTAGATTTATCCTTTTTACCTACTGATATACTTTAATTGAATAGTTTCAATTTAATTATCTCAAATGTTTATTTCAAATAATTTTCGGAAATACACTAATTTATTTGTTAGTAGGCAAAAACAAGTTATGTAGGCCCAAATTCACATGCCTAAAAAATAATCAATTTGTGGTTTTTGGCCCATTTAGAAATACTACAATTAATGAAGAGCTACGTCTTTTGTGTATATTTTTGTTTGAAAAATATATCATAAATTTTAAAAAATTGTACAGACACAACGCATGCATATCTTCAAATTAAAAGAACCATCCAAATGTCCCCTTCTTTCATCATCCTTCTTCAGCTATATACTTTCAAATCTAACAATGCTTTATCAATATCACTTTTCACATTTTAGCCTACAATAAGGAAACTCCATGGCTGTTCATCTTCCCTTTGATTTCATTTCTTAGATTTTAGTCAAGATGCCTTCCAAACTTTTGATTCATTGCAAGATTATCTCTAAAGAGTGGAATAATCTCATCTCCAACCCACATTTCAAAAAATTGCACCTCATTCAAATGGGGCTTCAAAATAGGGTTTCTTACCTCCTTCAAGTGGAACATTGTTTTATCCCTCTCCAATATATGTGTTCAATTCGTTCTAACATTCCTAACAAAAGGGTGGTGTATCAGGGTGCTAGACGTTTCGAATACCTTGCATGCTGCAAATCTTTTGTTTTAATGTGCAACACAGACGACCAATTCTTCATTGTTAACCCTTCAACCAAGCAGCGTCGTGTTGTCCCTTCGAATTCCTTTGGATATCCACCCCACTCAATTGGTGCCAGTGTTGTATTTGGTTTAGGCCACAACCCCAAAAACGATGATTACCTCATAGTCCAGGTTGTTCTATTCCATTCTATGGATTATTTTGCCGAGGTACAAATCTATTACCGAAATGCTAACATATGGAGGGTTTTTGGTAAAGTTCTGAATTCTCGTATTGTTGCTGCTCCTGGTGTTTTCGCTAATCATTCTATTCATTGGATGCTCCATGATGGCCAAATTTCAGACTTTAATCATGTTGATGAATCGTTTTCCTTGATTAAACTGCCAAAAAATGTTTCCTCTAACCATAGACTGTATAACCTTGGTCTCTAAACGATGAGAAATTAATTATGTTCTCTTGGTTATATTGCACTGGGGACCCTATACAGATATGGATTTTGCAGAACTATCCAAACCCTGAATTGTGGACTAATTATTCAGTCACTCTTGATTTTTCTATTACTCACTTGTTTCGTCTAATTAACTTTCAACCTCTGTTTTTAATGGGTCCCGATTTCGACAAACTTTTGTTTAGGATAAATCCTATAGGTACCTTTGGCTACTGGAATTTCAAGCATAAGAGGTTTTTAATGACATCTGGATATCCTATTCTCAATGAATCATCATCTATCTTTCCATATGTTGGAAGCATAGAATCCCCCTAGTATGTGTCTTTTTAGAGTCTCCTGTTTTTTTTTTTAATATGAATTTGTTATCTTTTTTTATACCCCCACATGTATTTTTGGGTTCTTTATTGTGGGGTATATGTATTAGTTTTTTTATGTATAATTTTGTTGCAATGGATAAATGTAAAACTATGTTAATTCTGGATTTTGTTGCAATTTTGTTCATTCTGGATATATATTTTATCTATGAATTTTATTATTAATATATAATTTATTGGGATTATCTTTCTAATATTGGATCCAATTGATACATTCAATAACTTCAATAATTCAATTCAGTTAAAAGGAACCTAAATAAAAGTAACATGGAACATGTAAAAGGAACTTCATTAATTAAATGACCAGTCATTAATTGTTTGTGTTCCTAAAAAATTAAATAAAAGTAACCCTCTTTTGCGAATTCCAACAAAGCCAGATTAAATTGTTCTTGGACGTGCAAATCTATTGTCGGATAAGTTCAACTTGTGGCTTCGTAAGTTCAATTTAGTTATCACATTAAAAAAACTTAAATTTAAAAGAACAACTTCCATAAAAAAACTGTCAAGTACGTCTGAAACGGCGCCTTACTATATACTTAAACTGCAGCACTCAACTGTCATATCATATCTTCCAATTTCTAAGAAACCAACCTTTTTCAGATTCTTTTTTTTTTTTTTGAAATCAAAACTTCCTTCTACACCTCTAATGGTGATATCTGTTCATATTCCTTCCGAAATCATAACAGAGATTCTTGTTAGGATGCCCGCTAAGCCTTTGGTTAGATGTAAGATAATTTCCAAGAAATAGTATCGTATAATCTCTTCCCCAACATTCGTCAAAAAACACTTATCCCAAATGTGAAAACAGAATAAAGTTCAGGTACTACTTCAACAAGAGAACCATTTCATACTATTTAACTATATGCCCCATGTCGATGGTGCTGCCTTCAAAAGGGTTGTCAATCAGTGGTGGAGAGAGTTTGACTACCTGGAGTCATGCAATGGTCTAGCTTTAGTGTGCAACAATCAAGATGAATTATTCCTTTTCAATCCCACATCAGGAAATCGCACACTTGTCCCTCCGGAACCCATTGATTTTCCTCCAAACATTGAAGCTGCAAGCACAATTTTTAGATTTTGATATAGCGATATTAATGACGAATATCATATTCTCAGGATATCGCTCTTCCATTCCACAAATTATGCTACAGAGGTCAAGTTTTTCTCAAGGAATGCAGCACAATAGACAAATCTTAGGCATCACCCCCACCAACGAACCATGTCAGGCTGTGGTGTACGCGAACGGATGTCTACACTGGAGGATATATTCAGAACACATATTTGTGTTTAATTTGGTGCACAAACAATTCTCTCCTTACTGTCCCCGAGCACATTCATCAAAGCATATGTATTACCAATTTTACTCTCTAAACAATGATATATTGGTTTTAATTAAGTGGGGATACACTCCTAATGAACCGGTTTATCTCTGGGTTCTTCAAAACTATCCATTTCCCGACTCCTGAACGAGGCATCAAATTACTTTAGATGTGCCCATTGTTACTCCTCAATATATCAATTTCCAGCCGCTATATCTCATGGAGCCATAGAGGCACAAGCTTGTTTTTCGGTTAAATCCAATTGACAAGTTTGGTTTTTGGGACTTCTTGCAGGAGAGGTTCATTTTACCTATGTGCAACAAGTAGAAGATGTCCCCGCTTCAGTATTCCCTTTTTTGGAAAGCTTTGAGTAGTTATTGTGATTGTTGAATATGCAGTATTAGTTGGTTTTTTTTATGGGATGTTTCATGTTATATAATTGGATTGCTATGTTATGAATGTGTCATATTTCATTTTGGGATGTTTTATGTTATGTAATATGATTGCTCTGTTTCCTTTAAGTAATTGTAGTTGTCATGTAGTTTTCTCTTTCTGATGGAAAATGTTTTGAGTTGGTCTTATTTTTTTAAATTCAATTGTCTGCTTTCCCTTTTTAACATAGTAAATTACCACCACAAATATATGTGGCAGAGATCCATTTTAAGTTACTTATTTCATATAAATAATAACATTACACTAAAACCATTGTCAAGTTCAAATTTATGTACCGAAAAGTTTACTCAAGTTCAAATTTAAAGTTGCACTTAAAGTACCCGACGAGACATAAGTTCAATATTTACATACCAAGCAAAAACTGGCCAATTACCGTAATATAACAGATGTGCAACCCCGATCAGTTTAATGTTTAGTAGTTCTAACTACAATCCATACACATTTACAGACATGTTTACAACTCCTCCAACATTCATCTTTCGTAGTATCAAAAATAATTACACAAATAGTTCATTGAGAATAGAAGTTACTATCTAGACAATAGACTGTTACTCCTAATAATTTAATTAAACATCAATAGACACGGGATCTAAAAACCATTGAGCCATTTTTAACAGTAATCTGCAGCATTTTCGTGTGAAAAGTGATACAAATCTGTTGTCTTGGAGAGCAATGTATTCTCAATATTGTAGCACAATATCACACCGCAATCAACCGAGTTGTCAGACTGTTCTGGACAAACAAGTATATTTGGCTTAGTTAGTCCCCCCTTCAGCAACTGATGTTTAGGTGATCTCAATGCAAACACCTTTCTCAGTTTTTTATCAACGTACTCTACCCATGTTTTTTTCAATAAAAATCATTCACGAATCAGCAGACGTATCAACCCAAGTACTCTACAAATCACAAATAAGTAGAGTCATATTATCATTCAATTATTTGTTTACCACATCAAGCGACCTTTCGTAATGAACATATCTACCATTAGGCCTGTGTGGAGGAAGCGAATTGAAAAATCCCCATTAACAACATTGGAGATCAAACCGCAGCATTGTCCAATGGTCACCGGATGACCTTAAATTTCTCCCAACTCCTTTAGATTGTAATGGAAATACCAGGATATCGTCCATCCCAACCTTTTCGAGACGCTCGTCCAGCAACTTCCTCGCCGTACCTTTCGAATAGTTTTTACTATTCTTTATCAAGTCCTGGAAATTAACATATAATCAAATCATCAATGTTTTTTTATTTGCATGTTGTCCGATTTATTAACATTTACTTATTAACAAATTAAAAGAACTTACCTAACAGCAAGAAGTGAACACCACTAGATTCTCAATCCCATCCTTATTTTTATATACATTTTTCATCAAACAAGTCCATCCATCCACCACTTTGCAGTTCACACAGTTCATAAATATTAGCCAACTAAAAAATCCTTATCATTATCATACATAGAATCTATTTTGAACTAAAGAATAACTCTTTCAAACTAATCCATTATAATAACTTTAAAAAATGCAGTATATTTCGGAGAAGAAATGTGTTCGTGAGCAAAACAACAAGTAGGTTCTTTAATGTTACGTCTGACATATCTTCTTGTCCGCTCCAGCATATTGCGCTACAGAACAAATATTGTGTTTAGTACATTTCTAACTTTACATTCAAATATATATTAATAAATTTGCACTATAGCATATTATTAACATATTTACCTTTCACCATCTTCCTCATACAAGCTTGTGATCACATCCTTAATATGAAACGGTGTTTTATGTATTGCCCCCCGACTCTCATCCCATCTGTATCCAGGCGATGTCATCTTTTTTCGTGTCTTTTCTACGCCCTAATCCAAATTGCAATCTGGGCTAAACTCTACTTGCTTTTAATCCTCCTTTTATGTCATGCCTTTCACCCGTTTAACTAGTGTGCTAGGCTCTGCATAACTCCTACCTCTCTTCCTCACAGTTGGAGTTTTGTTTGGTTGTGCCCCTGGACTGTCCACTGCTGCTAGCCCTTTTTCTTCATCATACAGAATTATAGCCCAATGACCAATACTGATCTCCCCACATTCCTGTATATCCTTAATCTCTTCTCGTTTTTTTTCTATTTGATTCATGCTCCTGTTCAATCATCTCAATCTGCCTAAGAGTATCTGGATGTTCACATATTTGTGTTGTAGTCAGATCCCAGTCTCCGTCCATTTCTTGCTCCTTTTCATTTACCGCAGCTTCTTCCGAACCAACAACTACTTTGACATTTTCATGCTCAACCTCGCGCTGAGTTTCCTTCAGCATCTTGTTCTCCTCCTTCAATAATTCAATTTTCATCTATCCTTCTAACTTCAATCTTGACCCACTCTTCCATCTCTCTGACTCTGTCTTTCAATGTTTCAATCTCCCCATCTTTATGTATAATCCTCTGCAGGCAATAATCCAACTGGCTCATCATTGAATTCCTTTCCCCCTTTAGCATTTCTTTTTCTTTGTCTAAATCCAACTCTCCATCTCTTGCATCCCTCATATTCTCAAAACAATTCCTCACTACTTTCTCCATTTGCGGTGTTAAATTAAAGTTGAACGAAGGTGGATCCACACCATCCATGAACCCACCAAACTCCCCATCAACCTCCAAATAATCCACTGCTACCCCACCCCCATTAACATCAATTTCTTTACTCACTGCATTTTCTGACCTTGTTTGTCCAGATTTTCCCAATGAAGTTGCCCCAATCATTGCATCTCTATTAATATCCGCAACCAGTTTTCCCAAATCCAATGTATCATCATATGTTTCTGTGGCATCTCCATCCATGTGGTGGTCATTTAAAATGACAACTTCTGCTCGCTCACATTCTCCATCAGAAATTCCTGCTCCATTGTCTTCATCATATGCAGCATGCTCACCCACACCCTTCAATAAATTACATTCCAGCTCTGTCGGTACCATCTCTGGCACATTCAACTGCATTTACTTCAATTAGATTAGGGTTTGGAAGTTTAAGAAATGTATTTAATACATATAATTGGGATCAAAGTGACACATACGTAACACTCTTTAAGCTTCACCAAATTGAACTTTCTTATCTCATGCTCAAACACGATAGGTCCCACTTTAGAAATCTTGGGAATGCACTTTCATCCACTGGTTCCACCAGAGAACTATGCTTACACATCAAATACTGCAAATTCCCCAGATATAAATGTAAATATTTCATTAAGATAGAATATAAAAGTTAGCACAACTATTTTTATTTCAATTACTTACTGGTAACATCATTGCACACCCTCCAATAATCAGATTTGTGTTGTCTCTTATCTGCAAAACCAACAATTCCGATATATACTTGCTCCAATTGTATTCGCACACCCTTGAAATTGTTTCCAAATATACTGTTAAATGAAATGTCATTGATCCCTTTTGACCGGGGGCCAACAAACTTGCTAATAGATAGCAGTGAGTTAATCTAACTACATCCATGATACTAACATCATCATCTTTTCCCACCATCAACTTCAGTTTATCATATATAAAACCCTTATACAAAAAGAATTGACCCTTTTTATCTTTCATATCAGATCCAAAACAACGATCCAACCATGGTGGATTTGCATATGATGTACATGTCACTGGAATTGTAACTCCTACCCCCTCCCCCCACAACACCAAATATCAACTCTACGTCTAGTATTTCAACACCAATCTCATGCCCCCTACTACAAAGCATCCTGAATTAACATTGAACGTTCTGAGAATATCCTGAATGTCACTCTCAACCTTATGACATTTTCTCTTCCAAATAGCATGCTTTGTTTCTAACATTGCTTTTATTAGTAACCAGAATGGCCCTTTGCGCATTGCCTCCAAATGTCTTTCCTTAAATTGAATTAACTGCAACTCTTTCATTGCACTTTTTAAGTTGTTTCTGTAGTATGTTGTGTTACGTTTCACTCAAACAGCACCTACATGTAAAAATATGGACTCATGCATATTGAACTCCCCCAATACCATAGGACTATTATTGCACTTGTCAAAACAACATAACTTTTTAATTTATGTGTTAATTTACTACTCACCAAATGGATTTTCAGGTTTCTTAGCCACATGCTCCTCATCACCTACATTGTTATATTAAACATCATAATATTTCTAAAAAAAAAACTAATATCAAGTGCTTTTACACAATAAATATGATTTATACTCACTATCAATCCTCCCAGATCGGCTCTGCCTCTTACTGATTTCTGCTTTATCCTGGTTCCTCCTCTTTTGTTTTATGTAATAAGAATCTGCATAATAATGATATTTATGTCATAATTCTATATATATAACACGTATACTACATACATACTATCATAAATTGTAAATTTCAATCACCTGCACTTGATGAATCACTGTCATCAGATTTCACTGTCTTCTTTTGTATTTTTTTCTTCCCAACTTTCTCCCTCTTTTATTTGAACTTGTCATCAGATTCTTCTATAGCATATACCATTATGCAGACACATATAATAATTAGTGTTTCATTTGCATATTTTACTGAAGAATATAATTGTATCTTCAAAAAAAAGTACACACACACCTTCACTCTCTGTCTCAGACACATAATAGACGACGTGGTATCTCCACCTCCCTGCCTTCCTCTGTTTCTCAAACCCTATCTCTTCAGCCTCTGAATCTATTTTACAAGGATTTATGTCAAAAAATATCTTATTGCATTCCTAATAACAGCTAAAAATTACAGTTTCTGCTACAAAATTCATCACAAGTTCAAGACCTGAGACTAAAATTGAATGTCCACATACAATTACCATATTATCTAAAACAAGTTAATAATTGACTTAAACCAATGATTTATTTTGAAATGTTGAAATTATTACCCTCACTTGCAGTATCAGAAACATAATTCTTCTTAGTAGGCTTTTTCTTCCCTGTACTTCTTTTGCCCATAGAGTCTCTGATTACTTCCACATCTTCTTCTGAGAAATCAATTTTGAAAAAATATATTAAAAAAACAACATAATTTAGTTGCATGCATTTGCAATTTACAATCACCGCAAGAACCAAACCCACCACTTACATATAGTAATCTGAAGATAAGTGCGACACTAAACCACCCCCACACACCCAACATCCATGATTTATAATGATTCAATTCAAACACACACCAAATTAAAGTTTTTCATTGTAAAAAAAAAAGTATAAAACTAACTACCTTGTATTGCACGTTCAATTCTTTATCTTGCACGTAGTTTCCGAAATAACCTAGTTGTATCTTTCTTCCTTTCCCTTCCTCCTTCAGATTTTCCACTTTTTAATCTATTCATCTCCACCTAAAAAAGAAGAAAAATCTTCAAAACCCATGAAGGTTAAGAAAATTCGTTCAGTATATTGAAAATGTAAAATATTACCTAACTTTCGCTAGAATCGTCTCCCGAAAATTCAAAATGCTGCTGAAAACCCTCAACTTCTCTCTCCAATTTGAACGAAATGGCTAGAAAATGATTTAAAATGCTTCTCCTAAGCTTAAAAACTGGCGTAAATGAATAGTGACCGATGGGATTGATAAGAATCCACTTTTTGGAGGTGGCAGGCTGCAACAGTGCAAACTAGGGGCATTTCGGTAGTTTTTGGCAAATTTTTGTAGTGCAAAGTTCCATGGGATTTTTCAGCTACTTGGGGACAATTACCACTAAAAAAAACTACCCTATAGTAAATGACCCTTTATTCAATTTCACATTCACATACTCATTTGTTTTCTTTAAAATCATGCATTTCAAGGTGTGAATGGTTTTATGGAATGGAAGGAGTATTACATACTTTTTGTGCACGCAGTATACAATTAATAATGTTGATTGTAGAAAATAAAATTATTGTTTTAAAAATTAATACTATTATTTATATGAATTAATATTATATCAGTGATCATTACAAGAAAATTGACTTTTAGTGACGGTAATCATGTCATGTCCGGACTCCTGTCATTATACCTTCTCTAGTTAAAAGATTTTAATGATAGGATTATGTCATTAAAGACTTTTAGCTAGAGAAGTTATAATAACTGAATTATTGTCACTAAATGTTAATTTTTTTTATAGTAGAGGTACGTTGTACAAATTATATGTACTACCTTCTTTATTATGAGATATATTTGTGATGCTTCAAGTGTAACAATTAAAATTTAGTAAATAACTAAAAGTGAGCTGTCTCATTAGTTAATTAGTAGATAAATAAATAAAAAGTTTCACAACTCATCTCAATTCTCACACGAAAATTATGATCATATTATGATTTATGAATATGATTATGTATGAGACTGAAATTGATAATTAATAACCAAAAGGGCTTTTAAGCAAAAAAGGGCATGCTAAGCGTACTAAATTGAGCTATAAGAATAAGCATAATTTACCAATATATTTCACTACAAAATGAAGAACACGTTAGTTTGCAATTACTTTTCAGTCCCATGACTAATTAGACTAATATGATACTATGACTAAAATTAATTATAATGTCTTGATCAATGAAACACTGTCAGATTAAAAATTATCATTATTTGGGTTGATAATTTAATTAGGTTAAGCTTGATCCAAGAAAATATCAAATAAGGTAAGTGGATGGCCCAAAGGCCAGGTCAAGTGCTACAACTTAATCAAATGAGATGCCATCACTTCCTTCACAAATCTCCTTTAATTTGGGCTCTCTTTTTTTTTTTTTTCCTTATTTTCCTACTTTCGTTATTGAGTTTATTTATCTTTGATCACATATTTTTATGGGTGTCGATGTTTTGAATATGAATGTGGTTTGTGATTGGAGTTGGGTAGTGAGAAAGATTTTGTCGGGTGGAGGTGTCAATATGTGATCAAACTATTTTCTGAACTTTTAATACAACATCGTTTCATTGGTTTGACAATGCATAGCAGTCTTCTAAAATATGTCAGTTTTGGCAAAATCTAGAGTGTAATTCGCAAATTATGAGGAACTAAAAATCTAATACTAAAAATACATTATACTTCATGGTCCAAAAATAAAATGAATATGTTATTAATCTTTAAACTTTACACATCAACAGTGTGCACATTAACATATGTAGATCATGAATATGCAAATATTTTTGGAGATTTTATTCTAAACCAACCGCTCTTTCTCACCCTTCTCTTTTACACGCAATTTGTTCCTTAAATTCACAAAATATAATGATTTTCAAATTTGATGGCCCCTTTTATTTAATTGTATCTAGCTTTGAGTTGCTAAAAGTGGAATGCCCATTATTTGGACTTGTAAATTTTGTAGTGTCTATGTTTATTGGATTTGCTAAAAGTAGAATGCCCCTTTTTGCTTAATTGTATCTAGGTTTGAGTTCACGAAAATATAATGAATTTCAATCTTGATGGCCCCTTTTGCTTCATTTTTCTAGGTTTGAGTTGCTAAAAATGGAATGACCTTTTTTTTTTTGGTAGTGTTTAATGTTCGAACAACTTTAAAAAGAAAAAAGTAGTACCCGTTTTGTGGTCATCAATGGTCCCATTATGGCTTCAAGGAAAAATAATTGTTCAAATTAAGAATTAAAAGTTCCATTTTGATTTGAGTTTAGGCACTTAAATTTTAGGAAATATATGTCAGCAAATTTTATATCCAACGACTTCACACTATGTACCTACATCAAATTTTGATAGACTCATAATATTTTATAAAAGTAGTTAGATGCTAGTTGATCGGATAATTGGGGTCTAACGATTAGAGTGACTAAATGGAGACTAGTCGAGAACTAATCGAAACCACCTAAATGAATAAAACAATTAATTTTTTAATAAATTAATACATTAAATACATAAAAAAATAACACAACCAGTCCACCCTTAAATATTAAAATTATACTCTCTCCGTCCCAGGATTACTTGTACACTTTCATTTTTTGTCTGTCGCAAATAGAATTGTATTTATACATCGTGTTATCAAATTATTATATATAAAATATACTACTTGAGACATTAATCTTTAACATTGCAAGTAGTATATTTTATATGAAAAAATAATAAAGACAATGTATAAATACAACTCTATTTGCGACGGACGACAAATTGAGGTGTGAAATCCCGGGACGAAGGGAGTAAGTGATACACCATCACCCTAAGCAATACTATAAAACTCAAAATCCAATAAAGTAGCAAGGATACATATTAATATAAATCAAAAGACGTTATCCAAATTCCATGAAAAAGCTGGGAGAATAGAGTGGAGGGTTGAGGTTGTTCAGTGGTGGAGGGTCGTAGCACAACGTTCATGGAGGAAGGTTGTCGTTGTGCCACAACTTTCGGTGGTGGAGGCGCGACGTTCAACACTTTTGGTGGAGAGGTTTGATAGTTAGGTTAAAAAATAAAAAGTGAATAGCATATTTTATTGATTATGTATTTAAATTAAAAAATGGATTAAACGGATTAGACAACGACTAATCAGATTAGTCACCGACTAATCTATCGACTAATTCAATTAGTCGTCGACTAATTACGGGACCAACTAGGCCCTTTTTTAAAACACTGGTATAAAGTGAAAATTATATCAAATATTTTTACCGTAAGTGGAAAAATACTTGAGTGAATATAAAATTTTATGATACAATCGTTTTTTTTTTTTTACTCGGTATCCGACTCATTGGCCGACTAATCTGGGGGACCCATAATCCACTGTCCACTAGCGAAGGATTTCATTTTAAGCCAGAGTTTTGCTATGTATGGACTTGCCCATCATAGGAATTGATCGCACCTATTGAGTTCTGAACCTGAGAGGTTGAGACCTATAGAATTTTATGATACAAATATATTTGAGGATCTTTTAACCGGCATAATACCGCCTGGAGCCAGTTATCAGTGAAATTGTTCACCATATAAAATTGATATTATTTTATTTATTCATTAATATTATTACACTTATAAATTAATTATACTACCGCAATTACTTTCACACTTGCTAATATAAAAGAAATCCTATACATTTTAGTTTGTTTATATGTGCAAACTATTATGATATTAGTTTATGAGATTAGTGATACTATTGAATGTATTTATGGTATTACTTAATTAATTTAGTTACACAGTGAATAAGTTTTCACATATGAGTTTAACTACCGCCTAAATAAAGTGTAAGTTGCCCAAATTAAAGACCTGATCTCAGGTATATTAAACACCCAATAATTTGCATCGTAAATCACTCTCAATATCAAATGTAAAAAATTATAACTTTTGTTTGACGTTCATACTAGACATACTTAAAAAACAAATTTTCAAAAAAAAAAAAAAAAATAGTTGGTCAATAAAAATTTAAAAAATATATAGAATATTTCAAAACATAGATAAGAAAAAATTTACTTAATAAAAAAATACTTTTTTTATAAAAATTTAGTAATGCACCTCTTTTATAATTAGAAATGCAGGGGAAAACAACTTTGGACCTTGAATTGAGAAAAAAAAAATTAAAGTTAAATTTTGAATTGAGAAAAAAAAATCCTGATTTAAGTCACTTTAAAATTGATGACCTATGATTTTTTTTTTTTTCGAGTATTAATTTGTAAAGTCTATGTCACAATATGTTTGAAGTGTTGACTGAAGCTGGGCCTCAGATAGTAAACCGCAAACAGGCCCAAAAATTCTTGAGTTTTAGGCCGCTTTATCTTTGGTCCAGGCTGAATACCCCCTTCAACTAATGGAGATACACCTCCGTTTAGGTAAACTGTTCCCAAAATTAACACAATATTTCGGCAAAATGTATATAAGTAATTAACCAGAATTCGAAAACTCTTTAACCATTCAAAATTTCGGCAATTGGTGTTTGAAAATATGTAAAACTTTCGACTAACCAGGTCTAAAAACTGGCTTGGCGGAAATTTGAAAAGAAAAAATGCGCAAATGACAATCATTTAACTTTCAATGTCGTTCAATGCCTAAAATATCAATATTTCGGTCAAATACAACATTCAACATTTTAAATTAGGGTTTATACATTAAAGGAAAACCTATGGAATAAGGGACAAAAAAATACATAGGAAGGTTGAAATGCTCTCATTTTCACTAGAATCTAGTTAGAGAAAAAATGAATTAATCACTGTTGTATCGTCTGACCGTATTATGATGGAAACAAGATCAGTTTCGTTTCTTTCATTCACACATATATGGTTGAATGTTTTCTGCATAAGAATGATATGAGGGGTGCATGTAATCTTAGGTTTTATTTTTGTTTAATTATTAAGGTTATATGTGTAATTTTACATTTTTAACATTTTTAAGGTTATATATGTAATCTTAGGTTTTCTTTTTGTTTACATTAGTTGGAGGGGTATTTAGTCTCGGCCTTTATCTTTACACCGAGATTGTGATTTGTGTTTACATCCAACCCACACCAAATATATTTTGTCAAGTTTTTTTATCAATAAAATGAGTTTAGAATTGTTAATAATTTTAGGAGGCGCTTGATTAGCAACTCTTCAATAGTAATGAGAATGAAAAATATTTTTCATCTATACCCCGCAATAAAAATGATATGTTGGGGGAAGAGTTGTTATAATTGTGATTTCATTACTAGTGACATGCCCCAATTTGGGAATAGAAGTGGACAACAAATGGTTGTTGGTAGAGGAATGGGGGAGTGATTGAGGAGGATGATTGTAGAAAGAGAATAGAGTAATCAAAATGGAGTAGTGATTATCTTATTTTGGAGAAGAGGTAGTGATTTTGTACTCATGAACCATTATAATTACACTAATTTTCAATCTCATTCTCATTACCATTGAAGAGTTGTTAACCAAGCGCCCCCTTAATTTTCACACCGTAGGAGGTGGGTATTGGATTTTATACAGCTCAGATATAAAACTTGAGCAATTCTCTAACAATATCACCATTGTCATGCAATTCAGTATTAATAGGAATCCATTAGCATTCACATCGAAGAATTTAAAATAGTTCCGAAAAAAAAAAAGTGTGAAAAAGTGCGGCAAAGTGTTTGCAGGGAGAGAAATAAATTTTCTAAAATAAGGTCTTGTAGCAAAAAGGCTAAGCCCCCACCCCCGGCCCGACATGATTCTAAAATAAGGTCCAATCGAGTGTGAGCGTGTTCTCTATATTTGTGTGCGAAAATATTTGTCAATGAATTTCAAATAACTAGATTGTAAAATGAATTTCAAATCCAAACTAAATAGAGGAAAAGGCAAAGATGGAATTAAAATATATTTACTTGAACATATAACCAAAAGTTGAGTGAATTTGATTGTGGATTTCACATCCATAATTAAATCTCTCAATCCAAACATAATCATAGTTTCTTTTCTGATCATTACAAGCTAACCCAGTTTGGAGATTAAATCACACCTCATAATCAACACTGCAGGAAAGATCACACACGAAAGCCACAATATTAAAAGCACTCTGTGTATCACATTCACAAGGGTAGTGAAGGACAAACTCACTTGAAGACAGTCCACCCGTGGCCTCTTTTCTCCAACTCTGTACTTCCCGTTTCTGTTGAACATAGAAAACAACAAGGTCCTCACACTTCTGAACCAAATTGTGATCCATACACACAACTCGTATTATAGACACTGAAGAAAAAGTAGGAAACTAGAAACTTGAATCTGCAATGACTATTGAGATAGACGACGAGATATCTAATAAACTTCCATAACTACATTCCCAACATTTCTTCACATAGCTACAGAAATCCCTAACTGCACAAGTTCATCCCAACATGGCACCAGATAAACATGGATCCAAATCACTTTAAAAAAAAACACTACAACTGTGCATATGATTCATTTTGGCACATTGGTTTGCTCACATATTATCTTATTCATACTACCTTTTATCTATTGTAAATACAATATTACTACTCTCCTGTTACTAAACTTAATAAAAATATGGGTGAATATAAATGTCAGTTAAGCAATATTACAACAAAACTAACAAGAACATCAATTGAACACTGATTTTAATGATATCAATAGGGTGGTGGTGATTGCTATAAGTTAGAGTAACCCAAGAAAAAAGTGATTTAGACTTTTCATTGTGATGTTATGAACCTCATCAGTTAACCTTTGTAGTAAGAATTGTTTTACGTAACTCATCTTATTACAAATTATAAGATGACTAGAATCTCAACGGTTTTTTTTTTTTTTTTTTTTTTTAACAGGACTAGAATCCGAACATTTATATCTGTTGTAACCATTTAAGTTTAATTTTAATATATTACAGTTCAAAAGTATCATGTATGTAATGCACAAAAAAGGTCAAAGATGCCCAAGAAAACTGTGAGACTCCAAAAACTAAGGGAGGTATCTGGGATATCTACCAAAACTATAGGAAGAGAGAGGGAACACCGGAAAGTCCTGATTGAATACAAAGGCCAAGAATGATTTTATTAAGCAAAAGAAGTTATACGGACAGAACATGGATAAGAAAATACAAGGTGGTCCAGAGAAGAGTCAGGCAGTGTACAACAAAAATGAAACAGACAATGACATATTAAAACTTTTTTAAGATTTTTACAGTAACCATCCATTCTCACTCCATAATTATGATGAGGTACACGATCCCATGCCAAAATATCTCTCTGGGGAGAAGTTGAGCACCATTTCCCTATAAAGACTTAATTGGTCATAAATTTGATTTAAAACTAGCAATTTGATACCTATAAAATGTCCTGCTATCAATCACAATTCTATACGGGGCGCTTGGTTCAAAAAAATTCAATGGGAGTGATAATAAGAATGAGCATGGGGACATTGTTGTGGTTCATGAGAATAAAAGATGATCAATTCACCTTCATCATACTTCATACGAGGTCATGAGACTCAAAATAAGTTTATCATTACCCCATTTTAATTAACTATCTCTCATCCTATAATTATTTATCCTCAATCATTCCACTATTCCACAACAGACAATCATATTTGTTAAGGGCCAAGGCACAAGGATGCTCCTAGTGAACTTAAATTAAACATATTAGCATATAGTGAACTGACAAATTGATGTTAAAAAAACAAAAAAGCACATAATATCTCAAAATAACACAAACCTAAGGAATAAACTTCAATAGCAAGTAGCAAACAACAAATACCCAAATTATCAAACTAAAAATCATCCTCATTATCACATTTATCATCATAATCCTCCACCTCATCATCAATAAATGTGGATCTTCATTACAAAATTCTTCTTCCTCCTCGCCTTCACCTTTCAGAAATTGTAAATAAAACCATGTTTTAGGGGTGGGAAGATCTAGAAAGTAAAAGAGGTGCAGCGCCTAGCAATCACTGCTCACCTTTCCCATGGAGAGGCACAGCGCCCCAGGCACCTTCGAAAACTTTGCCAACAATCATTTTTGTCCCCTCTAATTCCAAGATAAGAGCAAAACACTACAAATATAAACATCATTCTAATTGTAATTCATTATCTAATAATTTTTATTATCATTCTCATTGAAGAATTTGAACCAAGAGCCCTAAGTTGTATATGGCACTATCATTTATACAAACGCTTTATAGAGGGCAATTACTCAGGGAGCCAGAACATTCACGAGTTTTGTTAAGAAACGTTTCACTAGTAAAATGAGCGTACAACACTATTTCGTGCAGTTAGCAGATCTTCGGGGCCGAATTTCAGGGTTGTCATAGTTAAGTGATCCAAGTCTAGAGTTCCATTGTCATTTCGTGAGTTTCATAGAGGATCAAGAGAGTGATTTAGTTCTGGATAGTGAAAAGTGAAAACACTTAATATGTTCAGTAGAATTATAAAAATTGAGATGAACTAAAAATAAATTGAATCTAATTATTGATTTCAAATATACATTTCAGGGTGCTAACTCTCTATAAGTCAATGTATTGAGAACCAACATATATGTTCCTCTGTAGGGGTTTCTGAATTTTTAGCAACATTGTGCTTGATCAGATCATATGAAACACGAACAATTGTAGGTGTCAAAAATAAGGCTTATACATATAACAATCCATATTATATATCAAGATAGGCGACTATGAGTTCAGTTTAGCCATGAAATCCTCCATTAAAGCACAATCCAATAAAATATCAAGCTTTATACACAAACTTCAACACAAAATCACAATCTAGAGCAAAAGGTAAGACTAAATTAGGGCTTACATCAATAATCACTTTGATATTCGCCATAACGATCATGATCCCTAATCTTCTCCTCCTCGTACTTGATACCTTCCTCCAATGCCAGTCCTCCGAGGGCTCCTGCCACCGCTCCCACCGCCAAGCCAGTTCCCAACCCCAGACCTGATTTCCCAACACTTCTCTTCTGGTAATCATAAGGTGTGTAATCTACCGGTGCACTCGGCCCTGACCCACTGTAGCTCGCCTGCGATTGCCTCTCCAAAAAAGGGCGAGGATCGGGTGGGGGGGAGTAATAAGACGAGTAATATCCTGAGTGGGGATCCGGGTATGAATAGTAGGGCTGCGGCGGCGGTGGAGAGAAGGATGGCGGCGGCGGCGGCGGCGGCGGTTGATTGAAGGATGACGGCGGCGGAGGTGGAGGGAAGGACGTCGCCGGCGGAAAAGTAGAATACGACGGAGAAGAATATCCCCTGTATGGGAGAGACGAAGGAGGAGGGGTTGAAGAGTAATAATAACCCGACGGAGGAGGGGCAGGATGGTAATTCTCCACGGGTCGTTCGATTAAGCCGATCTTCAGGCGGATCTTGCCGTGGGGACGGCCGGAGGGGCGGAGGAGCTCGAGTGTCCTGAGTCCGACCCCCGAGTTGTCCGAGTCAGCGAGAAGACTTCTGAGTTCGAATCGGACGGAACCGACCAAGGGTTTCGGCGTCTCCAGAATTATCGAGTGGAAGACTTCCAGTGTGAGGGTGGAGTCCCTGGGGGCGGCGGTGAGGGGCAAAACGAACCGCTCGTTCCACACGGGTCGGGTGGAGCCCGAATCGTCCGGCTTCGTGGCTTGGCGGCGCTCCGGGTCGACCCATAGGATGACGTAGGGCTTGAGATCGCCGTTCTTCCAGTTGACGTTCTTCAGGTGCTTCGCTGAGATGACTGTTACTTCGAGATCGTAGAGTCTCGGCGGCAACGGCCGAGCCCCGGTGGTCATAGACATGAGTGAGGCGGTGTCCGATATCGTGCGCCGCGTCTAATGGGGAGGAAAGAGTGCGCAGGGTTATTTGAGTCGAGGACGAGAGATTTCTTTTAATTTAAATCATTGGCATATGGATCGGGTGAAAACTTTGTAATGTGGGCCCCTTCACTAGGAAGTTGTTAGTATACCAGGACTTGGTCCCGCGTACTATGCGGGATTACAAAAAAAAATTAATTTTAATATTTTATAAGTGCAGTGTAAAAAAAAAAAACTTAATATACTATGAATGTCATATACAAATTATACTTATAATTAAAAAATAGTAATTATTTCACATAACAGTAATAAAATATATATATATATATATGTATGGTTCACTTAAACATGATAAACCAAGTGTATGAGCACTCTTCTTATTCAATTTTCTCATTGTTACATGCAGAATTTTTGTTTACAAATGCATAATTTTAATTATTCGCATTCTGAAATATACACACATAGTTAAATCATTAATTCCAAAAGGTAATAGATCAATCCTAAAAATTTGTAGAGATTTTTATGGAAATATATGAGAAAATGAATTTTAATCTAGGCTAATATGGGAGAATCTCGATTGTGGAGGCTTCAAATAATTTGCATATATTAGATTAATTACAAAAATAATAAACTGATAAAAAAAATTCATGGTGATAGATCCACATAATTTTAATTAACAAATTCTGACAGACACATAGATAGAACTACAATGTAAGTTATATATTAATTTAGAAGAGTAAACATGAGAACCTATAAGCAACAATAGAGGACTTAAAGGGCGGAAAAGAGAAACATTGAAAAAACACTGAACAGTTGAGCATACAAAATAACAGGGAATCAACGATACTGAATTGAGAAAATCATGATGATTTGGCGAAAACTGAAGAAAGGGAAGTAGAGCCGAAGAATAAATACAAAGATTAGAAAAAAAAGTAATAAATAATAAAGGGAAGTAGAGTCGAAGAAGAACAATAAGAATTGAAGAAACTGGCTTGAGAGAAGAAGAATCAGAATTGTGCGACCGTCGGTTGAAGATGGATGGAGATTGAGCGAAATGAGGAAGACTCGAGAGTTTGGAATAGATCATTAAAGAAAGGGTGATGGGCAAGAGAAGATTTTAAATCGAGAATTTTTTTTTTAATTCAAATTTGAATTAGATGATTTATTAACTGAAAAAAAAAATTAAAAGAAAATTTAGAAAAAAAAATTGTTTGTAAAAGGTGGAATCCTAAAAATGCAGCATTTCAAAATGTAGAAAAAAGAAAGGTGCCACATGGGATAAGGAGGACTCACAAATAGATGTAAGTAAGGAAGTAAGGATAGGGTTTGGCCAATCCTAGGACCCGCCCGCCAGAATTTTGTCGGACTCGGGCCCGCCCCGAGACCCGTCGGGTTCAACCCGCCCCGCCCGTTTAATTTTAAATTATTTTTTTAATATAAAATATATAATTATTTAATTAAAAAAATCAAATACAAACATATATTTACTTTAAATAATATTTAATATTCATCTAAAACTTAAAAATAAAACATATAATCAATATATTAACAAACTTACATACATTAATTTGAATATAAGTACACATGAATACATATAAATAAATAAAATAGTATTAATATATTATGAGGCGGGTTCGTGGGGCGGGCCCTATAAAAACCACGATCCGCCCCGAACTCGCTTGGCCAGGTCCAAACCCGCCCCGAGCGGGGTGGGTTTAATGCGGGTTCGGGTTTGAATCCGCCCCATTGCCATCTCTATTAGTATATCCTCATATATCTCACTTAAATACACTTCCATCTCCAAAATTTTTTGAAAGGTAATCACCAATAGTTTCCTAACATAATCAAATAGTGTGTACCCCGCCAATTTCACGGTCTGAAATTTTTTACAGTTTCAAATTATATTTTACAGTTAGAATTTTATTAAAAAAAAGTGTGTGTTACACTCTGTTATTATGGTAAAATATTACATGGTGACAATATTTTTTGGGAATCATATGATATCTCAGTGTCAATATCTTTTCCGAAATATTTTAATTTCCTCCTACAAATTTCACATCTATCAATATTTTGTAAAATTAAATTCCAAAAATATCTAAGAAAAGAAATCGTTCAACTGTGAAAAAAGATTTGCTTGCATTAATTTAATATTTAAAATAATATTTCATATTATACGTAAATATTTTATTTCTATTGATTAAAATATATTCATAATTATTGTATTTTAGAGTAAGATATTTTTTTAATTTTTAATATTTAAATTGTTAGTAAAGAAACTTAGTGTTCTTTTGGGCCAACACTATAATTTTTTAACCATGAAAAATTTATTCCACGTATTTTTTTTAGAAATATACATTAATTATATAACAGTCTTTTACTTATTTATCATTTGCAATACTAATTTAATATTTTCATATTAAAACAATATAAAAGAAAAATCGAAATCATAGTCTAGAAAAGAATATATGTATTTTACAGTTTAATGGTTTATTTTGGCGGTAAAATTTTATCCAAAAATAAACTTTTGTATTGCAATCTATTATTCAAGGCAAGATATTATATTTGGTGGCATTTTTTTTTTTGGTATCATGCACTATTTCGGTGACAATATCTTTTCTTAAATATTTTAATTTCCTCCTACAAATTTTACATCTATCAATACTTTGCAAAAATAACTTTCATAAATATATAAGCAAAGAAATCATTCAATTGTGAAAAAGATACGTTTGCATTAATATAATATTTAAAATTATATTTCATATTTTACATAAATATTTTGTTTATTGAAGGCAAGATATTATATCTGGTGACAGTAATTTTTTTGGTATCATACACTATTTCGGTGACAATATCTTTTCTGAAATACTTCAACTCCCTCCTAGAAAAAATTCACATCTATCAATATTTTGCAAAAATAACTTCCAAAATATCTAAGAAGAGAAATTGTTCAACCGTGAAAAAATACTTGCTTGCATTAATATAATGTTTAAAATAATATTTCATATTATGCGTAAATATTTTATTTTCATTAGTAAAAAAAGTTTTTTTTGTCATCACTATAATTACTAATCCATAAAAATTTATTCCACATATTTTAAGAAAAAGTATATACATTAATTATATAAGATTTAACAATCTTTTACTTATTTATCAATTACAATACTCTTTTAATATTTGTATGTTAAAAAAATATTTAAAAAAATCAAAATCCTAGTCTATAAAAGAATATCTGTATTTTGCAATTAATAATCTATTTTGGCCATATAATTTTATCCAAAAATAAACTTTTGTATTACAATCTATTATTGAAGGCAAGTTGGTTGCAAGGTTTTTTTAGTATCATACGTTATTTCGGTGAAAATATCTTTTCCAAAATATTTCGAATTATCTCCTACAAATTTCACATATATCAATATGTTGAAAAAAAAAATCCTAAAAAAAATCATCCAACAATGAAAAAAGAATTGCTTGCATTACATTATTGTTTAAAAGAATATTTCATATTATATATAAATATTTTGTTTATACTAATTAAATTTTATTCAGATTTATAGTATACTATAGAGAAATAACAACTCAGTAGTAACAACTCTAAATTTTACAAATAATTCATTCCTAAAAAAACTAAAAAAAAAATTATCATCCATTGATTTCCAAATTATCCCGATAAACTGGGGCCGCGAGACCGATGCTCCGGGTTTGGATCGTCATACCAAGTATTTATCCATATTTATGCAAGAAAAAATGGTGGTTCAATTAGATTAAAATAAAATTGATCCCTTACCCGATGTGGTGGTGTGCGGTATTTCGATGCGGTTCAAGGCCGTAGTGGTTCGAGGGAAAAAAATCCATGAGGAGGCGGCAGTTCGTGAATAACCTGAGAGAAGAGAGACGACAACATGAGAGAAGAAGAGAATAGAAAAAAACAACATTATACCTATAAAGAAAAGTCAAATAATGAATGAGAAAATAAAGAAAAGATAAGATGATTAGGTTATAAATCAGAATGAAAACTAAAGTGAGATTTGAAATTTATAGAAAATGTAAAATGAAATGTACGATTGAGATTAAAAGTATAAAACATATGGTGTAAATTAAGTCTTAATATGATTTAAAATATACCTAATATAACTTTTAAGGAGAATGCATGATTTTGAAATAAAATGATTTGAGAGGTGCCACATGTTGGTCCCGATTTTCGAATACCGAAATGAGAATTCAGGAGCGAATTTTTTTTAAAACTTTTCCTCAGTGAATTCAGCAAGAGTGAAGAGTTCTCAAGTCACTGCATTGCTAAGAGGCTGGGCTACCCAGTCAGTGAGAACACTGGAAGGCTCACGCTCTTAGCAACACAGTGACTCGAGAGGTTACACTTCAAGTCACTGCTCTACTTAGAGGCTGAGCTACCCAGTCAGTGAGAACACTGGAAGGCTCATGCTCTAAGCAAAGCAGTGACTCGAGATGCTAAACTCTGGAGTGCGTTGCCTGAACTGGTCAGTGAGAGGATCCTCCCTAACCTGAAAGATTAACTAAAGTTTCCCTTTTAACAATGCTCTCAGTGAGCAGATTTTCACAACACTTTAGCAAATACTTTAAAAGAAATAAACGCTCAGTTTAACGTGGTTCAGAGACTCAAGCTCTTACATCCACGGCCTGATTTAATAGGAAATCCACTAACTGGGATTCTTGTTTTTAACGTGCCAAGGTGCACAAAACACTGGACTCACGCCACTCCCTGGGCTGCCCCTCCTTACTAACTAACTTCAACCAACAAACCTAACTAGAGGGTTTTGGTTTCAGTTTGGTTTCTCCAACTAGGTGAGGTTTTCCTTTACAATGTGCTAGCCTAAAGCTAAGATTAGGAAAACCTCTACAAGCTATGAGTTACAAGCTGAACACTCATTTATGTATATCTATGAACTCTAAAGTTCAGTGTACAAGATGTGAATCGTGCCTCCTTATAACTCTCAATATAATGCACTAAACACTCACACCTTCACAGCTCGTAGGTGTTGATTTTTCTTACTTCACACACAACACACTTGAATACGCAGCTATGAGCTTGTATTTATAGTGTGTATTCAAATGTAACCGTTGGATGAAATTACATTTGAATCCATACAATTAATGGTTTCAACCACTTTTCTTGGAATGCGGCCTTGTCAGTGTCAGAGTTGCTGCCTTGTGCTGATTGGTCCACGTGGGCTGGATCCAACGGATCTTTGACTCAGTGGGTTGACCAAGACCCACTGACTTTAGGTAGCTTCCTCCTTCACTGACTGATGATCTTCAGTGGACTGAACGTCTTTAGTGTAGTTGTCCTTCAGAGACTGTTTGAAGATCACTCCAAGAAGTTTGTCATAAGGCTGAATGACAAACTTCTCTGACCACAGTAGCCTGACTCCTTCAGGACCTACTTGGTGCAGCACTGATCCTCCTGATCATGCTCTTCACTGAGTGGTCCACCTGACTCAGCTTAGATCAGCCCGGTTTATACTCAGTGGGACATCCTTCAGGCTTCTCTTCTGGTTCAGGTCTGGCATGGCTTCAGTTAGATCTTCTTGGTGTCATCTTGATATCCTCAGGCTGTGTTGCTGAGTTCCCCCTCGCTGAGTTCCCCCTCAACTGAGTTCTTCTCAACTGACAACCTATTATACTGAGAAATAACCTAGCCTGACCTGAAACAAAAGATATTATCCTGACTGCTTTCAAACCTATTACATGTTGTTTTGGAAAATCATCAAAACTAAATCATATCCTAACACCACATCACTTTAAGAGAATATGGTGCTGACACATCATCTTGGAGAGATTTGGAAATATAGTATAATAAGATTACAATAGTTCCTTCGACCACCGGATATATGGCAACATCTTCTCATCTCGCTGTAGACCAGAACCGCAATCACCACAAGAGGGTGACCACCCAAACCCGCAACTCCGAACCACAACCACACTGCAGACGGAACCGCAACCACCACAAGAGGGGAACACCACCCCACCATAGAGGGAAATAAATTCCCTCTCCATGTCTCGAACCCAAGACCTTTGGTGTCTTAGGTGGTAGGCTCAACCAACTGAGCTACCAATTCTTGATCCCACCTCCAAATTTCTTTCATACTTTATCCGTCTAATTTTACTTAGATTTATTTATTTTTTAAGAAGTAAAATGGCAAACTAACCTGGCGATCCAGATGTTTTGCCTTCTCAATATATATTTCGGATTCAGATGTGAAGCGAGTGAACATTTGGGTTACCTCTGAATTTAAATTTGAAAAATATAAATTTAAATGCTCAAGGGTCAAAAACACATTATGTAACATAAAAAGACAGAACAATATCATCACATTCATATAAAAGGCAGAGCAATAATCCGTGTCCAATTTTTTTAAACATAAGAAAATAAATTCAATGATATTAAGGTAGAAAATTGAACCATTCTTACATTCATTTTCATCTTCATGTTTGGCCTGTGTCCAATTTTTTTTAAACATAAGAAAATAAATTCAATGATATTAAGTTAGAAAACTGAACCATCCTTACATTCATTTTCATCTTCATGTTTGGATTCCGTAGGACCATCCTCTGTTTCAATTTTGGTATTGCATGAATAATGATCAACTAAATAGTCCAAAAATAATCCCTATGTAGAAAAACCATCAACTTCAGCTTTAGTGAAATAATATTGACTACCGGAAATTCTGATCTGCACAATTTAGGAGGAGGAGAGTTGGAGACCATTGCGAATTAGAAACATGGGCGCGAGATAACAGATGAAAAAGTGTGATAGAAAAAATACAGACGCAGGAAATTGTACGGAGGAGAATGGGAGAAGGAATCAAAATAGAAGGAATAGATGACAGCGTTGAGGACGATTATTGGAACAGAATTAGAAGAGTTTTCAATATTAGAGATGTAAGAGAAAACTGTTGAGAAGACGTTGAGGATAAAAAAAACTGCAACTATAGAATTTGAGGATTTCAAAAAGACGATACGTAGAGAAGCCACGTAGGATTGGTGAAAACTCGCAAATATATGAGATAAAGATAAAGATTTTACTTAGATTTATTTATTTTTTATATAGGATTTTAAAAAGTAGATAGAAAAGGTATTATGTGAGAGTATGTATAGAGTGATAGAAATCTATATCAAAAAGTTTCCTCCTTCCATTCACTATATACCTATTCTCATTCTCATCATCTTCGTCTTCATCTTCATCTTCATCGTCAGAAGCTACATTCTTGAGGGGTTCTCTGAGTAGGCGAGGATCATCAAACGCCTTTAATATAATCAATTCAACGCAGTATTCAACAAGACCAAGTTTAATAGCTCGCCCTAACACATTCTCCGCAGTTTTGAGGGCTTTGATGGAATTGTTCAAGCTAGGAAGAGTGTGTTGCTCGATAAACAAGAGGGCATTGCTCAACAGATTGTTGGGACACATTGTCTAAGTCATTCCGAGATAATCTACCAAACAAGCAACATGGACAACATTCTCCGTTGAGAGGCTGATTTTGAAACCATGGCAGAATCTTGCAACCAGCTCCAAGGAATCTTGATCGGCGGGGATGTCACGCAGACGAAGCGAAAGATCGCCGTGTGGATTCTCTTGCATTAGATTCGCTATATTTGCTGATTTCGGAGCCAGAAGATCCTGAAACCAGAATCAATTAGTATAAGTTTACCAGATGGATTTCTCTATTCCACTTTTCATATTCCAGTCAGTTGAATCATTTACATGTGTCCAAAATGTGGAACACAACTAAAATTGTCACAAGTGATATCATTAGATTTCTCTGTTTCAGTTTTCACGTATTAGGCTGTCGCTAACACGTGTCCAAAATGTGGAACACTAGAACTGGTATCATATGAAAATGTACAACTTTTTAAGCACATTACCTTATCGAGGCCGTATCCACAGAGATTGAGGTGAACATCAGATAAAGATTTGGACCTTGGCCTCCTGGATAAAATTATAAACATTTTAATTGAGTGAATTAAAAAAAAATTGTAGGGAAGTGATGTTGTACCTGTAAGTACAAAATTCTACACCTTTCTTGATGCCATTTCATAGCACACCTTCAAAACCTGAATATTATAACAAAATCGTGCTAAAAAAAGTTTATTAATGTAGAATAGCACAAATTTAAGAATTCTATGGATCCGTAACCATAAATATTTGAACATAAACATTTAACAGATTCAACTGCACTTTGAATATCCTTCATGGATGTTGATAGACGAACAACTGGACAAAAGTTTAGCAAAAGATAATTAGAGCATTAAACTTAGTGGCGAATAGGTGAGCAAATGACTCACAACTGAGTAAGATGAACAGTTGGTCGAGATGCTAAGACAAGCAGCTGGTCAAAAGGCTAAGACGAACAGCTGGTCGAGATACTAAGAAAAGTAGCTGGTCAAAAGGCTAAGGCAAGCAGTTGGCTGAGATGTTGAGCAACAGAGTACTAAATATAAATAATGCAAACGAACAGTTGGTCAAGATAATAGTCATCCAGACGAACAACTGTGCAAAGACCATAAATGTAGAGCGAACAACTTAGAGGGAAAAGGTTTAAACACCCAATGACGATATACAGACAAACAACTAGTCACCCCGGAAAGCAAATGAGTAGCCTTAATGGTCAAGTACAAGATTAGGAACTTCAATAATCAATAACTTAGGTGTAGTCCAAGTGTCCCAACACTTAGCACCCATCCAATGGGCAATAGCTTAGATGTAGTACAAGTGTCTTAACACTTGGTAAAAATCTAATGGTAGAATAGCTAGGATGGTGACACATGGCCCATTTGTATGTCTATAAATACCCCCTCATATAAATGAAATAATGAGTTCCATAATTCGAAAAATACACCAAACTCTTGCAAATTTTATTCTTTATCATTATTTAGCAAAATCCATGATCTTAGATCTTGTTTGATGATCTTAATTAGAGAAAATAATCACTAATCTTCTTGATTGGAAAAGTTCATCAACAATTGGCGCTAGAAGGAGGGGATCGAACCTTCGTTTTGTAAAAAGTTCAAGTGAAATATGAAGATCCCCACCGGAATCTGCAAAGTTTGGCCGGAGTCCGGGAAGAAGCCGCCGGAAATCAAGTGTACACATTCTTTGGAGCAAAGTTATCCGTGTATACATCACTTTGAAGGTTTGAATGCATGTGTGTATGAACTAGAGTTTTCAAACCACCATATTCATACATACAAGGCTAGTAACTCTTGGGAAAGTTGTTATTGGAAGCAAGGTTACCTCAATTCTTTGTTTATCATACACATTAGAACAATCAAGATGATAAGATCACAAGAAGCTCGACCATCAAGTACGCCAACAAGTCATAAATTACGAACTAGGGTTTCATCCACCGAAGGACATGCAAGGACGGTTAGAACGACCTCCAGGAGAAATGTTCAAGTTATGATCGATACTATCCCCCGGGAAGTAGAAGCTCTCGGCCAAAATTCTGAAGAGCTAGCAAAAATGATAGTCGTACTCCAATCGCTGCAAAAATAGTAAGAACAAATTGGGTCGTCAAAAGCCCCGGAGGCGACCAACCGAGCAGGCGAGCAGCAGAGAAAAATAAGAGAAGATATACATCGAGATGAAGCAGATAGTGCCGAGGTTCATAGGAACAAAGGGAGGGCCCCCACGAGTGAATGTTTGGGGAGCCGAGGAGAATTGTCACCAAGTCGAGCAGATAAGTCAAGCAAGAGCACTTCCCGAACAAGTCCTTTGGAAAGGCTAGGAACGAGGAACAGGACTAGGAGGGAACCATCCAGGAGAAATGAGGAACAACCCCGCTCAGCTGCTCGCCCATCAGTGCATGACCGGATCAGGAGATCAGCTTTCGGCCGATTAGGACCAAACGGAGCTAGCAACGCTGCTAGGAGGACAACTCAGGAGAAATGTCATGTTGACGAGGGACTGCGTCGTGAGGAAGTCATCGAATTCGATCACGATGAACAACCTTCCAACGGGAGGACCCCCCCCCGAGTGAATTACAGGAAATGAAAAAAACAATCGAGGAACTACAAAAACAGTTAGAGTCTCAGAGAGGTGTTGGATCAACTATTCTCCCATCTTCACCATTATCTCCATTAATCCTCAATGCACCGATCCAGAAGAAGATACAATTTTCGGCCGTCAATTTGTACGAAGGAACTTCGGACCCCCAGATTCATGTGACGAAGTATTCTGATTTCATGATCTCAATGGGGGCAATTGATGCCACACAATGCTGAAATTTCCCACTCACCCTTGGAGATGGCCCGCACAGATGGTTCTCAGCACTGGCTCCCTGCTCTATCAGTTCTTTCGCCCAATTGAACAAAGAGTTCCTGTCTCATTTCTCAACTGTTGGGTCTTATTTGGCCCACATGCACCAGCTGACAGACATCAGGCAAGGAGACGAGGAGTCAGACAAACAGTTTTTGGAAAGGTTTGACAAAGTTCTACTGGAGGGCGAAATGGTGAGTGGGGATACGAAGATAGTGGCAGTAATGACTGATCTGAAAAAAGGAACTGACCTATGGAAGAAAATGCATTTAACTTGTCCAAAAATATACGCATAATTCAGATACAAAGCAGGGATCCACGTATTGATGCAAGAAGCCCTACACAAAGAAATGGGAGATAAGGTCGACCCAAAGAAGTTTGGAGGGAGAGATTACAAGGCTCCGAAGAACATGAAAACGTTCAACGAGGGAGCTGAGTTGAAAGAGAAGTTAAACCAAGTCTTTATAATGTTTGTGGACACCGTGTACAACAACATCAAAGACAGAGAGATGTTGTCTAAACCACAAAAGATAAGGTAAGAAAGAGGAAAATTGAACCCGAACAAATACTGCGCATATCATCAGAACATCGGTCACTTCACAAGTGAATGCTGAGATTTGTTAAAGTAGTTGTGAAGGTTCTATGAAGAAGGAAAGTTATCTGAATTTGTAAAGAAGGAACCAGGGAAGAGGCCGAGAACAACAGTACCGTCCAGCTTGGATGATGATGACAGTGACGAGGAACCGAACAGGGCAACCAAGAAAGAAAAAAAGGTCCCCGCAGCCCCAGCAAGACCAGTCCCAGAGATTTTGATGCTACAACCGACTGGACTAGTAGGTGGTTGTTCTGACGGAAGACCACCCATTTCAAAGAGAAAGAAGAAAGCAGAGTTGAGAACAGTAGCCCAAGTGAGAGAAGTATGAGTGAATCCAGCAACCAAGCAAACCGGGAATTTGATTTTCTCAGAGAAAGATCTGGATGGGGTACTCACCCCTCACAACGACTCGCTAATTATTTGTGCTAACATTATGAGAATGAAAGTACATCATTAACTCTTCGACACCGGCTCTTACACAAACATCTTGTTCAAGAGTATAATAGATCGGTTAGGAGATTATACCGAATACATAAAAGATTGTGATCATAGAATTGTGGGATTCGGGGATGCTGTGACCGTCCCTCTAGGAGTAATTACGTTAGCAGTCGAACTTGTATCGGTCGAGGACCCCGAAAGGAAACTGAATAGAATGGTAGATTTCCTAGCTGTAGATCAGCAGTCCACCTATAACAGGTTCCTTGGCCATCTTTTTCTGAATGAATTTAAGGCAGTTGTTTTGACGTACTATTACTGTGTAAAGTTTCCCACGTCAAAAGGTGCAGGCACAGTCAAAGGTGACCAAAAGAAAGCTTGCGAGTGCCTCTTGCAACTTCAGCCGAAAGATCATAGAGTTAGCATGGTGAACGAATAGCCGAGCAGCTGTGATGATGGTGAACCCCCAATTCCCGATGAAACCATGGAATTAGTGGATACAAAGATAATGGAGGTAGATGAGCAGTTGTGCAAAGACGAGCAGTTGTGTAGAGACGAATAGGTGTACGACAATAAGCAGCGGAGGGAGAGGAGAAATAAAGAAATCACATCAACTAGCAATAGAGTGGAGCATGCATCACTAGTCGGTAGTGAGGCAGAGGATATTGAACCACGACTAGGCGCAAAGCCGATGGAAGTTGACGAAGAATGGAACATGGAAGGGCCCATCATTGACCCTCATTGGAAAGGCCAGAAACAGAGGGCTACCCCTGTCGAAGAGTTAGAGGCAATAAAAGTTGACCCGAACCAAGAGAGTTTAGAGCTCTTCATAGGATCTGAGCTCCCAGAGCCATACAGATCCAAAATGACGGAGTTTCTTAAAGTAAACATCGATGTGTTCGTATGGTCGCATGCAGATATAGTAGGCATCAGCCCCGAGCATGTCTGCCAACGACTCAACATCGACCCGATGAAAAAGCCGATCCACCAAAAGAGGAGAAAGTTCGAGCCCGACAAGCACTCGGTATTGAGGTCAAGAAGTTGTTGGACAACGATTTGACCAGACAGGCCTTGTGCCCGCAATGGGTTGCGAATCCAGTGTTGGTCAAAAAAGCAAGCGGGGCGTGGAGATTGTGTATTGATTTTACTAATCTATATGCCGCTTGCCCGAAGGACAATTTTCCATTGCCACAATCGACCAACTGGTTGATAGCACACCTGGACATGAACTCATCACATTCATGGATGCATTTGCAGGATACCACCAAATTGTGATGCATCTGAATGACCAGGAGCACACAGCATTTTATACCAACAAAAAATTATTGTGTTGGAAGAGAATGTCGTTTGGACTAATTAATGTCGGAGCCACATACCAGAGGTTGGTCAATAAGATGTTCGATGACCATATTGGAAAGACGATGAAAGTGTAAGTAGATGACATTGTTGTTAAAAGCCCAAAGAAGGAAGACCACTTGCAACACCTGGCTCAAACATTTGAAATACTTCGGGCTTACAACATGAAGTTAAATCCCAAGAAAAACAGCTTTGGAGTCCATTCTGGAAAATTCTTGGGACATCTAGCCAGTCAACGGGGAATCGAAGCAAATCTGGTAAAGGTGAAAGTGATCATGGAAATGCAACCACCCAGATCAGTGAAAGAAGTTCAACGGCTAACCGGATGTCTAGCAGCTTTGAATAGATTTGCCTCAAGATCCGGGGACAAATGCAGGCCGTTCTTTGAAGCTATCAAAAAGGGAAAGTTTAAGTGAACAGACGCTTGCCAGCGAGCATTCGAACAACTGAAAGAATACCTCAGTGATACAAAAATTCTTGCCAAGCCGATTCTAGGAGAGAAGTTGTATTTGTACCTAGCAGCTTCAGAAGTTGCAATCAGCTCGGTACTCGTTCGAGCAGAAGAAAAGTTCCACTTGCCCATCTACTACGTAAGCCAAGCTTTACATGAAGAAGAGCTCAGATATTCGCCAACAGAAAAGCTGGCATACACGCTGGTGATGAGCATCAGAAAGCTCCATCCGTATTTTTTTTACCACCAGGTGGAGGTGTTGACAACGTTCCCGCTCAAACAGATACTACACAGGTCTGACACAGCTGGTCACCTCCTGAAGCGGTCCTTGGAAATTAGCCAGTTCGGAATTTTATATGCTCCTCGAACAACGATCAAGAGGCAAGCCTTAGCCGACTTCATAGTCCAGCTGACTTTCCTCCAAGATCCGATGAGAGGACATAACCATCCTTGGCACATGTATGTTGACGGATCATCTACCAACACAGCATCGGGGGCAGGAATAGTTTTGATAAGTCCAGACAGACAGGTCTTCACTTCAGCTGTTCGCTTCGAGTTTATGGCGACAAACAACAAAGTGGAGTATGAAGCATTAATTGTCAGATTACGGCTAGCATTAGTCGTTGGGGTAAGAAGATTACAGATCTTCAGAGATTCACAGCTGATTGTTAACCAAGTTTGGGGAGAGTATGAGGCGAAGGACGAAAACATGGCTTTATATCAGAAAATTGTTGCCCACCTGGTCTCCATGTTCGAGCAAATATACACTGAACAAGTATCAAGAGACAACAACGTATAAGCAGACGCGCTTGCCCGCCTAGCAACTAGCATCTGACTAGTGGAGTTATTCGAGGTTACATGGACAAGGATACCCAACCCATCAAACCGAGGATTATAAAATCTATCAAATTGACGAAGAGGTGGGGAAAGATGATTGGAGAACGCCGATCATCAAATATCTGCAGAGTAATGAAAAATCAAATAACCCGTTGGAGGCTAGCAGGTTGGTCAGGCGAGCAGCAAGGTACACCATGATGGACGGACATTTGTACAAGAGAGGATTCTCACTTCCGCTCTTGAAATGCTTGGCCAGGGGGCTAGGACAGGCGGTGCTGAAAGAAATTCACGAGGGTGTATGCGAAAATCATGCTGGAGGATGGGCGTTGGCATACAAAACTGTGAGGCAAGGATATTATTGGCCAACCCTACTCCAGGACGTAATCAAAATTGTCTGAACCTGCCATCGGTGTCAGTTATTTGCCCCAAATATCCACAAACCCCCACACGAATTGATTTCCATCAATAGTCCATGGCCGTTTGTGAAATGGGGATTTAACCTCATCGGACCATTCTCACCAAGAAAGGGGAATGTTAGATTCGCAGTAGTAGCAGTAGACTATTACACGAAGTGGGCTGAAGTAGAAGTGCTTGTGCGAATTACACAAGAGAAAATGATCAATTTTATATGGAGGAACATCGTTTGTCACTTCGGGGTACCTCAAGCAATTGTGATAGATAATGGAAAACAGTTTGAAGGAAAAAATATAAGAGATTTTTGTGAAAAGTGGGGAATGAAGAAACACTTTTCAACACCATACCACCCCCAGTCGAATGGCCAAGTGGAAGCCGTGAACAAAATAATCAAACACATTTTGAATATCCGCTTAGCCGACAAACAGGGAAAATGGTCCGAAGAATTGCCAGAAGTGTTGTGGGCGTATAGGGTTTCCTACAGATTAAGCACGGGTGAAACATCATTTATGATGGCTTTCGGAACAGAAGCCGTAATACCAGTTGAGCTGAAGATCCCAACAGAACAAACAGTTATGTTCAACGAAGAGGCAAACAACTCTGCATTAGCAACGGAGTTGGACTTGCTTGAAGAGAAGAGAATCACAGCAAAATGAAAAATGCAATCTATAAGAAAAGAGCAACAAAATACTATAATTCTCAAGTAAAAGTAAGAGATTTTGAAATCAGAGATTTGGTACTTCAAGTTTTTTTGACACCACCACCAGGAGTATTCGGCCCGACTTGGGAGGTCTCATACAAGGTGACAAATAAGTGGTACAATGGCACATATGACCTTGAAGACATGGAAGACAAGTCGGCCCAATACTCCTGGAATGCAGCTTTACTCAAGAAGTACTACCAATGAAGTCATGTAAGTTTAGAAGTCTTATAATGGACATCCCTTGTATATTTCCCCTTGTAAATTTCTGTAAATTTAAAAATTTTGCACTAAGCGAACAGTTGTGCATCACTATTTGAAGTGAACAGTTGTGCATATTAATATTAATATGAATCTCTGAGTCACTAGCCTAAACTCTAAAGCCACTCAGTTGCTCACCTAAACTTGCAAAGCACAAGTCTGTTACAAGACGAACAACTAAGCATAATAAGTGAAAAGACAAGTCCAAGTCCACAAGAGACCAAGAGCCCAAATTGTCAAAGGTCAAGTTCTTTAAGAACCAAAAGACCAACTTATTTTTTTTACTAAGTGTTTATCTTAAGAAAATAATGAAAGGAACACTTAGAAATTAATAAAGTCATATACAGAGTAGTAAGCAAACAACTGAGTAAGGCAAGAATAATAAAGGCACACATTTGTAAATTAGCAAAAGGTATTCCATTTCATTAGTCAAAAGATGTTTATAATAGGAGTAGCGTGAAAAGTACAAAAAGAGAGATAAATCATATTGTAAACTAAGAACTAAGTCTTCAAGCGGGAGGAGGGGGAGCATCCGCACCAGTGGTCGCCTAGGAGCCCGGCTGCTTACCAGCAGTATGCGAAGTACCGACTCCATCAATCAGAGTTAGAGAAAGTGATGACAAACCCTCAAAGACCTCATCCGTGGTCACCGCTTCAACAACTTGTGGTTCACCTCCGAAAGTAGGGGGCACAATGTTGATATCCTCGTCGAAGATATCCAAGGAGAACCCCATCGAAAGCCAAGTCAGCCACAAATAGAGTGGATCCAGGCGCAGGTGGATTCTCCTTAACATATTCAATAAAATCCGTCTTAAACTGCATTGCAAATATCTTGATTATGATCCCGAGTAAAGTGAACAGACCTCAAGCACTCAGCGAAGGCACAAATGTACCCAAAATTGGTCTTGTCCATCACTTCTTGCTCGTGTACTTCATAGTCGACGATGTCCTTGCGCTCCTCCTCCAACTTTTTAATTTGCTCCTTGGCGACCAATAGGCGAGCAACTAAGTCTGCTCGCTCCTTCTCCAACCTTTCAGCCCTCAAGTCGGCGGACTTGACCTCCAACAACATCTTCTCAACCTTGTCTAAGGCAGTCTTCTCACCAATCAGAGAGGCCTATATCTTTCTCTCCATCAATGCCAACTCATTGGCGTGCTCGGCCTTGTATTCCTTGATGGCGGTGACCTTCTCCTAGTCCATCTTCTCAATACGGCACCCCAAGTTGCGATTTGTCCGCTCGAGCTCCGTCACTTGGTCGAGAAGCATTTGGGACATCACCATTTGGTGGCCGGCATTATAGTTCAACAAGCAAACATTGTCGCTTGTACTTTAACCGGTGACGAGCTCGTCGGCAGATTTAGTCCATGTCCTGGGAACCTACTCAATTGCATGGTGCACATGAACATCGGGAATATCTCGGAGTGAGGGAGGTGCATCCTTCACACAACTGAGGTGGTGCAAAGTGGTCCCGCGACCAGGGTAGTGTGTTGGGTTGTACCTAAAAGATAGAGAGACGAATAATAAGGCTCCATAATATAATTAATGGGGGCAAGCAACAGGACAGTAAGGGACGAGCAACTTACTCTTTGATCTTCACAGGGTCCTAACCCAGATAGGATGTGTCCTTGGAGAGGCCCGCTTCCTTGGTCGCCGCCACACTGGCGACCACTTGTTGTTCATCCGCCACCTCAAGGGAAGTAGATTTGGAAGTTGCAGACCTCGGGATCCTACTGCTCGCCTCCTCGCCGTGTTTGGAACGCTTCGATGATTACTCATCACCTCTGCTACCTGGACGCCTTTATCCCGCGGCGACTTCCTCTTCTCTCTCTCTTTCTCCTTCCCCCTCTCCTTCCTTGTGTCTCTCGGGGAAGGAGGTGGCCTGGTTCGCCTTCTGGAGCAAGCAGAAGGACCTCGGGGGCGTGTAACTGGAACCTCCCCCGATCTGAGGCGAAGGAGAGAGAGAGAGGAGGATCCATCTTTTTCCTGGAAGGTTCCTGGGAGGCCATTTGCTTCATTCTTTCAGCAAAAATGTAGTAGGATTCCGGAACAGAAGATACAACAATAGTGATTTGTTGTTCTGAAAAAAAAGGTCAACAAAAGAAGAGATTAGAGACAGGCAAATGAGACGAGTAACAGAGATAGGTGAACAACAATGAATAAAAAAAAGTTTAAAGAATGTACCTTCAGGGACCGCTGCTTGTGCCTCGAGATGATGAGGACTAGTAGTCAAGCGAGCAAGTTTGCGGCAGTGGACTTTTGATAGATGTGCCAAGCTGCGATCAGCAATACTCCGAAGAAACAGCAACAAAAGTGAACAAGTACTCGTCACTCAGATCGGGATGTCCCCACTTCAAGATTTTTGGACCTGCAAAACAACAAAGAGAGAAAAATTAAAATTATTCCTACTAAGTTTACAATAAGATAAAGCTAAGCCTACATTTGATGTGCCCAAAGCCTTCAGTCGATGGGATGCGCGCCTGTCCGCCAGCAAAGCCCTCAGTTGCTCGCCAGTCTCTCCCTATGAAGAAGAATTGGTTATGTCAACTCTTAATCTTGTTGGGAACCCCTTCAACTAGCTTTACTCCACTCCTCGCCTTCACGTAATACCACCCTACACCATCCTCATTTTGAGCCGAGATTGTCAAGGCATAATGGAGTTCAACTGTGCTTATCTTATTTTTGTAACCTTCAAGACCAAAGAGGGTCATGAAGGCCAACAAATTACTCCAGTTGTTCGGGGTTTTTTGAGTGATCGCCAAATTCACGTCGATTAGGAAGCAACCAATAAGGGGTGCAAGGGGAGTGGGAAACTAGTATTGAGCACGTCCAGGTTGATCGTCGTGCAACCGGGCGGAGGACGATCAGCTGTTTCCCCTGCCTTCGGAGCATACAAATAAATATCGAAAGGGATTTTATATGCCTTCCGGATGCTTGCCAAGTCGTCTTCAGTGATAAGACTCGAAACCTTGCTCGTTGCATAGATATTTTCTTGGGCCTTCATAATCACTCTTGGCGGGGGAACAAAAGTCTTAGAATAACGAGCAACGTAGTCCTCTCATTCGTTATCGCGAGCAACTCCTTCGGGAATTTGGGATTCTGGTGTAACCTTGGACATAGGGAAATTGATTTCCTTCAAAAATTCCCAGGTGATACCAGGGCCTCGTTGTTCACCTCCGACGACGGGTTGCTCGCCCATTTGTTCGGCTGCTTCCTCTATCTCGGCAGCCACCTCCTCAGAGTCTTCTCTGAGGTCTGAGGAAGTATCCCCTTCGTTGTGGGGGCAAACAGGTGGGTAATCACCCACTTGCTTGCCGAATTGCTCGGTTGCATAACCCTCCACCGAGCAAGCAACTGAGCTCGCATTGGAGTCAGTGTCTACATCTACCAATAACGAGCGTGGATTGCTCGCTAAAGCCTAGCGAATAGATCTGCAAGGTGAAGCGACCGGACCCTCCACGGGCCTTTTCTCCGGTTTTCGCTCGGGCTCGAGTAAAGAGGCACTTGACGTAGGGGAGTCCATTCAAACACACCAAAGGAGGGGAAAATAAATTCCCGATTAGCAAAAGAAGAAACTGGTAGCAAAGGCGCGGTGGAGGCACGACGGCGACGTGACGAAAATGGCAGCGACACGACAACAACGGTACGGTAGCGCAACGATGTTCCACGATCGAAAACACGGTGATAGTGGCAGGAAAAGGAAAAGAAGCAAAAGTTCGAAAAACCAAAAAGAAAATTAAGAAAAAGAGAGGAAATGATCAATGTTTTACCTTAGAAATAAGATTCGCACTACACAAGAGTGAATTGGACACGGAAATCATGAAAAGAAAAGCTTGGAACATTGCTAATGGCGGAAATGTGCAAAAATTTTGAAGAGGAAAGGAAGAAGAAAGAATGAGCTATTTATAAGGAAGGAAATGGGGTCGAAAGTGCAACTTTTTTAAAATATGTAGGCCCCTATGCATAAATACGGGGATGCGTGTGACTGACGCGATGCTTTGTTTCCCGCACCTCGGGAAACCAAAAGTTACAACACGAAGAGACGCGCCCGACTGCTCGCCAATGATTCCCGCTCAAAAGAAAATTGAATCCCTACTATTTGCTGCTTGCCTAGTATAAATGTTCAACAACTATAGTTTGATCTCAGTTAGTCAAGTTCATCCTAACATAAGATCAAACTAGGGGGCAATTGTTGATATGCGAACAGTTGGGCAAAAGTTTAGCAAAAGATAATTAGAGCGTTAAACTTAGTGGCGAATAGGTGAGCAAATGACTCACAACTGGGTAAGACGAACAACTGGTCGAGATGCTAAGACAAGCAGCTGGTCAAAAGGTTAGGACGAACAACTGGTCGAGATACTAAGACAAGCAGCTGATCAAAAGGCTAAGACAAGCAGTTGGCCGAGATGTTGAGCAACAGAGTACTAAACATAAATAATGTAAACGAACAGTTGGTCAAGATGATAGTCATCCAGACGAACATCTGTGCAAAGACCATAAATGTAGAGCGAACAACTTAGAGGAAAAAGGTTTAAACACCCAATGACGACATAAAAGCGAACAACTGGTCACCATGGAAAGTAACTGAGTAACCTTAATGGTCAAGTACAACATTGGGAACTCCAACAGTCAATAACTTAGATGTAGTCCAAGTGCGCAACACTTGGCACCCATCCAATGGGCAATAGCTTAGATGTAGTACAAGTGTCTTAACACTTGACAAAAATTTAATGGTAGAATAGCTAGGATAGTGACACATAACCCATTTATATGTCTATAAATACCCCCTCATATGAATGAAATAATGAGTTCCATAATTAAAAAAATACACCAAACTCTATCAAATTTTATTCTCTATCATTATGTAGCAAAACCCATGATCTTAGATCTTGTTTGATGATCTTAATTAGAGAAAATAGCCACTAATATTCTTGATTAGAAAAGATCATCAACAATGGACTCCTCAAACTTCTTTTCCATTTTAACTTGACATGCCTTCATCTCCTCCAGTATTTTCTTATTTTCAACACTGACATTCTCCAGCTTCAACAACAAAGACTCAAACCTTTTACCAACTTCACCTCTGGGCTCAACCAATTCTTCATCTTCTGACTCTGACTCAGAAACAACCATTTTATCTACAGATGACCCAACACTAACTACACTGTACTTTTGCTCCCACTCTAAAGTAGAAGTAAATTGTGGGCTCAACTTCTCAATATCATTAGGCATAAACCTCTGATGTACAACCTATAATATGATCAGTGCAGTAGGTTACAATAAAATAGAGGAAATTATCAAGATATGACCAATAAGTGAATTTACATATTGCATACCTCTTCAGGAAACCTTGAACTAGCATCCAACCGATTACTTAACAGATTATACTTGGGATTGCCAAAAGGAGACCAAAGTAGCATCCTAGGTCGCAAATTGGTATCAACGGTATCACATTGAACGAAACTAAGATTAGCAACCTAGGGCATTGCTTCAAATGTCCAGTATTGAATTGTATGAACAAAACCATAACAGTCTATTACACACCCCCCACCTACATTTTTGTCACTTCTTTTTCTCTTCTTATCCAACTTCCCACTTCTATACTTATCAACCTTTACCTTTAAAGACAACATAGTCCTAACATCTTCAACTAAAAGGTTATAGGCTATCGTCCCCCATGGGAAATCATTAAACAGAGTGAGATCATCGACAACATGGAAAAATGACATGTCGACCTTAGAATTAGACCTATGTTTGACAAGGAGAAAACCGTAGACAATCAATAGATAAGCAACTTTTGTGGAATCTTCAGAAGTTGGGTCTATTTTTTGAACAAAAATTGTTTTGATGGTACTAAGGAATACATTTGACCCATACTCACTAAAGTATTTGTCATACAATTCTGACTGGCGTGGGAGGGATGCTGGCCTTACCCCAAATCCTAAACCTGTTACTAGAGCAAATTCATGAGGTCCAAACTTTGACACTACCTCACCGACATTGAAATTTACATCATTTGTGGACATACAAGAAGAATCAACACACTTTAAAAGGTGCGTGATTAGATGACCATGAAAATTTCATTTCTTCAAATGTAAGAAATGTCCAAAGCAACTCTGTTCAAACCTCGTAATGTTATCGCCCGATAAACGTCCTTTGATAACATCTATTAACGAGATATCAGCTATACACTTAAAAAATAAGTTCGACATGATTTTACCTATAATATAAAAAATAAAAACACATTAAAATATGTCATAATCAAGCAATTCAAAATAAAATCCAATACAGAGTAAACTGATATTGAGCGCTACAAAATACAATTAGAGCAGTACAAAAATAAGAAACTGATATTGAGCAGTACAAAGTAAAATTGGAATTGAGGTTACAACTAATCATGGACTTAATTGTGGATAAATACAATAGAGATTACTTGAAACACAACTATAAAATAATACTATTGTGTAACCTAATTTCAGAGAGTTCCGACAAAAATTCAAAAGTAACCCTAGTTGAACAACAACAGACTAATGTGTATTCAAAGATAAATAATACCCATGAAGATATCAATTTCACAATACAAAAGACATTTAAAAAAACGAATAGAGACAAGACGAAGAGACGTGTCTTGATATCAATTTCAGCAAAGAAGCAAAAGATAATTATCGAACAGCCGTTGGAAGCTTTTGAGCGACTTCAATCAACTCGTCGGAGCCCGCGCAGTAGTCGGAGATGGATTACACAATGGAGGGAAGAAAGAGTAGCTAGCGAAGAGTAAGAGTGAAGAATTTTTTTTTTTCCAGAATTTAAAATTTTCGGTCAACTTTGATTCTGTTTCGGGCAGGAATGAATTTGATCTAAGTTAATTAGTTTAAGGGCAGTTCGATCTTTTTACGTGTAAAATGACTATAAAATAGTTTTCCCAAATGGCTAGGGCATATTCGATAAAATAGTAGGGATTTAAACCAAAACCGTCCTGTAACTTTTTACCTTTATTAAAATGGTCCTGTATCTATTTGCTTTATTGATTTAGTCCTGTATGTTTTCAAAATTCGCCAATTTCGTCCTAATTGGCCGGAAAAGACATAAAATTGTGTCGTTTTGGTCACGTGTAGGCCACATGATCACGTTTTCCGGCGAGAATGTATGATGTGACATTATTTTACGACGTGACACGCTGAGTGGGAAATTTTGGCAATTAAAATAATAATAATAATAAGTTAAATATTCCAACTCATTTATTTGAATAAAAATTAATATAAAATAAAACAGTTAAAATAAATTTAAATTTTAAAATCCTTAGAAATTAGATTAGAAGTTAATACCAATGAAATGAAAAAATTAGCGTTAGGAAAGTGGAAAAAAATCATGTTTTTTTTAGTGGAAATTGGAAATTAGCGTTACAAAGAATTGGGCAGAGGTTTTTCAGCGGTTTACCGCATAAATCGGAGTTCCCGGAGAATGCCTCTTTGTTTTGATTAAGGATGGGGATTGATTCGGGGATTGAGCAGGTCAAATTGTTGAACGAGAGATCTACGGTGGCGTTTGTGGGTATTTTGGAAGCGAATTTCGACGGGATTTGGCCGGAGAGTCTGTTGTAGGAAACATGTAGGTATGATAAATTAGCGTCGCCGAAGCCCGGCGGCAGTGATCTGTTGATCAAATTGGAAGACAGATTGAGGAATCTAATCGAATTGACCCGTTTAGGAGGTGAGACAGAGAAATAATTATTCTTCAACGAAACTACGGTTAAATTCGGAAGGGTGGAGAAGCTTTCCGCCAAGGTTTCGGCGAGGGCATTGTCGGAGAGGTTGAGAAGACGGAGGCTTCCGGCGATGTATTCCGGGAGTTCGCCGGAGATCAAATTGATAGAGAAATCGAGTAATGCTAATTTACAACCAATTTTAGATACACTAATTTACAAGAAATTTTTGGTAAATATTTCCACTTTTCTAACTCTAATTTTTTTATTTATTTGGTTTTAACTTCTAATCTAATTTATAAGGATTTTAAATTTATTTTAACTATTTTATTTTATATTATTTTTTATTAAAATAAATGAGTTGGAATTTTTACCTTATTATTATTATTATTTTAATTGGCAAATTTCCCACTCAGTGTGCCACGTCGGAAAATAATGCCACATCATATATTCTCGCCGGAAAACGCGATCACGTGGCCGAAACGACACAATTTTATGCCTTTTCCGGATAATTAGGACGAAATTGACAAATTTTAAAAACATACAAGACTAAATCAATAAAACAAATAGATATAGGACCATTTCAATAAAGGTTAAAAGTTACCGGATGCGTTTAGTTTAAATCCCTTTGGGATTTAAGTGTGCGGGGGAAGTCATGACTTTGAAATCTTAGGATGTGAAAATCTTGATGAATAATATGAGTATGTGTTTGTTTTGGGATTTTAGAAGGGTGATATTTTACTTTATGTCAAATCAATGTTTATTAGTGATTGATGTTGTATTATTTTATTATATTGTGTAAGAGAAAAGTAGGAGAAAGGTTGAGTGGATGATAAAAAGGTAATGATGTGATTGTATTTAATTATATGAAAAATAGTAATAGGTTTATAGGTAGGGATTGAGTTTGAGATTTGAAAACCCGATTTTAAATCCCGAACTCGTATGGGGCGTGGATTGCAAAGTCCAAAGTCCATCCGTGTGAGTCCCAAAACAAACCTACCCTAAAATAGTAGCACAGGCACATTACAACTGCTGGGCCCACGAACACGCACCACTGATGTGTACTTTAACCCTTATGATTGCCTCGGTGTGATTTGTTCCGGACCTCAGCCCCGAATTTGTCGAAATTGAAATAAAATGTTCAGGTCCGAGGGGCTGTCCATTCCCCACTATAAATATTGCCAAATGCATAAATGACTTTCCATTTTTCAAAGTCTGCGGTTACAAAGATAATGTAATTTCTCTGTTCTTCTCTTCCAAATTAATTTCCCAATTGAGCAAGTGTTCAACTCCAAATCCGCTTAATTGTTAAATCAAATTGCACTACGAGGGAAAACTTAGGGTTTTGGTAACCTAGTTTGGCATCTCCCAAGGATTTTGAACCTAATATTTGAGGTTTTGCCGAAGAGAATGGTCAATTCGGAGAAACGCCAATGCACGGACGACCGGTGTGTCGATAACGCTGATCAAGATTCCGATGGTGAGGAATCATTTGACTTTTCTGGTAGCGGTCCGGCGTCGGCGACGAGTGCGAATTCGTTTATCTCGCGGAGGTTAACGGCGATTTTCTTGGAGGGAAGAGATGAAGATCTGCTGCTACAGAGGAGCGATAAGGAAAATGGCGTATTGCAGTGGCTTCGGGCTTTGGATTTGCAGATGATAGGGGCCTGCCGCGCGGATGAGAGGTTGAAGCCTTTGCTGAAGCTTAATGTCTCCAGTGGCGAGGCTGAAGACCGTCTCTTAGCTCAACTGGGTGAGGTACGTATGTTGAACTAATTCAGAGTCCATGCTTTTCTAGTTTTCTTTTGGTTGTTGCCAAATCTTCATTGCTGTTGTGAGATGTTATTGACCTGGGATTGGCATATAGCTTTATCATTTTTAAGGGGAAAATATTCTATATCAATATGTAACCGCCTGCACAGTGTGTGATGTCCCCTGGATTTATGATCCGTTTATAGATTATTTAATGTGTATGTATCGTGCAGTTGGCCGTTCTCTTTACTTAATGAAATGATTATTTGTTGTATGTGAACTTTCGCGTTGCTTTTTGAAATATTTACTCGTTGGGACTTGGGAGTTTAACTTACATTTGCAGACATACAATCTGGTTAATTATTTTGGTGGTAACATATTTGTTGTATGATTTAGTTTAGAAGTTTCTCTCGTTCCTTTGTAATTTTTATTCTACTGTCATCTTACCTGCTGTTCCTATGCCAGCACTTTGCGCCATCAGAAGTTGGTCTGCTAGCCAGGTGCTTGTGTGTGCCTCTTGTTTCGATTAGGGTTGGGAAGATCAGCAAGCAAGGAACACTTTTATCTCCAACATCAGTAAGGTAATTGCGACAACTTTAATAATTTTATCATCTCATCCTCTGGGGTAGTAGGCAGTTCCCTTCCATGGATTAGAATTGGTTTAGTTGTATAATTGGTTCTTTCTTTCATTTCTTTGTTAGCATTGTGGAATGGGGATAATACAATTTTTTTTTTTTTTTTTTTTTTGAAGCAATGAGAAAATTATACCCTTAGTATTACTTGTAGTTGAAATTAGACTACTAGCAATGATACAGTTACCTTAATCATTATCGGTTTGCTATTACATATTGGTTTTGTTGTCACTTATTAAATTAATAATTGATAACATGTGGTTATTTTGCAATATATCAACTAAAATGGGTGGAGTTGTTATGGAAGAATGAGCCTAAATGATAAATTTATGCACACTCCATTTATTTAATTTTTTTTTACTAGGTGACATTCTATGTCTGATATAGAACTGCATTAGTCCTGTTTAATAGCTTACAAAAAAAATAGAAAGAGAACTCGTTAGTGACCCTTTGAGCAATAGCCAAATAATCTCACTCTTTAGTTTGCTTGAACAGGTGACCAGAAAACTCTTATTAGTGACCCTGGGAGCAAAAACATAATAAACGTACTTTAGTTGTGACATGGAAATATTGTAATTGGGATTTGGGATTTGGGAGGGGATGTGGGGTGAATGTTCATCTAACAACATGCATAATTCTAGATGGTGATTGGGATGACATAATCATTCTTATTTATACCAACTCATGACTGCTTTCGGACTTGGTTTCTTTGCTGTGCCTACTTTTTGAACTACTGCTTACTTTTGCTATTATTTTAAAGCTGTCTTTGATTGCCCTTGGTGCTGATCAAAATTTTACTTTTCAGACTTCTTTATGTGCTTGTGAATACTGTTACACTGCTAAACTTTATTCAACTGTAATGCTCATAGGAAAATGGATTTCTATTCTACCTTTAATCTCTTTAGCTTGCAGATGTTTGGAATTGTTTGATGCTGTTTTTCTCTTTTCAAATATTACTTCTTCCAACTTGTTTCAATTTTGGTGATATTATTGTAGTTGTCTCTTTACCTGCTATAAGTGGCTCATAGGACTAGACTTACCATTTTGTATCTGATCCCTAAACTTGTTTAGGGTTCATAAATTGAGTGTCTTGTACATGAATTGCAGACGTCCCTTAATCATCTCTAGATGGAATGCCGGATCCTCTCTTAGATGCTTGCGTCTTGATATGACTGTTCATTACTAGGAGGTGACTTTGACATGTGGATACATCGTAGAAGGTTGGTGTGGTAAATGCTTATCATATTGGTAGAAGGTTGTAGTGGGTCCTTTATCTGATAACCTCACATGAAATTTATTGACACTGGAATTTCCGGTGGTTGATTTAGCTGCCTCAGTATTGTGCTGCCATGTCACTGTTCAATATGTCCATTCACTATTTATAAAGCTTTTTTGTTACACTTATTTCCTTAGTCGGAGTATTAACCTTGAATTTTTTTATTTTTTTTATCGGTAAGGCTGCACTTGGTAGACCATAAAAAGTCATATTATGGGCAGGCATATAATTAATATTCCACTTGGTAGGGCATACTAAAATAATATCGACCCGTTTCTTATATGTCCGACCCTGTAAAATAGTAAGGCGTAATACCTCCAAAGCACTATTCACCTTTACAAAATTAATTCGGTCCGAAAGGTCGTACTATTTTATTATTGGTTTGTCACACGAACCGCCGCCGCCGGACCACCGCCGGACTGCCGCCGCCGGAAAGTCGCCGGACCGCCGGAATTTGGCCGGAAAGTCGCCGGCGCCGGCGCCGGAAAGTCGCCGGAGGCTGCCGGACCTAATTTTTACCTTTTTTATTACTTCCTACCAAGTAAGTATAAGAATTTTGCATAAATTAGTAGGACCTTTTTTATATGTCCTACCAAGCAATTTTATATGACTTTTCTATACTAAATTTATACCCCCTACTAAAATTTATGTGGCCTACCAAGTACAACCTAAATGTTAGTTGTTAGTAGTTAGAAGTTAGTTCACCAAGCCCCCAAATACTCCAAAAATTCTCTAGGCCACCTTATTACTCCCTTAATTCGTTCCCAAAGGGAATCGAACCTGGAACACTCACTAGAGTGAGGAGCCCGGTGGCCAGGTGGGCTAAGCTTAGCCACCTGGTTAGTATTAACCTTGAATTTAATGTAAGTGGTGCTTCTCTATGTAGATTAAACTATATACATAGCTCTTTGTTCTCTGTATTTCTCATTTAATGCTTAGTTATCTCAGATGTATTTTAATTTGTCAATTGCAATTGTTCATCTTTCCAAGTGAAATGTTCTTTGTAGGGAAATCGGAGAAATACTATATGATATCTGAATTAAGAAGAAGTAAAGGTAGCTTCGTGCTCCTATTCCGATTTTATCACGTTGAGTCTTATTACTGCTGCTGTTCTTAGTTTTTGATAATATTTTCAGTTTTCACAACTAATTTGCATTTGGTGTTACCTTGCTTTCTATTAACTTAATTTGATGTGACATTGCAATGGTTTTTGTTCTGATACCTCGTTGGATTTCGTTGATGTTACCTCCTGATTTCTTTCCCGCTTCCAATTCTTGTTGGTCATATTTTTTTAGATTTAGATAATGTGGATCTCTTGCACATATCTGTTGTATGCTATCATACATATTATTTTGTTACCTGTTATTTCATGTTCTAGGAATGAATAGCATAGTTGTCTGGATGTTTTACTTTTAAATTGTGTTTTTTTTTTTTCTTTTTTCTTTTGTGGGACTACTTTCACAATTTGAACTAATCCCATCTTGATCACATTAATGAACCTGTGATATAGGATTAAAAATAAATGTTTATGTCGGACAAATGATACCTGTTTGACCATCCTGACATTTAGACATAGCTTAGCCATACTCAGTTTGAGTGACATTGTTGTAGTTGCTTGTGAAAATAATAAAGAGCAGTTCTCTTTTCTTTCTTTCTTTATGTAGTTAAGCTAGACATATGCCATCATCTCAGTGCAAAAAAAAAAAAAAAAAAAGTGGACTAATCTGGAGCATATGGCTTCATTGTGGCTTTTGATTATAATGTAGGGAGAGAGCAAACTCTAGTTTGGATACCATATTAAACCCTTAAAGCTAATTGAATCTCTGGGGTGTATGGTGAAGTAGATTAAGAGAAGGGAATAATCTTATTGCATGATCCTCTAATATATGTTCTAGGGAACTATTTATACTGGTCCAGAATGTATGCATTCTGATGCACTAGATGAAAGAACTTCACTGAAAGAAAATTTTAATTTGAATTACTGTTTGGATCTGTTTTTTTATAATTATTAGGTTGTTTGTTTCTGTATTCTGATCTTTCTGTTGGTTGATCTTTCTCTCGAACAGGGGAAATTTATGTCTCACACTATTACCCACGTCTGACTTGTGTATCTCATTTAATGGAGATGATGGTCTTGTGGAGAGATTGGCAACACTAACCTCTGAGGCTCAGTGCTCAGCTTTAGACATTGAGGAGATATCTGCAGACAGCTCCTGCAGGTCTTTCTTAATAAAGACCATAGATGGGTTGGTTTATTATTTTTGGTGTTGTGAAAAATCTCAACTTCTAGGAAATGAATTGCTCAGAAAGGTTTGATCAATTAAACAATTGTTTCATGTCCATATATGCAGTTGGAATTGTTCCTTATGCTTTTCAATTGTTACCTTACAGATGAAAATTTTGCTTTTAAAAAGACCTCTACTGGCTGAATTAACTGGAATTAGCGAGGGACGTCTCAACTCCTTTGCTACTCACCTCAGAGGTTATCTCAGTGGATCAACAGTGGCTTGTGCAGATGCTAGTGATGTTCTCTCAGCTAGTGTTCCTTCAGATAATGATTCATTTGATTCTTCTGAAATTCATGTCCCTCAATCTTCATTCACTCATGAGAGTAATTCATTTTCTCCTCGATCTTCATCCAAAGAGGACCCGTCAGAGAGTTCGTCTTCTGGAAATATAGCAACCACAGAAAAATTGATGCCACGAGGAGAGGATAATGTTCTGTGTGTTGACAGCTTATCTTATTCTTCAACAATCAGTGCCTATCCCTCCAATTCTACTTTCTTTCAAAAAGATAAAGTTCCAGAAACAAATGGAATTTACCCACTTTCAACATTGAATTTTTTAGAAGCTTTTGGTAAACCTGCACAGCTTCCACTTTCTATCCCAAATATACAAGTTCCATCTTCATTCTCTCCTTACTACTGCTGGTGCCCTCTTATGAACTCTCAGCTACCCACTCCATCGAATGAATCACTATGTTTACCACCTTTGTCTTCTCTGCTATCAAAAACATCCCTAAACTTGGCTGAGCTTCCTAGTTTTCTCCCCGACTCTTTATTCAGGCTAACGTCACAGCAGATCCCGACGTTTACGCCTTTGATGTGTGACCCAATTATGCATATTCCCGCTATTGCTGTTTGCTCATCCGGCCCAGGGTATTTGGTCAGTGCAGGCCCCACAATTCCACCTTTGAATCCCAATCTCATGGACCCTCTACTCTTGAGTGCTGAAAAAAATGCAAGGGAGACTCTGCGTATGCTAATTAGTGGCACCAACCAACCCAACCCCCCGCCTTCCATCTTGAATAGCAGCAACAGCAACAGCAACAATAAGCAAAATGTAGCTGCTGCTACTAGAGATGATTCAATTGATGAAATGGAGAAGCTATTTTACTCTGGTTCGTCCCGTTTTGATGCTGGAATGGAATGATTTCAAATTTTACGCAAGCATTTTTCGATTCAATATTCTTTTTTCAATGAAATATAGATATGCTGGTGTACCTTTTAGCCCCGTATGTTTTCATATGTAGCAGCTTAATGTAATCAACAATTTCTGTGTAGTAGTGTATAAAAGAAATAGTTTGCTAATTTTGTTATGTTTTAAATTTCTTGCTCTTTGTACACCTTTGTCCTGAGGGTGCCAGATGTTCAAACAATGAAGACGATTAATTTATCGCATATAATGAAGGTGTGAGGTCCTAAAATTGAGGGGAGTGGGTACTGACAAATTGATTAAATTTTGTGATTAGATGTATATAAAGATGAATGGAGATAAGGTCCCCCACATTGCCTTCACCACCAGCACTGTCTACCACTGTCAGAATATTTACTCCATATGTATTGCACACCTATCTTGATAATCTGTTACAGTTACATAAATGAGTTGATCTAAACATCCATCCTTGTCTCAACATATATGATATCATCTTAATATTTTACTTTAAAAGATAGTTGGTCCAGAAAATAAAAGGAAAGAAAGAAGGAAGAAAAAAGTTTCACGCACCCGTCGTATATAATATTTTCATCTACGCATATAATTAATACGAGGAAGTTTTTTTTTTTTTGAGCTGGTTTCATGTATGTATAAGACAAAAGTTCTGGATTACCATGCATATACTTATTTTGTTTTAAAATATGATTTGAATAGTGACGGTAAATCGGTAATCTTACGGGTCGGGGTCATATAATATACATGCGAGTTTCATGTAAAGGACTGTCTCGCGTAAGTAAAGCATTTACAAAAAGTTAGGGCTTTTATCAATTTTTAATTCAAAATATAGAATAATTATCAATTCGAAATCTAGGAGATTAAATTTCAATCTGAAGGTCGAAAGATAAAAGATAAAACATGTCAATTAAAAAAAATACCCCACAAATTTAAGGGCATGATTGATTCTTGTGATTCGGAGACTTCTTTTTTTTTTTTTTCCTTTCTTTTAATGTGTGTAATTCATTAGCCTTAATATCAAATATCTAATGATTTCATCTATCGTGATAATGATTTTAAAATTATCTCTAAAAAATTAAAATCATAAGAGATTCCAAATAAAAATTTATGGAGTTTTACTTGACAAGTTTTATCTTTATTTTTTTTTCCTTTAAAAAAAAATCTTTATCTTTCAAATTCTAGCTTGATAGATTCTTTTTAAGACCTTAAATAGTTAAAAGTAGGATTGTTCACGATACGAATCAAAATAGATATTTGAAAATATATGCGTCCCTACCAAAGTTCAGTTATTTTTAAAATCGAGTGGTACGATACAATACAAATATTTTATTTTTTAGTACAAATTAGAACAAACTTTCTGTTACAAACAGATCGAATCGGTACAGAAAGGAAAAACGATATTTTTTTTTTTGTTATTCTCTCTTTTTTCTTAAAAAAAAGTATTGATGTACACTCACACGAATACTACACATCTTAAACCACAATCAAGAATACACCCTTCCAAGCCCATATATAACACATTATATGATAATGTATGGTTAAATAAATAACACAAATCACCATGAAATATGATATATAAAACATATATATTTAAACAATCTTTTTTAAATATCATGTGAAAGAGTAACACTCTTATGCACTTGGTGTAGGGTGCACTCCCTCAACAGTTGATATTGTTTGCACTGAAAAGTATGATTTGATTACACTGAAAAATGTAGTTAAGTTACACTGAAAACCGATTTTAAGTGTAAACTTTTCAGTGTAATCTACTCACACTTTTCAGTGTAATCAGCCTACACTTTTCAGTGTAAACAATCATAATTGTTGAGTGAGTGCACCGTGCACCAGGTGCGTATGAGAGTGCACCCATGTGAAAAGAAAGTGCAATATTAAAATCACGTTGATGATGATTCCTGACACGAAGTACATTACATCCAAGTTTTTATTAAAAAAGAATATACATTTAGAATGAAATTAAAAGATTAAACAAATTAAATTTAAATCATTTTGATACACACTTAAACACGAGTTACGTTTTAAGAAACTAATATAATAAATAAAATAGTGTTTGTATTTTGAAAATGGGGATAAATTATGTTATTGTATAGTTGTACTTGAATTCAATAACATTGTAATACAATTTGATGAAAAAAATAATAATAATTAAATTTTGATACATATTTAATTCGGTTATTCGATTCGATTCTGTTCTGTTAGGGATATACTGAGATTTGAAAATTAGATCAACAAAAGAGAAAATTAATTCTTCATTGAGGATTTAAAAGTTCGTGAAGATTTTCCACCGGATCTACGAGCTTGACTTAGGAAATACTCAAGAAGGTGTTTGAGTTGAAAGAATTAATCTTCTCAACGGTGTCTATCCGATTGCAAGGTATATAAATACGATATCCCTTAGTTTCGCATGTTTAGGGCTAGCTATGTATGATTTACCGTATTCCATACATGAATTGCATGAATTTAATTGATTTAATTTTTTTTTAATTCATGCTTGATGAATATATGATAATTCGTATTTAAATTACACCCGAATAGGTCCATAGTATTTTTCCGTGTTCTCCAACATGTTTGGTACGGTTCGGAACGGTCTTATTTGGTTTTTCGGTTGGGTTAATTTGGTAATATCCAGATCCGTATAAAAAAATTCGGTTCGGTTTCGATACGGTTAAAGTAAAAAAGTCAACGAATTTTTTCGATTCACTCCTTTTTCAGTGTAAATTTCGATACGGTTTCAATAATATCCGAAGTACATGAGCAACCCTAGTTAAAAGTCCAAAAATTATAACCCCACCCACCATGGCAATTTTACTTGTATATGTGTCCTTAGGGGCAAAGTCAAGTTGATAAGGTTTATGATGATGCAAGAACATATATATGTTTGAATTTTGAGTCGAATAAATTTTCACTTACATCTAAAATATTGCGAAGATTTGTTCTGGGAATTGAATTTTACTGCTCTGATCTCCTACAAGTGCCTGTTACTTGGGCACAATCCCTTGTATAAAAAAAAAAATTTACTTGTATACGTAGTTTGCACTTTGTAGTTGGCCGCGGGTAGGGGTCAGATACTTTACATAAAAATAAAACCTAAGAATAATGTGGACCACTTCATCTGCACAACTGATTAGTCTTATGTTATAAAACTGAGAGAATTCTTAACCTAACCTGCATCAACTTACTTGCACAGAATGTGTGTTGGGGCATAACAGATTTAACCTGATAATAATGATGTTTTAGGTTTGAGTTTCCTATTTCAATTATAATTTTTAAAATACATGAGGTTGGCAATCCATGTTACTAAAATAATATAAAACAAAAATCATCTATATATTGAGGATTTATATTTTGCAAATTCGGCAGTTAATAATGATGAGTTAATATAAATATATATACTTATTTATTTTCGATAATGGCATGAAATGACAATTTATGAATGTGACATGCATTATTCTAATTTAACCATTTCTTTATGACAATATATAACATTAAAATTGTTCAAATATACATCAGATATTTCAAATGAAATATGACTCATAAATATCAAAATTCATACGGAAATAGCAATGAATACATATCGAGATGCTTTAACCCTTTGGTTATAGCTTTATCCCCACACTAAAAGTGTGTTCATATCATTTTTTTATAATAATTTTGTTTTCTTTGCTAGTCAATCATCACATAACTATTTCACATGTTAAATAAACTATACAATATTTTAAAATACACTTACTTAATCTATTATTCTTAAAATCTATATATGTATATAAAAAAAAAAAAACGAGCACACTTTTAGTGAATAGAGGGAGCATAAGTTATACTCCTTCCGTCTCGGAGAACCATTCATACTTTAAAATGCACGATTTACATAAAAAAAAAAGTATATGAATGTGGAGTTAAATAACATAATGATATTTTAATACTTTAATTTTGTGAGAGAGAGTATTTCTACTTTAAGGGTGTAAAGAGTGTTGTGGAATGTACGGGGAAAAAAATTTAAGAAGGATTTTTTGGGACGGATGGAGTAACTTATAATACTAGTGAAAGTCTCATATGCACCAAGTGCACGGTGCACTCACTCAACAGTTGAAGTTGTTTACACTGAAAATTGTAGGTTATTACACTGAAAAATATTTTTAGATTACACTGAAAAATTCATACTGAAAATCGATTTTCAATGTAAACTTTTCAGTTTAATCTAACCAAACTTTTCTGTTTAATCAAATCATAGACTTTTTAGTGTAAACAGTCTCAACTGTTGAGTCAACTGTTGAGTGAGTGCACCATGCACCAAGTGCACCATGCACCAAGTGCACAAGAGGGTTAATCATAATACTACTAAAAAAATTGGCTAAATAATCAAATTTAGCCCATACTTTTAGTTTTTCATTAATTTTAGCACATACTTTTTTTCTCTTTTAATTATTAATTAAAAATATCCCCGATCATCATTTTTGATAAAGTATGTCTGATGTGGACGCGATAATCCACATTTTTTGCTGACGTGTAAACAATTAAATTCTAAAAATTAAAATTCTCAATACGTAAATTAAATTACGCTGCCTAAAATATATAAATAAAATTTATTTTCATACTTGCCCAATTCATCCAGAGATCCTAGGTTATTCAAATAAAAAAAATATTTAATTATCTCCGACTTATTATCCTCACTCACTATCCATGTTTTTAACTCTCAACCTCAATCACGTCCACTAGAAGATAACATAGTTCTACGTTCTACGCTCATATTTTGTTGGTCATTATTTTAAGAGGTCGTGTTTTGCAAATAATAATGACAATGAAATGAATGAGACCCTGTTTCCCCAAATAGGTTTATGAAATGAAAAACAACATCTTTTCAATTTGAGAATGACGTATTGGGTATAAAAATAAATGATGCTTGCGTGTTTGAGATTTGATTTGGATCATCTAGACTTTTCAGATGATTTGAGCAAGAATAAAGAAAAAGTCTGTATTTTAGTCTTGCACAATTTAATTTCTCTCTTTGAGAATTTTAACGTTTACACGATAAGTGAAAAATATGTGTTAGATTTGGAGAATAAAAAAAACATGTGCTAAAATTGATGAAAAATTATAAGTATGGGCTAAATATAATTATTAAGTGAAAGTATGTGCTAGATTTGGAGAAGAAAAAAAATATTTGCTAAAATTGATAAAAAGTTAAAAGTATGAACTAGATTTAACTATTTGGAAAAAAAAAAAAAATTGATTGATAAACTTTCTTTTAAAATATGACTTTTTTCAAGACAAAAAGGTTTTGTAAACATAACTTTTATTTTTGGGACTGATGGAATAACACTTAATTGGTGTATGAGAGAGAGCGAGGGCGACGCATAAACGGATAATTGAGAGATAAAATTAAATAGGGCTCCGGCTAAACGAATCCTCGATTCTTTTATAAATACCTCAATTACTATACAAACCCCATTAAAAATATGATTATTTTAAAAGATTACTAAACATACTCCAGTTTAGACAATTATGCCCTTTAAAAAAATTGACGTAAATTTAAAACACAAAAAAGAAAAGTAAATAATTATAAACTCACAAATTTATTCACTTAAACGTATACACGATCAAAATAAATGTGAAGAGTTCACATATTTTAAAGGAAGAACAACAAATTTGACCTCCGAAATCATTCAAACACAATAAAAAAAAGGTGATCTTCTTAATCAAAAAAAAAAAAAAAACAAATAATTTGCAAGAAAAAAAATCTATAAAAAAAATAAAAAAACACACAACGTGTCTAACAAAGTGTGTTTAAATTTTATTCCAAGTAAGCTGAATTTTTTGCCTTTACAAAACGAACTATAATTTAACTTCTATTAATTTTACTCACTGGTGCTACAAAAAAAAAATGCGAACATAATCTCACATAAAAATTGCTGATGCACTACAGATACATATTAACCTGTCATTCAGCGTAAGAAAAAAAATACTTACATTAATGTGATTCTTTGTGTCGTTTGACTCCATTAATTAGATATTATAAACTTGGATTATCTTGTGTTAATTTGAATGAAAATAATCCAGGAATTTGGATTCTAGGGATTTAACGAAAATAATCCAAAAATATGATTTTTTAAAATTTTAAAATGTTAATTTTACGATGTTGAGAATGAAAAAAATGAGTGGAAAACTAAAGAAAATTTAGTTCATAATTAAAATAATATTTATGAATGGGTAATCTTGACTTTTAACTTAAAACTATTTTTGACAAAAATAAATTGGGGTATGTATAGGAAAATTGGGGATTTGTTTAGCCGGGGCCATTAAATAGAGATTGGAAACGAAAAGAACAACTTTGTTCCACAATTTTAGCACAAAAACTTACATGCAACATTGTATCATGTAATATTTTTTGAGTAGGAAATAAAAAATTCGCCAGGTCAAAATTGGGTTGGATCAGTCATATATTTTTTATTATATGGTATTACGTACATTAACAGTAACATAATATTCTATCCGTCCGTAAAAAATGGTACATGTTATTATATTCGTCCGTTTGTGAAACATAGTCAACTTTCCTAAAATAGTAATATTTTACATTATTAATTTACTATTTTTATTTTTATTTTTACACACAATATCTACTCTCTTAAAGCTCTTGCAAAAGAGAACATGACTATTTTTCATGGACGGAGAGAGTATAAGTCATACTCCTTCCGTCCATCAAAATTGTGCCTCATTGCTTGGCACATTTAAAAAAAATAGATAAAATATGAATAAATTAATTATGAGTCACTACAAAAAAAGTGGATTAGCGACCTACTTAGCAACCGATTTTCGGTCGCAAAACATGATTAGCGATCGATTCCTGACCGATTACAGTCGGTCGTTAAAATGCAGGTAACTAATATTAGCGACCGTCTTTTTTCATCGGTTGATAATCTGCGACAGTCGAGGCAGTCGCTGCACCGATCGGATTTGACCCGGTCGGGTCATGATTTAGCGACCGAATTCAGGCGGTTGCTAATTTATTTTTAAATAAAATTTTAATTTTAATTTGATTTTTGTGATTAGCGACCGACTTGGAGGCGGTCGCTAATCTGCGATGTAAGAAAAAATAAGGCTCAGTGGGTTCGAACCCGCGCCCATTGGGGTCCGGGCGGGGAGCGAACTATTGAGAAATACATGGACAAATATGCACCCAAGAGAAATCAAACCCACGACCTCCGAGTAATCCGGAAGAGGTGTGAATCACTAAGACACATGCTTTTATTGTTCGTTTATTTGCATTTAATTGTATATAACCCAAATTGACTTCCGTTTTTAAAATTCATCAAATTAATTCCTTTTTGTTTCTAACTCGTTTATATATATATATATATATATTTTTTTTTTTTTACTACTTTTTTTTAATTTTGTAAATTTAATATTTTAGACTTTTATAAATTATTAATTCATTCGTTTTTATCCATTTAATTGTAAATAATTCCAAATTGAGTCCTTTTTTTTTAAATTTCATCAAATTAATTCCTTTTTGTTTCTAATTCATTTATATGTATACTAACTTTTTTTTAATATTGTAAATTTAATATTTTAGACGAATATAAATTACTAATTTTTTCCTTCTTATGCACTTAATTGTATATAAGTTCAAACTGACTCCCGTTTTTTTTTTTTTTTTAATTCATCAAATTAATTCATTTTTGTTTCTAATTCATTTATATGTATATATATACTATTTTTTTATATTGTAAATTTCATATTTTAGACGAATATAAATTACTAATTTTTTAGAGCATAATAAAAAGCATAATAAAAATATAAATTAACTGAAATATTGTTTAAAAAATATAAATTAAATAAAATTAAAAAAATACAAATTAAATAAATTGTTTTTTATAATTCTTCTTTCTCTCTCTCTCTCCTCCCTCTTCTCTCTCTCTCTCTTCATGATCTCCTTCTGAATAGATCATTGTTCCAGTGATCCACCAGACCATTCCAGATGAAACGCCCGTCTGGCGCTCGGCCTAACTCCACCCGTTGCCCACACTCCAACCGCTTCATCAAGTCGTAGACAATATTTTTGTACCGCTCTTGCACTTTCGCGCAGAACAAGTCGTACATAACACTATCGTGGACATAGTCCCAAACGCACCGCCTCTGCAACTAAATTTAAAATAGAATATTAATAAATAAATTCAAAAATTCAAAATTAAAATCATAATAAATAAATTTGTATACCTTGAACTCATTAAAGTACTCCATCCTCTTTTGCTCGGGCACTAGTCTCCACGAGTGGGCACCATACTCAAACGGGATCATCTTAATGACCCGTGAGACGATTGCGCTAGTCTCATGGGCTGGAAGTAGCCTGTGACAACAAATAAAAAATTCAAGTTAATATTAATTAATATAATTAAAAGTATACATAATTCATTAAAAAAAATACTTACTTGTTGTTGATCGGAATAACATTGAGACGATTATCTTGAACTGGGTTCATCTGTAATAATTATAAATTCAACAGATCATATCAATCAACTAAATTAATTCATATCTACGTATATATACCAATCAACTAAATTAATTTATACTTACATATATATACCAATCAACTAAATTAATTCATACATACATATATATATCAATCAACTAATTAATTAAATTCATACATATATATATATATATATATATATATATATATATATATATATATATATATATATATCAATCAACTAATTAATTCACACCTACGTAAATATACTACTAATTAATCAACTAAATTTCATATCAATCAACTAACATATATGTATATATAAAAGTGAAGCTAAACATATATAATTCAACTAATTAAACATCAACTATAACATAATTCCAACAACCACATAAATATATAATTTTCTCAAGAATATTAATATATAATTTCATAACAAACATACATAATTATCCTACAAACATATATAATACCTACGTATATAAGTGAAGCTAAACATATATAATTCAACTAATTAAACATCAACTATAACATAATTCCAACAACCACATAAATATAAATATATAATTTTCTCAACAATATTAATATATAATTTCATAACAAACATACATAACTATCCTACAAACATATATAATATTGTCTCAACAATATAATTCATAAAATATGATTTAAAAATAATTTAAACGGTTAAAATTTTAAAAACTCACGGTTATTGTGTAGAAGGGCGACGGCGGAGGAGGAGGAGGAGGAGTTTTATGAGTATATATAAAATGGCATACGGAGAAGGTATTTAAAGGAGTTAAAAAAAATTGGCGGTCGCTAATGCCCGATTTTTGGTCTTCTTGACCGAATTTGCCGGTTCAGTTTGACCAATTTAAGATTTGCGACCGCCTATTGGCGGTCCCTAAACCTCTCGCATTAATAACCTTCAACCGTTACCTAGACGAGTTAAACGTTACTAATCTACGACCGCCTGCAGGCGGTCGCTGATGTTAAATTTGTAATCAGCGACTGCCTCGGCGGTCGCTAATTAGGCGGTAAAAAGGGTTGGTCAATTTTGACCTTTTTTTTTTTAGTTAAGCGACCGTCACAGTGGTCGAAGGCGGTCGCTAATAATGAGGTTTAGAGACCGATTTTTGTGGCGGTCGCAAATTTTTTTAATTTGAGACCCGTGGTTTTCTTCGGTCGCTAATCGGTTGTTAAAATACTATTTAGCGACCGATTTATAGGTGGTCGCTAATATCGGTCGCAAAAAACGCGAGTTTTTTTATAGTGAGTACCACTACTCAAACCCCAAAAGCCTCTAAATCTACCCCACTTACTAAATAATAAACATACCCCATTAAAATTTAAATATCATCATATATTACTAAACATACTATATTTCATTCCTATAATATATTTTCTCCATTAAAACATTTCCACAATTCCATTAAATCCAACCCACTTACTAAAAATTCTCGCCATTCTATATTTTCATTAAAATCTCTCTTCTAATATTTTTTTATTCTTTCATATTCTTTGGTTTTAACAAAAAAAATTAAAAATTAAAAATATTATAAATAATTAACTAAATCTTCAAAAAAAAAAAAACTAAAAAAAAAATCGAAAAATAAAATAAATATAAATACAATTTTAATAAACAATTCACTTTCATAATATAATTAAATAAATAAATAAATTTTACAATTTTTTTAAATAATTCAGAAAATAAAATAATTTAAAAAAAATTTAGTCAATTTCTTTTAAATCATTTAAACCTAAATAAGATCTGACAAAAATTAAATAAATAAAAAATAATTAAATAAAAAAATCAATTAAAAAGAAATTTTGAAAAAAAAAATAACTACATAAATATAAGAAAAATCATCTAAATCTAAACAATAAATTTTAAAATGAATAAAAAATAAAAATATTCAAAAAGAAAAGACTAAAGATAAATAAAATCAAAAAAATATTTTATAAAGGTTAATTAAATTATCATAAATAATTAAACAAAAAAATTTATTTTTATTTAGCTTCGATTGAATTTTAAAGATTTTTTAAATATATTTCTTAATTAAGTTATTTTTTAAGATTTAATTGATATTTTTAACTATTTTTTAGTTTATTTTTTTAAAAAAATTTGTTTTAGTTAAATTATTTTGAATATTTAGTTCTTTTTTTTCAACTTTTTAAGAATTTTTTAATTTCATTAATTTGATTATTTAAATATTTATTTCATTTTTACACATATTTTTTAGATTTTTTTAGGTTTTAAAAAAATTTAAGAAAAAAATTGATTAATTAAAAGTTAAATTACTAATTTGAAATTAAATGACTTAAAGGACTAAAGTAAAAAACAACAAAAACTTAGAGGATATATATATAAGGACAACTTAGTCATTTTATTTATGTCTATTTTTATCTATAAAATTGTGGGGTTTGTTTAGAAAATATTGAGGTATGAGTAGTGGAACTCAATAATTATTTGTGAGTGTATAGTTAAAGTAATTGTTGATAAATAAGGATAATACACACTTTTGATGTACAAACAAATAAGAAATTAGGCACATTTTTGGGTAGAAGGAGAGAGTACAACATTATAATATTGTTCATGTAGTATTTATATTTACATAATGCTATACACAAACATATAATATACTTTTGTGATAAACACATAATATTGTCTCTATGACTCGATCAGTATCACCCCAAATTTTTTGACCCGTTGATTTTTGTAAGGCTAGGTTTTATATGAAAACAGTACATGATAAGCTTATGAAACTGTTTTAAAGTATCAAATAATTTATCAAGAGTGTCAATAATTTCATTGGAGTATCAAAAGTTGGGGAGAAAAAAATCAACAACAATTACAATATAATATCACTGACTTCGATTTTTTATACTCTAGGTAAAAAAAAATTGATATCTTTGATAAAATATTTTATACTTTTAAAATATTATAATAAATTAATCATTAACTATTTTTATATAAAACTTCAGTCTTAATTTTTTATCCATATTTTAAAATATTCTACTATACAATATTGCTAAAGAGGGTGAATCTAATTTCAGAACACTCATGAGATAAGGTTGACATTTCTTATGTCGATGATCGAGCCAACTCATAATTCATAATTTTTGATAATGACAAAAGGTATTTTGGAATTATGGTTAATTGAAATATATATAGGTGAGAAGTATCAAACACTAGTTTGCGAGACCACTTCATTTTGTTATTTGGACCACTTCTTGATTACATACAACGTAAGATTTAGCATTTAAATTTTGGTCTACTACAATTTAGTATGCTATTATATATTTTAGTATTTTTAATACACGTAACATGCATTAAATTAATAATATTAATAATCATCGGATGAATATTATATATATATATATATATGTATATATATACCTACATATATATACATTGACACAAGATGCAATAACATTGATGTACCTTGTTACGAAATGAAGGATTTTTTTTTTATTGGTAAAATATTTTTTTATTCCATTATAAGTATAAGGTATACTCAAAATGTTTACAAATATATAAATTTTAACACCCTAACACTAATCTTGAATTTACCAACCAATCATTAAAAGAAAAATTACAACACCCATCTTTCTTAACATATAACCAACTCCATAGAGACTATCTCCTCAACAATTGTTTCAATCTGAAAACTCTACACCCTTAAAAACCGCTTCATTCCTTTCTTTCCATAGGCGTCAAATCACACAAAGCCAAATAGTAACACTCACCTTTTGTCCACTTCTTCCTCTTAAAGTACAACTATGAGCAATCAAGTGGGAAGGTACGAGCATGTAAAAAAGAAGAAATTTTCAACCATCTAAAACTCTTCATCCATACCTGGTAAGAAATGTGGCATTCAAAAAAGACGTGTCTTGCATTTTCTTCATGGTTTCCACAGAGAACACACCTCTGATCATTGATCTTGCCAAGAATGTTCCTTCTAAAAAGGTTTGATTTCGTCGGTAGTCTGTCCAATAGCACTCTCCAAGCGTGAACGATAACCCTTCAAAGGGACAAGACTCTTCCAAATCAGTTTAAAATCAAGCTCCTTTTCAGGATCAACAGTCTCATTTTGTCTCTGATTGAGCAAAAACTTGTATGCTTCCTTCGTGCAATATTCTCCACTTGTTGAATCGGTCCATCTCCATGAATCTTCAATACCTTACCTCGCCGGATACCTGTTAATCAAATTGATAAGAGCATTATATGAATCCATATCACGATCAAGTAAACCCCCTCCTCCCATCTACCTAGTTCACCTACCTGAATACCTCCGTCTAAACAAATTTTAAAAATTCGTGGAAATTTCAGCTTTGAGGACACTTTGCCCGCCCATACATCATTCCAAAAACTTGTTCCCATCACAAAACGAAGGGTATAACTGTATCCCAAAATGATATTTTTTATGCGCATTCTCATATACACTAAGTGTACGGTGCACTCACTCAACAATTGAAGTTGTTTATACTAAAAAGTGCAGGTTGATTACACTGAAAAGTATGGTTAGATTACACTGAAAAGTTTATACTGAAAACCAATTTTCAGTGTAATCTAACCACACTTTTCAGTGTAATCAAATCATATTTTTTAGGGTAATAGTTTCAATTGTTGAGTAAGTGCATCATGCACCAAGTGCACTGTAGAGTTACTTTTTTCTATCTCATATAACTTGAGTATATTTTTTATTCACTTACCTTCACTAATCTTTACTCATTAATTTCTCATTTGAAGTATCCTACAAAAAAATAAACTTATTTGAAGTATCAGTTAGATGAATTTTGACCTTTCGTAAGGTCTCACAATAAAATGTACTACCTCCGTCCCGTAACACTCTTCACAGTTGACTTTTTCTCGTATTTTAGCGAACAATTTTTTATTAGTATTTGAAATGATAAAATAATTTTAAAGTTATTTTATAATAAAAGAGAGATAAATCTATTATACCTTATCTTAAAAATTATTTTATCATTTCAAATACTAATAAAAAGTTTGCTCGCTAAAACATTAGAAAAAATTAATTGTAAAGAGTGTTTGACGACGGAGGTAGTATAATTCTTTTATTTAGTTGCATTGGAATACAAGATTTATAGTATTAAATAATATTTATTAATCATCTATAACTCTAAATTTAAATTTTTGGGTCACCACTACTTAAAATATATATATTACAAAACTGAAAAATCAAGCATGAATAGAGAGTGACAAATCATGAGTAGTAATTAATTATATTAGTATCCAATAAAAAATAAGTTTGTTAAATGTTTACCAAACTAACAAAATACAATTTGATCAAGAGGGCTCGACCTGTAACTTTCAGGTCAATCAACAAGGCATGAAGCAAGTGACGTTAGATGGAATTTGAGAAGTATGAAATTATGAATCGAGTTATTATTACACTAACATGGAAGGTGTCTTTTTTTTTTTTTTTTACTATATACATGCAACACATCTATATAGTTTACATGCAATTCAATTTTTCTTTATCATTTTTTATGTTAAAATATATGTTTTATTTCTGTATTTTTCACATATAAATTCATACATATTGTGGTATCTTGTGATTCTTTTTTAAATATTATACATCCAAACTATCGAACATAAAATGAAATAATAAAAGTGAAACAAATGATATTTTCGGTTTCCCGTGTAACAAAATTGTAGATCTCCAAGTTATAAGGTTGTTTTTAAGATGGATGGTGACCCATATTAGTGTCTTATTAGTTATATATAGACCGGTATATATTGGTATCAAGGGTGCAAAAGTTGAAAATTGATAATCGAACATTTTCTGGCCGCATAGGTGCGATGTCTAGAGATTTTTTGTTTTTGTAAAATCAGCCGTTTAGGGCTGACTAAGCGGCGACTAGGACTGAATACGTAGGGCCACCGATTTTGCAGAAATCGGATCGGGAGAAGACCGTCTAGCTCGATTTCTGTATTTTTGATTGATATGCATATGTGAATCTCTTTTAAGGGTTGATTTAATTAACTATTTAGTTGAGTTAAATTTTATTCCAGATATCAATCAAATTGGATTTAAAACATATGAATTATGTTCACTTATATCTGGTTTTTGTTCAAGGGGAGTGAACAATACATCTTTGGGAAAGATTAATTAATTTCGTTACATGCATGTAACATACCTGCCTATATTTTTTTTTATCGGTAAATGTTAGTTGTTAGTAGTTAGTTTATTTCACCAAGTCTCCAAACACTCCAAGAAATCTCCAAGCCCACCTTATAACTCCCATAATTCGTTCCCAAAGGGAATCGAACCCGGGTCGCTCGCTAGAGTGAGGAACCCGGTGGCAAGGTGGGCTAAGCCACCTGGTTACATACCTGCATATATGCACGAGATAAAAGTATAGAGTGAATATAGTTCATGCATAAATAATATAGAAATATCACAAAATACTCATTTCCAATTTGTAATAATTTATTTTATCCACTTTGCATGAAATTAACTTGTTCTACCCTCTTTTACATTTTTTTATATATTTGAGACACAAATACACTTCAAAATGGGTAGAATAAAACTTTACAAGTTGAGGTGGTCCCCACTAGATACCCACCCCACCCCTACTCCCGCAACACCTCTATTAACATGCATGTTCATTTTCTCATTAATTTTAGTGCTGATAGTGTGAAAATCATGTGTAATTATTAATTAGTAAAAATATAAAAATAATTATTAATTTTTAAATTTATCAACAATTAATAAAATTATTATAATCAGCAAATTAAAATTACTAATAATTAATTATTCAATGAGTAAAATGAAGGTAAGATGTAAATTAAATTTTTAGGTAATGATGGATAGAATAAATTGTTCTAGAGAAGGGTATTAAAGTATTTTTTTTATGTCAAAATGGGTATAAATTTTTTTTTTACATTTGAAGTGGGTAAAATAACATAAAATATCCAAATAGCTAGGGCTTAACTTTTTATTCTTTTTAGTTGCATTTCCCTTTTTCTATTTTTATCGAAATTAAGGTTCTGAATATATAAATGAGAATTGGACATTTTTTTTGTGAATAAGGACATTTTTTGAGAATAAGGACAATATTGTTTTAAAAATAGTGATTTTTTTAATAAAGCAATTTTAAATAGTGATTCTTGGAATGCGTACATGGGACCATTGCTTTATATTATCGTACAATTTCTTGATTATTTCATAGGCGTTAAAATTTAGGCTCCGGCTAAATAAATCCCCGATTTTTCTATACAAACCCTATTTTTTTTTTTTTTGTTAAAAATTAAGATTACCCATTCATAAATATTATTGTAATTATGAAGTAAATTTCCTTTAGTTTTTTTTCACTCATTTTTTTCATTCTCAGCATCGCAAAATTAATATTTTGAAATTTCGAAAAATCAGGTTTTTATTATTTTTATTAAATTCCTAAATTATTTTTATTCCAATTAACACAAGATAATCGATCGAAGTTTATATTGTCTAATTAATGGAGTCAAACGACACAAAGAATCACATTAATATAAGTATTTTTTTCTTACAATGAATGACAAGTTAATAGGTATCCGTAGTGCATTAGTATTATTTTGTGTGGAATTTTGTTCGCGTTTTTTTTTTTTGTAGCACTAGTGAGTAAAATTAATAGAAATTAAATTATAGTTCGCTCTGTAAAGGCAAAATATTTAGCGTACTTCCGTCAAAAAAAAAATCAGCGTACTTAGAATAAAATTTAAACACACTTTGTTAGCCTACGTTGCGTTTTTTTTTTTTTTTTGTAGATTTTTTTTTCTTGCAAATATTTTTTAGATTAAGAAGAACACCTTTTTTTTATTGTGTTTGAACGATTTCGGAGGTCAAATTTGTTGTTCTTTCTTTAAAATGTGGGAACTCTTCACTTTTGTTTTGATCGTGTATACGTTTAAGTGAATAAAATTGTGAGTTTATAGTTATTCACTTTTCCTTTTGTGTTTTAAATTTAGGTTTTTTTTATAAAAGAGCATAATTGTCTAAACTTGGGGTATGTTTAGTAATCTTTTAAAATAATCATATTTTTAATGGGGTTTGTATAGTAATTGGGGTATATATAGGAGAATCGGGGGTTTGTTTAGCCGCAGCCTAAAATTTATAAGTCACCGATTATTAAAGTTATAAATTAAAATTATAGTATAAAATATTATAATATTATTGAATGTATATAATAATATCAGTTTTACATTGAACAAATTTTACAAGAGAATGACTCTACTTCCATTATTATTAGTACTAGTTTTTCACTTGTGCGATGCACGGTCGATGATATTTTTTAAAAAATAAACATAATTCAATTATTATAATGCAACCATCACTTAGTTACTTCACATGTTATTAATTTTACACTCACAAATAATCACTTAACTCATAAATAGATTATATAATACTTCAAAATAAACTTACTTTATCTACTTTGTTTATGTTTTATGTAGATTTGTAATTTTGAAAAATTAATATTTTGAGAAGCCATGTGAAACGTTTTAATATTAAATATAAAATGTGTTCTTAAAAATTGTTGTAATTTACTCATATCCTCTCAACTAAAAATCAGTCAAATATAAATAAAATCTAAAGATAATAAAATTATGCATCACAAGAAAACCATGCATTTAAGCAAATAGTGTGACCAATATTTATCCCATAACCTTTTTAGATTATATCATATAGCCACGTCTAAAAGATTACTTTGGCATCCATGTAAAACTAATGCTCTAAAATATGATAAAAATATTATAAAATAGTTCATGATAAACTTATCATGAAACAGTTTTAAAGTATTATTAATTTCATCAGGAATATTTATTAATTTCATCAGGAGTATCATTAATTTGAATCAGTGGTATTATATTGTAAATGTTTTAAATTTTCTTGAATTCAAGTTAATGATACTCCCAATGAAATTAATAATACTCCTAATCAAATATTCAATATTTTAAAACAGTTTCATAATAAGCTTATTATTAACCATTTCATATAAAAACCTACTCCTAAAATATACTTATCAGCCAATATCCCAATAACACATAATATAACTAAACTGTGGGAAAAAAAAGCTCTTGTATTCTTCTGAAATCTTCGATATACATTCTATTTTATTTTGATATCGTCCAGTATCCAACACAAATTATACAAACCCGAAATTATTTGTAAATTAATCTAAATAAAATCATTATGATTCATCAAAATTGTATATATATCTTCAAATGTGATTTCAGAAACAATAAGGTTAAACTTATAATTTAATTATAGTTGGAGGCACAAAATTAAAGAGAGCATTAACAATATATTACGCTCATGCTTAAATCAGTCCAAACTAGAGTGAAACCCATTTTTTATTTTTATCTGGGCTTAGTAATTAAGGTTTTACTTATCTCATTCATCAAAATTTCCAACGAAATCACGGTACGGTGCAAATCTATCTTCTTCTTCAGCTAGATTCCTCCCATGGTCGGAAATCTTGACACCATCAAATCATGATGTTTCTCTTCCTCACAGTTTTGACAACGCAGAGCCAACTCTCACGACCGAGGTGGACACAAATCTACCGATGTGACTATTTTTTTTTTTTTAAGAATCTAGTCCATTCTCCACCATGAAGATTGTTGTTAAGTTGTACACCTGCTACATAACTATAATATTTTATTCTTAATTTCATGTGAAAGTTGTGAGTTAAAGTTAAATGAAAGAATGCTATAACGCGTCTATATATTTTAATATATGCAGAATAAAAAGTCACTCTATTAAATTTTCAAAGAGTCTTTCACATTTTAAGGCTAAGAGTCTTTTAATATTTTTTCAAATTAAAGAAAAATTAAATTGAACAATAAAAGTGCTTCAGTTTATATTTCAAAACAGATTTAGAAATAAAATCTGACCATAAAAAAATAGTTTCTACTTTAAGCAGAAGTTTTTATTATTATATATGTATAGATTATTAATTTATTAAGGATTCATATCCCTATGTAGAATCATAGATATGGATAATGGATATACCGTTTTTACTGTTTCTAGAAAATTTTCAAATTTGCAACTGTCCCCATCAAACCCTAATTCAAATAAGACAGGCTTGTTCCATAATCACGTCAGAGGTATATAGGGATGTTTTCCAACTATGATTTTATATATATATATATATAAACTTTTTTATAATTTGAGTATTATTAATTAATTTTTAGGGTGTTACTAATTTTTAATAGATATGTATAACAATGATAATTTATAAATATAACAGTGATCACAGGAGACCTACACTTAATGAAAATATAACATGATAAAATATGAAATTAAAATCCAACGGAGAGCTAAAGTAAAAAAAGAGAGGGGGGAAGAAAATACTCCTTCTCCATTAATTATTAGTATTATTACTATCTGAGCAAACAAATATCGTTTTGAATAGATTATGTAAATAATTTCAACGTACAATTGATTCACGATTATTATTTTACGAAATATTAACTAATTTTTATTTAATATAACATTTAATACTAATAAATTAATATATTTTAATAAAATAAATATTACGATTTAAAATAAATTGCATATAAAATGTAAATCAATTACACGGTAAAACGTGTTTATCTAAAATTTTGTGTATAATTAACTTACTTAAATGTTACATCACTTTCAATACTCATATTCTTATACTTTTCATTTTGAATACACTCACCGTACATACTCTCGACGCATTTTTAATTTCTATCTCATCTCTCTTATAAGGGTAAAAATAAAATAGAAAAAAATGACAAAAAATTAAAATCTCAACTATATTAAATATGTTTTATTAATGTGTGTGAAAAAAAAAAAAAAAAAAAAGAACACGGGTCTATCTTGACCATACAAAGTGAGTATATGATTGTATTATTTTAATTAAATATCCGGAAATTACAAAATAAAGAATAAAATACAAAGAATGAAAGATGTCAAAATTTTAGTTCTCAAATTCAAAAATACTCTTTATATCGTAAAAATGTTTTTTTTTCTTAATATAAAAAAACTCTGGGGTTGCTATAAGATTGGGACACATTTAATACCATGCTAAAAAATCGAAGGACCAAATAACTTTCCTCTATGTTTTGTTATGGCGTTCCATGCATAATACTGTAATTACAATTTACAATTCACAACCCAACCATACGTTATAAATACACTATTTATCCTCCTAAAAATAAAATTAGTTTTATACTTAGAGGGTGATTGACTAAGCTTATAAGCTTTGTTTAAGAGTTTATAAGCACTATCAATGTATTTGATAAAATATAATATTTAACAACTTATAAGATCATAAAATAAACTCTTAACATCTTATAAGCTGTAAAAAATTAAGTTGAGATTTCTCAATTTATTTTCCAAACAACCTCCACCCGACCACCCACCCCATCCTGGAACCACCCCACCCCCACCCCACCCACCTCTACTTTTACATAAAAATAAATTATTTTATATTAAAATTAAAATTTAAAAAATATTTATTATAAATTCTAAAAAATCTTATAAGTTGTATTAGTCAAACACTTTAACAATTTATGAGCTATTTAAAAGTTACATCTTCTAAATTCTTAAAACAACTCAAGGGCGGAGCTAGACCTTTTCATTTCAGGGGGCTGAGACCAAAATTCAACGTTTTTATAGCTCAATTTTATTGACTTTTTTTATAAAAATTAAAATGTGATTTTTAAGTTCAAAGAAAAATTAACAATTCCAAACAAAAGAAGAGTTAAAATTTTGAAATAATTACAAAATAGTTAAAAAAAATGGACCATAATTACAAATTGTTCAAAAAATTTGTATAGACACATAAGAAATATTTACGGAGAAGCATTCCTTGTTCAAATATGTGTTTATGCAAATCTCTCAAACCAATTCGTAATTATGGTCATTTTTTTAAAACTAATTTGTAAATGCCCCTAATTTTTTTTTTTATAATTTTCAACCAATATTATATTAACTATCATAATAAAAACAAAAAACTATAATGCGGATTAATAAGAAAATAAAATTGTCAAATGGAGTATAAGTGGAAATATGTGTAGATGATATATTATGTGTTGCTCACGATAGTTCAGTATAAACTGCTTAGATTTGTAATGTTTGTCTTAAATTACTAGATAAACAAATAATAAATAGTATTAATATTATTACATAGTAGGAGTATTTTTTTCAAAAGTTTGGGGGAGGGGGGGTTTGGGGGCTGAAGCCCCCTCGTGCCTCCATTAGGATACGTCCCTGAAACAACTTATAATATATTAGAATTTATAAATTATTTCTAAGCTTAGCCAAATGGCCTCTTATACTTATTTGCATAAAAAAAAAAAGTATTGAAATGATGGCATGTGAGTGGGTGGAGGGTCCTTCAATTTGGCTCTTTGTCCGGAAGAAAATTAAAGTCAAGCACCAACCATGGAAATGTTGTAGGCTTATACATTCAGGTGGTTTGTGATGGTACTAATTATCTTTTTGGCAAAACAATTAAATCTAGCCAACACTTTTTATTTATCATCAATTATAACACATATTTTTTCTTTCTCCTTATAATCTAACACTTACTTTTATTTAATACTTAAAAACATCTCGATCACCATTTCTGGCAAGACCCATTTTATGTGAATGCCGGAATCCACGTATCTTGCTTACGTATTGTTGGTTGCCATGAATTCAAATCTGATGGCCGATGTGAAAACCTGCCTGTCGGGGCTAATGAGAACCACGCCTGCCCCCGAGGCCATGTTGGTAGACAATCCGTCAATATAGAGATGTCATGGATGATCAAGTCATCTCATTGGATCTTGAGGGAAAGTTAGTTCGACGATAAAGTCGGTTAATGCTTGACCCTTGAACGTTGTTCGAGAAGCATAAGTCACCCCAAATTGGCTGATCTCCAGTGACCACTTCAATAGGCGGCCAGCTGTGTCTGGGCAATGTAAAATTTGTCTAAGTGAGAAAGTTGTTAGCACTTCGACTTGATGATCGAAGAAGTACGGTCTTAACTTTCTTAGACTCATGACAAGTGCGTACGTCAGCTTTTTGGTCGGGGAATACTTGATCTCTGCTTCATGCAAAGCTTGACCGACGTAATAAATTGGTTGATGGAATTTACCATCCGTCCGTACCAACACAGAGCTAATCGCCACTTCGGATGCTGCCAGGTACAAATAGAGCTTTTCACCTGAGATAGGCTTTGATAGAATTTTTACATCTCCCAGGTAATCTTTTAGTTGTTCGAATGCACTCTGACAGTTGTTTGTCCATGTAAATTTCCCCTTTTTGATAGCTTCGAAGAATGGACGACACTTATCTCCCGATCGGGATATGAACCTGTTCAAAGTTGCTAGACAGTCTGTTAGTCTTTAAACTTTTTTTACCGAGCGATGGGGTTGCATATCCACGATAGCCTTCACTTTTACTGGATTAGCTTCAATCCCCCGTTGGCTAACAAGATGGCCCAGGAACTTCCCCGAATGGACACCAAAGCTATTTTTTTTTTATTCAGCTTCATGTTATATTGTCGGAGAATATCGAATACCTGGGTCAAATATTGTAGATGGTCTTCTTTTCTGGGACTTTTGACTACGATGTCATTGACATAGACTTCCACAGTATCTCCGATTTGCTCGTCGAACATCTTGTTAACCAATCTTTGATATGTTGCTCCTGCATTGATGAGGCCGAATGACATCCTTTTCCAGCATAACAAATTCTTATTTATATAAAAAGCTGTATTTTTTTTATCGTCGAGATGCATCAGAATTTGATGGTAACCAGCAAATGCATCCATGAATGTTAGCATTTCGTGCTCCGCAGTGCTGTCCACCAACTGATCAATGTGCGGAAGAGGAAAATTGTCTTTCGGGCATGCTGCATTTAGATCCGTAAAATCTATGCATAGCCTCTAAGTTTCGTTTGGCTTCCGCACAAGAACCGGGTTTGCCTCCAATTGAGGGCAAAGTGCTTGTCTGATAAGATCATTGTCTAAAAGCTTTTTCACCTCTTCATTGAGGGCTTGATACTTGTCTGGGCTGTACTTTCTTCTCTTCTGATGGACCGGCTTTCTAGTTCGAGTAATATTGAGTCGATGGCAAGCATGTGTTGGATCTATCCCCACCATGTCGGCATGAGACCATGCAAAAACATATAGATTCGTCTTGAGGAACTCTTCCATTCAGAATCTGTAAGGCTCTGGAAGCTCAGATCCTATGTAAAGCTCTAGATCCTCGTTTTCAGGATTAACTTTGAGGGCTTTCAGTTCTTCGACTGGAGTTGCTCGTCGTTTTTGTCCCTTCCAACGAGGATCGATTATTAGTCCCTCAAGATTGAAATAATATTCGATGTCCATTGGGTCTACCCCCAGGCGGGGATCTGGATCATTTGCCTATCTGGAATCAACATTGTTCACCGGGTTACGGTCTTCCAAGTTATTGACAGTAAGTTGTTCGTCAATATTTGAATGGTGTTCGTCAGGTGAAGGTCCTCCTTCTGTGGTGATGGGTTGTTCGCCCAATTGTTGTTCGTCAGTGGAGATAGGTTATTCGTCCAACTCAATATGGTCCTCCCCAGTCTCCATGACGTCTCTCAACACCGAGGGCTCATCAGTGGAAAAGTTGGTGGATGCTTCCACTATGGAGACCCGTCCTTCATTTAGTTGTAACTTAAGGAGACACTCGCGAACTTTCCTTTGGTCTCCCTTTACTGAACCAGCCCCACTTGCTGTTGGAAATTTTATACAATAATGGTAGGTTGAACATACAACTTTGAATTCATTCAAAAAGGGTCGACCAAGGAACCCATTATAAGTTGACTCCTGATCTACAACCAAGAAATCCACCATTCTTATTATATTTTTCTCGGGTTTCCCGGTCGATAAAAGTTGTACTGACAACCTAATTATTCCCAAAGGAACTGTTACAACATTGCCGAAGCCTAGAATTCGATGATTTGAATCTTCGATGTAGCTCGAATAGTCTTCCAGTTGGTCGAGCGTCTTTTTGAAGAGGATGTTGGTATAGGCTCTAGTGTCTACCAACAATCGGTGTACTCTGGTCCCTATTATCTTGGCACAAATAACGAGGGAAACATTATGGGGAGTCAAGATTTCGTCCAAGTCCTTTTCAGTAAAGGTCAACTCCGATGTTTGTAGGACGGACGGATTGTCCCCCAAGTTTGCTTGCAAAGCTTCGTGCATGGAGACGAAAATGCCGACATGATTTCAGAATTCGACATAACTCTTCGGGCACTTCAGACGTACCTCCTTCCACAGGCCTGAGCCTTTTTCAATTCGGTCATGACGACTACAATCTTGGTATCCTTATTAACCGGTTCCCCCTCAAGCAACACTTTATCGAATCTTTCCATGAAAGCCCGGTCCGATTCATCATCATTTTATCTTAGATCTGACAGTCGGTATTTCTGGGAAAGATACGATCCAGCGGTTGAGAAATGTGAGAGGAACTCCTAGCTCAACTGAGCAAATAAATGGATGGAAGTTGGTGGCATGGCGGAGAACCATTTATGCACCCTATCCCCCAATGTCAGGGGAAAGTTTCGGCATTGAGTGGCATCACCAGCCCCCACGGAGATCATATAATCGGAATACTTGGTTAGATGAACACGAGGGTCGGCAATACCTTCGTATTGTATGCTTGTCGGAAATTGTATTTTCTTCTGAATCGGGGCCTTCAAAATGATTGAAGATAATGGAGAAGTTGACATGCTAGTCGTCCCATTCCCCTTTGTAGGTCTAGTTGCCCCTGCATACTCTCTATGACATTCCTCAAGCTCGACAACTCATCAAGAGATGCCCCCTGGCTCGGAGGCTGTTCGGCGAGCAAGGATGCATGACCCTCTGCTCGTCGCCCATCTACTGCTCTTGGGCGAGCAACTTCTCGTTGAGGCTGAGGTCGGCCTAGTCTGTCCTGCGCACTGGGACGTGAAGTTCCATGGCTTGAAATAGCTGTTCACCCGGGAACAGATTTAGCTTGGCCCTCCATTTGGTCCACCATCTTAGCCTTACCCTTATCCCTTCGATTATGGGTACTATTTACCTCATGCTGCTCGCCCCGTGCCGATCTGGATCGTACTATCTCAAATGGCCTAGACCTAGCCCTTGCTTGTGAATGCCCGGGTTGTTCTTGTTGTCTTTGGAGGGCTTGGAGAGCAGCAATTGTCTTGGCTAGCTCATTAAGGTTGCTAGCCAATGCCTCGAATTCTGGAGGCATTATATGCATCATCACCGAGGGCCGAGTCCTATTTGCATGTTGTGGCTCATGGTCGCAGTGACCAGTGAACGAGGCTCGAGTCGGTGAAGCCCTCATTGATGGATGAGAGACTTGAGTTTCTTTAGATTGAGGCATCTTGATTTGGAATATTTTCTTAATCTTTGAATCTTCAAATCTTCAAATTTAGAATTGAAGAACACCAGGAACACCAAAAACACTTTTGTTTGAATCTTCAAAGAAAACTTAAGAATTTCCTCTAGTTTTCAAGTCTTAAACTTGAAGTTCTTGCTTAATCACACTTAACCGAAGGTTCGGACCCTCTTTCTATTGCCAAATTGTTGGTGATCGATTCTAATCATGTGGATTAGTGGTTGTTTTTAACCGGAGTGGGGACCACCAAACAAGATCGTGTGATTGCTTACTATCGTTTATAGTAAATACGAAAGATCGGATAATAAAATCGTAAATACGAGTATTGAATTTGTATTTATTTTGTGTGTGTGTTTTTAGGTGTATGAGTGTGTGTATTGGAGTATTTGTGAATTTGAACTTATTTTTATTGAAGGAGAACAACTTATTTATACTAACCACCAAGTAGGTGGTGTACATGACCTTTGAGCTACCAAGCTTGCATGCTTGACATGTGTCATTTGACTAGTTTTGACCCTATCTAAGTTGAAACTTAGTTACAAAATCTTATTTTTGGTCTTATCACGTCTCTAAAGTTGTTCGCCATCATGTATGAGGTGATTCTACACTTTGCTTATCCTTTGTGCTTCTTGTTCATCTCCCGGTTGTAGATGCCAAAAGTTGTTCGCCAGTTTATTTTTCATTAATTGGCTTTTGGGTCTTTATACTTGGAGTTGCTCGTCAAGGTCTTGTTCGTTATCAGTCCACATTAAGCTAGGGGCCCAGGACATGTTAGTCAACAAGTTGTTCGCCAGGCTTGTTGTTCGTCAGGCTGTACACCACTTCTATTGGTTTGTACACCCTCCGTTGATCACTCTTGATGGTTATCTTTAATTTAGCTGATCTGCTTCATAATCTTTGTTTAGGCCTTTACTCTTGTTCGCCTAATCTTGATAGTTGTTCACCTATCAACACGTATAAATATTGAAATTATATAAAAAAAATCTCCACGTAAGATTATATTGCACGGGTCAAAATTAAGAAATTAAACCTTTCTTCATCCTTCTTACGTGGAGAGTTTTTTTTTAATATAATTTTAATATTTACGCGTGAGCAAGATACATGGATTCTCATCCACATAAGATGGGTCTTTGCCGAAAATGGTGATCAGTGATGTTTTTAAGTATTAAATGAAAGTATGTACAAGATTTGGAGAGAAAGAAAAATATGTGCTAAAATTATTGATAGATGAAAAGTATGGGCTATATTTGATCATTTGGCCAATAATTTTTAAATGTTCTCTCCATTTACTATATGAAAATTGAGTAAATTTTAAACACCTCAATCGATTATGAGAAGGTATTATGTATAGTTTGATCATCTTACACCATTTAATTAGGCTAAATTTTTCATAATTTTTTGTTGTCTTGTTTAAGATAGAGTATTTGTTTATTAATAGATGGTGGTGCACATATTGATTTTTGGGTAAAGTATTGAATAATGTTAAAAAGTAAATGAAATGAGTGATATTTTTTGTAATATTTTGTGAATTTGGAGGTTAAAGATTATATGTAGTCCAGCATTGTTTTTGTCATTTATGAAATGTGAAATTTATTGTGGGATAACTCGAAAAGGGAAATAAAAAATATATTCCGGGACAGAGGGAGTAATTTTAATTTTTTACAAGTAAATAATATAAATCCTTGCGGCAATAGTATTAGTTCTTATAAATAATTGTATTAATGGTGTACAATGCACAAAATGCACATAATACTTTGCCCTCAATCATTTATTAAATCCACAAATTATATACACAATTCTTTTGTGAAATGGTTTTTGAAAGAAAATCCCCAAGGTAAGAGTAATCACACTTTGAGTCTCATACCGACCAATAAAAAATCATTACCTGTGTATAAAAATCTGAATTTTACATATAAAATTTTCTAATATATCCTTATTTGTTGAATTGAAATACATCAACAACACGATAAAAAATTGTATTATCTCACACATTAAATAAGGGTATTTTATACAATGTACACTCTTTTAATTTATAAATAACTATAATTAGTGACAAGATAAAGAGGTTAGTAAAACTATCTTTGAGGACTAGAGGCCACAATTTGAGTTCAACCCGATGGGGTTGATGTAGTGCAGGTTCACTGATTCTGTCACGGTTTAGTATTTTAGTCATAACTTTCTTTAAAAGACACCGATTCATGCATTGTTTACGACATCGGAATTCAACTCAATTATTTTTCCGAATATATATTTTGAAACTTTAGGTTCAAAGTATTCAGAGAGTTATGATCATTCAAAATTTCATCCAGAAGTCAAAAAGTCATGTTGGATGCTTGAAGTTATTTACTTCTTATCCAATGAACCTATAATCGCTTGTATCCTATAAATACCTTGTATTATGATATTTTCAAGCAGATTTGATTATTGTATGAATTTTTTCTGGAGATTGAGAATAGAGTTCTCATTTTCTTCTTCATCTTCTTCCCAACTTGGAAGTCGAATTTTACATTCTATCTAATTTCATCCCTCTTTCTTTGTTTACACCCCTCATAAGTATGAACTAGACTATAAATATACAAACCTAAATTCAAATCTATATATTTTTCCCGAACCATGTGGCTCATAGGCCTAAAAGGCTTAATTGCAGTTAAAATCACTCTCCTTTTATAAATAGTAATTTAATATAAAATTATGAATGTTAACAAAACTCCAATTTAACTTTATTTTGTCACTCAAACTTACGGTCAGTTTACCCTTGTCCAAAAGCTGACCTGGAGGGTGTTTAGCGTTGAGGTGGCAAAATAATTACACAGTAATCTCTTATGTCTCATTTATTAAAAACAGAATTCATAAACTAAATGAGAACGACATCGTTCCAATATTAATATTTTCTTCTTCTCCCTAACCCCTCATGCACATAATAAAAGATGACACACTAGTGTTGTGAATCACCAAATCAAACAAATTTATGAATTTGAACAAAGCATTTTTCAACGCATGAATAAAAAGTACCCATTCACCACTAAGAAATTAATTCTCAAATTGAAACCAAATTCTGTCGGAGTTGATGTCTGTTAGAGTATGCATGCATGCACACATGAGTATACATGCATGCATGCATACATTCACACGTTCCGGATCAATCCATACTTGAGCAGTTAGAGAAAGCAACCTCAATGAATTAGTTTGTTACAAAAGTTTGTTACAACTTCTTCAGCTAGCATTGTGAGTTAGTTAGAAGAGTAATTAGTTACAAGTTTGTTACAAGATTAGAGTAAGCTAGAAGAATCTGGAAACAACCAGAATGTACATAGGGCTATCTACAGCCTCCTCTATAAATATTGCACTTATAACAATCAACAATTCAGGAATGAAAATATCACTTTTCAACATGGTATCAATGGGTCATTTCATGCTTTCCTACTGCTCTTCTCCTTCATAGATCCAGTAACCGTTTTGTTCTTCACGGTTACATTTACTTTCCTTTGTATCTTCATCCGAATTCCTTCTTATCTTCATCTGAATTCCTTCTTATCTTCATACTCATTCCTCATTCTCAACAATATTGATCCTGGTTACTCATGGCTACTCCTCTTCCGTCGAAACTTCCTCACTGTATCACCCTCACAATTCGCTTAGATCGATCGAATTACTCTTATTGGAAATCACAGGTGCTTGCTACGGTTCGAGCTCATGGATTTGAATTTGTGCTTCTTACTACAAGCAGTACTGTTCCTGAATCAACACTTGTTGATGGTGTTACTGGTGATACCAGTCCAAATCCAGATTTCCTTACTTGGATGCGAAAGGATCAATTTCTACTTAGCTGGATCTTCAGCTCTATTTCCGAATGCATGCTTGGTCATGTCAATCACTGCACACATTCATTTGAAGTGTGGTATATACTTGAGGATCTATATAGATCTCAGTCCAAGGCTCAAGTTATGACACTAAAACTCAAGTTACAAACACTGAAGAAATGAGACTTATCAATTGATGAGTATATTCTCAAGCTTCGAGCTCTTGGAGACAGTATTAAAGCTGCAGGTCATGAAATTTCTGATGATGACCTTATCATGTACCTTCTTGGTGGCTTAGGTCCGGAGTTTGATGCCGTAGTAGTCAACCTCACAACTAGATCTGATACTTTCACATTGGCAGAAATCCAGTCCATACTTCAAACCTTTGAGATGAGAATTTTACAGAATGCTTCAGTGACTAAGGTACCTTCCCCTGGGAATTCTTCATCGGGATCTGGTTTTCCTTCTGCAAATGTCATCACTCGTGATCAACAATCTTGTTCCAAAGGAGGTCAGCCTAATACTAATAACAGATTCAAGGGTAAACAGAGATTTTACTCCAAATCTAAGGTTGTTTGTCAACTATGTGGCAAGCCAAATCATGTGGCTGCTAAGTGTTATAAACGCTTTGATGCAAACTTCTCTGGCCTTGAGAATATGACTTATGGTAACTCTGGTTCATCTACAAATAACTCTGCCTCAGCTCCACAACAATCCTTCCAGGCTCACCTTACTCAGTCCTCTACTGGTTCAGCTATTACTCACTCTCCATTTAATGTTGCATCTGATGTTTCTTCATCTTCTCAGATTCATTCAGGAGGAGAATGGATCGTTGATAGTGGAGCAACGCATCATGTCACATCTTCATTGAACAACCTCCACTTCCAAACTCCTTATCAAGGTAACTCTTCAACGACTGTTGGTAATGGTGTATCACTTCCTATTCGAAATGTTGGTTCCATTTCATTTCCAGATTTACAGAAGCAGCATATGATACAGTTAAATAAGGTCCTTCATGTGCCTGACATCACTAAAAACTTGATCAGTATATCTCGGTTTTTAAAGGATAATGATGCATTCATTGAATTTCATTCCACTTGTTGTCTTGTCAAGGATTTGAGAACACATCAGGTCCTGCTGAGAGGCACTCTTAAGCACGGTCTTTACCAGCTGGATCTCGAGCATCTAAAGGCACTTCCAGCTAGCTCTACCTCTACCCTAAATAAAGTTTCAACTCATTTGGTGAATAAATCAACTACTGCTGCAAGGAATAGGTCTTTGCTTTGGCATTGTAGGCTTGGCCACCCTAGTATTGAAGTTGTTTCTTCTGTGTTCAAGTTACTAAAACTTCCACATTGTACCAGTGAATTGTTCTGTGATGCTTGTAAATGTTGCAAATTACATCAAATGAATTTCAAGTCTGTTCTTCACAGTGCATCACAATCTTTTGATCTTATTCATTTGGATGTTTGGGGACCTGCTGGTACTATTTCTTCTGATGGTTATAAGTACTACCTATCTATTGTTGATGACTTTACAAGGTTCACTTGGATCTTCCCTTTGCATTTGAAATCTGAGGTGCATGACAGGGTAGTTCAGTTTTTCACCTTTGTGGAAAGATAATTTTCCAGGAAAATTAAAGCGGTTCAATGTGATAATGGTGGAGAATTTGTGGCACTCAGTACATTTTTCAGAAATAATGGTGTTCAACTACGGTTATCTTGTCCATATACCCATCAGCAGAATGGCCTAATTGAGAGAAAGCACAAACATATTACAGATATTGGCCTCACTCTACTATCACAGGAATCTTTACCATTTAAATATTGGTGGGATGCTTTCTCTATAGCAGTATTCCTTATCAATACTTTGCCTACCCCCACACTAAACAAATCCTCTCCATATATGCTTCTGTACAACAAACTACCTGACTATTCTTTCCTAAGGGTATTTGGGTGTACTTGCTTCCCTTATCTCAGACCGTACTCTACCTCAAAGCTTCAACTAAGATCCTCTAAATGTGTCTTTTTGGGTTACTGTTCAAATCACAAGGGGTATAAATGCTTACATCCATCTGGCAGATTATACATTTCTAGAACTGTTGAATTCAATGAAACTGAATTCCCATATGTCTCATTATTTTCCACAAGCACTTCTTCTTCTTCAGTCCAATCCAAAGTGCAATCCTCATTACCTATTCTTCCTATGCCAGATTTTTCTCCTATACAACCCTCATCTTCCTCTTCTGATTCAAATCATTCCAGTGATCATTCTCCTCCACATCCACATAATCCTTCTCCTACTCAATCAGATCACACCTCTCCTTCACACTGTACATCACCTCCTTCTCCACATCAACACCAGTCTAATCCCATACCAGAATCAAACACTTCACATATAACTGCTCCAGTCGTTGTATCACCTGTTCCCCCTCCTATTACAACAGCTCACCCAATGCAAACAAGATCTAAGTCAGGAATTTTCAAACCAAAGACTCTTCTTACAGCCTCTTCTCCCTCTATCTCTTCCCCACTAGTTGAACCTCTTACTGCCACTGATGCCTTGAGGGATCCAAAATGGAAGATGGCCATGGACACTGAATATTTAGCTCTTATGGAAAATGGTACGTGGGAGTTGGTACCCTGGAGAAATGACCTCAACTTAATCACTGCCAAATGGATATTCCGTATCAAGTATCATAAGGATGGTTCAGTGGACAGATTCAAGGCAAGACTTGTTGCCCGGGAATTCCAGCAAACTGCTGGTGTAGACTACTTTGATACTTACAACCCGGTCCTCAAGCCTATTACACTTCGTATCATGTTATCCTTGGTTGTTACACGGGGATGGACTGTTGAACAGGTGGACATCAACAATGCTTTTCTCAATGGTGATCTTAAAGAGGATGTGTACATTGAACAACCACAGGGTTTTGTGGATCCTTCTAGACCGAATTATGTTTGCAAACTTAAAAAGTCACTCTATGGTTTGAAACAAGCTCCAAAGGTCTGGTATGACAAGCTAAAGGGTTTCCTTCTGGATTTCGGGCTCAAACATTCCATCTCAGACCATTGTTTGTTTCACATGAATGTTCATGGCAAATTATTGGTCCTCTTGGTCTACGTAGATGATATTCTCATCATGGGCGATGACTCCACCTTGGTTAAAAGTCTCATATCTCAGCTTCATTCATGCTTCTCTCTCAAACACCTTGGACAGATTAATTACTTTCTTGGCCTAGAAGCAAGTGTCTATAAGTCAAGTATCATCCTCACACAATCTAAATACATTCATGATCTCTTATCCAAAACAAACCTGCTAAACAGCAAGCCCACACCCCCCCTTCATGTCCTAGTAAAAAATTATCTGCATTTGATAGTGCTCCCTTTGAATCTCCAAGTCTTTATCGGAGTACAGTAGGGGCACTTCAATACCTTTTAGTCACTCGCTCGGATATAGCCTTTCCTGTTAATAAGCTCAGTCAATTTCTTCAAAACACTACTCGTAATCACTGGCAAGCATGTAAACGAGTCCTGCGATACCTAAAGGGAACTTCATTCCATGGTTTATTATTTTCCTCCGTTTCAAATTTTTCTTTGCAGGGCTTTGCGGATGCGGATTATGCTTCCTCACTGGATGATAGACGAAGTACATCTGGATATTGCGTCTACCTTGGCTCAAACCTGATTTCCTGGAGCTCGAAAAAGCAGACGGTGGTTGCTCGAAGTAGCACAGAGGCCGAATACAGATCACTTGCACTTGCCACCACCGAAATAATGTAGGTACAATCCTTGTTTAGAGAACTAGTTCTTCCGCTGCCACCTTCATCTATTCTCTGGTGCGACAATGCTGGAGCCATCACACTTGCCTTTAGTCCTTCATTTCATTCCCGTATGAAATATGTTGAGATCGATGTACATTTTCTTCGGGAAAAGGTTCAACGTCACCAACTTGATGTTCGTTTTGTTCTCTCTGAGGATCAGGTCGCTGATATCTTCACCAAATCCCTCGCTCCCACACGGTTTCACAACCTTCTTGATCGTCTTCGTCTTCATGCTATTCCCCGTTCAGTTTCCAAGGGTGCATGTTAGAGTATGCATGCATGCACACATGAGTATGCATGCATGCATGCACACATGCACACGTTCCGGATCAATCCATACTTGAGCAGTTAGAGAAAGCAACCTCAATGAATTAGTTTGTTACAAAAGTTTGTTACAACTTCTTCAGCTAGCATTGTGAGTTAGTTAGAAGAGTAATTAGTTACAAGTTTGTTACAAGATTAAAGTAAGCTAGAAGAATCTGGAAACAACCAGAATGTACATAGGGCTATCTACAGCCTCCTCTATAAATATTGTACTTGTAACAATCAACAATTCAGGAATGAAAATATCACTTTTCAACATGCCATACTTAATTTCCGACGAAACACTAACCACTCAATCTGAAAAGAAAATTATGTGCTCAGTTCCAGACAATTCGAAATAACAAACAAGTAAAAAGAACCAATTGCAAACAACTCTTCATATCACACATCTCTTCTTCCATCATCGTTGCACCGCCTTGAAGAGAGCAGCTGAATCCGCCAAGACGTCGATGATAAAAGTTGGTTCCAAAAATCGTCCTAGAATTTTGAATTCTTGGGTTTTAATTCTGATTAAAAAAATTATTGGATTGTTGTTGGGTTGATTCGGATTTAATCTCTTTTTTTTTCTTTTTGGAAATATGTGAATATGCCACTTTCAAATTTTCATTTGTAAAAAAAATGTCCCCCAATATTTTTTTTTATATAAAAATGCCACAAAAAATGATCGCACAAGGGTCCCGCAGGGGGTTGCACAAGGGTTGAGGATGGAATTGATCACGTGTCCACCGGTGGACATAATATAATATACTCACTGCAAATGTGTTAATGACACATAAGCAGCTATAAAAAAATTATTTAATATAATAGTGACCCCCCTGCTTATGTATCGTTAAGTTAACACATTCGCGGTGGGTATGATCATTTTCGTTGAAAAATATCGCTCAATATATTTTGTTGTAAAAATGTCTTGTGCTACCCTTCCGCAACCCTTGTGTGACATTTATAGCGATATTTTTACAAAAAAAAAAAATATATTGGGCAATACTTTTTAAAATAAAATATAAAAGTGGCATTGTGCCAAGAAAAAGATAATTTTAATTAGAAATTATATAGATTTTTACATAATAACTGCATATTTTTAATAAATATAAATTCTACCGATATTTTAATTTCAAAATCTTTATTCAAGATAAAAAAATTTTTGGTATTTTATAATTTATGTATATATGGTGAATAGTGCGTATGATTGATAATATAGAGTGGTCTGGAAGTTGTTTACGAAAATAGAGGGAATCGCCTCTGGGAGGGGCGAGTTTCCCTTTTTTTTTTTTTTTTCTTAGCTCGCCTTTGGGAGGGGCGATTTTAATTTTTTTTTTTTCTTAGCTCGCCTTTGGGAGGGGCGATTTTAATATTTTTTTTTATTTTTTTTTTAAATCGCCTCTGGGAGGGGCGAGTTTAAGCCTTTATTTTTTTTTTTTTTATTTTATCACGCCGTTGGGAGAAGCGTGTTTATGTTAAATTTTTTTTTTTTTTTTCGTTTCTTAGTTATAATTTGTTCCATGATTAAATGGGTTAAAATAGGTGTGTATTTGAGTTGATTTTAGTAATTATTTTTCAATGATTATGTGATGATTATTCAATGATATATTATAACTAAACTCAAATTGCTATTGAGATGTAAAACCCTAATTGTTAGTGGAGATAAATATAATTGTGTATTGAAATTGGTTTATATTTATACTATCTTTAAAAAAAAAATTATAAACTATTTCATAAAAATTGAAAATTATTTCAAACACTAAATAATATTTTTAAGTAATAAATGTAAAATGTAAAAAAAAATGACATTTATAATAATAGTACCAATACAATTAGCGATGGCCCAATCGACCACCCGTTCCACATTGCGGCGGACGTCTTTCACGATAATTACGACGAGGTTGTTGTTCATGTTGGCTTGGTCCGGGCTCCTCTCCGTATGTGTCCGCATATGGTATAGGCGTTGAACTGTAAACTGGGCGTTGTGCGAATTGAGGTCGATGTTGATAATAGGTACTCATATTAATACCCGTATTTAATATGTCAGTAAATGAACCAGGCCATGATGTAAGAAGATCTGTCACAGATTTAGTTAATTTAGATCAATAATATATATATATTAAAATATATATTATTTATAAGTTGATATTATATACCTGGTTCATTATAAGGTGTCTAAAAACTGGGTTGAGGTATCTCCTGTTGCAACGTCGATGTAGAAGCAGGCTGGGGTACCCCCTCAACGCTTGCCCAACCAACTATCAAGTTAACAATAACATATCATAAGTAAATAAACATAATCTTTAAAAAATATTATTAAGGGTTATGTGTAACTTTCATACCATTTCCAGCAGGATGTGCGTAAGCTCCAAATCCAAATGAGGGCAACTCATAACTTGTGTGAGGCGTAGGCTGAGGTGGCCACTCATTTGATTGCCGAGCATCTATCAAATTAATAGAAATATACATAAACAAGTAAATATAATTTCTTGAATATTTTTAATTTATTATTGTAACTTTGATAATATTGAATTACACACCGTATGCAGTTGGTGTGTTGCCCAAAATTCGAGACGCTCCATACTGTTGGCCCATCGATGTAGAAGCATCTGTAACATGTTATAAAAATATTTAATAATTAAATAAATATAAACCAAAGGAATATCATATTTACAAGTGTAATTCCGTAAATTGCATACCATTTCCAGCAGTATGTTGTGTGCGGGGCGCTGATTGAGGAACTCGGTATTGAGTACCTTGTCGGGGAAAAGGGGAATCTGATGGTACTGCCGAGGAATGTCTTCTTCGACTCGCAGACGTTGAAGGACCTTCATCGCCGTCACGCTCTACAGACCTCCTTCTTGTTTGTCCTCTACTTGTTTCCCCGACTTCTACGTTTTCAACTGAGGCTCGTGGATGTTCAAGATAAGTAGGAGATTCAATAATAGGCTCCACTTCAGTGATGAAATTCTCAGCTGTTTCTAAAAATTCCACCATTGATGGTCTATTATCAATGTGAGCCCGTCGTTTACTGATTTTAAATTTTCGAAACCAGCTTACCTGTAACAAAAAAATAATAGAATGTTATTCATATTTCAAACATCAAAAATTAATATATAATTAAATTTGTGATATATAATTTACCAAAACATCACTGGCAGATGTTCTTGGTGGTTGGAAGCCTCGGACCGGTGCTGCAGTATACTCCTCTGGTGAAATCAATTGTCGTGTAATGTCATAGTACCACTGCATATAGTCTTCCGTGACCGGATCACCCCCGTTGATAGGCGTGCAAGGCATGAATGGTTGCCTGCTTCTCCAATATCTAATCCATTTGTCATGCTTGGTCGTCCAATCAAAGCCGGTTCTCCCCTGGCGGTTATACTCATGCAAGCTCTGGTCCCTTTCCTCTACATGACTTGGAATGTTTTGGACCATTCCAAATTGTCTGAGCACCCTATTCGGATAGTGAAGCTCCACTATCCAAATATTGATCAATGGACATTGCGACCTCCAATTTAAGGTCCAACAACGAGGTTCGAGATTCCTGATCTCCTCAGCGTCCACATCATAGGGATCCCAAATAAACTGTAAAGACACACACAAAACATTAATATCAATATTCTCAAAAAATAATTTATATTAGTTTGAATCATTATAATAATAACTTACTTGACCATTAGACAAACGCTCAAATATGTCGCGATATACACGAATTGAAAACCTCGTGCTGTCAATATGACTGTGATAATGTATCCACCTATAGTAGGTAAAAAAATAAGTATGTATATCCAAACGAATTATAGATAAATGTGTCTATAGAAAAATACCTAGCTCCATACGGTGGAGGCCCCAAATTACGACCATCTACACTTATCTGCCCTTGTTGGAGCATCGGATGTGCGTTCGATGGTTGGATCGTTTTTATCCTTGACCATGCCCATATCTGTTGTTCAATGATAAATTTATTTCAATGTACAATTAATCAATGAAATATTTAAAAGTAATTTAAATTAACCAAGAATTACCTGCAACAAGCATAATGGTCCAGCGATGCTCTTGCATTTATAGTTGCAAGCCATACAGAGTTCGCGATATAAACTCGCTAACACAGCACTTCCCCAGCTGTATTCCCCGACTGTATTCACGTCCCGCAGAAAATACAGATAGACTAATGGGACAGCATTTCGAGAATGGTCGGGCATCATTGTAGTTCCCAGGAGTAAAAGTGCACACCCCCGTGCATATTGATCAACGACCTCCTGTGGTGTATAGTCATCAATATCAACAGAATGTCTCACCAATTCGTTTAGGGAAGTCAATTTGATCGCACTATTGCCCCTCATATCATCTTGTTGTATGGTGATGCCCATCAACTCTTCACACAAGCTTTTCCACTGATCAAAGTTATTATATTCATCTCGCCGTATAATGGGCTCTCCTTCTATCGGTAAACCCCATAAAATGGCAACATCTTGCAATGTGACGGTCGCCTCTCCGACGGGGAAATGGAACGTATGCGTCTCTCGACGCCATCTCTCCACTAATGCAGTGATAAGATGACGATCGAGTCTGAATGTCCCACAACGAAGGGGACCGTAAAAACCCATCGTCTTGAGTCTGTCCACCACACGAGAATGGAGTGCGATCTTATAAGGATTTGGGTCTTCTAGTCTAAATGTCCAGAATGGCCCATCACCTCCATTGTATGTACTTAGCACTGTCTCGCTTGTTTTCCTATTAATATAATCTAGCCTCGACCGATGGGTTTGTTGCATGGTGAGTACAGATCTGTTCTTCGGTCCATATAACAGTGCCTCTCTATCAGAATTCATCTATAATTCAAACATTCACACAGATGTATTAGAATTAACACAAATCATACACATAAAACATAAAGCTCAAACACATAAAGGATAATGTATATGAAATTATTCAACATTATTGTCAACATTTTGATTCAATCCTACAAACTAATTTTATTCAACATTTTGATAACATTTTGACAATATTTTGATAGCATTTTGATAGCTCCTAGGGATTCACAACATCAATGTGAAGGACCAGCTCTATCTTGTGCTTGGTACTGTTGTCTAGCGCGGGTTTGGGCCCAATCCATTTCATTATGAATCCTGGACGTCACATCCCGACCACGACGCCTTATCCTGCGATCTGGATTATGTCTCAGCTGAAAATAGGGTTCATCCCACTCCTGAGGATCCGGCAATGGCTCAAAATACCTAGAGGTGTAAGTTGAGGAATACACTGTTGTACTGTAGCATTCGGGCACATATACACTTGGATCGATTTGGAACGCTCTGCACACCTCCAACGCATGTGAGCATGGGATACCATCCAACTTCCATTGTCCGCAATCGCACTCTCGACTTGATAATGCAACTCTATATGTGCGACACTGTACTGAGCCCTTAATACGGGCAGTAACTCTGGCTGATCCCACCGAATGATTATAAAGCTCTACTCGATGTTTCATCCCCTCTCGCTGCGCTGAATCATATTTGTCACTAACATGATCAGGCCACTTCCGATGTCTCTGCACTAAAATCCCTGCTTCTTTAGCACGTTCCATAAATACATTTTTGGATCGTGTGAAGGTTGCACTAACTATAGCTGTAATTGGGAGGCGTCGTGCACCCTTAAGAACACCGTTGATGCATTCGGAGATGTTAGTTGTCATAACCCCATAACGGTGACCTCCATCATGACTAAATGTCCACTTGGCAGGATCGATATTTCGTAGATACTGATGACCCTCTTCACTTAAAACTCGGATTTCGTTCATCTTTGTCTCAAAATGTCTTACCGACAATGCTGTTCCCGCATTGTAACACAAGTCCTTCATCTTTTGACTCTTGAACTGAGTATTAAAATTTGAAGCGACATGTCTTAAACAATAACGGTGCACTCCTCTTGGTGGTGAAAATGCTGGGACTTCTTCCACTGCCTTCAAAATACCCTTATGCCTATCAGAAATAAGGCATATCCCCTCCATATCACCCACAACATGTGTAGCTAACATTCTAAGAAACCATTTCCAAGACCTATAACTTTCGTCATCAACAATGGCATATGCTACTGAAATGATTTTCTGATTAGCATCAAGGGTGTTAGCAATCAGCAATTTGTGTTTGTACTTAGTGTAAAGGTGAGTACCATCTACACAAAGTATTTTGCGACAATGCATGAATGCTTCAACGCATGGCTTGAATGCCCAGAAGACATATCCCAACGTGTGCACATTCCACTCAATCGTATCCCTGTGTTTCCACTCCACAATGGTCCCGGGATTGTATTTCTGCAAGGCTCCCATGTACTTGGGCAAATACTGACATGAACTCTCCCAAGTTCCGAACACATTCTCCCTAGCACGTTTCAACGCTTGCCATGCCTTTTGATATGAAATAATGTAATTATATTTCTTATCTGCATGCTCCACGACATATTTGACGTCGTATGCTGGATCAACTTGTATGAGACTCTCCATGTCAGCTGCAAGCAAGTTTTTACAGAGATTTGAATGATTGCGCGAGTCAATATTCATCAAACAGGTATGTGGCGGCCCCAACCTAGTGATTTCCCAATAATCGTATCTTTTACGGTACGATGCGCGTAAATGACACTCACAACGTTGCGATGTCGAGCAATTATCATTTTCACTGGCATAGTTCTGCTTACACACCAACTTCATTGTCTTCGAGTTGCTCTCTTCGACTCTATACTCACGCCTTGCATGTCGGACCGAATAATCCTTCACGACATTGATCACAGCATCTTTGTCTTTGAAAATCATCCCTAACCTCAAAACCCCATCATCCGCATCATAGCTTAGATCACCACTTCGAACGCCTACTGAATCGACAGGTACATCATCACATGACCTATCAAAAAATGGCACTCCAACCAAATTTGGATGAGGTCTCACTCTTGGCATTAGGGAATTTGGTACAGCAACAGTTGGCATCCAAGGATTGTCAGTGGTACCATCCTCATCAGACGACCCCTCGTCCTCAGAACCATTATCGCTTGGTTCAGAATTACAAGTAAAGTCTGGATATATATCACCAGCTATATCAACTATGGAGGTCCCAACAGGGGCCATCTCAGTGATACCAGAAGGTCCAATATTAGGATCTGAACCACCGGCATGACTAGACCCTAAATGTTGGTATGGCTCATCCTCCCAAGCACCCCACTCATTATGGCTCTCTTGTAGGGCCTGATATTCAACGTTGGAACCCCCGTGCATATTGACACCACCATGACCTGGCCATTCAGAAGGATAGTACTGGTTCCCCGACTGGCCATGGGATGTTGGGTACTGCACCTTCATTTCAACCTCTACTAATAGCTCAACGGAATTGAGCCCAGCTTGTGGATGGAAGAAGTATCGTAGGTCGTTGTTGTTCCTAATAGGACAACTAGACGAGGCATTCCCATTTTTTATTATGCAAGACACATTCAAAGAATACACTCGCAAATCTAATCCCGTAACCTCAGACAACTCACGTAATAGATCGTAGAAATCAAGCATACGATCAACTCTTCTTTTTCCAATAACAGCTCTGCAAGAGCGCACAATGATTCCAATGTCGCGAGAGGTTGACATATCTTCAACAACACAAAACACTTATAAAAAATTTATCTATAGGCACTAAATTAATTATTAGCCTCAATTATGTTTACGTCTAGTATAGTAAATCAAACCCAACACCCTAATTTCCATACATTTTTAGTGTGTTTTTTTTTTGCAGTATTGGAATTTTAGCCTCAAATGAGAATATAAAATTAATTCGTTTTATTTTATTTAATTCATTTTATTTTATTTTATTTTAATTTCGTTTTTTTATTTTAATTAGTTTTATTTTATTTTATTTCGTTTAATTCATTTTTTTAATTTATTTTATTTCGTTTATTTTATTTATTTATTTTTGTTTTTTTTTATTTTTTTATTTTTTTATTTCGTTTTTAATATTTTATTTAATTTCATTTATTTCATTTTATTTTATTATTATAGTTAAATAAAATTATCTTATGATTGCAAAAATTAAATTTTAAAATGATGATCAATATTTTCATTAAGTAAGTTGTTAGTTATATTAAAATTTAAAATGATGATCAATATTTTTATCAAGTAAGTAATCTAGAGTTTTTTAATACACTATATATATATTAAATATAGATTTTTTAAAACAATAAAAACACTAGAATTTTATAAAAAAATAAACTTACATTGTATACATAATGCTTATTAACATCACGTTAAATAAACCTCCACAAATTTTACTTTAATAACTTTGATTGATAAAATATCTAATTTACTCTTCAATTCTTCAAATGTATAAAAGTTATGCATCACCAAAACATTCACTAAATAAACCAAAAGAAACAACACTACTACCAATTTTAAATCAAAATAACAACACTATGACCTTATTAATGTTATTTTAAATCGAAATAGCAACACTACTACCAATTTTAAATCAAAATAAATCAAAAGTAACATGCTAAAACATGTAATTTCTCTAACATATATATATCGACATTATATATATACACTATTTCAAAAAATTGCATGCAAAATAATTCTAAAAATATAAAAAAAAATTGAAATATTTACCACTTAATTTGTAGTGTCTGTACTCCTCAGGTAGATAGCAAAATATCAATTCCTCAAGTACGTGAGACTGCAAGTTTGTAGTTTGGAGGGCAAATTTTATTTTTCTTATTTGAAGAAGAAGAAGAAGAAGAGAGGAAAGGAAGGAGTACGAAGAGGAGAGGAATGAGGTAGGAAGGAGAAGGATAATGAGGAGAGGAGTGAAAGGAGCCGATCGATCTATATATACTGGTGGGGAGATGCAAAAGGCCAGGAGGAAAAATCCAAGCTCAGGTCACGCTCACGCCTCTGGTAGGCGCGAGAACAGGTTCTGGCACGCACATGGGTTCTGGTCACGCCTCTGGTAGGCGCGAGAACAAGGGGACTGGCGCATGGGTTCTGGCACGGCACATGGGGACTGGCAGGCGCGCCTCTGGTAGAGGCGTGTTTAGCCCACGACGAAGCCACGTCGGAACTCGCCTCTGGTAGGCGCGATTTAAGATTATATCGCCTCCGCCAGGCGCGATTCCCTTTATTTTCGTAAAACCCTACCCTTCCACCCTATTTTCATTACTCCATTTCAAAAATACCCCATATAAAAAAATTTACCTATTTTATATTATTTCAAGTATTTATAAATATTGGACGCTTACTGGATGATGCCTGTGAAATTGGAGTTTTATGTAACAACATTCATATGTTTGGATTAGATTGCAGTTTACAAAAAAAATGTGGTGATTTTAAATACAATTAATCTTTTATAAAGGGCACGGCTAAACAAACCCCCAAATTTCCTATACATACCCCGAAAATCTATTAGACAAAAACAACCTTAAATTAAATGTCTATATTACCCCTAAAAATATTATTTAAACTATAAATTTGAAGTAAACAAATACGTTTTCTTTTTTCATGACGTGAAGGTGAAACTAGATTTATTTTCGACAAAGAACCAAATTCCAGAATAAATCAAGAGGGCAGCAGAAGCAAAATTTGAATCAGACTCGATTAATTAGGAAAAAAAAAACCTAAAACTGGACCCTGCATCAAAATTATTAGCGATAATTGCAACAACTTCGCCTCCATACCATGCGAAGAGAATTAATCATCCAAAAATTGGTTCCATTAACTCATATCCATTGATCAAATTTGTAAAACAACAAGAACTGTGTCTCTGGTTTAACTCGGTGCCCAATGCCAAGCAATTAGTTTGTCCGGACATTGATGACCCCCCACCACCCCTCTCTCCCAACCCAATAATGAATTGTCAAGTGAATTTTGGTGAGTGTTTCTTCCATAAGGAAAAATAAAACTTAAGTGTCCTTCTCTCATTATTTTTTCCTCAATGTCGTGCGAGAAGACTATGTCTTCTTCATTGTTATTTCATTTTTTTGAAGCCATAAGGTTAAAATGGTCAAAAAGTGGGGTGTTTATAGTAATTAAAAAAGAAATTATGTTTTGATTGGGGTATAAATAGTAATTGGGGTATGTATAGTAGATTCGGGGGTTTATTTAGTCGCAGCCTTTTATAAAACAACATTATTTTTTAAGATTTAATCTATTTGATCAATTTATCTTTTGATATATATATTATTAATCTGAAGCATTTGAAATCTGGAATTATGTGATTTGATTAAACATATAAACTCTTGTATGTAAGAAAAATATTCACTTGCAATATTTTTCTCTAATCGAGGACTTTGGTTACTAATAATAAATTTTTGCAAGGAATAATTGCTTATAGCCACACTTTCTACACCCTAATTGCAAATACCCACCCCAAAAATCCTACATTTCAAAACACCACACTTTATTTCAAAAACCCCCAAAACATATGGACCCCACACACACACACACCCTTTTCTCTCTTTTCTCTATATCCTCTCTCTCCTCCTCTCGGTCATAACCCCCCACCTCCCATAATTCAATTCATTTCCTTCTCCCCCTCTCTCTCTCTAACCCACCCCACCCCACCCCCCCAACCCCATTCTTTTCTTCTCCCTCTCTGTGTATATTTCCCTGTGCCCCCACGCCCCCCCCCCCCCCCCAACTCCCCCACCCGCTCCCACCGCCCACCACCACAATCAGCCCCCACCGTCCACCAGCCCCCACCATCGCCCTCTGCCCCCACCGTCCACAGCCACGCCGCGCCCGATTTGAACTACCACGACGCCGCTACTCCGATCCGTCCCCCACTCCGCTCCTCCGCTCCGATCCACCACCCACGATGCTTCCCCGCTCCGATCTGCCCCACACGGCGCTTCCCCACGCCGATTTGGGTTCGTCCCCTTTTCTTCTTCTTCTTCATTTTCTCGGATGATTTAATTTTGCAGAAGCTTGTGTGATTTTTTGGGGGATTTCTTGTTGTTTGATCAAATAGAAAATTATTTGGGGATTTTTTGGTGTTAGATCAAAGAGTCAAAATTATTTGATGTTATGATTGTGTGTAAATTAGTTTGGGGATTTCTTGTAGAGATAAGTATTTTTTGCAGAGTTTTGATTTGGGCAATTATATATACTGCCATGGCAGAAATAAATTTAACTTGTGTAAATTATTTTGGGGATTTCTTGTAGAGATAAGTATTTTTTGCAGAGTTTTGATTTGGGCAATTATATATACTGGCGAACAGCAGATCCGGTCGCGATCCAACTCCATACTGCCGAACAGCAGCGCATACGGCGGCGGACGAGCGGTGGCTATTTTCTTTCAGTTATGGGTAAGTTCAAAAAATTTCTTTGGAGTTGGGTTTGCTATTTTTATTGCCAGCGGAATTTAAGGTTTTGTTTGTGATCTTTGGTGATTTATCAACATGGCTTATCTGAAATTTTCGATTTACTGAAATTATTTGGAAGCAAAATCTGGATTCCACAGAAATGTATTTTGTGACGTGTATTTGGAAGCAAAATACTTTTAAATTATCTGGGATATTTGATTTAATAGACTGTTGGAATTAATTGTGGAATATTTTTTTAGAATTTTTATTTGTTGATATTCTTGAATTTTGTTGTATAATATTTTTTCTAATGTAAAAACTCCTGTGTTTGCAGGCTTGGGAGTTACAAAAATGGTGGAGCAAAAATAAATAGACAATCTGGGAAATTTGTTTTTGCAGTTATGCAAATAAATTGTTGTATTTTGCAATAGTTGCTTTTCTGCAACTAATTTGTTGTGTTATTCAACCCAATCTGCAAATAAATTGTTGTGTTATGCAACCGAATCTGCAAATAAATTGTTGTGTTATGCAACCCAATCTGCAAATAAATTGTTGTGTTATGCAACCCAATCTGCAAATAAATTGTTGTGTTATGCAACCCAATCTGCAAATGTTACTTGAATACTGGAAGTGTCTCGTTTGGTTTGTTTGAATGTAATTTTAGAAATTTTTATATCCAAAATGTTTATTGATAATATTGTGCATTTTTATTTGTGTAAATTAAAAAAAAAAAATTAAGTGGCTGCATTTTAATTACTGGGAATGAAAAGTTCCCTGAAAACATGAAATTCAAAAATAAAAGAATAAAAAAAATTAAATTGAAGAATGTGACTACAATTTAAAATTCAGACAAAAAAAAAAAACAGTGGCTGACAGATGTCAGATTAGCAGAAAGGTGGAAGGAAGAGTTTTGGGGCATGGACCCCACATTTTGGGGTGTTTTGAAATGTAGGAAAATTGGTGGGGTTCAATGCAATTAGACTCTTAGAATTGGGCCTATATGTCACTAACCCTCTTTGCAATATTTAAATTTAATTGATTTAATTATTTGTTTGGGCACTCAATGAGTTAGTGTTTTATGCTTAAACTTTGTTTAAAAAAATAAATTAGTTCATAATATATTAATTAAAAAAATGTAAAAATGGGGCGTTGAGCTGGCTGGACTACATTTTTAGAAGTTCAATGAAAATTTGGGTCGATCCTACCCAGTCTAAATAATATTAATTGGTCCAATTGATTGTATTATATGGAGTATTAATCATGTGACAAACTGCAAATATATCGTAGAATTGCAACAGACAACGAATCTACGCACCTTTCACTTGATAAAAATACTAAAAGAAAATGTAATATAATAACTTATTGTAAAATTAATGAAGAATGAAAAGGTAGTGGCTGCTTCTTCTTCTTCAAGTAGTGACCAAAAATATTTGAGCCTATTAAACGTACATTTGACTTGTAACAATGACTGGTATATGATTTTATTTTATTTTTACGGAAAAATAAACTTCATAAAATTAAACAGCTATAATATCGGTCTCAACGTCATGAACAATAGAACCCAGTATATGGGTTGAAATAAACAACGAAGAAAAAGAGAAAGCAAACAAGGCTAGCTTATGAGCAACTATATTGGCATGTCTTCTCGTCCAGGTGAACGAAACCTCACTAAAAAGACTCGTCATCGTAGCACCTCCCTGTGATATTTTCTTTGTAAGTTAAATCTGACAAAGGCCGTAGAAGTGCATTGATCACGGTCTGCGAATCAGCCTCCACCTCCAACATCAATACACCACATTGCAACGCAAGCTCCATGCCCAATCTTATCGCCATAGCCTCCGCTACCTCCACCGTGTACGAGCCCTCACACCAAACACCAAACCACCACTCAACGTCACCATACTGGTTCCGAACAACCCCAGCAATCGACGCCCCTGCACCAATCCTAATTGAGGTGTCCGTATTCAGCTTCAACTTACCCGGTTCCGGCGGTTGCCATTGTAGCCGCTTAATCGTCGTCGGCCTCTGTGGCCTGCACTTTGCCGCCCCACGGAACTCCTCGATCAGCGTAAGAGCACGGCCAACAATCTCCTGTGGTGGTGCTCTCAAATCCTGGAAGACTAACCAATTTCGTTCATACCACAGCAGTCATAGCAGCGTGGCGAAGACACGCCTTGACTCCGGCGACAGAGCACGCATGGACTGCTTGAACCACTCCTCCAAGGACACCATCGACTCTACATTAAAGCTCCAACCTTATCTCTCATTCTTCCACACCTCTGAAATTCTAACACAATCACGTCAAAGCATAAATGAGACAACTCTCATCGTCCCTCGTATTTATTTTCATAGGGATGAACATGTAATATTTTTTAATAAAAAAATAGTAAATATTTTATGGGGTTCATTAATAAATAAATTAATTATTTATAAGTATAATAATAAAATCATATTTTTTTTTAAATGAAAATAAATTTAGATAATTGATGAAAAAAGAAAATAAGGACAAATTTGAGGAACAAGTAATAGTTTCACAATATTTAATTCACTAGAAAATTATAGATCCTAGAGACTAGAGTTGGCCTCTTCTTTATGTTTCTTAAATTAGCATACAAATAAGACAAAATATAGAGTAAAACTGGATTATACATGAATCACGAAAGAGTATTAGTTGTTTTCATTGAAGAATATTAGTTGTATTTACTGAAGTGTATTACTGATTTATACTAAATAGTCTTAGTTGTTCTGTGAAAATGAACTAAGACTCTTCAGTGTAAACCAGTAATACTCTTTAGTAAAAACAACTAATATTTTTCAGTGAAAACAACTAATACCCTTCAGTGATTCATATATAAACCAATTTCACTCTATACATACTCTACAAATAAAGCTAGATAAAAAATTAATTGATTCTTAAACGAGGTATTTATTAAGACAAAGTATAGAGTAAAACTAGTTTATACATGAATCACTGAAGGGTATTAGTTGTTGTCATTGAAAAGTATTAGTTATATTTACTAAATAGTATTACTGATTTACACTAAAGAGTTTTAGTTGTTCGGTGAAAATGAAGTAAGACTCTTCAGTATAAACCAGTAATACTCTTCAGTAAAAATAACTAATACTCTTCAGTGAAAACAACTAATACCCTTCGGTGATTCATATATAAACCAATTTCACTCAATACATACTCATTTATTAATCTCTATGTGAGCGATTATTGACAATCAATTTTTCCTGAATACATCTATATCTATATATATAATAACGTTAATCGATTGATATTTGGAAATTATTGAATTTTCCTATTAAAATTATTATTAAAGTGAGTAATATTCATTTTAAATCTTTTTAAATATTTTGTATATATCTTTGAAATATGTTTTATTGTAAGTGTGACAAATAATTACTTACAAAATTTATTGAATGTATTTTTGAAATATATTTATAATAAATATTAAAAAATAATATAAAAATATGTTGAATATATCTTTAAAATATATATTATGATGAATCTCTCTATTTTGTAGTATAAAAGATATTTCAATTATTTTAAATTAATAGTGTATTTAAATATTTTATGAATAATCAATGTATAAAAATAATTTGATATATAGTTTGTAGAATTTTATTTTTTGTACAAATTATCAAAATAAATATTTATTAATCTGAAAAAAATAAGACCGTTTTTTTATTTTGGCAAAGTATAGAAAATGGTTCATGCATGATACAATTAAAATGTATTAGTTGTTTTCACTAAATAATATTAGTTGTTTTCACTGAAGGATATTAGTTGTTTTCACTGAGGAGTATTAGTTCTGGAGGGTATTGGTTGTTTTTAGTGAAGAGTATTAGTTGAAGGGTACGAGGAGTATTAATTGATTACACTAAAGGATATTAGTGGTTATACTAAAAAAATATTGCAAAGTGATTTATATATGAACCAATTTCACTCTATACATACTCTTAATTTTTTGTAGAAGAGAGATTATCTGGATTAATTATTTCGAAGAAAGATTATAGTAGACATATAACAATTAATATATCAATATATTCTATTGGACAAACTACCAAATACATATGAACATTAAACAACTAAAGTGTATTAGTTGATTACTCTAAACAGTATTAGTGGTTATACTAAAAAGTATTGCAAAGTGGTTTATGTATGAACTAATTTCACTCTATACATGCTTTTTTTTTTTTAGAAGAGAGAGATTATCTAGATTAATTACTTAGAAAAAAATTATAGTAGACATGTAACAATTAATATACCAATATATTCTATTGGGCAAACCACCAAACACATATGAGCATATCTATTATATTGAAATAAGTTTGAGAGATATCTTTGGGTTAATTAATTAACATACAAATCATGTATAAGTTAATGCACTTTGTCGTCTGCAAAGTAAGGAAAGAGTTAGATCTCCAACAAACTTAATATTCCACAATATATTTTTCTCTAGATTCGAGATAATTTCACGAGATAATAATATGAATAATACATTCCAATTGAAGATAGAACAAAGCTCTGTATGGAATGACCCAACACAGGAATTGATATAAATTGAGAGCTTCGAACCTCAAACTGAAATTAAATTTGGAGGATACTGAATAATGTTAGTTATTAATTTATATAAAAAAAATGAAATGTATACATTCTTAAATTGCATAATTATTTGAATGCATGCATTTATCTCAATATTATAAAAATAAATTTTAAAAAAATAATATGAACGAGCAACCGAATAAATGAAAGATTTCATAGATGATTTTTTTAATTGAAAAAAAAAAGAAGTGAAGAGACTCCATTGATAATTTTACAAATATTTTTTTCAAATCTCCACTTGAATAATATTGTGGACAATCTAAATTATTTAAAGGACATAGTCATACTTGCACCTACTCTTGAATAACTTGAAGTTTTATGGTGTGTCAAATGACTCAAATCATGGTGTGAATTTGAAAGTTGAGATTACAATTACATTACTAAAAAATATAGATTATTCAAGAGGATTGTGCAACGTAACTAAATTGGCTCTAATAAGACAAGATGACAGTGTTCTGCAAGATACACACATAACCAATAGCAATTCAGATAAGATGGTGTCGATTCCTAAACTTTCACATACTCCATTCAACTCGTGACTTCTGTTTAAGTTTCAAAAGAGACAATTCACATTAGTTGTCTCATATGAAATGTCAATAAATAAATTTCAATGGCAATCACTCGCTAACGTTGGCATATTCGTGCAGAATCCAGTTTTCAGTCACAGTCAGTCGTACGTGGATGTTTTGAGAGCCACCAATCGCAATAATTTGAAGATTTTGATGTGTGGTGACTGACAATGAATATTCATTGGAACTGAGAAATATATAATTTTTAGAAAGGTGTTTTGAAATTTGTAGTTCTTTCGATTTTTTTTTTACATCCTGTTTAACATGGACTCACAGCTATTACCAAATTTTTTTACTGCGTAAATCATAAAAAAGTTATATGGTGAAACACAAATAATATTAAAATTGTCTCTTATAAATAAAATATAATATTTATTACACTTTATTTTCACAAAAGTTTCTAGACATTTACACTACATTATCTTTAAAAAACTAAACCTTCAAATAAAAGAATAATAATGATATTATCTATTTGAAATGAAAAATATTTTAATAGGAATACTAATAAACGCCTTTATACCTAAACAAACATACTACAAATATACATTGAAGATTCATAAATTAATTGTACAATAATGGTCGTGCATCGCATGGATATATATAAAATATTTTTTAATACTTTATTTGTACCACCAAATACAATTGTAGTGAAGGTGTGCGTGTGTTATAAAGTATAGATGTTGTAACGAATGTTAAAGCAAACACTACAACAATCTAAAAAATCAGAATATAAAACGTGTACAGCGGAAGACTTAAACACACAATTGCAAGATGGAATATTTTTTAACACAAACTATATAAAATAGTTTGTGCTAGCCTTACGGCGAAACGTTCACTATAATAAGATTAGTGATACAAAAGTTGTGTGAAGAGAAAAATCATTCACAACGGAAACAAGACTCGATATCATCTATCAAATCTAAATTGGTTAAGTGTATAACACTATACACCGTCAAAGTTGATCTCACTCTATATCTATGATTTCACTATCTATGGATATAAGTTCGACCCCAAGTTATACGAGAAGAACTCTACTTCTAAGTATAACATAAATGTTGGAATAACTGCCCTATCACCTTTAAACTCAGGATCAACACTAGAGTAGGTGTACTCGTTTACTCCACACTTGGTACTGAAAACTTCGGCTTCTATTTATAGATGGAAGTCTTCAATCCAAAAATAACTTCTTCATGTAACCGCTCCATGATCTTCATGTAATCCCACATCCTTATCTTTATTCCTGATATTTCTTGATGCAACCGCCTGATCTAGATTGTTCTAAAACATCCTGGATAAGTCTGAATCGTGTAGGCCCTTGTAGATCCTTGTAGATTGACTTGAACCGAATATACTAGCTTTCTACTAGTAGCTTCCCCGCAAGAGTACGGGTTCACTGAGTATGGGCAAGTATAAGGACCAAGTATTATCGAACCCAAGGGAAAGTGTGTATGCAAAATAGATCCCTGAAGATCTACACGTCGTAGTTAATATGAGTGGATGTTTTTGTTTTTGAAAAGAGAAAATAATCTAAACTAAATTACTCTACGAATGCAAAAGGAAAATTAAACTAAGTATCTAAGGTTTGTGTTTTCAAATAAGAGATAGTGATGCTCAGGATAGGAATCCCTACATATACTAACGGAGCAGGTACATAATCAAAATAACCGTAACGCGCAAGAAATAACCTAAGTAAAAGAATGCAAGATGAAAGCTCAAGATTCTAAACCCTAATACTTTACCGTAACACTCGACTTCACTAATCCACTAACAAGTTAATAGATTGTGCTTAACTAATGAGACCCTAATTTAACTAAGGTGATTCGGTCGTCCTCCTTCGCTAAACCGATAGATGAATTAACCTTTTCTAAACCCTCTCGTTAAGTCTACTAGTTGTTAAAGAGTGATGCGGTCGTCCTCTCTCTAACACTTTCGAACGAAATTCAAAAGTAAAGTTAAGATTAATTTTAAGAATTCATTAATTAAGAGAATTAAAATCTAACGTCATGAATTACCTTAATTACGTACCCACATCCTACTTCTACGAGTTCATCCTACCCTAAACATGCAAGGGTTTTAGCCGGACATGGTTATAACGATAACAAAAGCAATTGAACAAACAACGAACATAAACATGATGAATTGAAGTGAAAAACTAAAAAGCATGAACTAGGGTTTTGAAAGAAAATAATTCTAAGAACTGAAATTAGATTAATAAAACGAAGTCTAGAAGAAATAACGAACAAAGGTTTTAAGAAACGAAATTAAAAAGTATAAAATCGGACTATGAATT